>CM023456.1:78449044-79069044 GCA_013339765.2 Haemaphysalis longicornis | reverse complement strand
GTGCAGTCTTTGGCTCCGAATTTTCTTATTCCGTCCCTCCATCGAGTATACAAGAAAGTTTGCCTCTCGCCTTCACGCAACACGATTTCTCGTACTGCGGCCGCTCTCCCTAGCTTCGGTTCACGCAGAACGCTCAAGACTGGCCTTATAGATAACCCGCCGTGCCAAGGCTTCGCTAACAAAACTGGCTGGCGACGGGCATGATAAAATGACCCCGTATAATTGACTATGGCTGAAACTACAACCAATGAACCACAGCGGTCATGCACAAAGCACATAGACTGTTTAACGGAGCACATAGACTGTGTTTACCTGAAGGGAGGCGCATGGCGGCTGATCGTGAGCTACTACCAGTGGTAAAGGAAAAAGAAACCGAGAGAGCCAGACAATAAAAAGATTACGAAGCGGCCGCTGAGAAAGCTAAACATTTAGAAAGAAGTGGCCCACATACCGCAAACGACGATTAAGATCATAAGTGCTGCTGGGTGACCGGATGTCTGGAAGAAAGTAAGACGACTTTAAGAGTGAGGGAGAGAGAGAAAGTAAGTGTTGGATGGCGGTAGAAAAGCGAAAAAAAAAAACCAGAGAAGGGAATCGACGCGGGAAATATGCACCCTCCTTAATTTACGACAGTCCGAAGTTGAGGCCGTTTCGCAATAAACAAAGAAAAACCAAGGAAGCTCGGGCGAGGTCTGAGTTACCCTCACCACCGAAGTCGGACGCTCTGCTCCCCGAGAGTGAACGCAGAACGCCCCTTGGAAGTTAGCGAAAGTATACACGGATGGAACGAAGAAAGCAGGCGGGGCACCCGAGAAAGTTCCGACACGCGGGAAAAACAAAACTGTGACCCAGGCCTATCTATCTCGCGCCTGCATATTTGTATTTTAGAATTGCCCCCACTTGTCTTTTTTTTTTTCTTGGAATGCCCTCCCTCTCCCAAGAAGTCCTGCCCATCTTATACGAGCGTGGATACGTGGAAAGCTTCCAACTTTTCGTTTCTTCGACCCGCACTTCAGGTTTCTCCGCTCTCGGGTCACAGGTATACAGCCACGTACCTCATGAAGAGGGGGGAGGCTGTGAGGTCCTCTATATGCGTGTGAGAGCTTCCTTTCTTCCGTCCGCCCTGACCTCGCCCGCCTGCCCCAAATACAGGTTTACGGGATGCCCCGCTTATTTATTTGATGAATGCACGTCTCCTCTCGCTTGGCTTCGGGAATGCTGCGTATGCGATGACGTACTTTTCCGTCCGGGACGGACTCTAAATAAGTAAAACAGAGAGTCGCACACGTGTCTGGCGAAACCTTGACCGACACGGAGGTCGCTCCTGACGTAACAGGGCGGCAACTGAGACGGAGGCTGAGTCACCAGATGCTTCATGTAAAAATCCAGTACAGAGACGCTAGATAACCTGGTATGTTTCGAACCTTTTCGGACAAAAAACAAACACAAACAAATTTGATGTAAAATTCCAGGACGAGAAGACACCGTGTCCCCGTTTTCGTTCGTTCTTTTAACTTTTCCTATAACTTTGTCTTTAAAATTGTCTACGTACATCTTGCACAGCACAGGGCCTAAAATGCGACCTTCCCTACAGCGCACATCCAGTATTACAAAAATAAAGAATTAGAAGAACCGAGATAGAACCAAATCATCTGTGTCTTTTACGAATCTGCATAGTTTCGTATCCATTCGTCCCTTAACCAGGTAAAAGTTGTGAAGGCGGAGCACCGCTGCTGCGCTTCCGTCCGTTGCGTTTAATTCCTCTCCCACTGGACTTCCCACGTCCACGCATCACCTATAGGCAATTCCTTGTGCTTGAGAATGCTACTGCATTCCCAATCATTTCGACTAGGAGTGATAAAAAGCCCAGGCGAAGCTATTTGCAGCGGCAGTGCTGGGGGCTTCACCTCGCAAATCGAGTCTGTCATTCTGTCGGTGTGTGAAGACTAGCTGTTTCACAGGATCACAGATAGAAGGAAGAGCGTTACTAGGCCATGCATTTCCCAGGAGCGTTGGGCATACAAGGCACTACGGCTGCTGTATGTGTTAATGAAGAGCACGGAAGCTGTACAGGATGCGCAGAGGCGACAATGAGAAAAGGAGGCTTGCGTAGCCTCATCCTCATATGTGTGCAGCGTTTAGCCTATAGCGCCTTTATCGTATCACAGTTGTTTCATAGAATGAACGCGTCATGAACTTCGACCAATATCGATGATCAGCTTCGCGCTCGTCGAGCAGAACAGCAGCGTAAACGACGCCAAGCCTAACGTGGGTTCGTTGACTCCGAAGCGGTGTCAGAACCGTGTGCCGGTGCTGAAACCAGGGCGTAAAAATTAAAGGAACAAGAAGAGAAATAAAAGGGCCACAGAATGGTGCAAAAAAACTCTGGTTAATTCCTCTGTCATAGGAATCGGTAAAACACGAAAGTGAAATGTGCAGCGAAATCTTCAGCTGAGCATGATTTGCGGGTGTGCTTGGCGAGCGACGTCCTGTGGCGGGTCGCTTCGGCAAAGGTGTACTGGCGTCATTTCCGTGACGGATATGACGTCAGTGAAATCTTGGTTTAATCCCGGCATAAGCGCTCTTTCGTTTTAAAATATAAAACCCGAAAACGAGAACCCTAATTATAACTTACTCTTTGGTACAAAAGGTGTTTCTCCGCAAGAGGACCCTGTTTGCAGGGGTGCACCCTTTACAGGCCGCTTGCTTCGTTGTACTGGCGTCATTTCCGTGACGGATATGACGTCAGAGAAATTTATCTTGGTGTATCCAGGAATAAAACACTTTCGTGTTAAAAAACGAAAACAAAAGATAACGAAGAATAACCAAGCGGTCCCCCCGGTTGAAAGTTACTTACTGGCGTTCACCTTAGTGAAACGACTTTCAGTTTCTCTATTTGCAGAACCCACCTAAACTTATTCTTTTACGGCGTCAGCAGTAAACCCGAAATGGGGCTGCTTTCACGAGCGTTTCGGCTAGACAGAGAGCCCACTTAATGGCGTGCTGACTGGCTGGTGCGTCTCTACGGTCAACACAAACACACGAAATATTGCTCGTGTGCACTGTGTGTGTGTGGGGGGGGGGGGGGGTTTGTGTTTGTGCACCAATTGTGTGCAGCTGTCGAACCGCTCTCTAGCAGAAAAACATATCCTGTACAACCATGATTCTGGCATGCACGTGCCTCAGTACATTCATTCTCACTGCGCCATCTAGTAACAATAGAGTACTGTATTGTCGGGACATCCGGTCTAGGTGGCTCCCATTTATTGCTTTCGCGTCTTGTGCCATCTCTCCTGTTTCTCTTTGCTTTCTTTTTTCTCCTATAGCGCCTTACTCCTCGCACAAAGTAGCAAGTGATGAGTAGTCTAAAGGCTCAAATTTGCACAACTTTCCCTCCCCCGAGTGCATCCTACAAACTCAACTATAGCCTAATTACCATTTTAACATTCCAGCCTTTCTTCTAATCGGAGTTTTCCACCGGACAAGAGGATAAATGATTTTTCTCCCGTATGTGCATTATCAAGTATTGTGTTGTGGCCTGCAATTAACGTCTAGATGCCTTCCACTTCTGCCTACTCTCTTGCTTGCCCATTCAGGCGAGCACGTATAGAAAGAAAGAACAAGTCGGTCAAAAGCGCAAAATGCAGAATTCTACACGTATCAGCAGAAACTGTGCGTTACTATATCTGTAGAAAATCATCCCGCGACCATCGTTAATTACATGCTGCTGCTGGTGGTGGTAATGGTGGTGGGAGGAGGGGGGGGGGGGGGGGTGTTAGGAGGGGTTGGACCGTGGTGCAGATATCAGCACGAAGAAGGTAGAAAATCATACCAGAATAGACGAGATGTATAGCTAAGGCCGTGTTGAGACTGTTGCCGCAACTGTCGTAATAACTTTGAAGAATGACGTCATTTCACGTCTCAGCCAACCGAACTGCGTGACATGCCGTTTTTTTACGTCCATAGATCACAATATGGCTTTTGCGTCACTGGTTTGAACATTGCATAAGGGTCAGCTAGACCAAAAACTTAAGGCAGGGAGTTTCAACAGCCTTTCACCTAGCAGGAAACATAAAATAGCACTCAGTCGACGTTAAAGAACACCACGTGGTCAAAATTAACCCGGACCCCTCCACTAAGGCGCGCCTCACAGCCCACGTGTAGCTACGGAACGCTCAAAAATTTTTGAGCACCGAGTTGATCTTTATAGCAATGCACCAAATGCGGCGCTGACTGCACGTGACCACGCACAAACGAGGAAGCCGAATCAAACAAGCAAGAAAGGGAGAGACAGTATTAAACTTTGGATGGGGGGGGGGGGGTGCTGTGGTGAGGGGGTTGTGCGCCGGTGCGGGCGAAGCACGAGGCGATGCGCAGAAACAAAAGGTGCGGCCGAAGGAGGAAGCGAGGCCTCGGTGGTCAAAACCAAAAGTGCAGCCACCAGCACCACCGGGCCAGCAGCGCGTCGTGTAGCAGCAGCAGCGGCCCGGCGCTCTCCAGCGCGGCCAGGCACGGCGTGGTACGGAGCCACTGCTGCCCTACCAACCAAGCGACCGAGTCGGCATCACGCTCCCTGGGGAGAGCAAACGCCGTTCGCCTTCTTTCTCCTCCCAGCGCCAACAACGTTGCCTCACGCGCAGGCCCCCCGGAACAGGCAGTTACGCGGGAGGCGAGAGGGGGGCCGGAATGGCTTTTAAAAAACGCCGCGCCCCAAACAAAACCTCCTCCCTCGCCAGCGGAGAAGGTCACGGGCGGACGTTGAACGCGCCCGCGAGGTCTCTTCCGGTGTTGCGAAGGCGCCCCCGGCCGCCGCCGACAGGGGAGGCTGCGTCTCGCGCCGCGCTAGCTTTGCGGCGAACAGGTAAAACAGGCCAGGAAAAGAAAAAAAAATCAATTCTGTTTTGGGTGAGCCTTCTAAATTTATTTGTCCTGAGATCAGTCATTTTATCGTGAGACTGTTTCAGCGACGATGGCACTCGACATGATGGCCTAACTGTGCATGTGCGGCACACTACAGATCATGCTTACGGTAAAAAACTCTGGTTGGCGCGCTCGACGGGATGATCGAACTGTGCATGCGCAGAACAGTCCAGAGCACGCCAAATGAACGGTCTTCATGCGTCGCATGGAAGTTAGATTATCCTGTCGAGTGCGCCATTAAATCGTAGCTGGCAAGCTGAATGATAAAATGACTGCTCCGAGGACGAATAAGTTCAAAAGATTTAAAAGCAACAATAATTCAACCCATAGCGGAGACGGGGGGAATTGAGCGACTGCATTTACGCCGTTGCTAGATAGCTTGGCCACCTGCGGGCATTTCATCAGAGGCAGATAATAGCTTAAACAGCTATATCTTCCGGTTCACGTAGCAGACGATGGTTAAAGGCTTATTTAAGGCAGTAGGCCGTAAGCACGTTCTGAATCTACATGGATAGACTTCTACTTCAGAAACATAGTCGCCATGGAAGGAAGAAATCAAACTCGAGAGCTCGGGACGCGTGTCAGAACCTTTCGTCCGTGAAGGGCGTGACAATGAATTTAGCGTGCCGCCTTCTGCAGCACGCCACGTCATACAGGAAGGCGCAGAGTGGAAGTACTGTTTAGCCGCAGGTGTTCAGAATGGTCGGAGGCTCCGAAACATCTTACAAATTACAGCGTAGCTGTTAGCCTCTAGTTGGCCAGAATTTCCTGTGGCGACCACGTGCACGAATGAGGGTGCCTCCCGAAGAGCAAAAAAACAAACAGAACAAAAACAAGTCAATAAGAGTAAGAACCCGTTACAGCCGCTCACATGTCGTCTAAGGTCAATAAGGACGCATTCCCATTCGCCTGCCGGGGAAGTCTACGCAAACATCTGAAACACGAAAGTTTCGAGCCGCGAACACGTGCACAGCCAGCCACCGATTAAGTGGACAGCACTGGCCAGCAATACGCAGCAGGTCGGCACGAAGAAGGAACGGGTGACGGAGGGCATATGAGGAGCAGCCCAGCACCTCACAGCTTCGCTGGGCAGCCATTTCTACATAGCACATAATGGCAAAATTTCTTACGCTCTTTCGCTGAAGATTCGAGACTCACGCGGTTGCAGGCTCGTTACAGATAAGGAAAAACAAAGTGCCACAGCCATTTTTGCTGAACTGAGTTCCCTTGCAATCGCTGTCAATTGTATTTCAGAAATTTTGCTTCGCTTTAACTTAGCGCGAAACGCAGACAATTGCATTAGGAAATACGAGTAAAAAAGGCGCGGAAAAGGAGGCGGTGTGAGATGTTCTTATTCGGGAAGCCGAAGCGCACTTTGGTAATACATAACCAATGCGCTTAATCAAAGCGTGGTTTAAGATTTAAAAGCATTGATTCATGCTGGCTGGTTTTTTTCCAAAGCGAGGAAAATAGTATGGGACTTCTTTGTTTGGAACTGGAGCATTGGTTTGACTGCTTGGTATGCACTGCCAGGATAGTCACGCACAACAAGAGCTAAATATTGCCGATCACGAACATAGTGAAACAGGGAGACACTAGCTCGCTGGAATGCGAATAAGTAGTTTAGCCATTGGAGATTTTCACAGACATTGTCTTGTTCAGTAAATCAAGATAACTGCAAAAATGCTTCATGAGTGAGTTGCACTTGAGGCTACGCACCAACCGCATGTGGCTTCAATGTATGTATTCATCACGAAGATCAGCGATTTCGCAATTTCTTCAGGGGTTGGGGGGATGAATAAAACAATCGGAAAGGTGTGTGTAGTATGACGTCATCTCGAAGACTTTGTACTTTTAATTTGTTCAAACTCCTCGCTTTGAGATTTTTTTTTCTTGTTTTGTTGATTCTTCTCACTTTTCCTCCTTTTCACCCCCTCCCCCAGGGATAAAATCCTGCGCAAACCACTGCGTAGAGGTATCTTGGACAAGTAAGCGCGGTTCCCACCCCCAAAGGAAGAAATACGGCGTAGAATTGGCATTAGGTGGTGGAATTCGGCAAGAAGTCCTAAAGGGACCACGGAGACAATATACAACTTTGTTTAATTTGAAAGAACTAGGCTTCAGCACTTCCCTCAGCTCCATTCCAGCCATGAAAGATGTTTTTTAACCTAGAAAACGCAAGAAGTATAGAAAAAAACTTCAAATTTCGCGCTTCGGTGACGTGTCATGGGTAGGAGTGACGTCATATGGGCCAGCACTAAAAAAATACTGTTTAGTGTATTAACTGCACGTTAGCGTTCAAGTGATCTGATCAAACGGAACTATAGTGGCCCCACTGCAATCGTCCAATCATGTGTCTTAGCGATGGTTCGGGTAGGTGGCCGCCAATCGCGCAAACAAGATTCTGTGACGTCACAGAAAAGTTGCTGGAAAGTGGTTGGGTGTCGCCAGTGCTTCGTCTGTTTCCTTAAAGGCCAACTGCACTCAAGTTTTCGACAACGTAAAAATAATGTCACCTAATAGTACACATAAAAAGAGTGCGAAATGCAAAATACTGCGTTTCAGACATGAACGCGATCGACGCAAACGGCTCACTGAACCGAAACTGAATAGAAAAGGCGGCCATTACCGGCGGCCGGACGTGACGTACGTGATGCAACGGAAGCGTCCACGCTAGAACCGGCGGCCGCTCAGAGCCGCCTTCAAATGGCGTGGTAGCGCCACCATAGTAGCGTCGCGTTTCGCACTGTTATTTCCACAGAAGAACTCCCACTAACGTTTGCTCAGGGTAATGGAGTTAGGCGCGATTCCGACATCGCGTTGATATATCAATCGAAAGGAAGTAGACCGTACGACAGTTCTTTTGCCATCAGAATAACTGCCATTGTAGCAATCCTTGACAGTACGAGTAGAAAGCGGGCCCTGATTTACAATGAGGCTTGCTCGTACGATATCGAAAAGCAGCTTTGGTTAGCCGCGCCTCGGCTGTCACATCGCTCTCTTTGAAGGGAACAAACTGCACGCTGCCGGAGATCAATCACTATTTTTACTATACATTCCATGCAAACAGCTTTGTGAATTGGGGCCCAGTATCGAGAATCGAATTATAAAAGTGGTCTGAAACTATAGCCAGCTTCCACAGCTAAATGATGCACTAGAACATGAAAAACGTTATCGGCCGCTATTTTATACTTTCACCAGAGACGTTTGCTGTTGAAAACATTTTAGTTCCAAGTAACTAAATCTAGTGCTCTGCAAAAGTAAATACTTCATTTGGGAATTGAAAAAAAATCAAGTTTATTGTTTATTAGAGGAGCAGTTTCCTTAGCTTTCGCATTTCGCAAAGGCGACGGCCGATATTTGTGCTGATGTATTTGTTACCACGAGCAAGGCTGATTTTGGTTCCCTTAGCGAGTGAGGCGGAAGTCGCAGAAATGTTTATACCCGCGTGTACAACAACTTAAGTTAGGTTGTCAAACTTTTAGAAAAGTCTAAGGGATAGAGGTGGCGTTGGCCAGCCCAAATATTGCAAATATTGGACGCGGAAGTGCAAGTGGTCAACAATTGCTAAAATATCCGTTTTCTGTGATGGATGGAATAGCAATGACAAATGTAAGGCACCTGTGCGTGTCGCGCTTTTTTTTTTTTTTTAGTAGAAATAATATTTTAAAGTAAAAAAGTTTTGCTAGCTCCAGAACGTTCGCAAGCGTGTGAAGTGTTTGTAGGCTTCTAATCTCTTTTACTGCACTGAAAAAAAGGCGGATATTGCTACCTATGCGGTTAGTTTGAACATGTGATGGCGACGGCGGTACAGCGAGGTGGTGTGGCAGAGAAACCCCGGGCGAACGCGTCCCTGCGCCCGGCGGAGCGCCGTGCAAGTCGCCGGAGGAGCGTGAGCCCTACGGGACAGGTTCCCCAACCTCCGTCACAGGCCACTCGGAACTTGTTTCGGCGAGTCTCCACCAGGGGCAAATGTCGTCTGCACGGAGCTACTTTGAACGACGGTGCCTAGTGTGTTGTGCGCTTACAAAGCTTGGGATTTCGTCGTGGTGATTTAAAGAGCATTAACTACTTATTTGGATCAAATTTGGACAAAGAAAAATTTGAGTGCAGTTGGCCTTTAATCTCTCGATTATTTTTTGGAAGGTTGCGATAATTTTGCTATCATTGTTATGGAGACAAACCAATCTTTCTAATGAACAAGCCTGGTATTTTGTCTTCATGACACCTTTAGATAATGATGAACAGTACGCCACCTTCGTCACTGAAAAGAAAGGCGTACAGCCAATGCGTACTGCTGGTGATGACCAATGGGTCAGAAACTTGATGCATTGCTAAGCGCCTTAAAAAAACGTCGGTCAGTCCAACGAGCAATGTAAGGGAGGATGACCGCAATAACGCTTGGGGATAGGAAGCGAGCATCGTAAATAAAATATTAAGCTCAGTTAAAAGGGAGACTTGGGATGGTTATGCAATGCTGAGAACTGTAAGGTGACGGAATGGCTACAGGGAGCGAAATTTGAAGTAAGGGAATGTGATTAAGTCGATGTATGGATGAAATGAGAAACTTCAAGGACGAAAGGTGGACTAGAGAATCTCAGGGCTGCAGGAATACAGGCGAGGTCTACTTCCTGGAGGCATACAGACAGACCGGTGTCGATGGTATTTGCCCTAGTGAAATCGACTTTTATGGAGGTATTTATTAATGTTCTAGAGCCTTCATATTTGGATACAAGACCTCATTATTGTCTCTAGAGGAATCTCTTTCGAGCAATGTATTTGTGTACACTGGTGAAACCAACTTTAATGAAGCTCGGAGTATAGTAGTTATACGCGCAGTAGAATGACTTGTTGTTTGTAAAGTTAGCTTTCGCGCTTTGATTTCGTGTCTTGCAGTGAAGTGTCACAACAATAAATGAGCCCCGTAAAGAAACCTAGGGACTCAGCGTAAGTGCAACGGATACGACCGGAATGCTAACGAATTATCGGAAAATTCGTCACCAAAGACTTCTTAAGATTTTCTATTGGAGCGAAATTGAAAACGTGGGCCACTTAATTGGTGCCGATCCTTGAAACTGTGCATGCCAGTCACCCTCTTATGTGCGAAGCATATCTTGGCCAACCCAGGCAGGTTTTGCCCCTGTTTTTTTTTTTCTTTTTTGACATCACTCTTTAGGATATGACTTTTCAATTAAAGCTTTTTCTGTCCCGTTGCAAAAGCTGTCCTGCAGTAACAGAGTGCGTGAACTAGAAATATTGTGGGCAAATCTTTTCCGAACTACTTTTCATGCATGTCGACATTGTTTTCGGCAAGATAAATCTAGGGCATATTTAATGCCCGCAATAAGGAAGATTGCAGCGTTGCTTTAATTAAAAAGTCATATCCGATTGGTCCTTACGAACTGAATTGCGAAACGTGCGAGTTGAAAACTGCGTCGGAAAGACGTGAAATACATGCAGAACAAGACCTCGCGCTGGCGCGAGCGGCGCAAAGCGCAACAAAAAAAAAATCACGCCATATCCACGGAATGAATGATGATAAGTGGGGCGAAGCTCGAGAGGGGGAGATCATCGGTAACCGTAACTCTCCCGTGAAAGTTCGCCCATTACATCATTAAGAAAGACGTAAGACTGTGTGCGTACATTGTACAAATCAGCTTTTATTTTCGGAGTCAATGCTCCCAGGCCCAGACCTGGTGAAAGACCCCGCGCCATCGAGGACTACCCCGCACCTCCACCACAATTTGTCACATAGGATGGGACACAACGGTAAAGAAAGAACTTTTATTTAGGGCGAACTTGTGCCCGAACAAGACGAGAGGAAACGAGCAAAGGTCCTTGCGTCTCGTTCGATCTCCGAGAACGACTGCCTGCGTTCGTGGCGTGATCTCTTGCGTGATCTCCCCCTCGCAGTGCACGTGCGCTCGCGCCTCCGTTGGCGAACACAGACAAGCTCGCGCTCCCGGTGCCGAGTTTGCGCTGCCGGTTGCAGCCGGTTCTTGCGCGTGCAACGCGGCCCACTTTGCGACATCTCCGAAAGCATGCGGCGGTCACGTACCACGAGACACAAGGGATGGACAGACCCATGGCTTTAGGAGCTTCGCCCCTAAAAAGGAGCTGGCTTGGGCTGGTGGCTCGACCGGTGAACGCGGTCGGCTGGTTTAAGCCGCAAAGGTATGGTTAACACCGCCAGGGCGACGTGTATATTGAGCGAAAAAAAAAAAAAATAAACGTGTGGTCATGTGGCCGACGCCACCACACAGTGAATGATCTTGGCGAGCGGTAGTGCTGGATATCCCGGCCACGTGGCCCATGACATTGGCTGTCCTTTGCCATCACGAAGAGATTAATATTGTCTTAGTGAGCTATCTAGATCGGTAAATGACGATGTCCGGTATGCTCAGTAGAGAAAACAATTCATGCCATTGGGAACAGAATCTTATCCGAGTTGTCACTTGACTTGTTCCGTGGGTAGAGCTTACATGGCAATACGCACTCTGCCTATCTAATCCAAAAAGAATATAGTTTGCGAATTTGAAAAACGACAGAATCTGTAGTTCGGAATGTAGCCAGTGAATGAAAAAAAAAAAAAACGTAAACGAACAAACTACCAGGTCTTTTTTTTCTTCTAATTTTAGGGTTTAACGCACAGAAGCGCCTAGCCTTCTTAGGCGCGCTGTAGTGGACGTCTGCGGATTGACTCTTGCCAAATGGGTATCTTTACCATACACCGAAACCACGACTCACACGCGTTTCCGTTCTCCGCCTCCACCAGAAAAACGGCCGCCGAAGCAGGGATCGAACCCACATCCTCGAGTACGTCAGTATAACGCTTCAGCCACAGCGCCACCGCAGCGGTGCAGGGAGGTGTTGACTGAAGACGGCAGCAGCCACGATAGACTCTCATTGATTTGATTATATTGATTGTAGGGTTTAACGCGCCGACGCAACGCAAGCGATGAGGGGCGCCACAGTGGAAGGCTCGGGATTAATTCTGACCACCTGGGGATCTTTAACGAGCGACAAAATCTCGTACGCACGGACGTTTTTGCTTTTCGCCTCCATCAGAAAAGCGGCCGCCACGGCCGGGAATCGCACCCGCGACCTCGTGCTCAGCAGAGCAATGCCTTAGCCACTAAGTCACCGCGGCGGGTAATAGGCTCTCATGTACAGCATAAAATTTCAAGATAAATGAAACAGACTGCAGCGGGCAGCCCTTTAAAGCTTCTTCTACGTACTTCGAGATTAAAGAAGAAAAAAAAATAACGCGATGATGGGCCATTCCCTAGGTGGCATGATGGGGCCCTCTAAAAGCGTGATTGAAGCTGCCCGCTTCGCAGCACCTCGGCATCTGCGCGGCGTCGGTCCGTACACACACCCAGCCTCTCCGCGTCGTCGGGTCGCCATCCAGGTAGCGTGCTGCGTCGTTTTTACGTCTTCCGCGTACGTGAGGACCGCTTCTTCTTCTCCTCTCGCGCCGGCAACCTCTCCGGTTCCTTCCTTATCCTCCGTTCGACTCGCGCCGTTGGTTTATGCGCGCTTCTGTTGCAAGTGTACGGCCGGCCATCGCGAGGGGCCCGGTCGGACCAGCTGCCGAGACGAAAATTGGGTGGTGCAATACGAGCGAAAGGTGATCCGTCGGCTCCTACTGTGGGTGGGGACGATGGTGGTTGCATAGTCGCGTAAAACAAAAGAGAGTGGAACACGAGAAGAGAGAGAGAGAGAGAGAGACGTGGTCACGCCCGGGTTCGGGCAGTCACGCACGTGCCTCGATACACCTGCGCGAAAAGCGAAACCAATGCAGTACTGCTGCGTTAGGTTGCGAACAGCAGCATGGCAGGAGTAATTAAATTATCGCCGCCGCAGACGCTGCTGCTGGCGCCTCCAGTGTGCACGTGTATAGTTAAACAAAAGATGGCGTAATTATCGAGAAACTTTGAGGTGTATACGCACGTTCAAACATCTGCCACCAGCAATTTTTTTCGCTACCATTTCTTTTCTTTAAAGCTTCTTTGCGGTTCCAATTTTTCTTCGCCTGAGCAGATGTGTAATTTTAAACCTCAGTTCTGGATGGTATATTCCAATTTCTCTCCTTTTTTTTGTTTGTTTTTTGCCTTTTTAACGTTTCCACCATTTCGTTCGAAGGTTATCACCATGCACACTTCGTCTGCTAATGAACAGAAAAATGTTCATGTAAACGAAATGAAACTTAAATTAATGTTCAATGATACACAAGCAGTCACAGCTAAAGAAATCATTCAAAATACGGGAATAGTAGCTGCAAATTGATCATAATATGGATATGAAAACAGGAGCAGGTTGTTCAGCCGCCTCTACAGCTTCCGCACACGAGAAATACGAAAAGGAAAAAAAAAAGGGGGGGGAAATCAGTTGTACATTGGCGGACCGTATTTTGCTCAGAGTTATTTTATGACTCCTGTTCTTAAAAAACCTCGGGCCATCTCAATTAATGTGGAACCTGGGGAGGGGCGAAGCATGCAGTATATAAGTGTATTCTTCGCGCCTTGGTGTTTTTTACAACGGAGATGAAACCGTTGGGGGGTAGAGGAATACAGCTGTGCTGTAAAAGTCTCGTGTCTTTGAAGCACGAAGCGTTCCAGCGTGAGGCGTAAACGAGTGTACTGGTGTTTTTTTTAGTACGTGTTACGTTCTAGCGCGAGGCCCAAACGAATGTCCCGGTGTTTTAGTACTGTGACTACATGAGACGACGGTTACGACGGCGACATGAGACGCCAACAGCCCGAGCCCCTAAAGGACTTCGCCCCTAAAAGAAAACGCGTTCGTTATAAAAAGGGACGTAACCACCGGGACACGCTACGCATCACGCATTGGCAAACAATCCTTCACTTTGAAAGCCACTCGAGCAGAAGCTGCGGAACCAACTTAACGAGTCCGAGTTCCGACTAAGAGCAAAAAAAGAAAAAGGACGCTTCCATCGGCGGCGGGAGATTTGTCACCGCTACAGCGCGTACGTGGTGCGAATACGCTACGTCCCGCGAAAGAGAGCGACCTTTAACCGCCACTCCTGATAAGAGAAGGATACCACGTGAAACAAAGAAACGACGGCGCATAACAGTTCAAACTCCATTCCCGCCACTCCCCGGCAGTGCGAGGGAAGCTATCAGATGAAAATATCGCATCGGGTGAATTGAAAGAGGTCTCAGCCCGTTACATCGGCAGGGCGGCAAGACCTGGCCAAACAAGACCTCAGTACGCAGTATGAACAGCAAGGGTAGCGCCTCTCTGAACCGTTAACTCCAACCGATGTAGGCGCAACGTTAAGGTCTCTACCTGAAGGGACAGCGAAAAAGAAAAGATGTGTGAAGTGCAGGTGAAGAGAAAGAGGGTGAAACGGTGGCTGCCGACCACGCGTCGCTGCGGGAGACAGCGGTGATTTCCGGATCGCCGTTCCTCTTCTTTTCTCTGGAACAACCGGGAGGACGACACTACAAGAAGAGGCGTACACGATAAACCATTTTTAGAGGCTGCAGATACCGCGTGGTGGTGGTCGACGTATTTTGTTATTCGGTCCGGTCGGTCTCCTGTTGACTGAGGCCGTGGCTCTGTGTACTTAGCGGGACTGCAGATAAGGGCTTGTGAGGGACGCTTTGGGCAGCCATGGTCGCTCTGGAGAGCGCGCTCCAGACCGGGCGTGGGGCAGCGTGGAACGGGTAACGAGCTGCTGCTTCCGTTAACAGAATTTGGGGGTGGTTTGAGGGTCTGAGTCCAGAAAAAAAGTAGAATTTAATGGCTTCTACACTGCGGCAACGTTATTCAGGAGCGGATACAAAGTTACCTCGTGTGGATGAGGGTGAAATGGAGGTAAAGGTAAAGCTGAGTTATGGTGTGTCCTAAAAGGGGGGAGGGGGAGGAAATCCGCACTGTAGTCTTACCAGTGTTGGTTTAGAAGGCTCTAGATAGGAGGCGATACCGATACCCTCTCGCCCACCTTTCCACCCCCACCCAGACTGGCCACTAACCTTACGAAAAGAGACAGCGCCACCGTCGTACTTTCCCGAATGTTGAGTACCTTGATAACGCAAGCTGCTCTGGTTCCGTGGGTATTTAGAATGTTTTAACACTTGTACGTCCTGCCCACCCCCACCACCACCGCCGCATCATCATCATCACCATCGTCGTCATCCTGTTTATGTCCACTTCGAGATGAAGACCTCTCCCATTTTTGTTAAGTCGTTCTGTCGATGTCCTGGCCCATTCCTTGCCTCCATTTCTTTTTATTTCGTGCCTTAACCCAAGCATTTCGATTCAGAGCAATGAATTGTACCCATCATTATATTCCCAGATCATCATCTACATCATCTCTATATTGAGTTAACTGTCTTAGGCTTACTACCAGCAGGTATACTTACTACTAATTATACTACTACTACTTAATTATTGAGGCTTACTACCAGCAGGTATACAGCGCTGAAAACGGTGAACTTACAAGCAACACGTTATAAACACACGTATATTATACGGCTTCGTTACTAAAGGCATCTGCTGTGGATGAGGATGCCGTGGAATCACGGTACCGTAATACGTCGAGACCCGGAATTCCGGGTCTCGACGTATTACGGTACCGTGATTCCTTGTTTTCTTCCTAATTTTTCAATTCAATTCACTTATTTTACTGAGCGCATTATTAAAAAACAGACAATTGTGTCAAAAACATCTGCGCCCTCAGCAATGCTGCGAGCATGTAATATGTTAATACACAAACACCAACTCAGGTTTTAGAACCTTTTCCTACATCAACTTAACAGTTCTTTGCAATAACTATGGAGCCTTCATTTCAGCCAGCCTGGCCTATTTGAACAGCACCCGATCACTTTGATGTCTTTACATGCAGGCCGCACCCCAGGAAAAAGGTACCCGTCACCGCTGCGACACTCTTTAACTCCTCTGCGTCTCCGACCCGTGAAGAAGCAGACTGGTAGACCCAGCGCCACTTTAGAATGAACTATAATAAAATGCATACACATAAATGCAAAGCAAATATTTTGGGCTCCACTGACAGCCCGAGACGCCATTTTCTCCGCAGCGTCCGGCAGGGAGACAGCCGGAACAAATTAGCGTAAGGATCAACCAACTCGGCTTCTTTCGCAGGTTGCGGCTGCTGTCACCGCTCTGACGCCGTCACCATTCTCCTGGCTGTCGCCGTTCTCCTGCCGTGCCCCGACACCATCGGGCGACCGAGCGGACGACAAAATAAGAGCGCGCGGCAGTGAAGACGACGGTTACAAAGAGCGAGGAAGCGGTCACCGCGCGATTGAACGGAAACGAGGAAAGCGGGGGAAAACGTTAGCGGACGATGAAGAAGGGGATGCCTTCGGTCCGCTTCTTGGGAGCGTCAGCAGCGGAGGGACCCGGACCCCCGCGGAGGCGCTTTCTTCCCCTTGGGCGTCCTTCAAAAAGAGCGGCAACTCTTAAGACCCCGCGCAGAATGCGACAAAGGGTTCCGACAAACATCCGCCAAGGGTCATCACCCCGGTCAAGCATCCAGGCTCCCCTTGGTCCCCTGGCTGGAGCACTGAAGCCCTTCTTCAGGAGGGAGTCTTGGGGGCGAAAGAAGTGAGGGAGGCGAGGGGAGTACGCAGTGGGGTGGTTAGTCTACTACGCACTCAGTGAGGTAACTTATCGGAAACGGATGCAATAGTCGTTTCTTTCTGTAGCCATTCTCCTTCGCGCATTCGCCGAGCCGATTGCCACCCGCGCTGAGACCTCCGAGTGGGGTCCGCTCCTGCTGTCACCGTCCTCTGACTGGCTCGAGAAAGAGGGCGAGAGAAAAAAAAAAACGCGCCGATTGAGCAAAAGCACACTGGCCGTCTTCCGCAATTCGCACGCCGCTCTTATTTGTTAAAAGGGGTTTGTCAACGCGTTTCCGCTCGGCGCAAACAAATAGCGGGACAAACAGGCGACAGTCCTCCGTGCGGGAAGGGCGTTTTGTTGTGCTGCAATATTAGGTTTGTTGTCTGGGTGCCTCGTATACAAGTCCTGTTTGCCTGCTCACGTGTATAATGCAAGGAGGGAGTGAAGGGGACGTTTGCGTCGTCTGCAGACGTTCTGGGGTGTTTTTCTTAGTTGCCTCAGCCATTGACAATGAGAAACTATAGCGCCGTATTCGTCTGGAAGTCCACAGAGAAGACGTGCGCGTTGGCCCGGTGGTTGTTGACGTTGGTCCCTGGCTCAAGTGCTCCGGCTTTCGCTCGCCGAGGAACGGATGCAAGCTTCCGAGGATATTTGTCCCTTCCGGTCTTGCTGCTTCTTCCGTGCAGTCGTCCCTTTCGAATGGCGACGTCGAACAAAAGGAGATAGCGAACGGATATAGGAGCATCGCTGTTTGTTGGCTCCGCGAACGAAGGAAACACGGAGCGATGTTTGTTGGCTTGCCGAAGGCGAGAATGCGTGTATAGGACGTGCTTCTGTGTTGTTATACGGCTGATGCATGCACAAGAACGGTTGAGTGGCTCCTAAGCGATCTCTCCTTTAGCAACAGGGATACGGAACAGAAGTTTGTGAAGTTTGTCTAATTAGTAGTTGTCTTTTATCCCAGAGTTCCAACTAGTGGTGTAACTAGGCAAAACACACGGCATATAGCGCATCGCAAACGTGTGTGGCCGCCGGATCAGCTGAGCACTGATATTGTTCAGCTTACTCAATACACAAACTGCGGGTTTTTATATTTTCTCAATTACGGCCGTCAGTTATGGGAAATGTATGCCGTGTGTGGGTGCGTACTTTTTTTCGGGGCTTGAATGCTGAAATTCGAATGCAGCAAACATTTTCATCTCTCTCCGTTGTTTTGTTTTCACGCGCTGTAAGTTACGGAAGAAAATGGTCTCGTAATAAATGGTACCGGAAAAAAAAAAGAAAAAAAAAGCTCCGGGCAGTAATTGTGCCGGAAACTTTGTTTCATAGTTACGGTCCACGTGCAGACAAAATGACCCATTTGAAATCAGCGATGCTTTCAAATCCTCCATTGGTTGTTTTGCTTGCAATTCTGAACTCTGTAGGATTTAGCTCCGTATTTTGCGCTTTTTAACGTAACAGCCTTCTCTGAACCGAACAGTAAGATGAAAAAACGTCACGCTAAGCTCAGAAATATACACTTGGAGCGTAGGATGAATTTTTTTTACGCAGCACATAAAATTATCCGAGACATTCTATGTGAAAATGCCGTGATGAACAGATATGCATCTGTCTTTTTTATCATTGCCCTCATGCCCTTTTACAGCGAAGTTGTTAGCGGTACCTCGCCCGGAATCATTTGACCGAACGCGTATCTTGCATTACGGCTAAGCCAACATTGCGAAAAAAAAAGAATTGCCTCGATCCGAGCTGTTAACGTGGGTGGACAGCGCAGCTGAACGAAGGCAGGACACAAAACACGATTGTTTGTACTTTGCGAATGAACATCATCATCATCATCATCATCATCATCATCATCATCATCAATCATCATCCTATCTAAGCCTACTGCAGGGCAAAGGCCTCTCCCATTATTCTCCTATTACCCCGGTCCTGTGCTAACTGCGATCAATTTATCCGGCAAACTTCTTGATCTCATCTACCCATCTAACTTTCTGCCGCCCCCTGCAACGCTTGCCTCCTCTAGCGAATGAATATACTTCAGATTTAATTGGAAGGACAACAGGACGACAGTTGACCTGGAAGCACAACAGTTACTATCCTAGCAGACAAACATAAGGCTGTCCACTTCCTAGCGGCTTTGTGGTGATATTGGAATGACTTACGAGTGGCTGACGTGTTTTTTTTTTTTAGTAGTAAAAGTGCGTCTGATAGCTACCCATGATACGTGGTGAGACAATACGTCCCATGGTTAACTTGGCGTTTCAGCAGTCTAACGTGATATGATTTTTTTTTTCAAGGTGGTCCTGATAAAACATATGAGTTAAAGCCGTTTTTAAACAGTCTCCTTCTCGTTGAAGTTCATGTATTGGCAGCAGACGAAAATTCCGAATTGCATAGGACACCATGGTGAACCAATCCATGACGAATTACTATTAAAGCTCCTACGTAATGATGGAGTCGTCTTGGCGAACAATATGTCTTTTTTCCAAGATATCTAATGAGATCCGCAGAGTTCTCAGAAAATGAAGGTGGCTTTGTCGCAAAACGCATTCTGTCGACATGCACATTGAGTCTGACTACACCCTTGTTATATTTTGCTGATGTTAAATTGAAGTCATGGATGGAAAATCGGCATTGAATTTCCAGCCATGGAGACTTCAGTATTCGATCGTACGTCCCACTTAGTAGAGAGTTTTAGCTTCGCGTACGTAGAAGCTTCACGTACGTAGAGCTTTCAACGGGTGACCATTGCGCATTCTCGGAACGCAAATAGTCTGCGTGAGTCTACGTGCGACTGCACGTGAGATTCGAATTTTTGCGTTGCGATGTCCACGTTGCTTCCGTACGTAGAGTTGACCACGTACGTGGACCATCACAATGAAGCTCCGGGATCCGAGTCATATCCAGCTTTCAGAGCTAAAACCTGAGAAAATAATGTACACGCGGCGGCAAAATAGGCCGGGGAACGCGAGCGCGTGGCAAAACGCATCGCCGCGCCATCTGACGTAGCACTTCTGGTGTCGAGACATCCATGTGCGCGGGCGCGTCCAACCACGATATTGGCGGTTCCCGAACACTTCAAGCGGCGCTGACAAGCAGCGTTTCCGTGGGGTCGCCTTTGGGATTTGGGCTTTGGTTTGCTTGACTCAGGATCGCCCCCCTTTGCTGTTTCATTGCGCTCGGTCAACGTCTGATGCTTGTCCGCACCAGAATTGGCGTGTGGGTAACTTTTTATCATAATAATAGGCTTAAAATCGCATACACTAGCTCATGGTGTCAATTAAAGTATAGTTTTGGATACCGCTACGGGAGAAACGTTGCCGGCGCCACCCCATTCCTTGCGAAGCCGGGCCTCTGCGGAGCGCGAAGAGTCGGAGCTAGGCGTCAGCTTCTCATGTAAGCATTCGAACAAAAGGAGCAGTCAGCTGCCTAATAACCGACAACAGCGAAAATGGAAGGCCAAAACAAATTCTAGGCCTTCAGGGCTGTCGGCTTTGGCAGAAGGCATCACGATTCCGATAATCATATGTAAGGTAAAACAGTTTTTGCAACCTTGCCGAACGCTCGAACGCGTTTTGTCACATCACTTTACGTTGTCAAGGCATGAAAGTTTGCCGACATGCACTGTAGACTGCAAAAACTGTAGGTTGAGTTCCAAATAACCCAGTGTGTATATAAGCGCGTGCTGATTCTATACCAGGCATCTAGCCAGTATGGAGGTTTATTGAGCAAAACGAGTCACGTCTTCGTTAATTTATAGTAACACATATATGTTTGTTAAGACCTGGAGGGATATTTCGGAACATTTTGCACAGCCGTATCTTCCCGATATTCGGATATGCGTTATGGAAACACCACAAGAGGAGGAGGGAGGAGTAAGGGGAGGAGGGGAAAACCTTTTTTAACAATTAAATCGATCTGGTTAGTGGGCCGGGTCCTCAGTCCAGGACAAGAGAGGAAAAGTATTTTTTTAAAAATCGTAGAACGCCATCCCGAGTAGAATAGGTTTGTTCTTCGGGGCCTGGAAGATTGGAAAAGCAATAAAGGTATTTGGAAATTTCTTCTTGGTTTCGAGTCTTGTAATATATGTAGGTATACTATTTATTACGTTAGTTAGCGGGGATATAATGCCTTCAACACCGTAATCATGTCATCATTGTTCGAGTTGAGATCATTCGTTATGGTAACGATTTTAATTACGATAGAAATTGGGCACAAAAGCGCCTTCGAGTATTGTGGACACGTTGTTTAGGGCTGATAGCGGTGGCGTACAAAAACCCTTCTCATTGTATTTGCATGTGAATAAACAAAGCACGCTGCGGATATGCACCTTTTTGCACGCAGCCGTAATGAAAGCCAATTTGTGAAGAAGGGAATGTATGCCATACAAAATGAAGGAAATATCCACACGACCTTTGTGAGGCTCCCAAACATCCCGAAACCTCCTAAAAAAAGGGTTGTGACGGGCAGAAAAATAAATGCGTTGGGCAAAAAAAAAAAGCAAAAATTATCCGTACAAGACAACAACGAAAGAAACAAAAGAAAGCCGCTTTATTTCCTGCTGTGCGATGAGCCTGTAGAGGCCGCTGTTTGGGGACGTAGTATTAGACTGTTGAGTCTTCAAGAGCATCTCAAAAATATGCAGGGAAGCCTACGCATTTTGAATACTTATCGAGAAGCTCTGATCACTGGTCCTCGCGAATAAGCAAGAAAGGACGAGTTCACATGATCTTCTGCCGATACTCTGAAGAAAGTTGTTCTTTTCTCTTCGTGTGTTGCAAACTTGTGGGATACAGCTTAATTTTTCAGATGCTCAGAAACTGGCAAATAACTGAGTCGCTAGAAATACGTTTAACGCACTACAGCAAGAAGCGGCGGATTTCTAGCCCAGGCACTGTTGCCCCTCACAAGTGGGGTGTAGCAGACGACAGCGGCGCGACCAGGGGGCGCCACTCAAAGATCTCACCGCCAATCCTTCTTTTCCTTCACTTCAAGCGGCAACGCGGTCACCCAAAGAGCGTTTAGAGATAGGGGTCGCTTTCTCTGCTAACATGCCTTTGGGATTTGGGCTTTGGAATTTGGTGTGAGGGGGGGCCTCAACTTCATGGGTCATAGAGGTGACGAAGAAGCGGCTGGAGTTGTGGTGGAAGAAAAGTAGAGAAGAAAATGGGACGTAGGAAGAATATACCGAATTAGAATTTAGAACAGGAAAGGGGGGGGGGGGGTAACATGTGTGTAAGGGCAGGAGGGGGTGAAGCGGATGAAAGTTTAAAACCGGGTGGGGGGGGGGTGTCCAACCCATTAGGACGGTTAGGGGTAGGGCTAAAAAGTAAAATAACCAGGCAAGTCGTTGGGGGTAACCGCGTCCTGATAAAAGGGAGTGCCTTAATCACAATCCATCATCAATCATCATAATCAAATAATGCCTCTCTCGCACATGCTTTGGCGCGGTGAGACCCAGAGGCTTGCAGTCAGTAATTAATATTCGGGTCCAAGGAGGGGGCTCTGGAGAGGGATCTGGCGGCGTGTTAGTTTGGAGGCCCATATACCACCTTAAAGCAGCCACAGATGTGTACACCTGCGCTTTAAGAGATCGTGCCTGTCGCCACTGGTGAACCAACTCATCTATCGTGTTAAGGCCAGCTTCTTCCTGTAGTGTGGAGATGCGCGTTAAGCGAGGAAGGCAGGTAATAGTCCTCATGGCTTCTCTATTGATGGCCTCTAGACGATCCCACTTCCGCCCTTGTCATGTACTGAAACTGAGCCTGGTACGTGATACGTGGCTGCAGGATTGCACGTACGAGAAGCCGAGCCATCTCTGTGCGAGCTCCTCCCGATTTCATGGAAATTCGGCGGACTAGATGTAACAGTTGAAGGGCGCGCAGGCGAGCTTCCCGGAGCCATGGCGTAGCTGAGCCGGAGGCCGCAACGTCCAGGCCAAGGATGCAGTGACAAGTAACTTTCGTCACTGGCTCGCCATCAAGATTAGTAAAATGGGTCGGTTTTGCAAGTTTTTGTGCCGAGCCCTTCGATTTCCGACGATAAGTAACACGGTCTTATCTCGAGAATAGCATGAGTCCCACGCGTTTGCACACGTGTCAACCGTATTTAAAGTACTCTGAAGAGCGTGTTCTTGATCAAACGCACACAAAGTCTGGAGTGTCGACCAGAGCGTGATATCATCCGCATAAGATGAGGCATTTAGATCTTTCAATGCCCACTACTGGTCCAAGCGAGCGGGAGGAGGGCAAGGTTGAACAGTATGGGTGCCAGGACCGAGCCTTGTGGTACCCCGCGGCATGTTGAAAAGGAGCCAACCGCCTGTCCTGAAACTCTAATTGAAAATGTGCGGTTTGTTAAAAACGACTCCTTCTGCCCGATCCGACAGATAACATATCTTGCTTGTCTCGTTGGCGAACTTGTGCCGCATATATTCCATCGCGTCTTCTTATTTCTTCCCTAAAACATGCGGTTGGTTGACTACTGAAAATGAGCACACGAAAACGGGAAGGAAGTGAGGCGAGAAATACTTCATTTGACTAAAGTTGGATGAGCGGTCACCTTGCACACGCACTGAAAGAGGTATTGACGGGGGTAAAACGCGAGCAGAGATCGGTGCAGTGGTGAGTTAGTCCAAAAAGAACAAAAATAAATAACAGGTTGCAATACGAGTTGAATTGATTGGCACAAACACATACCAACAACTTCGTCAAAGAAACTTTATCCCAATTGAAACTAAGATATAAAAATCTCGTTGCAATACGTTCTTTGTCAGAGCCAGACAAACAGAGCAAAGTACGCTTCACCCTCGCCGTTCGCCGCCGAAGCATGTGCCAGAGAGACGTGTTCAGCATAAAAAGTGACCCTTAGCGCCAAGCCCTCAATCAGCCTTGCTGCTTGAAGCGAAAAAAGAGACAAGGTAGTATACAGAGGTTGGACGCGCACACGACCCTTTCCTGGCCAATCCCCCTGAGTGGGTATGAGCCATCTCTGTTGGCACCACCACCACCACCACCACCACCACCACACGCAAATCGGTGTCTCAACACCAGAAGTGCAACGTCAGATGGCGCGGCGACGCATTTCGCCACATGCTCGCATGCCCCTGCTTGTTTTGCCGCCGGGCGTACCATTTTTGGCAGTCACTGCCCAGGCGTCTTTTTTTAGAGCGAAAGGTCTGCTGCGCCATGTTTTGCAAGGTCACCCTTCACGTCGCAATGACCTTGAGCCACCGGAGTGCAAGTGTGGCAGGTATGACGCTACGCCACGTAGTGCGCTACGGAGAGTCGTCGCAGCTGCGCTCACTCGCACCCTCGCCGCTCCGGTACCACGTGACTCGGCAAGGTTTTAACTGATGCTTCGACGGCACTTGGTCGTCCAGTCTCGCCATGGATAGACCGCCGGCTGGGCCTTCAGTGCGTGTGGTTCTCCTTTTGCGCGTGATAACTACAAGTGTTAAACCTGGCCCTTTTTTTTGCCATTCAATGCTTAGAATAAGTTCACAGCGATGATGAAGCACGGCACCACTGAGTTTTATTAAAATTCCGGCACGCCGTCAATGCATGAGAGCATACAACGGGGAATATCATTCCGGAAAATGGCTGTAACTCGTCTTCCACATTACAGTACATCTGATTGCTAAGAAGACTCCATAAGCGTGTGGAGTATTATCTTGAAAGGAAAAGGGAAAACATCAGAGAAGGAAAGTAAGAAACCACAATACACGACAAAATAAAAGGCCAAAGAAAGAAATTTACCGACGTTAAGAAATCTTCGGAATGATACCGTACTTTCCACAACTTTACGATTATTCTGTTAATTTTTTTTCCTTGGGGAAATTGCAAAATGACCGATCGTCGTGGTGAGGACATATACGGAAGCCACATATGGCTGGTTCATAGCTTGAAACACAGTAATAATAATTCGATCAGTCAATATCCGATTATAGGTTGACCATTTTGCCCCGCCCCCCCCCCCCCCTACTTCTCTACGTACGTGAATGTCTTAACCGAAGCCTTGATTTGGTTCCGTTGCCGCTGTCCCGTATCATTTTTTTTTTAATCTTTAACGATACTTGTGAGCATGTGCCCGCTCTAAGACCTCAACATCCACTGCCAACACGTTGCCAGTCGTTTAAACGGTCCTCGCAAGGCAGTTCAACCGTCGCGTAGAACTGTTAACGTTTCCCAGTCTTTCATAGCACGCACACCTGCACAGAGATGACATTTGCCTTTAGAATTGCACCAATGAGAGAAGCACACCAACCCGGAAAAATCCCCAGGTAATCATGTGGAAGGAAGCGTCATTCGTATGTGGTTATATAGCTACCGCGCTTCTTAATATTTTGGTTGCAAGCTCTGATTTTCATATTGTCCTACGAAATGAGGAAGTGGAATGAGTAAGTAACAAATGAGTAAGTAAAATTCGACGAAATATCAATTGACGGATTTTTAAGAACGCGTGAGCATGTCGTCCTTCCCTCGCGAACTTACGGCTCGGCCACATGCGCACGCCTCCGGCTTCGGAAGTCCGCAACGCGGCGTTTCTCGGACGCATACCTCGCACACCACGCCAAGCGTGCTTAGCGCTCTAACAATCTCATAGATCACGTTTGCTCGCTTTAGCAGCGGAATTGGATGCCTGCCGCGTTTTTTGTTGTCCAGTACTAGTATTCAAATTATTGAAAAAAAAAAAAACTTAGTCTGCTATAGGAAATTGTTCGGTTATTGGCTGTTATAAACATATACTATCCGATAGGAAACAGTACATGGGGATAAACAATGAAACAACATCAATACCAACCGTAACTTCCGGAGTACCTCAAGGCAGCGTCTTAGCACCTTTTTTGTTCCTTACATTTATATTCCTTTGGGCTATAACATTTGTGGGAATGTAATTCTTTTTTACCGATGATTGCATAATAGTATCGGTATTTCGTCGTCGTCGTCATATTTCATCATTTTTGGCCGCCTGCTCGGCCCTGTATTCGCTGGACGGGACATGTTGGGAAGCCGTGCGACCGGCGCGTCAGTGGAGTAGAGGGCAAGCCGTGCTTCGACTTGGCGCCCCCTAGCAACTTGGTCAGCAGCAGCGCGAACGCAGCGCCATGGCGGCCAAAGCCGCTGCCGGCTTGGCTGACGTCGCCCCTCACCGCAAGCGGTGTGTTGTTCCGTTCTCCTGTCGTTCTACGTCCACGGCTAAACGGCGAAAATTTCGCTAATAATTATACGGTAATTAGTGAGTTATCAAGTAATAGCTATTTAAAATGCGCGTTCCTTTGTGATGAAGTTCTGCTAAGTAGTTAATATTGCATCAGGGCAGCCTCTCAGTACAGTCAGTAAAATAGCTTCTTGACATAGTCCACTTTTTTAAACCCTTGTAGAGCCCATATAAGTGGAACGCTGTTTAGAAACTTCGGCATTCGCAGACTCACAAAACGAAGTCCAGGGTCATGCTCCAAAACATAAAGATTGCATCTGGGTCTCGTTAAAAGGAAACAAATTGAAGACACGGGTCAGTTGGAAGTGTGATTAGATGAGAAAGAGAGACAAAAAAAAATATTCCCGGAACACGAAACTTACGTGGCTTCCACGAAAGAATTATCGGGTGGTCGAACTTGGGGGGGCCCGCAAGAACACTCCCCCGTAGTTCAACCACGGGTGAAAGAAACAAAAATATGACAAAACAACAGCAACACCGCAACCCACCACCAAAACCACATCCCCGTGCAGCCGCAAACAACAGGAACGCGTGCAATATAAAAACACATTTGACGGGCAGCAACAGCGGACAAAGAAACTTTGGGCAACGCGGTCCATTCTCGAGATCCCTCAGATTTTAGGCGAGTCTCTTGTAAACGCCCCATTACACATTTTCAAGAACAGCGGAAAGCGAAACACTGGGTTTGGCGGCCACAAATAACGAAACCCCGCACCTATCCGACTTTGTCCTGTACGTATTTATTTCTCGCGATGCTAGCGTTGACGGCTGGTGATATATATGTCTACGTATACTCCGCCTTCGCCAGCACAAGAGAAGACGGAACGTGCGCAAATAAAAATACGCACTTCCGGTTACAGGTAAGAAAGCCCAAACTGCGGCGCTCGGCCTGGTCTGAAAGTTGCTGGCACGTTGTAGCGGGCTCGTACGGCCGCTTTTTTTTTTTTTTTGCGTTATTTGTTATTACCGCTTGGCTGTTGCTACGCCTCGAACCTCGGTTTCTGTGCGGCAGTTCTTGCGGGGTGAGTCCGCGCGAGCGCTTGGAAGCGGTCGGTCGGCGCGTTCAACGCACTTTCACGCCACGACTTCGCAGAAACCGCGGGGGCCGAGTGAACCTGAATAACGCATGCGCTCCTCCGCCCACTCTCGTTTTCCGCCTTCCGCGCGCTCCGTAGTTGATCACCCTCCATCCTCGGTCGCATCCGCGTGCTCATCTCATCACCTTTGAGGCGACGCGCAGGCCTGCGTGGTGTTGCTTATAAATCGGCAGGAGGGGAGTTGTGCGGCTGAACCGTGGAACACCTCTATTAAATTGTAATGAATGAGGAATACATACATACCTACATGCATGCACGCAGCCATACTACATACATACATACATACATACATACATACATACATACATACATACATACATACATACATACATACATACATACATACATACATACATACATACATACATACATACATACACGCAGCCATACATACATACATACATACATACATACATACATACATACATACATACATACATACATCATTCTTATGGACGAGTGTCAGTGGGAAAACGTGATGGAATTTGGGAGGGAAGGCATAATAAAAGTTTCGATTACTAGAAAACTTGCCACGTACGAATAACTATCTAGCAAATTTTAGCGGGAACTTTCAACATTCAAGCTGGCGTGCGAGTAGTGCAAGCGCAAGAAAATTGAATTGCTTTGAGGGTGTTGTTTTATTGAAATATAAGGGAAGAAAAAAAACCCCATCGATAACTTGACTCCTGGGTTGAGGGCACCTCAGTCAAGACTGAGTCAAAGAGAGGGATAGATGAAGGAAAAACGGAAATCGAAACAAAGAATGATGACGAAACGTGTGCGGCCCTGGCAGTACCGGCAGTATCATAGTTGGCCCAAAAGGCCCGTGTCCTTAAAAAAACCGCCGTTGCATTAAAGGGGCCATGAAGGCAAAATACAACTCTGTTCAATTAGCAAGAACAAGCATCATAACTCACTAAGCTGAATTCAAGCCGTTAAGAGAAAAACCGTTAAGAGAGAAAGAGACCGGAAAAACGCAATAAATGTTAGAGTACTTTCAAATTTCCCGCATTAGTGACGTGTTATGGGCAGCAGTGCCGTAATATGGGCAGGCACTAAAATATAGGTATCAGCGTGTTAACTGCACGTGAAGATGAAATAAAACTAGAGGCTCCACTGCAATCACCACTCATGTTGTTTCGGGTGCGACTTAGGTCGGCGGCCTCTAATCGCACAAACAAGATTCTGGGACGTCATACAGAAATTGCCAGACGGTGGCCGGGGAGTCGCCGCTGCTGCGTACGTTTTCTTTAATTTACTGACTTTTTTTTTTTTAAGTTAGCGATAAAATTGGTATCATTATTATCAGGACAAAGCAGTTTTCAATGAACTGAATTTGTATTTTTGTCGTGCGTGCGGGTGTATACGTGTGCGAAAGCACCTTTTAGAGGCGAAGCCCCTTAGGTGCTGCGGTTGTCGGCGTCTCCTGTCGTCGTAATCGTCGTCTCATGTAGTCACGGTTCTAAAACACCTGTAAACTCGTTTACGCCTCGCGCTAGAACGTAACGCGTACTCAGTCTTGGGCGGTAACTAGTTACTAGTAACGCGTTACCGGTAACTAGTTACTTTTTTCAGCAATTTGTAACTGTAAGTAGTTACTTTTAAGTTAAAGGAACTTGTAACTGTAACATTGTTACTTTTTATGGAGTACCTGTAACAAGAAATACCGTCACAGTTACTTCATTTCTATAAAAAAATATCCAACAGCAAGTTTAATACTGTTTGAACCTTTTTTGCTTGTTTGATTGAGCTTCCTCGTTTCTGCGTGGTCACGTGCAGTCAGCGCCGCAGTTGGTCCGTTGGTGTAAACTTCAACCCGGTGCTCAAAAATTTTTGAGGGTTCCGTACAGTCTTGGGCGGTAACTAGTTACTAGTAACGCGTTACCGGTAACTAGTTACTTTTTTCAGTAACTTGTAACTGTAACTAGTTACTTTTAAGTTAGAGGAACTTGTAACTCTAACACTGTTACTTTTTTATGGAGGAACTGTAACAAGAAATACCGTTACAGTTACTTCATTTCTATAAAAAAATATCCAACAGCAACACTCGTTAACGGCCGATGCGCTTTCCACTTTTTCGGACTTTCTTCTGCAGAGCCTTCGCCTATGTATGCCAGCTCACTCCCTTCGCATGGGTGAAAAACAGCTGGACTAGAAATGTTTAGGCGTGCACGCGTGTGTGGTGTCCCACGCGGTCAGCTAAGGGCTCGAAATTTTTAAGTATGAGCTGCAGTATTTCCCTCAGCAGGACGATGTCGCTCTCACGCAGACCATAATTAACGCTGCGACACGAGCCCTAGCGCACATGGACGCATGTTGACTCTAGAACTCAGAGAACGATGCGCGGCTGCACCATTGTCGCCACATCTGGAGCGCAGTAAAAGTGTTTGGCACAAAGGCGAACAGGAAGAAAAAAACATCCACAATCACCGCACAACGTACTCAATCCTTTGCACTTTCGTGGAAGCCTGGAAAACTCCGGTCAGTGCGTCGCCT
The DNA here is from genome assembly GCA_013339765.2 of Haemaphysalis longicornis. NCBI lineage: Eukaryota > Metazoa > Arthropoda > Arachnida > Ixodida > Ixodidae > Haemaphysalis > Haemaphysalis longicornis. The sequence continues at coordinate 79,039,696 of CM023456.1, read as the reverse complement.
TCTCATTAGCGACGTGCAGCCCCATTTGTGGGGTCATAAAACACCGCGGGAAGTCTCTCGGCGTCCCCGCGCTCGTCCAGCCCTGTGCGCACTGTAGAGTGTTCGATTCTCAAGTCGCAGTTGCTTGCGACCATTGTGCGCTTTTGAGACCCCTGGCCGTGTTTGGGACCACGTGTTTGGAGCCCCTGGTCTAGAGGCTTCGTCGAGCTGTCAACAGTCCCGAACGAGGTCGAGGAAGTAATACATTCCACGCCCCTTCCAGACCAGACGTGATAAGCATAGTAGCACACCACCCAGCATCTTGGCCGGCAGACGCCTGACCACACTGCCACTGCACGAAAAAATATTCTTGGAAAGCCTCGTGACTTCGTTTCCAGAGCTGGGGCAGAAACGAATACTGCAGCTCAATGTGTTTCTGAATGTTTGGCGCAAAGAATACTTGGGCGAGCTTCGTTCGGCCTACGCCTCAAAGCAAACGAAGGGAGCGGGCTGTGGAATCGGGGACGTGGTTGCCGTGAAAGGCTGGGATTGGGAGAACAGTGTTTCCCGGTCGAGGCGACCAAAATCGCCTTTGTGAGGACAGGGGGCGCAGGAAAAAACTGTAAAGAGTCCAGTTCAGTTTCTATTCCCTTTGGAAATAACCTTGGCTCATTCCGGTTGTGGGGGTGGCTGGGGGTTTGGGCGGGAGAACGACTCCGAGAACCTACGGACAAACGTCGCTTCGGCAATAGCTCAAATTGGTCTCCGACTCCGACGACAAGTACGAAATAAAATGGTAACACAGCGCTTTTTTCTAGTATCTTTCAAAAACACCTTGACAACCAAAGTACTCCCACATCCGTTTCCCTTTTCCTCCAAAGTGCCTTACGGCGATACACCACCCCCATCCTCTTTTCCCCTTTCTCCCTCACTATGCAAGGCGGTCAAGCGAAAACACTGTAGGTGAAAATAAATTTAGTTAACATTTATTGTTTCGTCTGTTTTGTCCTCAAGCTCAGTATAGTATAAGTTCGGCCTCCGCGTTCGTACTTTTTCTAAACGTTTGGCAGCCATTTCTGTCGACACAGAGCAAGTGCAACCGCTGCCTGGGCCCCCGTGCATTCGTACAGTTCTATTTAATAAGCTAAATCTTGTTATCTAATAATTAGTTTCACACAGTAACGGAAAAGTAACGACGTTATTTTTTACAGTAACTGTAATTGTAACTAGTTAATTTTGGAAACTTCGTAACTGTAACTGTAACAGAGTTACTTTTTTGGGTGAGGTAACTGTAACTGGAACCCTGTTACTTTTTTTCGGTAACGTGCCCATGACTGCGCGTACTAAAAAAAAACACCGGGGCACTCGTTTACGCGGCGCGCTAGCGAGCTGCGTGCTTCAAAGACACGAGACTTTTACAGCAAAGCTGTACACCTCTACCCCCAGCGGTTTGATCTCCGTTGGCAAAAACACCAAGGCGCCAAGAATACACGTATACACTGCATGCTTCGCCCCTCCGCAGGTTTCGCGTTAGTGGAGATGGCTTTGTTCGAGCGGTATATACTTGTGAGTCGTGTGTGCGCATACCTGTGCGTGCGTTTCTTGTGCGTTTGTGTGTGTGTGTATGTGGGGGGGGGGGTGCGTTTGCATTCGCGCGAGTGTGTGCGTGCATTAATGTGCGTGAATCACGTGTTTGTGCGGGAACGAGATGGTAAAGGAACAGCCTTATATAGGGTTGGCAGGGACAGAGAGTAGAGCGTGTTGACGTTGTATGGGCGACTAAGGACTATCGTATTTTCATGGCTTTTACAGCGGGGTAAGAAGATACGTGGCCAATTTTTCGAAAGACGATATTCTTTCTTGGGGTACTTAAGCCCAGAAATCTTGGTCTGTCTGTCTGTCTGTCTGTCTGTCTGTGACTCGATTTAGCGACCAGGCCGAAGTGAAATAAAATCTGCGCAATAGTCTTAGATACTCGCAGCCAAATCTAAAAGTCACGTGCCAATGTTCATACTTGTCAACATTATTGAACGAGAACAGGACATTACGCAAATATAGTGCAGAACATCAATACACATTGCAGTGTTCCTTTACAAAAAACATCATAGATGCTTGATTTTTTGCGAAATCAAATACTACATCCACTGCAGAAAAAAACATTCACTCTGTCACCTGCTCTCGCCCGCGCCACTATAGCTTCTGGCGGCATTTTAAGAAATCAAGCGGGAACAGTTATGAAAGGCTCCACTAGATAGGTTCCACGTTCTGCTTGGAACGCACGTGGAGTAGGCCAACGTGGTTCTATAAGCGTTGAAGAAGGGCGCGTCGATTCACGTGTGTCTCCGTCGTACGGCAGCGCTGGCATCCAGGCACCCGGCCTGGAGCAGTGGAACGCGGTAAATTTAAATTGACTTGAGTAAACCTTTAGCGTTTTTACATTGGAAGGAGCGTGACGGAAGAGGAACAGCATGAGAGGTGAGCAGGAAAGCCAAGGGAGACATTTACTTGGCAAATGTCGACAAAGACTATCGTCTTTTATCGACATTTGCAACGAAAGAAGCAGATACGCCGCCAATTTTTAAAGCAAAGCTTTCTAGCTCTACAAGCCAACGGTTCTTTCGTGGCGTGCGGGTCAACAAACTTCCAACGCGTCGGAGGCGGCGGCAGGGGGAGGGAGAGGGGACGGAAGGTTTCACTCACAGAGCACACGAATTTACCCAGCGTTCCCCGCGCTGAAGTGCCTGCTGCTCAGCGGCAGCGGCAGCGGTACGAATTTGTCGTCTGCTTTAGCGGCGGTTGGTTTGGGCCTGTTTTGGTGCGGCTTCGCGTCCATTGCGCAGTGACTTCGCACGGCTTGATTAACTTGTTCGACAGATTTCCAGGGTAACCCGCATCCGACGGAATTAAGTGGTCGTACGGCACAAATACGTTAAGGGTTGGTTTGCAGGGCAAAAAAATAAAATTGTACAAACCACATACAGACATGTGGCCGCTAGAGAAACGCTCCCTTTTGCGCACTACTTGCCACGAATGGGGCTCCATTTTCCAAATTGGTGATTACCGATTCGGTTGTGTTTTAAGAGGTATTACAAAAGGCGAAAGTAGCAACTGGGTCTGATAAATAGCGATTATAAAAGTTCCCTCAGCGTTCTCGCAATTCTCAAACTTACTAAACTAACTAGTTTAAATCGGTATAAATGGGATAGCTAAGCTCACGTGACGAATTGTTTCGGTGTCTGCGCTTGTGCCGCGCGCTGGTGTAGCCCCAAGCTAGCACATCAGGATGGCTAGGTACCGCTGTCTCACCCTTCGAAAGACCCTCCTCTCCGTTTTCTCTCTCCCCACTCACAGCCGGGCTGCAGCAGCGGCATCCGCCGCTCTAGCCTGGCCGGGGCCGACGCTGCTGCGTTCGGGACGCCGCCCCCGCAAATTCCAGGTAACGGGTGGCAGAATCTCTGGTTTCACTCTTTCTAGAGCCACGTGTATGAATCAAGTGAAGTCGCATGGGCAGTTGTTGTGGGTGTCGTTTAAAGCTTTGCTTTCCAACCACCTTTATAGCGTGTATTGGAGCCGTATTTTTCTTCTCCTTTGTTCAACATCCATGCTATCAGAACACGCATTTGAATTCGTATGGAAACCCAGTCGGGTCTCCTGAGTAATCAGATTGCCTCCATGCTATCTCAGCAGGCTGCCACAGGTGGGATAAGAGTTAGCCTATGCATGAGCGCGATGATGGCGTCATATAGCGTGACACGTGAACGGGACGGCACGTAAGTAGCACAAGAACTTAGAATCTAGGAAAGCTGCGGCACGGAGTGTCGCCAAATTCGGATTAGAATACGAATTAAGTGAAAGCGAAGAAAGAGACGCGAACACGATGAAGCAGTAAATAAGTTTTTGATAAGTATTGCTCAAAGAACTCATAATGGTTTCACATTCAAAGAGCAAAAGCAGACTGAATTTCTGCGATTTTTTTTTGCATAGTTTAAATTTTGTTGTGCGGGTTCATCGATTAGTCTGCATTTGAATTAAGCGTCGGGACAACGCTACCGAATATTTATTTTATCATGTGCAGTGATGGAAAGTTTCGGGCCAATCATAAAGGACGCCGGGAAGGTCAGCCAACAAGTAAGAGCATACCTATAGGTTTCATAATTATCAAGCACGCGTTAGCATCTTACGTGTTTATCGTCTGCGCAGCACAACGTAATTTAAACCTTTTTCATTTGTAGTTTGTTGCTTCCATGCTTCAAGGGCCATGGCTAGCCTCAACCTCGAGCATGTTCTTTTATGCTAGTTTGAATTGCCTCGATCCAATTAAACTAAGAGTGGTTCCTAAAAACATGAAAGACTTCGACGTATACCGCAGTTTTCGTCATTTTAAAAATATTACAGACCAGACGTGCTAAAAACACAAGAGCACATCCCTTAACTGGACAGGTGGTGTTACCAGCTTTTAACGCCTCTAGAACGTTTTTCGAACAACGCCGAGAAAAATAAACATTTTTAACCCCAAAGCACCTCCCCATTAGCCTGTGTACAACTCGCGCACATAGAAAGTTCGAAAGTTCGACGCCCGCAGATTTTCCGTACCGGGCTTTTCCTTTGAAATCAAGCCCAACCCTTTTCGCCTATACATGCCTACGAAATAACGCCGCACACGTTTCCCGAGTTGTAATCCCAAAACTACATGGCGGCGTGAGCGCAGGAAGCGTAGGTGCGCCCGGGGACGGCATTAAATCATTCACCAGGAACGCGATACCCCTTTCTCTAATCCCCTGGTTTGTGCCGCAGCCGTCGCACCTTTCCTCTGTACGGCGTACCCCCGGGCACAGAACTGCGCTCTCTGTCGGTAATACTCCTCCGCCGCGTGAAATACATATCTCTCCCTACCACGGATATAAATTGCGGGCGTTCGCCCAGGCGGTAAGAAAAGCGACTCCGTCGACCAGAATGCAAACAAATTTAGTCCTCAAGCCCCGCGCGGACATGGATACTGCGCACTCGTTTCCACAATTGCGGGTCAGCGCGGCGGATTTGCTATGACCCGGGTGCCTCGGATAAGAGAACGGTGCGCATTGAGGGAGGCGAAAAAGTGAGGCCAAGGGAGTGGCCCGGCATCTCTTAAGTCAGGGTCAGGGGTCGCCAACCTTGAATCATTCCTTTTCTTTCCTTGCCTGGTTCATTTTTCTTTTCTTTCATACTCTCCGAGAGATGCCCCCCACCTTCGGGCTCCGGGCGCGGAAAGTGTACGGTGGAGGTGAGTGAACCTTGGGGCTCAAACGCCGCTCTATTGAACGACTCCGCTCCCGCCCTCCGAGCATCCCCCTCCCGGCCGTCACCCTGACCCTCAGTTTCCAGGGCAGCCCCGCGCTCCGGACTCCCGCTGGTTCCGCTATCGGCCGGGTCCTCCCCCGCTCTCGAATAAACAGCGTCTAAATCCACCCAGCGCGGAGTGCCGTGTTTCTAGCCGTAAAAGCCGCAGGGTCGAACAAGAATTTTTTCTCGAGGCAAACGGAAAGATTCTCCAGTTTGTTTGAGATGACTGAGTTCTTGTGAAAAGTGTTGTTGCTGAGTAGATTTAGTGCTGAGCAATTACCTATGCCCATTTTAACCAAGGAATCAAGTGAGCTCGTTACTTATCAATGCTTAAAAGTGTTCTTGTTCTTCCTCCTTATTAATAGTATCTGAGTTAAAAAAGGACTTTGCAACACGAGCGTTTCTGAGTTCGTGAACTGAAGCGTTCTTCACCAGAACAGGATCTTGCAGCCGTGATGATGACGATGATGATGACGATGATGATGACGGTTAGGCTAAGCCCTGGTGCAGAATTCTGTCGCAAATCGCTCATACCGGGGGAGGCGTATGTCCTGTGGTGGAAATAAATAGGCTGATGAATGAATGAATGAATGAATGAATGAATGAATGAATGAATGAATGAATGTTTTATTAAAAAAAAATTCCCCCGCATTTCCCCGAGGGGGAGAATGTGAAAGTGCGAATGCACGGTTGTCGGCCCGCTTGCGGCGCTTGCGCTCGGCCCCCGCAGCCCACCGCCTCGCCGCCTTCTCTTCCATCTCTTCCATCGGGTTTGTAGTATCACGTGTACACCACGCAGTTATCAAGCCGCTATAACGCCGCTGAGTCGCCAACGCACGCCGCTGACGACGTAGTTTGAATGCGTTAAAGATATAAGGCGCGTCACTAACACTGATATCAGCGTCGCGTCCGTGGCTTGGTCGGTAGAGCGTCGCGCTGCGGCCGCAAAGTCCTCGGATCGAAACCTGGCGCCGGATGCTGTTTCTTTTTTAAATATAGAGGAGCACTGCGGACGCCGCCGCCGCCGCCGCCGCCGCCGGCGGTGGATGGTTTGGGGTCGCTTATAAAGTGCATTCGCACTTAAAAGTCTGCGTGCATTGGTTCGTTGAAGCCGTATTTGAATTCCGGTGATTTTTGTTCAGGATGAGCCAATTCCTTGGGAAAAATTTAGACAGTTTAGTATAAACAACGGCGGACATGCATAACATCCAGCTCTTGCTGTAATCCTTCCTCGCCTTGCGTCCGACGAGGATGACACATCTTGTGGCGACGGGCCTCCGCGTAGACGACACATCCGCACACACTGCGTATGGGCCTCATCATCGTTCCCTCCTGGACTTCACCCGCGAAGCGAAAATTTTTATGTTCCTTTGATCAACTTTCCTCATCATCACCCTATACTCCCTCATCTATGCCCCGTGGCAAAATAAACGCTACAAAAAGAAAAACATGACATCTAAGGCGTCCCTTTACAAGCAGCCCAAACGCGCCAACGACGCACGGGGTCAACTCGGAACCCCCACCTGCAGAAATGCTGCCAAAAACGGGGGCGTTCAGGGGTCACCGAGCAGTGCTCCCTGAGCGGGGTGACAGCGCGTGCACAAATACATACGCGCACGCTGCGTGCCAGCCGTCCGTTAATTCTGCTGTGTGCGTCTCCTTCGAGGTCCGTTCGGCGCTGGCCCGAACGCGAGCATTGTTGGCACCCTTGTAGGAGGCGGGGGTGGCTTCCGCGCGGGAGTATAGTTCCCCCCCTTCGGGTCGCTGATTTCCTTTTCAAGAGCGCAAACAGTGCTCACGCTTGGCCGTGCACGAAACGAAGGCGACCGCTGCGCGGCACAATACCTGCGCGGAGGTTGTTCACTCCCTGTATTTTCATCTCTGAACGCTTGACGTAGCTCTGCCGTTTTCTCCCTTATACGACATAGCAGGCTTAGCATTTATGTATGTATGAGGTGCGGCCGCCTCGTACGTTTATTCTAAGCGCAGATTTCGGGCCGCGCTAACAAGCAATATCTGCCGTTGGGCGGCGGTGGGCTGTGTTGTCCGGTGAAAAGCAAATGACCTCAGTAACTTTGACCACATCTCAACCTCGTCATTGAGACGTCGATGTCCTTCCACTCATGCTCACAATATCGGTTGAAAGTATAGGCCACACTTGGGAGTACTAATCTCATAAGCATGACAATGCTATCGCATTGTCCAAGCGGACTCCAAGCGGACAACATTTCGCGCCTGTGTCCACAAGTCATCAAGGGCATATTTATCAGCGACCCACAATAGATAGAACACTATAATGCATCATTGCAGAATACATGGCTTTAGAAGAGAAAACATGATTTTACACATCCATTTGGTAGGCACGCACACGAAATCTCACACGCACACGCACACGCACACGCACGCGCACGCGCACGCACACGCACACACGCACACACGCGCACACACACACACGCGCGCGCACACGCGCACACACACGCACGCACGTACACACACACACACACGCACGCACGCGCGCGCGCACACGCACACGCACACGCACACGCACACACGCGCACACACACACGCACACACACACGCACACGCACGCACGCGCACACACACACACGCACACACACATGCACACACACACACACACACACACACACACACACACACACACACACACACAACACGCACACAAATGGCGTAGCTTGCACTAGTTATGCAAGGCTGGAGATGACCGCAGAGATGACCGCCCCTATCCCGTCGTCGGAGACCCGGAAGTTGCACGTCGCATGGATTTCCGAACGTGCCGCTGAATGTTTTCTCCATGACTGGCGGGCCCGGATCGTTTTGTCCGCAGCCTTTCGCATCTCTCCCAAAGTGGACCGCGTTAGCACGCGCTAGAACCCGCGGCAATCGGCTTCGCGAACTCGGCGTCTGTAGCACAAAATCGCCAACCCAACTGTGCTCCCCACTTGAGGCACGAACGCACGTGAACTGGCGAGGAGAAGAGTACGTGAGCGATCCCGCCACGAACGCTGTGCAGAGTGCTCTCGAAGGTCGAGCTGGCCGACGCCGGGAGCTCCTCACGAGGCCCACGCTCACGTGCGCTCGGTACTTTTCTTGGCATTTCTTTTGCTAGCTCCTCACGTGGCGCAAGCTAAGCCGATGCCAGGCGCTCCTCACAAGGCGCACGCTCAGGTGCTCTCGGTATCTTTTCTTTGGGTATTTTTTCTGGTAAGCTCGATGGCAGAACTAAAAGCTTAAGTAGCCCTGCTGTTAAAATGACTTGGAAAGCCCACGCATTCAATCAAGGCACTGACCAATGCGACCAATGGTCCGACTCGTGAGCCTTTTTCTACGCAGTCGCAGGATTTTGTAGAATTATTATCTGTTTTAACTTAACTCAGCTTGTGTCAAAACCGACCAGATGTACTGCTCAATCTGCCAACACTTTAGATTTAATTCTAACTACACATGCAGATCTTCTATCCGGTTATCACGCACCTTCCCGGCCTAAGCGACCACTCTCTGTTGCACTTTACAATTAACGTTTCTCCTCCAAGCAACCCCTGCACTGTGAAAACTAATCCGGGACTACAGAAACGCTGACTTCGACGCTATAAGCGAAAAACTATGCGCTTACGTGGAGCCTTTTTTAACAAACTTTGATCAGCGCACTGTGCCAAGAAAACTGGCAATTGTTTTGCGCCTATGTGGATGAGCTAACCAACGCACATATTCCAATTCGACGTATTCGATCCCACGCTAACACGCCCTGGTACAACAATAATCTTAAGAGACTAAACAATAAAAAGAAATGCCTTTTTCGGCTGCAAAAAAGCGCGACACGAACGATAACTGGACTGCTTATCAGGCTGCTGAAGAAGATTATTTCAAAGCCGTTTCTGACTGCAAAAAACAATTTTTTGATAATACCCTGCCCAGCTTGTTGGAACGTGATGCCAAGAAGTTTTGGAACATAGTAAATGCTAAGGAAGACCACTCAGTTTCTTTTAACGATGAATCGGGTCAGCGCATACCTCTCGCCGAATGCCCGTCAGTGCTGAACAATGTATTTTCAAATTTATTTTCGCCCGCATGTTCCACGAATGAATGCCTCAGCCTTCCACAGGCTGATTTTGTACCAATGCTTCCTATTGTCATTTTACCGGCCGGAATACTGAAGCTGATTGAATCCTTAAAGTTGTCATTGTCCTGAGGGCCCGATAACATTACCTCAAAATTCCTAAAACAAACTAAAATGTATTCGTCCATCTTCTGAGCAAATATTTTCCAGCAATCATTAGAATCAGGTTCGCTTCCGAAACATTGGAAAATCGGGAAGGTGGTCCCTCTGTTGAAATCAGGTGACAAACATTCTCCGTTTAACTACCGCCCCATTTAGTTAACAAGCCTACCTTGCAAACTATTGGAGCACGTATTGTACACTCAACTTTTCAGTTTTCTCGAATCCAATTCTTTTTTTTTTCATCTCAACATGGATTTCGTCGTTCATGTTCATGCGAAACACAGTTGCTGCTCTTTACACACAATTTGCCTACAATACTACACAAAAGATCCAGAGTAGACTTCGTTTTTCTAGAATTCTCAAAAGCCTTTGATAAAGTTGACCATCGTTTATTATTGTTGAAACTTTCCACTCTGAAAATAGATCCAAAATTATTAACCTGGCTTGAATATTTCCTCACCGACCACTTTCAATACGTTACCCTAAACAATTACGATTCCTCTTTGATTTCTGTAACCTCAGGTGTGCCACAAGGCTCAGTTTTAGGTCCACTACTGTTTATAATTTATATCAATGACCTTCCGAAGTGCGTTTCATCTAGTATCCATCTCTACGCTGACGACTGCGTCCTTTATCGAGAAAAAGGGAATAATACTGATCAGCTATTGCTGCAGTAAGGTCTAGATGGTATCCTGCGGTGGTAGGAATTTATGCGGCTTTCTCGCCAAAACGAACCACCTTCAGCTTACAACCTCAGTGGCACCCAGTTGGAAGCCGTCTCATCTTATCCCTATTTAGGAGTCATTAAAACTTCAACTCTCTCATGGAAAGCACACATCGAATACATAACCAGTAATGCCAACCGCACATTAGGCCACCTCCGGCGAAATTTCCGCAAAGCTCCGGTTACGTTAAAGCTGTTATTCTACAAAACTTTTGTAAGACCAAAATTAGAATATGCTGCCTCAATCTGGCATCCGAATCAAACTTCATTGCAACATACCTTTGAACTTGTTCAGAATAACGTCGCCCGTTTCATCCTTTCAAACTACAATAGAACTGCTAGCGCAACACAAATGAAGTTAACTCTGCAACTGCCGCTGTTATCCTTACTAAGAAAAGTTTTCCTTCTGTGCTTATTCAATAAAATTTACCACCACTAGTGTTTAGCCAGTGAACTAATTGCAAAGCCATCTTATCGCTTTTCACGTGTCGACCCCGCCTACAAAGTCGCGAACATTTTTTGCCACACAAACTCATTTTTTTTTATTCTTTCTTGCCGCAAACCTCGACCGACTGTAATCACCTTCCCGGTGATATGGCATCAATAGCCGATTTAAATCTTTTTCGCCGATCGTTGTTTGCCTTTTTCGGGTGTAGTGATTCCACGTGATACTCTTTCTGTTCGTGTTGTTGTTCTATTGCTTGTTTCTTATTTTTATTTCTCTTGAATAACTGTTGTTGCGCGCATGTTTTGCACATTTCTTCTGTAATACTGTGTAAACTGTGTAGTTTGCTTTGTAGCCGGCAAATGCTTTCCGCTTGTTGTTTAGAACGCGAATATTTCTACACATCCGTCCAGAAGAACCGCTAGCGTATTTTCTTATGTACTTTTGTTGTCTGTACTACAGCATATCTAGTCTGTTACATTCTTGCCGCTTGTTTACTTGTATCCCCCCCCCCCCGAACCCACTCCCCTCTTCAATGCTTGTGCGATTGAGGGCACTTTAAATAAATAAATAAATAAATAAATAAATAAATAAATAAATAAATAAATAAATAAATAAATAAATAAATAAATAAATAAATAAATAAATAAATGCCCAGAGTCGGGACCCCTGTCTCCAACCACAACCGACATCTTTAATCAGCAACTCTATAAAGTAGGATATCCTCGATTCTTGTCCATTGGGCTAGCTTTGTTCAGCACGTATATAAATGGTTATCCTAAAACCAGTATTTATAAACATAACTACCAAAATGTAGCTGCTCCTTACCATGGTGCTATATGTTTCTGTTTCAGCAGCCAGCTGAAAGGCTGCAGCCTTTCTTTTCTTAATGCGTATCTTTGTCTCTTTCGATCCAGCACACGGAAAACACACCTAAGAATACCGTCGTTTTTAAGCCGAATAACATTTGATGAAAACACCGGTTCCTTCGCCGCCGGGAGTGGGAGTTCAACGCCCGACGCTCCCAAGGCCACGGCGCCAACGGCAGCTCAAAGAAGTCTTCCCAGACCGCGGCAAAGGCGCGCTAAAAGGTTCGGGTTTCTTCCCCAAAAGCAACACAATTCCCCCATTAACCCGCGGGGGCAGGGGGCATCAAAACGACACCAGCCGATTGTGCGGGTGCGAGCAAGCGTGGTCGCGCACCGGCGAACAACAGCGGCCGCAGGTACAAATTCACTGTTAAAGGCGTCGGGTGAGACCCGCTCAGCTGCACAGGCGGAATACACAATGCGCGTGCGCAAACGAAAACGTTTCTGCAACAAACTCGGCTGCCCGCGCCTTTCAAAGGTACTCGCGAACGGCGCCGGCTCTGTTTTGTCCCCTACCAAACACCGCTGCGCTCCGGTGCGTTCGTCCTCCGGCTCACGACGGAAAGGGGGAAGGAATATCGGGAATACAAGCGGCAGGGGTGGGGACGGGGGGTGGGTGGGTGAAGAAAGGAAACGGTAAGAAGAAGCGAAGGAGGCACGCGACAGCGCTCCCCAAAGCACCTTAAACCGGCGTCGACGTCTTCTCTTCAGCGTTTCGGAGTCGAACGGACTACTGCGTTTTCTTCTCGTTCGCACCACGCGACTACCGTGTGTGAATGGGCCTCCAGCGAGGCTGTTAAGCTCATCACACACGCACGCACGTACATACATCCACAGACGCTTCTAAAACCTGTGAGGGAAGGAAACCTTCGCTTCTGCTGCGCCACCAAGAATCTGCGGAGTCGAATGGGTTCGCGTGCGCTCATAGGCAGTCGGACCGTTCCATCACTCACGCCTTCAGCGCTGCTTCGGCGTGGTGTCCGGTTTCCTCACGGCCTGTCGTGAACTGGGTTCTGGGCCCCGTGATTTGTTGCGAAACGCAGCGAAAGGTGCGGGTGTGAAGGCCGGTGGCCATTCTTTTCTGTCCCGCGCGTGGAGGGTCTATGAATCGGAGGCGTGAAACCGGTGAATGGAAGTTCGCACCGTGAATAGATCTTCGCACGCCGTATAGACTGTCTCCAGTCTATATTTGTCCAGATGCGCTGTTTATGGGGCGGACATTTGGAAACGCGTTTGATTTGTGGCTGGGCGTTAAATCATAGTGTCTTCGAATTATAAAGTACACCACCGGCATCTGGAAGACGCACAGAGCTTTGAAGACTGTGAGCTGCTCGCGTTACTGGAGATGCTTATCTTATTTACGGGCAAAACAGCATTGGCGAAAGGGGCACGCCATGCCGAGACGGCTATGCGAGACGTGGACATTGTGATTCATAACTGCTGTACAGGGGCCCTTTACGTGTCGGCCAGCTGATGCATTTTGGGTGCCAGCACCGAGGCATCAAGTTCATGAGAGCGATGACCTCTGCGAACATCACACAAAGCATCGTTCAGTGAATCAAAGCCACCAGCGTACGTTTTTCACCAATTTTTCTCGTGTATCAGAGCAAATTGACAATAATGTTTCTAGAAAGAGGAAGATTTTAGGCTGTCCACAACGTTGTTTGATACTTGTTCACGGTTTTCATAGTATGGGCGTGTTTCTGCGCCATGGAATACGTTTTTAGACCTGCTTTGCGTAGTTTACTGAGGAGGCACCGATTGGGGTATACACGTTCGTTCGGATTCGTCTCCATGCTATCGCCTCTGTTGTTTGTGCGGTTCTGGATATTGTTTCCCATAGTTCCTGTGTAGTATTGCTGGATGCCAGTGCAAGTAAACGGTACTGGCTTCATCTGAGGTCCGCCGCTCCCCTACAAGATCTGAAACAACCATTTTCCGCTAGCTACAAATACCTATCGTCACAGCAATTTACTGCACGCTGTGGCCGTAACCTCTACCGAGCAATTTGTATATTCTGTAATAAACCCAATGCCCCGTTACACAACGTACGGGAGTGTTTCAACCCCCTAATCCCAGCCCCAGTTCTTACCCCTCGCACCAGCGAGACCTGGTGACCAAGGCCCGGACTGCCAACGAGGACCTGGATTTTCCCGACTAGGAAAATCCACTACAAGGCACGTGTCCCTACCATCAGGCTTTTCTCATTGACACATTAGCTTTTTTTTATTCTAAGGTTTGAAAAAACTGCGCGTAAAGGACAAGACAATAAGGAAGGGACAGGACAGGCGCAGTCCTGTCCCTTCCTTATTGTCTTGTCCTTTTAAGCGCAGTTTTTTCAACACTTAAAATGATTCACCCACTAGCCCAACAGCACGCTGTACTGATCTTTTTTTATTCGCTTTTCTCAATAAACGATTATTTATTTTCTCAATCAATCAATCAATCAATCAATCAATCAATCAATCAATCAATCAATCAAATCAATTCTTCCTCACACCCCTCACCTATCCAAGAACATCAATACCTTCTGCCTTGTTATCTACCTCATGCACAACAATATAAGAGTTCAGGCGCAGAAACCCGCCTAAGATGTGATAATTAAGCTGAGTGCCTTAATACCTCTGCACCGCTCGTCGAGTCCTTTAAGTAGCAAGCTGTACGCGAGCTTTGAACTGCGAGATAGGTCAGGAGCGCGCTCTTGGCCCAGTTGCTGCTGTAACAGCGATGACAGCCAGCCATCACCGGTGTGGCGCACGAGGATGTTGTGTGACAAACGGCTCGGCGCATCGGACAGCATCCGGGCTGTACGGAGAGCCATGTCAACAGGCGCCGACGGCTCCGCGGGGCCCGCTAACGGGGCTTCCGGAGCCCACCGTGTTTGACGCGCTGCCGCCGACGCCTACATGCGCGTATGCGTGTCTGACCGCCGACCGAGAGAGCTGTCGCTCTATTTGAAACTCCAACCCGCACGCACCAGCCCCGTTTTCGGGGAGCTGTGTTTGGCGCGTCATCTAGGAATGCCACTTCCTCCCAACACACCTCTCTCTCTCTCACCCCTCTCTCTATCTCCATCTGTTTCATTGCCGTGGTTGAGGGGCCGTTGCCGAATAAGTTCTGCCGCCCTTAGTTCACTCACGGGAGCGAAACACCGTCCATGGAGCCAAAATGTCCACAAAGTCAGTTTTTTTCTCTCTCTCACTTTTTCGCATTCCAGAGTTTCAATAGGTGCAAACGCGATACCTAGCATCACTGGTGCCATTCTGGCTTTAATGAGCCGTCTAGAACACAAAGATGACCCTTTAAGTATCTTATCACAAAATGTATACTTCATCTGGCTGCACCTGCTTTTCCGACCCGTTAACACGAGTCGGCTGACTTTGCCGTTTAGTCATCAATCCGGTTTCATCAGCACGCAAATGCACATACTCAGTTGTTCCCCTTTCAAAACTTTGACGCGTTTATCTTATCAGCGACCGTGTGTCCTTCGCGTGTTTGCATCCGGGATCTTGGCGCGTGTTGATAGCATGCGCTGCATAAGGCAAGCACTGACTCTTGCAAATCCCGCTAACGCCATAAAGGTTCATACTTGATTGGTTGCAGGGTTTAACGCGCCGACGCAACGCAGGTGTTGAGGCGCGGCGTAGTGGAGGGCTTCGAATTAATTTTTACCGCCTGGGCATTCTTAACGCGCGACGAAATCTCGTACACACGGGCGGTTTTGCTTTTCGCCTCCATCAGAAAAGCGCGGCCGGGAATCGAACCCGCGTGCTCATGTTCAGCAGCACAACGCCTTAACCACTGAGCCACCGCGGCGGGTTAAAGTTTTATACTAATATATACTAGAGGAAAATCTGCGGCTGCAATCGCGGGCGGTTGGGGGCACCGCCATTGAAACTAGCGACGTTCCTCGCCTATTTCGCTTGGCTAAACGCGGGACTTTTTTTTTGTCTCGAAGCCAAAATCAACAAAAAGGGTAACATCTTTTTCTAGTTCATCTTGCATGAAGCTTATAAATAATCTTTGACGACTGAATCCTTTTGGAGCTTCAATTTCATAATAACAAAACAAATTTGAATAATCTTTTTGCAGTAGTATCTTTTGCTTTTTTGCAGTCAGAGGCAACTTTTCCGCCTGTTCATGAGCCATGCCAAAGACAAATGGAACGTTCCTGCTTGTTACATGACGGAACGCTCGCTGACGCGCGCCTCATCTAGACAGTGGCGCCAGATTTACTTTAGTATATACAGTCAGATCTCCTGACTACGAACCTCCAATTAACGAATTTCTCAAATTTACAAATATTTTAAGAATATCCGCCAGATTTTCCATATTTTCTATGTAAAATTATTTCAGAACAACGAATTTTAATACAGCGCGTATTTAAGAATAACGCACTAATTTATTTTCGCCATTATAATTGACGAACATCAGTATTACGAATTCGGCTGAAAGTAACAGCATCGCAACCCTAGCGTGAAACAGAAACCGCCATTTCTCTGTGTATCCCCTGAGTGCATAGCCTGTTGCGGAATTATGGAAGACGAGGAGGGCGACCGCCTAATATCATGGCCATCAGGGGCTAGAGGAGAAGGAAGCTAATAAACCTCGGTCCGGCTCAGCCATGACCTCGCGTCCGCGTCCCGTTCCATAACATAGCCATCATCATCATCACCATGTCGAGTGCCAACAGCTAGCACCACCACAAATTACTGCTAATGTACGTCATTTTCATTCCTATAGGTATGAGCGCTGGCTTTTAACCGCCAGTATTTAATGGAAACGATATTTCAAAATAACGAACAATTTTCGGTGGTCCCGCGTGATTCGCTTTATCAAGATTTGACTGTATCAGTATGAAACTCTATGGTTCATACTTTCCCGCAGTAAGGCCACGCTTGTGTAACTGCAGTTTTTATGTGCCCAGTATTTTTGCAGCGTAGTTCTTGCAAGCTAACTCCCCAATTTTTGCCTGCGTATACACCGAGAAAAGCCGCTCCTCTCCTCCTCCCTTCGGCACACCTTCTCCCTGTTCACCTCCGGTGCTTTATATTTTGATATAATATGGCCTGTACCGCCCCAGAAAAATTTACTTCCAGCAACGCACTTGTGTTTAGCAAAGAAGCCGACTTTAGGGAGATCGGTGTAGGCTTGGTCTTTGTCGGCTGGCTTTCCCACAATGTGTGTGAACATGCTTCACTGCGCAACACACAGTGTGGGAAATGTATGTATTTATTGCACAAAAACAAGAAAGGAAGGTCCACCTACAGGCGTAAATTGTCTCGCCTAGGGGCGGACACCGGAACTCCTGCTGGTGTAGGGGAGGTGGGATAGGGAGGAAAGAGTACATAGGAATAGGGGGATAGGGGCTAACATAAATATATAAAACATGGGCAAGAATAACCTATACACACAAAAAAAACGAAACACTAGAAAACTAAATAAATATCAACATACAGGACAGAAGGAGTAGGCCACCTGCACACTTACACACACACCACCACACACACCCACACACACACACACACACAGGAATTCTACCCTAACAGCTACACTCCACTGCGACCCGGGCAGTTACGTAGAATTGTAGCTTAGTGCATTGTAGAGCCCCGAGGCCCCCAGGTATGTTCCCAGGGCCTCGAGCACTTTGTCCCGCTCCCTGGCATTTCCTGGGGGCCAAAGCAGTTCCTCGAGCTGGCCCCGCACCCCTCGGATCACGGCCAGAAGCTCCGCCCGCCCTGCCGCAAACTTGGGGCACTCGTACAGCACATGCGGCAGGGACTGCCACGGGCGCTCGGCAAGTGAGTGCAGGCGGGACTGGCCACCCGCCCCAGTCGGTGCTTCCGCTCTGACGTCCACGCGGCCCCCACGCGGAGGCGCAGGACGGCGGAGCGCAGTCGACGAGGCAGGCATGATGCCCGTACAGGCGGCAGACCCCCTCCGACACGCAGCCGCGGGTCTGGATGACCGGTGCGGAGGTGTCGCTGGATGAGCAGGCGGGCGTCGTCCGCTGCCGCCTGGACCAACATGTCCGAGGGAGGCAGCGCGTGAGCCCCGGCGGCCAGCTCGTCTGCCCGCTCGTTTCGTCCAGGCCGATGTGGGCGGGGACCCACTGAAGGCACAGCCGAGTGCCCCCGGTCCGCCAGCTGCGCCGCTTTCTCCCGGATGCCCCGCACCAACAGGGAGTGCGAAGTCGCCGTCCCGTAGACGCGCCAGGGCCACCCGGGAGTCCGCACAGCAGGGCACCAGCGCTCGGGCAAGGGCTCCACCTCCAAGCAGCAGGTCCAGGCCCAGTCCGACACCCACCAGCTCGGCTGTGCCGAAGATGAGGCATAAGGCAGCCCGCGCCTGCCGGGTGGCCTCTCCCAGCACTGCGGCCGCTGCGGCCGACCCCTGCTGCTGCCGCACCGAGCCGTCCGTGTAGACAAGGGCATGGCTGTCGAGGTCGCCCCAGACGACGCCCCGTGTCAGCTGCAGATGTCCGCATGGGGCGTCCGCCGCTTGCCTGCGCAGACCTGGGATGTCCAGCCTCACTTCAGCTGTCAGAGCAGGAGCCGGGCCCACCAGGTTGCGCATCCACGGGGGCCACCACCTCTTCGTAGAGCGCGAGCATGCGCCCCATGCGCGAGCGTGGTGGCCCCTCAGTCGCTGCAGCAGCGGGCCGCCCCCCTCGGCGCGCCGCAGCCGATCAATTTGACCAAGCGCCCGCTCGGTCAGCCGTCATCTCGAAGGTCCACGCCCCCGCCCTCGGCCAGCGTCTTCTCGCACGACGAGCTCTGGGGCAGGCCGAGGCAAGCGCGGACCCCCTTGCGGTGATCCCTTTCCAGCTGCCGCCAGGTCGGTTTCCGCAGGCTCACCAGCGGCAGCGCATACATGAGGGAGACCCACAGCGGAGGCGTTGTACAGCCGGAGAGCCGTCCGCTGTGAGCAACCCCTGTCCCGGGGCCACCATCTTGTGCACCGCCGTGGTGGCCAAGCTGCGCCCTGGCTCGGAGCTCCTTGGCTGCCTGCCGGAAGTTCAGCCGGTGGTCCAGGGTGAGTCCCAGGTACCGCACCCTGGTCTTCCACTGGAGCTCCTCACCATCGATGGTCAGGCGCCGGGTCCGTGCACGGGCGGCGGCCGTCTGGATGCACCCAGCATGGCGTCTGTCTTTGACGCCGGACAGCTGTAGGCCGACGCCCGCCAGCTTGGCCCGGACTGCATCCATGGCCGCCTGCAGCTGCCGCACAATGGCTCGGCCCTGACCCTTGGGCCCAGCACCCAGCAGGGCGATGTCGTCGGCGTACACCGAAATGTACACTCGGTGGCCCCCTCCTCTGGGCAGGCAGCCTGGCAGGGGCGGCCATCACCAGGTTGAAGAGGAAGGGGCTGATGACGGAGCCCTGTGGGGTGCCCACGTCCACCGGCTGGGGGGCCGACAGGGCGTCTCCCACCTGCACCTGCGCCGTGCGGCCCGTCAGAAACGCCTCGACAAAGCCCCGCAGCTTGCCCCCAATGCCAGCCTCCTCATGGCCAGGGAGATGGCACGACGCTGCAGGTTGTCGCAGGCGCCCTTCACGTCCAGCAGCACCAAGGCCGCCACCTGCTTGGAGGCCATGCGTGTTCAAGGGCCGCCACGACGTCGGCGATGGAGTCGGTGGCTGCCCGGTGCCTCCGGAAGCCCGTTAGCTGCTCGGGGATGGCCTCTTCCTCCGCTGCGATGGCCTCCATTCTCCGCAGTGCCACCCGTTCGAGCAGCTTGCAGCCACAGGATGTGAGGGCCACAGGCCGGTACGCCGTGACTGCCACAAGGCCCTTGCCTGGCTTTGGGATGGGCCGCAAGATGGCTAGCAGCCACTCTGGTGGCAGCCGGCCCGTGTCCCAAATGACGTTGTAGGCGGCCAGGAGCCGGCCGAACCCCACCTCATCCAGATTGCGCATCATCTGGTAGGTGAGGCCGTCCGCCCCTGGCGCCGACTTACGCTTGCAGCTGCGGAAGGCACTGCGGAGCTCAGTCTCCGTGATAGGGGCGTTGTTGAGGGGGTGAAGTACCTCCCCCGTCTCAGCAAGAGCAGCAGCGGGCCCTGGTTCCGCCTGGTGTGGCAGAAAAAAAGAAAAAGAAAGGCAGCAATGGGCGCTGACACGTCGGAAGGAGGCCACCGACGACGATCAAGCCGTAGACGCCAAGTGTAAGCGCGATGCCCGTCGGGACTCCGAATACCGCCAGGCGGAAAACGCAAGCCGTCCGCGTGGCTACAATACCACAAGAGAATAATAGCTTGTTTAAATATCAAAGATCCCAACACGCAGCGGTGAAATTCCATAGCCAGCCAACCGGGTTGTAAATCAAATAAGAGGAAAGCAGACACTAACGCCCCCTTCACAAGTATTGTTCTTCTCGTATATTCTCCTACGAAGCGACACTTTAGTGTGGGTCCCGATATTATCCGTTGCCACTGTGAGTTGAGCATGCACTGGGAAATAACTGTAGTCAAAAATTGTCTCTCGGTATTTGAGCCCTCGCGTACACCGCTACAGGCAGACGGAACAGGAAAGTGGTTCTATCTCAGCGGCTCCCTGTCGATTTCACGGTGCCTAGAAAACCGTTGGTGTTTGTCTCGCTCTCTCGGCTAATCTTCAGCGCTTCGAGGGCACTGGTGGCAAATTCTGCATCTCCGTTCCAAAACGCTGCCTCGACGACCGGGTAACGCTATCGCTCCTCACATCCCAAGACCTAAACGTAGATGGCCTCTGCAACTTTTAAAAGTTAGGAATACTGCCGGCCATGTATACCTCGTAAGCTTGATTTGCGTCCTTATCGTAGACCTCTAGCACGCATAATATGCACTCTTTCAGCTAACAACATACAGACTGTCGATGGAGACAGCTTTTGACACGCACGGTCTGACTAGTGTCTTGAAAAAATGACCTTGGTCCGTCGGTTCCGTCACACGGTAGGTTATGACGACATCTTTATTAACGCGCAGCTTTGCTACGACAGCTCCACGCAAATTTGTCAAGGCGAAAGCCTCATATGTCTCGTCGCTCAGTTGACCTTCAATGACCTTGAGCCAAAACTGGTCACTATAGAATAAAAATATTCTATAGTGAGCTTAAACTGGGCCGACGTACACTTTCTTACTTACAAAGCGTAGCTTCAGTGACATTTTCCTGGTGACCATTGGGTGAATGTATGCCGTAACTGATGTGACGATTTTGCCTATCAGGTGCACATGAGGGCCAATTGAGAAAGTACACTTTCTTGCTGAAATAATCAGAATGGAGACCTCTACTTTGTGGTTAACATATCATCGTCATCAGCAGCCTATTTATGTCCACAGCAGTACGATTTGGGCTACGCAGTATGCGGCTCAGGTGTTTCGTGCTTCGACGCTCTCCCGCCTGCAAGCGACGATTCCCGCTACGCCAGGCCAACAGACTTTCTACCTGCCGTATGAAAGAGAGAAGAGAGAGAGAGAGAGAGAGAGAGAGAGAGAACTCTTTGATTTTATCTGGACAGGTCAGGCAGTGCTTGCAATGCATATGGGGAGGATTAAAGTGAAGGGAATTTGAGAGATTGTGGAGACAACAGTGAGGGAGAAAACAAAAGGAAATTTTTTTAAAGACAGGCAATAAAATGGAAGAAACTAAACTCGAAAGAGAAAGTTGAATAAAAAGCACACTCATACCTCCTCTACCCCATTCTCTCCCCCTATATTGCCCTTCCCCGCACTGCGTTATATGCTGGTGTACGCCGTGGCTGGGTGCAATAATATTCGCACAACATCCTTCCCTTTCCACTTACTTCTAAATCATCATCACCATCATCAGGATAATCATCATCATCATCATCAACCACAACAACCCCTCCACAGACTTCCAGCTGCTCCTGTCCTCCGCTGTACACGATTTCCTTACCTCATCTTTCCTTCGAGTAATTGGTCGTCTACTTGCGTTAGAGTATTAGAGAGTCAATATTTTTATTTTTATTTATTTTATTTCGAGTAGTGTTAGCCCTTTTCGGGCTGGTACAGGGTGGGAGGGTAGACACATTTTGTCAACACATCAAGCAATGAAACAAAATAAACACATCACGAGAGGTACATTGCTAACTTTCGTTCAAATGATTGTACAGTCATTGCGTCATCAAAAATCTGTGCATCAAGCGCATTCCATTAGAGAGTTATGTTATTCCATTAGAGAGAGCATTTCATTAGAGAGTTATATCAGAGCGGAGAACCGGTCCCGGTACACAATAAATGTTTTACACCCTTTTAGCCAAAAAGGGTGTCGCATAAGTGGAAAAAGGGTGTTGGGAGGCCTTTACACCCTTTTTTTGAATCTCAACACCCTTTTCCTCCCTCTACACCATTTTTGTGGGAAAAAAGGGTGTTAATCAACTTCAACACCCTTGGTTTTTTTAGGGTGTTGAAAGGGTGTGGAAAAGGTGTTCGGCTGTTCATTGAGTAAGGCCACTTGGATGCACTGTAAAGAACAAGACATCCCCTCATATACTGCTCTACTCACAAAAAATTTTCAAACGCAAAAAAAGTAATTGCTCGTATGAAATGATCACTCGTTTCCATATGCGGTGCACCTCATGCCGCAAATTCAGCTTTGGCACGTGAAACACCAATTTGAACCTTCAAAATTAAAAAGACTACGGTCGTGTGGCGAAAGGGGTGTTAACCGACTGTAACACGCTTGGCTTTCTGTAGGTTTTTGAAACGGTGTGAAACAGATGTTCACTTGCTGGGGGTCGACTAGTTTCTTCCGGTGTTGCTAAGTTTTGTTATGTTTGCTAAGCTGTGCAATGTTCTCGCTAAGCTAGGATGGCCGCTGGGGAGTGCGGCCAAGTTGAACCGGATTTTACAAGGCTGTTCCAGTGTGCCCCCCCCCCCCAAGCCTGTGGGGATCCAAGGGGGAAACAAGCTAGGTCGGCCCCCAGCTATGCTGTTTCTCCAGCCTTGCACCACTATTGCGAGCTGCGCCAATTTTTTTGCCTTTTAGAATCCAAAAAAGACTAGTGCCCTTGAAACGGTATAGTAAGAGGTGCGCATACGCATACGCCCCTTGTGCTCACACTCTAACAAGCTCGAAAGCCGACTTCACTGTTATAATACCCTATCTGCGGTGGTGCACACTTTACAGGTGCCGAAGTTATTTTTCTTTGTATTTTTTTGCTAAGGCCACCGAAACTATAGCTCAAGCTTAAACAATTTCAGTTGTAATAAATTACCAATTCATATTACTTTAAACAACGTGAGGTACAAAACAACCCCGCTTGTAGAAAACACCCGTGTAAACAGCTACAAAATGCCTCCAAAGTTGGAGGTCTCTTCACCTTTTTTCTTAGTTGGCGGTGTTTTCTTACACCCTTTTTCTTACACCCTTTTTCTTTACGCCCTTTTTCTTAGTTTCGAACACCCTAATTTGTAGCTTTACGCCCTTTTGGGAAAAAGGGTGTTGAAATAATGAACATCCTTTTTAAAGGGTGTTGAGGTGGCGGGGAAGATTTGTTTGGTATTTAATAAAATTCATAGAGGTTATGGAACACAAGAACTACCTCATGATTAAAACGTTTTTGCAAATCCGCGTGTTAATTTGTATATTCTCATAGCAAAGTCCATAGTTCCAAAATTAGCGCTAAAATATGTTTTTTTTTCCTTTTTTTTGCGACAAGCCCGCCGACTCTATCGGGGGCTTTCCTCTGCTGGATATAAAAGCAAGAGCACATGCATAGCTAGGTATGCACTCCCTGTACCGCTTGCATCCAGTTGGTTTTCTTGCGCAATTCATTTGTGTTCCAAGCGTAACTTGTGCGTATTGATGGTTTGTGTTGAATGCTGCGCGCTCCGCCGATTCACATTCCCACGCGTAGCTGCTGCCTTGGCCACACCCTTATTTTAGGGTGTTTACACGAACACCCTTTTTACATTCGTACACATTTTTTTTGCCGAAACATCTTTTAAAGGTGTTCGCCATGGGGCAAGATTCTTACACCCTTTTCGGCCATAAAGGGTGTAAGAAAGTTTAGTGCGTACGGTACCCGGTAGCCAACCGGCGCCATGCACACTAAACTTTTTTTACACCATTTTTGGCCGAAAAGGGTGTAATCTTGCCCCATGGCACACACCTTTAAAATGTGTTTTGGCTAAAGAAAGGGTGTAAGGATGAAAAAAAACACACAAAAACACTGTAACAGCCTTGTAAAATCTGGCCAAACTTGGTCTCACCCCTCAGCACTTAGTCTAGCCTAGCGAGAACATCGCAAAACATAACAAAACGTATCAAAGCTTAACAAAACTTACCAACACCAAAAGAAGCTAGCTCAACCCCCAGCTCCGCTGTTTTTTGTTTGTTGTTTGTTTTTCGCAACTGAACGCGCATTTCACACCCTTTTAACACCCTACCGAATACCGAGTGTATTGCAGTCGGTCAGCACCCTTTTTGCCCCACAAAAAGGGTGTAAAGTTACATATTAGGGTGTTGGAACCTAAGAAATAGGTCGTAATGACTTCCCAACGCCATTATTACACTTATACTGCACCTTTTTAGGCAATGAGGGTGTAAACAAGCTTAGCATGTGCACTGCGCGTGCGCTGAGGCGGAAAAACTGGTTGTGCGCATGCGCAGGTGTACCGGATAACGTACCAGAACCGGTTTTCCGCTCTGCTATAACTCTTTATTCTCTTACCTCCGCGCCCGCCGTTTGAAGCTTGTACGAATAACGTGCCCAGCCCAACACCACTTCTCACCTTTAATTTGAGCTATGGTGCTTACCACCCAAGTTTGCTCTCTATTCAAGAAGCTCATTTCCTGGTCCTCAGATTTACTTGAATAATTAGTCTTCGATGGCTCACTGGACCGACTAAGGATTTCCTTCGAAGTGTTCCGTAAGCCGCAAGTTTCTGCCTTCCCCTATCCCCGTAATCCCCGGGAGTACGCATTCATTCCATGCCTACCTTTCTTTTTAATGACAGGGCAGCCTACTCAAGGTTCATGACTTGAGTATGTTTTCCCGACGCTCTGAATTGTACGACTGATTTTCCTGTGCTTTTGGTCGGCACTCACAACTTGCCCAAGATAGTTATATTTTTTGACATCTTCTAATATTTTATTGCGTAGATTAAAGCGTGCGCTACCGACACATCTATTTAACATTACTTTTGAGTTACTCGTATATATCTTAAATCCTACGAGTAAGTTTTCTGAGGCGCCGTCTGAAGCATTCTTTGCTTCAGACGGGTGCTCAGACCCGTAAATCTATAAGTACCTAAAATATTCATTTATTCGTATCCCTGACATATTAATCAAGCTTCCTAGCTAAGACCTACTGGCTTGCTGCGAATAATTTCGGTAATATGGGTTGCCCCCCTTGTCTGACTCCTTCCCAAACAGAAAGCTTCCCACTCTTCCAATGAAGGTTTATTATCTTTTCTGTGCCACGGCCGCTCGATGGAAACTAGACCTAGTTTCCATCGAGCGGCCGTGTCTGTGCATTCCTTACGCATGTCCTTATCAGATTCCGTTTACTTGCTATCATCTCAACATTAAACGTCACATAGTTAACAAAAATACCGTTGCGGCCGCGTAAAAATTAAGTTATCCGAATAGCAACAGCAATACCTTAGGCAGTATCTAGACCTGCGTGATTTACCAACTACTCCGGCAACATTTATGCTTTATATACGCCTAGACGAGGCAGTATGAATACTCTGTGTGAATGTGGATGTGTGAAAGTGTGTCCCCGCCTGCGTCTACGTGTGTGCGTGTGTATACTTCATCACCGGCTTCGCCGTCAGGTATGGCCGGCAAGTATCCGTACAACTTGCCAACCAGGCACCCGGATAGCGCAGTTGTTTATCGGCCCTCGGCGCGCTGGACCCAATCGGAAACTTTCCAGCTTTGGCGCCATATCCCTTTTCGTCATCCAACACAACAATCAGTGCCCTGCTGCTCTGTTGTCTCTTCCCCCCCCCCCCTCCCCCCACACACACACTTTTGGTTGCCGCCCTCCTCCTCCTCCCCGGCCGTGCACTTGGCCCGGTCTGGCCGTCGTCATTGTTGGCTGCGTCCCGGTCACTGGCGTCGCTTCCGGGTGACCCAGTGGCTTGGCGCGCTATGCGGCCGCCTCCAGCGTGGCGTCCGTGGAGCTCGCTGCGCTCTGGTCCGTGTTATGGCGGCTCTGCACGCGCGCTTCTTTGCATATTGGCTTTCTATACTCAACCTTTCGTGCTTTCTTTTATTCTTTTAGGAGCGAAGCCCCTTAGGGGCTGGGGCTGCTGGCGTCTCCTGTCGTCGTCCGTCATCGTCGTAATCATCGTTTCGTGTAGGCACGGTACTAGAGTACCGGGAAAGTCGTTTACGCCTTGCGCTATAACATATCTCGTACTAAAAAAAAAAAACACCGGGAAACTCGTTTACGCCTCGCGCGAGAGAGCTTCGTGCTTCAAACAAGAGGCGTTTACAGCAAAGCTGTATATCTTACCCCCAACGGCTTCATCTGTGTTGGCAAAAACTCCAAAGCGCCAAGAATACACTTATACACTGCATGCTTCACCCCTCCCCAGGTTTCACGTTAGTGGAGATGGCCCAGGATTTTTTTCTATAAGCGCCATATTATCGGACGTACTTATTCCCCGCAAGACAGCGCGTAAATGCGTGCGCCTGTAAGAGAAAATTCATGTTTCCCGTCCAGCTTTACGACGACGCGAGTAGATCTCCGTGGCCGCGTCGGAGGGAGATTACATATTTGGCTCAGGTTTGCGGACAACTGTTCCTTTAACCATGTTCTTCTCATTGCACAGAAATATACCATCCCGCGCTTTGTATCTTCGTACTCTCGTACTGGCTGTTCGTTCTTGTTTTCGCGCAATGTAATAAAACATATTATTTTGTTCGCCGAGTCCCGACATTGCCTTTCTTAATCGACGAGGCTTTCTACCAGAGCCAGCCGTGAGCCATTCGCTCGGTCAGATGTCAACACTTAAACTACCTCGCCTTAGACATATTCTTGAACATGCTTACGTTGGGGATCGAAAAATATATCTTCCCCGTAGACAAATCAGGAGACGGAGACTCACTTGAAGGCCCTTGTGGAACCATCTTTTTTTTTTGCTTAAATACAAAACCCGGAAGAAAAAATATATACCAATGCACCCCATATGCGTATTGCCGAAGTGTGATTTATTGTGTCTATTATGCTGGAAAGCTTGTATACTTAAATACTTGTTCTTTATATACTTGTACTTGTTATACTTGTACTATTTGTACTTGTGCTTATATACTTGTTCTTTAATCTCTGAATAACATTTATTTTTATCTGATAAAAGGAGACTAATCGGCCGCATAAAAATATTCAGAACTCCGCAAAAGTTGTGTGCCGATTTGTACAAAATAATTAGTGATAATTCAGTACGCTACTAAAAAAGAGGGAACTTTTGCCCAACCCTACCAAGTATATTACATCTGTATACTAACCTTGTGTAAATTATTGAACTAGACTAAAATCAAGATGAAGTATCCCCCCCCTAACACACACACACACACACACACACACACACCACACACACACACACACCACACACACACACACACACACACACACACACCACACACACACACAGCGCGCGCGCGCGCGCGCGCGCAATTCCAAAAGAATTCCTGGCTGCGGGACTGTTTGACGTGCCCGTCAAGGACAGCCCTCTCGCATTGTTTGGATTTCGGAGATCTTCACTCTTCAACCAATTCTTCATCGCATCCGTCGGCGTCCTGGCCATCCTTCCTGTCCCACCTGTATCCATCCATCCGTCATTCTTATTGGGAATGCACCTCACCCTTCATTTCCCAATATCTCGCCTCAATCATACCTTCGGAGCTCTGGCTGTCTCCCCCGCCGAGAGTCAACTGCCCAGGAACCACCATGTGAACATGCGCACCGGATCAGCGCCAACATGCTTCAATACTAGGCAGACCCCGTGGCCTGAAGACGACCACTGGAACCTCTCTCTCACTCACTCCCTCTTTCTCCAGACTCGGTTCACGTTACTTCACGCTCTTTAACGATCAGCATCATCGCCATCAACGTCACCATATCCTGTTTGTGTTCCACTGCAGGCTTCGTGGTTTTTTTTTTTAATGGTGCACTGGAAAAACAGCGGAGCTGAAGTCGACCTAGCTTCTTCCGGTTTTGCCATGTTTTGCTAGGTTTTGCAAGGCTTTGCTAAGTTTTTTTTTTTGAGATTTTGGGATGTCTTTGCTAGGCTAGGCTAATTGTTGAGGGGTGAGGCCAAGTATCGCCAGATTTCACAAGGCTGTTCCGGTCGGTCCCCCCCCCCCCCCCACTAACCGCGGATCCCTGGGGGAAGGGGGGGGAGCTAGGTCGACCCCCAGCTCCACTGTTCCTCCAGCCTTGTACCACTAGCGTAAGCTGCGGGGGTTTTAGTAGCCCAAAAAAGAGTATCGCCTTTAAAATAGCATAACTTAAGATGCGCATACGAACATGCCACTTGTGCGTTCACTCGATGATGATGATGATTGCTATTGGTCTCCCCTTTGAAGCGGGGTGATGACATGTCATCTTACCAAAAAGGACTAATATAATCATGTTTTACACTCTTGGTTTAATACCAGCACTGCTTAGGGCAGGCACTAACGCTTATTAGGCCCGAAATACTTTCTTTTCCTTGTTACAGGTGGTAACTGTCCTAGGCAATATTCCCCTCTCTG
The DNA here is from genome assembly GCA_013339765.2 of Haemaphysalis longicornis. NCBI lineage: Eukaryota > Metazoa > Arthropoda > Arachnida > Ixodida > Ixodidae > Haemaphysalis > Haemaphysalis longicornis. The sequence goes on along the minus strand of CM023456.1, from coordinate 79,011,412 downwards.
CTTTTCGTCCACCAGCATTCTAATCTTCTTTTCGTCCCCTCGACAGCCTTGAAGGTAACTTCCTCTGTGATACCCTTAAATCCTAGGGCTTCTGAAAGCCCAATATTCCCTTCATGTAGATTTGGATGGATACCCGCACATTCTAACACTATGTGCCGCATAGTTTCTGTTTCTTTTCCGCAGACCACGCATACCCCATCATTTTGTGAATACTTCCCCACAAAACTCTTAGTTCGCAGGCAACCTGCTCTAGCCTCAAAAAGCAAAGCACTGTCCTGGGAATTATCGTAGAAATTTTCCTTTCTGATGTTCATTTTATCAGCCCTGTACATCTCTAACGACGTTTTACCTTCCATTTTTTCTCTCCATTTATTCGTTTCAATCAGCCTTGCCTCTTTTTTGGTTACCTTGGCTGTTTTGGATTCTACACTGTTCTTTCCGTATTTCATCGTTAGCCTTCTAGTCTTTCTTAACCACTGCGTGTCCATGCTTTTCAAGTATAGGTACCTAAAAACCTTAGCTGCCCGCCTTCGTTGATCCATTGCCCTCAACCTCATCTCAAAGCATATTTTACTCTCAGCTTCTCTAACTTCAAACGACGCCCAGCCCATATCTCCCTGAACAGCTTCGTCAGTTGTTTTTCCATGCGCACCTAAGGCCAAACGTCCTACCGTTCTCTGGTTTACTTCAAGGCCTGATAGAACGTCTTATTTTAGGCAGAGTACAGCATTCGCAAACGTGAGACCCGGAACCATTACTCCTTTCCACATTCCTCTTACTATTTCATATTTGTTATACGCCCACAGAGCTCTATGCTTCATTATAGCTGCGTTTCGCTTTCCCTTAACCTTAAGTTGCTCCTCGTGAGTTCTTAAGTATTTATCCCCTTCGTTTATCCACACTCCCAAATATTTATATTCCTTCACTCTAGGTAATTCGCCTTGCTTGATAGACACTACATCAGTGATAGCGTCATTGAAAATCATTATTCCTGATTTTTCTGCACTGAAATCTAACCCGAGGTCGGTGGCTCCCTGGCCGCTAATATTTATTAGCCGCTGCATATCGGTTTGGTTATCAGCTAAAAGAACAATGTCGTCTGCGTATAACATTCCCGGAATATGCTGTTGTACCACTTCGCCTTGCAGCATATGGGTTATGCTAAACCCTACTTGACTTTCTTCCAGTTTCTTTTCTAACCCTGCCATGTAAAGCATGAAGAGTATTGGGCTCAAAGGGAATCCCTGTTTCAGTCCCCGATGGATGTTGACCTGCTGGGTGCATCTCTGTCCTTCCCAAGTAAGGTGCACTCTATTGTCTTTATAGATTGCTATAAGGAACTGTACTAACTCGTCATCTAATCCCTGGAGTTTCAGCGTTCTCCACAGCCGTTCTCGGTTTACGTTGTCATATGCCCCTTTAATGTCCAAAAACGTAATCCATAGTGGTCTATTCTGTGCTTTCGCAATTTCAATGCATTGCGTTATCACGAACAAATTGTCATCCAGTCGCCTGTCTTGTCTAAATCCATTCTGCAGTTCCCCAAGTATTTCATTTTCTTCCATCCATGCTTGAATTTCTGATTTTATCGCCTGCATTAGGAATCTATACACCACTGACGTTACTGTGAGTGGTCTGTATGAATCAATATTGGCGTTGTCTCCTCTGCCTTTATATATTAAATTCATTCTACTTTCTAACCAGTCCTCTGGTATTTGTTTGGTTTCTACCATCTTATCTATTGCCCTCATAAACGATTCCTTGCTTTTAGGTCCAAGTAGGTTTATCAGTTGCATTGGTATTCCGTCCGGGCCCACTGCTGTCTGGGGGGAAACCTTTTGCTCTGCTTTTTTCCAATCAAGGTTGCTAAAACTTATTTCCCTTTCCGCAGTCTTCTGTGGCGCTGATGTTGTCGGTACTGGTTTCCCTACCACTATTGTCCTAAACTTCTCACTAATCACTCGATGAATATGCGCCAACGCGTGCACTCCTTCTAGATGTTCCCCCTTTTCATCAATCAGGAATTTTTGATGGTTATCGTTTTTTGAGCTTAGTGATTTTACATGGTTCCAAAACTTCTTGGATGCGCTTTTGTCCTTCTTCCGTATTTCTGCCATCCATTGTTCACTTTTCTGCTTGATCTTTGCTTGCACCATTTTCTGCACTTCTAGTTTTTTCCCACGGTAGATATTCCATTTCTCCTTCACTACCTCCGGTTCCATACCAGTTCTTTTTGCTTCTCTACGTTCTTTCGACGCCTTTCTTCGCTGGTCAATAGCCTCTTTTATTTCCTTGAGCAGACGTAAAAGCTGGCTTCACTGCTATAAAACCCTATCTCCGGTGGTGCACCCTTTACAGGTGGTGCTGTTTTTTTTTTCTTGGTATTTATTTTGCTAATGCCACCGGACCAAGCTCAAGCTTAAACACATCCGCTGCTAAAAAGCTCGCAAATAAGCTAATCCTGTTAGTATAAGCAACCAAATACGTAGTTAGTCGCCAGCGATTTAAACAAACTCATACTTTAAGAGACCGACGATCCCTTGTTGAACAACAAAAGTACCTTTGGAACCTGGCGTATGCGTCCTAAGTTGAGCTCTCCCAAGTTGAAACCTTGAGGCAGAGGGCGCTTTGCGACATTCCCTGGCTCACGATGCGCTTCGTCGGTTCTCGCTCGTCGCTTACGTGCCGTCTGGCGGACACGCTGGTCGGACGCCGCATTAGTATCGGCGCGCCGTCGACGATTACATTCGAGTCGCTGTTATCGCTCCCAGTTCGCATCGCATTTTTTATTGAACAGTAGGCTTCACTGCGCAGCACGCATTGTGGGAAAGCCAGATTTAAACAACCAAGCTTGCACCGATGTCCTTAAAGTAAGCTTCCATTCTGGGGAGCTGACTTTTCCGGGAACGTGCAGTTCTGGGAATATATTTTTCCAGGGAAATATCAGCCACGATATATTAAAATACGAAGTCCCCAGGACCTTATTGATGTAGCTTGGTTTCATCAATCACCCCAAAGTCGACTTCACTCCTAAAAACAAATTTATTCCTGGGAAGAATTTTTATCACAGACAAATATGCTATCTTGTACCAAAACATGAGGACCCTAGGACCCTATCATTGTAAACTTGGTGACCGCGTTAAAGACAGCTTTACTTTTAAACGTATTGTTAGCAAGACATTTTTCGAGAAGCAATATAAGTCTTCTTACATCAAAATTGATTGATTGATTGTAGGGTTTAACGCGCCAACGCAACACAGGCGATGAGGCGCGCCGTAGTGGAAGGCTCCGGATTAATTTTAATCTGTAAGGTGCACCGAAATCCCGTACACACGGGCAATTTTGCTTTTCGCCTCCATCAGAAAAGCGCGGCCGGGAATCGAACCCGCGACCTTGTGCTCAGCAGCCCAACGCCTTAGCCACCGAGCCACCGCGGCGGGTCTTATATACGAAGGCCCTAGCACCTTTTTGGTGTGAGCTTGGTCTTTGTATGGTGACGCTCCCACATCGCATTTTTTCGTGCGGATGCATAAAACCCCGCATCGTAGCAATGAACAGCCTCGTTGTAAGAAATCCTACCCCGTTGCTGTTTTATCAGTGCATGAACTGTTTTCATGGCTGCACTTGTCAGTAGCACTTGTTGCAATGACGCTGTGTGACTTGGGCGCTCCAGGGATCTAGACTGATATACATCGCGCGCCCCAGAAAGAAAGCGGCTGTCTTTGAATTAATACCCTCTCAGCAGAGATGCGAAGCCATACAGGGTGATTCATACAATAGGTTTTCATACTAATACATACTAGAGGGAAATCTGGCGCTGCAATCGCGGCCCATCGTTGGCGCCGCCATTGCAACTAGCGACGTTTTTCACCAACTTGGCTTGGCTAAACACAGGGTTTCTTTTTTGTCTCGAGGCCAAAATCAACAAGAAAAAAAGGGTAACATCTTTTTCTAGTTAATCTTGCATGCAGCTTCTAAATAATCCCTGACAAATAAATCTGTTTGAAGCTTCAATACTATAATAACAAAAGAAATTTGATTGATCGTCTACAGTATTACTGTTGCTTTTTTGGAGCCAGAAGCAACTTTTCAGCCTGTTCATGAGCCATGCCAAGTACAAAGTGGAACGTGCCTGCCCGGTACATGACGGAACGCTCGCTGAAGCGCGGCTCCCTAGACAGTGGCGCCAATTTTACGTCTAATATATAGTAGTATGAAACTATGGTTCCGACCAGCGGTGTAAGGGGATACTGGCTTTCAACAGCTCATTCGCGCACAGAAAGGCATGTTAAAACTTTGCTACACGTATCAGCTTCTCAGGGGCACACTAAATTTAATAGGTATCGCTGCCAGTTTTGGTTGCTCACCGAGTAATAATACCAGATGATGGCTTAAGGGAAACGCGATAGCGTATACGGCCACGCGTATTTCAGTCTCGTGAGGTCGAACTGTCTCAACCTAAAGGAAGCGGGGATATGGAGGAGGAGGAGGAGGAGGAGGAGCTACCTCTTTCCCTGCTCACTTCGCCAAATTTACGCGCCCCTGTATCCCACAACGCGTACCTTTCGGCCACACTAGCGGACACAGGACTGTGCCAACTACTCGAGATATATCGCGCTTACAAACTAAGAACTTAGGCTTTTCGAAAAGTTCAGGCACGTACCCGTTCTACAGATGCAGCTGCTAGCAACTTAGTTGGCGAAATCATGCTTTCTGTGGACAGGAAGCTGTTCAGGCCTTTAACGTCAATAAATCGTCCTAGGCAGCCTTATTGTCACCTTTTATTAGGTGATATCGCCTTGCAGGTGCTATCTCCTACTGGTCACCTCGCATTTCAAGACTCGTACAACAGAAAGTTCATCCGCAGCAGCCTCGGTTCGCCGCTTACAGTAGCACGGCGCTCATAAATGGTAATTTGCACTGGAGTTAGTCAGTGACATTTGCAATCCGACGAACAGACAAAATCATTCTCCGTATGGATTCCGTATGTACGGAATATACGAAAAACATATCGAGCCTCATTTCGCTCTTAATGGACCACATAAACATGACAATAGGGCCAAACGTTATTGTTGTGAGCTATCAGGTGGTGTCGCTGTTTTTGCAAATATCTCCTTTAGTTACCCCTAGGCGCGCTATACTGTATGAACTACGTATTCCCACAATTCCGTAGTATACGGACCGTTTCAATAGGGAATATACTCGCCCTCCCCCCTCCCCTCTCTCTCGCAGAATCGCGTGCGTTCAGCGCACATTGTTGGTGCGCACGGCAAGCCCAGCAGCAGCGATCGCAGCGGACATTAATCGCGAGCGGGGAAGGGATACGAAGAGGGTGCGAGTGAACGCTTACGCGCGACCCGCGCGCGAAACACAGCGGCGTCGCTTCCGCGTCAGCCCTTCGCCTCCTCTTCCCCCTCCCTCCGGGGACCCAGTGAACTTGGCACATAGACCGTGAAGCCGGCGACGCATACCGGCGTAAGCGGCGTCCGACCCTCCCCGCTTTCCTGGGGATGAGCGCGGCGCCGATTCCCCTTTCCGCGTGGCCGCGCCGCTCGTGCCATCGCCGCCGCCTCGCGCGAGCGATATGGCAGGATGAAAAGAAAGCGCCGCGCGGCAACGGCGAAAAGCGAAGCACGACCCAGTAACAAGCGAGAATGCCCGGGGCACACAGGGGCACGCCGCCGTCTACAGGCCGCTGGGCAGCGATCAGGAAGGGGGAAATTGACCGAGCGGGGGGCTTTTAATACGCGAGTTTTGTCGCTCTGTTGCTGCCTTCCGGTGGGGCTGCCGAACGGCTTCAGCCAGTTGGGCAGTTTTAATGCGAAAGCACTAAATGGTCCATTGAGTGAAAAAATTCTGAGTTGGCGTCTGGGACAGAGAAAAACAACGCCCCTTTCTTAAGAGAAAGATGTTTAAAAAGCAAAGCTTAATTTCTCCACGCAAGCAGAGTCAAATCAAAATCCACAATCCACCCCCCTGAAGTCCAAAAGTCAAACTACCAAAGTTAACTTCAACTCAGCCAAAGTTCAAAGCCAACGCCCGCGCTAAGAACCCAAATGAAATGTTGCGCGCCCCGAATGCGGTGATAGCGCAGTCAGATAGACGCCGGTTTCATAACGCGAGTGATCCAGGTTATATTCCGACAACGGGAAGCGTTTTTAACACGAGCGTGTTTTAATCCGGGATACCTAAACGTTTCAGTGACGTCATATCCGTCACGGAAATGACGCCACTACAATGAAGCATGCGGCTTGTAAAGGGTGAACCCCCGCATACGGGGTCTCCTTGCGGGGAAGCAACCTTTAGAACCAAAGAGTACGTTACACTTCGGGTTGTTCGTTTTCGGGTTTTATATCTTAACACCAAAGTGTCTTTTATGCCGGGATACACCAAGATTTCACTCGCGTCATACCCGTCATAGAAATGACGCCAGTACACCTTTCCTGAAGCGACCCGCCAGCAGGACGTCGCTCGTCAAGCACACCCACAGGACAGCCGCCGACCCGCAAATCATTCTCAGCCGCAGATTTCGCTGCACATTTCCCTTTCGTGCTCTCATACCGATCTCTATGACAGAGGAATCAACCCCAGTTATTCTTTCTTGGGGTACACACTCCCCACACGAGCTCGTGGGCTTATTGCCTCCTCGGCACTTTCCCCTCACACTTTATAGCCTAACGTTTTCCTCCTCTCCACTTTGCTCTGCCGAGTTTAGAGCGACGCCAGGCACGTATGGACCTCAAGCTTAAAAAGCTCCGCTGTTGAAACAGCTCCTTGGCCGGCGTTCCATAGCACGAGGAGCTACATGGCGCAAGCTTGAACCAGGCAGTAACAATAGATGACTGACCAAGCCAGTACCCGCCGCGGTGACTCAGTGGCTAAGGCGTTGCGCTGCTGAGCACGAGGTCGCGGGTTCGATTCCCGGCCGCGGCGGCCGCTTTAATGATGGAGGCGAAAAGCAAAAAAACGCCCGTGTGTACGAGATTTCGGAAGGTCCCCAGGTGGTCAAAATTAATCCGGAACCCCCCACTACGGCGCGCCACATCGCCTGCGTTGCGTCATCGCGTTAAACCCTACAATCAATCAATCAACCAAGTCAGTGCACCGCAGAGGATGTAGGGGAGCGGAAGAACGCGGTCGAACAAGCGAACAGACAGAAAGCGAAATCCGCCATCGTTGTCAACTCTCTCAGTAGCCGGGGGCAGCAACGAAAAGCGGCCCAATGCGTAGGAGACAGATCGAAGCCATTCGCAAGCGCTAAGGCGCATCGAAAAGAAAAGTGTCCCAAGCAGCAACATTCTTTCGGCAACGCGAGCCGGAAACAAAACGTCTCAGATGTCCAACTGGACATCCATGCTTCCGCATTCATTACTCATCAGTGCTTCATAGGTTCCCGCGAGGTTTCGACATTCCGTTTAGAGAGAGAATGTAATTCAAATTCCTACCGAGGTTTTTACGCGCCGAATCTTCCCTGTGCTGCCTCTTGAACTGCGGATTTATTTAGACAATTCGGCATTCTTTCTACGGGTGATTTGGACACTATAGGAAGTTTCGTTCTCACCACAGATAGAAAAACAGCTTTCAGTACTTGCAGGAGGGACCTCGTGCTCAGAAGCGAGCCACCGCGCTGGGTGGCCGGACACGACTTCATTTAAATAAATTGTAAAATTACTGCTGACAAAAGGAAATCTGCGTCTCGGTGCGGATTCGAATGTCGCAAGGCTGTATCGACAGCCGCTTCAGCAGTAAAAATGCCCTGGGGAAGAAATGACATGCGACTGGATTTTGTTTCGAATATTCGAAACTCCAGAGGAAGGATTGAAGCGAAGGCTTCAACAAGTGCCTAGCAAGGTACCAACGTTCGCCTCCGCAACTACGGTTTGTGATAAAGCGCCGAAACAAAGCAGAAAGTTTCTCAACAAAGGTTATTGCAGCACGACATTTACCATGCGTTGATCGATGACAAAACGTCTCTTCAGGTATTTAAAACCGTTATTCACTGTATTTACTGTATATAGTAAATACTGATCGGTCATATTTACTGATGTAAATATTTTCCAACTTGGAGCTCGTTCACTGCGGGAAAGAAAATATATACGAATACATCATTGAATCCCAGCCGACTGTAAATTATTAAGTTACGCACTGGATCCAAATTAGAGGCAATTACCACCTCTTGTAAGCAACTGACAATAAAATGATGTGCAGACTCAAGTATTTCCTATTCAACATACTGCTATGCTTGTGGCTATCAGGATTCGCTGTTTTCGCGGGTCGAAACGGCGATCGAGTATATCGACGTATCGACGCCAAGTTTGTGGCGTCAACCTAATTCGGCACCGACTAAAGCTAATTTGAGACTGTTAAAGTTAGTTTTCTGTATATTTTTCCTTGTATTGAGCAGCACTTCCTTGCAACTGGACAAAAAATAAGATGCCGGTGGCGTTACGTCTACCTAAACTGAAGAAGAAGATGATTATGATGGATGATGATGTGATGATGTGGTGATGATTTTGGTGGTTCCTGGTGAACTTGTAGAGAGTCTGTTTGTTTAGCTGCCTCAAATTTGAGAGCACATTCCTTGAGGCAATGTATATTCCAAACCTTACTAGATGAACCAAGCTGAATTGAGGAGTACAAATGGGTTTAAACTCCTACCTTTATTGCCACGTGGTGCTATTCAAAATAACCTGAGACAGCAGTGCCTGAGACCGACAGGAGCAATCAAAAAGGCTATGTGGGCATCATAAATCGTTGCTGCGGAAAAAAAAGAAAACAAAAAAAGAAGAAGAGAAAAAGGAATGGCCAATTAGGCCAAGAGTTCGGTTAGTTTTTGCGACCATGACGTCGAATGCTATCGAGTAAATTAGGTACCGTCAAATGAAACCATCAACCTTAGTCCGCTCGGACGACATCCGCAGCCTGGCATGTGAGTAACAAAAAAAAAAAAAGAAAGAAAAGGGCCACCACTAATGATCGGGACGGAAATTTTTCTCCGGCTGCAGTCTCTTCGGTTCGTGGTGCACTCCTTTTCGCGTCACCGAGCGAACTCGGTTTCTAATTGGCCGTAATTTAATTCCTAATCGGGACGAACCGAGCGCCGCGTCTTCGACTGCTCGACACTGTCGCCGCATGATAGCCTCCTCCTCCTCCTTGATAATAGCTCGTCATTATCGCTCCCTCCCTGCTTTCCAATCGCCCGTCGGAGAACTCGGTAATCTCTTCTCGGCTGCATAAATTCATGAGGCCGAGGCAAACGATACAGGAGAGGGAGTAGGTAAAGCATTTTATCAGTCGTCGATATAACCACGCACAGGCTTAAGCGAAATTGCATAACGGAAAGGGGGGTCCTCAAGATGCTACCATCCCGCATCGAGGAAGTAACTCTTCTAAGGAAGCTCGCCGCTGCGTTGCTCCAACAACCGGTGCCCGCTCGAGGCGCCGGAACACACAAGCAGAGGAAGTTACTCGAGCGAACGGGATTGGGGAAGGGGGCTAAATAGATGATGGGGGGCCCAGCCTCGTCGTAGGAACGCGTTCTCGAGAGAGCGAGGTGGTGCCGTCGCCGGCTTGCACCGGGACCGGCACTGTTCGTCTGTCGGAAGAGTTTAGCGCGGAACGCGGCGACCGCATCCCCCTCCTCATCCTCCAGCGCGGCGGCTCTCAGAAACACCCCCTAGGATAACAAGGACCATAAACCATTTACGCCTGCCCGTTTTACCAACACCGTGCGATGGAAAGACATAACTCTTAACATTTTGTGTCACTTATAAACTTGGCCACCCTGGGTAGATGTAAGCAGAGCGGCGAGTGAGAAGTTGCTCTACAAGAAGGCCTTTTTCGGTACCTAGGGGGTGTTGCTCGCAGCCGTGCGTGAACTTTCCGCCGCGAGCACGCGTTGAGCAGCGATGGGACGAAGATTGCGGCGCTGCCGGCTCATCTGCCTCTTCCTTTTCGCTTGCTTTGGTGGCGGCGTGCTTTGTCGGATGGCGACGGCAACAAGTTCTGCCTTCCCGTTAACTGCCCCGTTTCTACGCTGGGAACCAAATCGCGAGGGGAATAAACAAGCTCACAGAAGAAGATTGGAGCGAGAAGAGCAGTTATGTGCTTCGGCGCTGCTTTCGCACCGGTTGCGTTCACTCCCTCACTTCCTTGAAGAAGAATACGCGTTTGGACGCCTGAGAGATGAACGCTGTTTTGCCTTTTCGGGGACCAGCCTGCTTTGGCGCCGCGACGGTAGATTGAAGGAGAAGAGGCGAACAGAGTGAAGGCATGTCTTGACTTAAGTAGCGTCAGCTACACTGGCCGAGGTTGCGAAGTTTCGCGTGGCTCCTGGAGAGCCGTGCTGCGCATGCGCGAGGAGCAGTGACGTCACATGGCGCACAGAACGTTGCTCGCTGCCCGGCGTCTCTCACACACCCCACGCGCCCAGCGTCTCCGCCGACCTCCGTTCCGCACGTGGCGGCCCGGTCCACTTGACGAGCTATGCGAGGGGTGGCCGGGTGTGGAACCGATGGCTCGTGCGTCGCAGCAACACCGGCGTGCGCCTGTGGAACCAGCTTAGCTCTGGGGCGATTGGTGGCGCTGCGCCGGAGCCGCTTGATAAATATACATGTGTCACATAATGCGTATACCGTGTGTGTGTCATCGAAGCAGCTGTAAGCATGATAATCAAGCTAATCCTAGACAACCAGGAAGGTTAAGAATAACCAGCTGAACCATAGCTCCCGCTACGTATATCCTGGCATAGCCGAGCTAAGCCACTGCTAATTTTTTTTAGTGGACTGGTGTCTTCTTTTGCTTCTTTCTTCCCTTATTCCTCCCTGAATTAACAAAAGAATTAGCGCTGACTCGAATGGAGGTCAAGAGTACACGAAAGGCAACCTGGTTCCTCATGTTTCCTCAGCAGAAAAAACTCGTACATGCTTCGGTGGTAGAGTCGAGTTTAGGAGTTAGGTTGACCTTTATGCAGCTCTGAGCTGCATTCGGGCGGACGTTATTGCTTCTATTTATTCGTGATAATCGCTCGTTATCGGTGGGATCCCCTAAAACGATTCATCTTCATCATTTTACATGTATTTTTTTTTGTTCTTGAAATGACTTCTTTAGTTATATCTGCAAATACGAGTGACGGCCGAGGACAGTGTGATGCGGGGGCGAAAACTATTCTTTGTCATCGCGTTCAATGGCGCCCGTTTTTGAAGAGCACGGATATTTCGAATTACGGCTTATACCAAACAGCCTGAACTTTTTCTTGATTTTGTTTTATCACAGAATACGTTGCATGGCTGCCTCCAAGCAAAATTGGTCCTTTCGTGACTTACGTTACGTCCGTATGTATACTTCATACCATTACCACCACCACCATCCCGACCGTCGTCGTCGTCATCCTCATCATCATTCGAAGTTTAGTTTCTTCCGAGGAACGAAACTTCGAAACGAGAAGAAATTCGAAACTTCGAAACTAAACGAGGACCGGAATTACGCTTCTCCTTGTAATTTGATACATCGCGATTCGATTGCACGATCGCCTGTCAGATAGCAGCATTGTGAAGCACTTGCGAGGCCCTTTTATTGTTCGGGAGTAGAAGTTTCTTTATTGGCATTATTTCATTTCTCCTCAAATCAGTTAACAAAAGATCTAATGACGCAAATTTTGTTCATCTCGATAGGCAAGAGGAGGAGGAGGAGGAAAGTTAACGGGACTCTAGGGGGACGGGTAATGGGAGGGAGGAAGTCCCTTTCGGGGGATTATCCGGCTTGACACTGATCCGGCTCAACACGGTGGTGCTAGGCCGCACCACTGCTCGACACTACACGAAATATTCTCGACCGCCATAATCAGGCTTTACATAATCCGGCTTTACATAATCCCGCTTTACATAATTCGGCCATACATAAATGATAAAACGTTCAACTTTAATTTAAAAAAAGAAGGCGAAAAAACAGAGACAACGAAATCGTCGGTACATAAAAGGGGTTTTAATGATGGTCCCAAGTATTTCCGGGTGTGAACGATGGACTAAGCCCGTCGAATAATAAGGCGGTTTTATTGGAGACAAAGGGCAGGCCGTTCCTTAAGGAGGAAAATGCAGTTGGCCGAAGAAGATGACCCGCGTTATCGGACTCCCGCGTGGTGCAGCGGTATTCTTCTGCGGGAGGAGTCGCTTAGGCTGTCGGTCAGCGGTTTCCGTTGTGGGCCGGAGTTTGAGTGTCAATGTAGGTACCTGTTGTCGTTAAATTGTCAGTCGTAAAGTATAGTTGTCCCGAGCCAAAACTATTTGTTTCAAAGGCTCGGAGTACGACTGAGAGGAAATTCTGATGGAGGCGAAAAGCAAGAACGCCCGTATGTACGAGATTCGGCGCACGTTAAGATACCCAGGTGGTCCAAACTAATCCGGAGCCCTCCCCTACGGCGTCCCTCATCGCCTGCGTTGCGTCGGCGCGATAAACCCCACAATCAATCAATCAATCAATCAATCAATCAATCAATCAATCAATCAATCAATCAATCAATCAATCAATCAAGACAAAGAGAGGAGTGGAGTCGTCGCTTCCTAGGGCGGCCAGATAACGTCACAAGCACTTACTTGACCTAGGCTACGCTAGCGGCATCTGTCGCGGGAGAAGAAACTGCGTGGTCGGCATTTCACTGCGCAGCGCCGGAATGAATTGTGGTTGCTATCGTTTCGTCAATCAGGTGCCGCTACCATCTCCCTCGCCGTCGCAGTTACGAAGCTTTGTAGTCCGCGTTGGTTTTCAATGTGACATTATTTCGTCGCTCGCCCGCGCCCGCAGCAGATCCCCGGTCCCGAGTCATCATCACCGACTCCCGGGGAGCCTGTCAAAATTTGGAAAAGGGTCGCATCGCCTGCCGGGCTGCTCGCATCCTTAAAAGCTACGAATACCGAAACTACCCCGAGACCCGTATGGTCATATGGACCCCCGCACACGCAGGTGTCCGCGGAAACGAAGAGGCTGATGCCTCCGCCCGCGCCTCTACTACCGGGCCCGCGATACTACCCTGCTCACGGGGACCTTTCCTTTAATCCGGCTATTACCTTTAGGGAAATAACATCCCACTACCTAACCCTGCATAGACGCTTTCCACCCCCTGCGAAAGGTCTTTCCAAGGCGGAGGAGCGCTATATCTTCTCCGCCTCTATACTAACACAGTATTGTGCCCGGCAATACTGCAATTCTTCAATCCGGCTTTCTCTGGCGAGTGCCCCCACTGTGCGTGCACGTTTTCGGACGTGTTTCACATGGTGTGGGCATGCCCCTCTAACCCGGCTTACCCTCCTTTTCCTCCCCCCCTCTCGAGAGAGCTGGGAGGCTGCCCTGCTCGGCTGCTCAACCCTAGAGAGCCAACGTGCTCTCGTGGCTAGGGCCCGTGCCGCCGCGGAAGCCACAGGGGTCCCGGACTAGGGACCCCTCCTAGATATTGTAAAGGGTCGGTCCTTGAGGCCGTCCCTATCTCTCTTTTGAAAATAGCTAAATAAATGTTTTTCACCGCCACCACCCGCAACAGCGGGCCGTTTCGCCTCCTATATATGTATATTCTTGCTCCGTGGTCAAGGACAACGTCATGGCGAACACAGCGAAGTCCGCCGACGCAAATAATTCAGAAACGGCCACCGTTCTATCCCGCCTGCGCCTGAAATAGCACACATGAACGGGGCGCGGAGACCACCAGAGAGAGCAGCGCAGTTCACATCACCCTCTGACGTGATGCGACCTTGAGCGCTCGCTCCACGCAGCCGAAACAGATGTATTATAAAATGCCCGAGGTATGTAGCGTGCGCTTACGTTCGCCTAGTGCAATGGGTCGGCCTAGGATTACGACTGGGAAGCAGCCACCTCGTCACGTTATCCCGTAGTTGTCACCATTGCAGCACTGGCATTTTACTGGCGCACTCTCAATGGCTGCGTGATTTTTTTTTTTTTGGCTGTTATTTAACAACCCTCAACAAGCTGAGTGCTTTGTCAATATTAGCTGCGGCGACACTTCATGGTTTGGCGTAGCGGCGAATGCGAAGCCCGCAGGAAATTTCTGAGAAGACTGAACGCTCAATTTATGTTCAGGCCTTTGAATGAATGAATGAATGAATGAATGAATGAATGAATGAATGATGATGAATGAATGAATGAATGAATCTTTACTTGCCATCAAACGGTTGCGACGACTCGAGTACCATCCTCCGGTGCAGCCACGCATGCGCGGCTTCCGTGTGGATCGTGAGGGCGAGAAATGGCAGAAGTACTTCAGAAGCTTTTTCCACCAATTTACGAAACTAACTCTATAGATGCCCCTTGCGCTCATAGATCAAGGTTCCGAGTGATTTAATTGATTGTGGGGTTTAACTCGCCGACGCAACGCAGGCGATGAGGCGCGCTGTAGTGGAGGGCTCCGGATTAATTTTGACCACCTGGGGATGTCTAACGTGCGCCGAAATCTCGTACACACGGGCGTTTTTGCTTTCCACCTCCATCAGAAAAGCGGCCGCCGCGGCCGGGAATCGAACCCGCGTCCCCGTGCTCAGCAGCACAACGCCTTAGCCACTGAGCAACCGCGGTGGGTGAGTGAGTGAGTGTGCGTGGTGCGTGCGTGCGTTCGTGTACGTTTCGAGACCCTGTACTGCGGGGTTGGCACACTCTAGCCCTTCGAACGTAACGGGAGATACACCTATGCCTACTGTTCCTACTGCAAAACCTTGACTGCTCATTTCCTGTTGCAGATATAGACTGATGCATTCAGCACGTCATCTGAGTCATGAAACAGGCGCTGGTGAAATATACAAATTAAAAGATAAATAATTTCATTAAAACCTCTGAAATTGCACTGACAGCATAGGATGGACATCCTTTGCTTAATCCTCTGGCTAACATCGTCTGTCTTATCTTCTCTAGTAACAACAGCTGCTCAGCTCGAAGCCGACCCTGAATATACGTGAAGTGAAATTCCATCATTTCAAAGGCTTCCTGTCAAAATTTTGTTATTCCCAATTTCCACCGCCCCCTCGCCCTGCAGCAGCCGCGGCCCGAAACCGACGATTACAATCGTTCTGAACGGGAAATCAAAGCCAAGTTCGAAAACTCGGACGGGCTGAGCGTCATCCCTCCTCCCCAATCCGACCGGCGTCTGTGTTTACAATCGCGTTACACGTCCGACATCGGCTGCGCACTCGGCGTTTTCTTTGCTCTTTCCGCTCCGCGAACCAAACTCGTCCCACAACCACCGGCAAGCATTCGTTCCGTGCGGCCTCCTGCGCGCACATTTTCTTCCAGCGAATAATGGCAACGTTTCGGCGGTGGCGGCGGCCACAACCGGTGTCGTCGTCAGCGCGAGGCACCTGCTGCCGGTAGGAGCGTCCAACGAGAGTTTCGTAACAGGGCTAAGTGGAGGACCGTCTGGCGCAAAACACAAATCCAGAAGCAGACGTGCAAGAGGGGAGATGATGCTCTCGCGAGGAGGCGTTCTTCGCCGAACGGTTCCTGGTTCAACCCGCGCCGAAAAAAGGAGAGATCTCGCCCGGCGACGTCTCCGACTCGCACGGTCACTGCAGCCTCCGAAGTAGAAAGAAGATGAGGAGGAGGAGGAGGAAGAGGATGGGGGAAGGGCGACGCTGGCGGTGAACGGGGTGGGTTTCATCCCCGACGCGGGCCCCCTTCTCTTGCACCGTTGGATAGCGCGGCGTTGGATGCTGCGTGCGAGAGAGAGAGCGCGTGGCGCGGAAAGAGTGCGTTCGTGTAGCGCCCTGGTGCCCGGCGTGGCCTAGCCGAGGTCTCTGCTGCTTCTTTTTCCACCGTCGCAGTCACTGGGTCACTGGGCACGCGGGCTGCCGACGCTTGCACTGAGCCCCTCCACTGCCTCGCCCCGCCGTCCCTTCTTCACTGTTGCGCCCTTTTGGGGCTCGCTCGGTTGTTGTTGTTTTATTTCCTGAACGGAAAGCTGTTGCTGTGAAGTGCGGCAGTCTTGTTGCGGAGCGAGTGAGTGAATGTTTGTTTCGCTGTGAGAAAAAGTTGGAGAACTTCACGTTTGCGCTCGAATGCGAGAAAAGATGCGTTCAAACTGAAGCCTGGGGCTGGAATGATTGGGTGCAGTACGCGAAAAAAAAAAAAACTAGAACTGCGCACGCCTAAAAGTATTTACATCAAGGGGTGAAATATCCTGTAGCACAAAAAGCTCGCAATACTTGCATTAGGAGAAGATTTCAAGAGTGGCCCGGTTGTGAGCTTGGACCAGCCCATACAATATACCCGCCGCGGTGGCTCAGTGGCTAAGGCGTTGCGCTGCTGAGCACGAAGGTCGTGGGTTCGATTCCCGGCTGCGGCGGCCACTTTTCCGATGGAGGCGAAAAGCAAAAACGCCCGTGTGTACGAGATTTGGCGCACGTTAAAGATGCCCAGGTGGTCAAAATTAATCCGGAGCCCTCCACTACGGCGCGCCTCATCGCTTGCTTTGCGTCGGCGTGTTACAATCAAATCAATCAATCAGCCAATCAATATGAGAGAGAGAGAGAGAGAACGCACAACCAATACTCCCTGTTATTAAAAATACATTTATTTAACACTTCTTGCTCGCAACGCAGGAATTCTTCAAAGTGGTAGTAACCACTTCGGCCTTTTCCCTTGTTGCATAAAGTTGCGATATTGTGAAGCCCTTGGCGCAGTTCCCGTAGTTTACAATTATAGTAATTTAACTATGACCAGATTCGAGGTGCTGTGCACTCCATCAGACTCCGCTGAGATGACCTTATCGCGAAACAATCTTTTCTTATCGGTGTCACCTTACAGGGATATCCAAACCGCGTCGTGGGTTCCCGATGACTCCGCGTTGGTTGGCATTTCTTGTCACCCTTGTGTCGCGAGGAGTTTAAGATCGATCGACCACCGATGCATCCGTTCGGAAGAATGTATAATCATCTTACACCACCTTCTAGGCTCCGTTTTTATTAATTTTTTTCTGACCTAATGAATCCTTTAGATCTAGTCTAACCTTTTTTTTTCGTTAGGATTTGTCAACACCGGAAATTCCGACGATAAGCTACGCCCTCCGCGATGACTTGACAATCACATGGAATGACTTTTTTAATTACCAGGGGTCTTTCGTGTTACATAGTTTAAATATGCTTGAAACATGTTTATTTCGGTATTGCGACAGGACAGCAAAAAGTCGAAAAAAAAAGAAAAAAAGACAAGTTGGCTTCACCGTAGCACACATAATAATGTGGCAAAGTGTCATTGTCGGGGGACGGACACATTCCCACACGCGAAAAATATCAAATCGACAATAATATTCCATGTTACGCGTAACTGATAACCTCAACAAAAAGTTGCCAGGTAAATTACAGTTGCCTTAAAAAAAGAATTTATAGCTTATTTCTAGTTGCCCGAGGACGGAGGTATGCTTCGCGCTTTCTTTTATAAACAGTTCTTTCAGAAACTACTGCCTTCATTTAGGCTAGGAACTACAGCGTTTTGTAAAATACAAACCCTTGAAGGGTGCGTATGTGAAATAGCAATTATAATTTTTCAACAAATACCATTGCATAACAAAGGTCATTGCGAGGAACGAGTGAGGTAATTCGATGATTTCACGCTCGTATACGCACATCACAGCCAGTTTATTGCGGTGCGCATTCATGAAGCAGCCCATATGTTATCACCCTGAAACTGCATGGGCATTTAATGCGCATTCCACTACAAGATATAACAATGACAAACACAAAAATTCCTGCCAGCCAGCATTTCACCCATCAGTGAAATTCAGCAAAAGGACGCACAACTCACAACTCTGCCACCAAAGATCAGCTTTTATCCCTTGCACCGTTCGCGTCCATTAATGCTTCCCTCACATCCCAGCCTCCTATTCTTTTCGCCTGGCTGTCAAACAATTTGTCCAGCCAGTCTCGCTTCTTCAAAAATATCCGGAGCCAGTGAAGGCCGTAGCCTGGCACTTGTGACACACTGCTCCAGAGATAGCGTGAGGGAGAGAACGGCCAAGAGGGAAAAGAAAACCGAACGAAGCATCCCATCCGTCCGGAAGAGAGGAAGTCACGCCGGGGAGAACAAAACGGAGAGCGGGGCGAAGTGAACTTCGCCACCGAGCACCGCGAGCCCCAAGAAAGAGACGGAGCGCGAAGGGTGAAGTGCGTTGTAGGAAAGGGAGCGGTCCGAGCCCCAGGCCGCATAAAAGGGATAGAAGGAGAAAGAAGGTGAGGAAATGAAAGAGCCCGAGAGAGAGGGAGGAAGGAAGGAAGGAAGAGACTAGTTCCTCCCGGATCGCCAGGGGCACGATCGCGCGCGCGCGTAAGATGCGCAGGTGCGGTCAGGGGCACGAGCGACCCCGATTGGGCGAGGAGGCGAGCGCTCGATGACGTGGGTGGGGCTCCGGCGCTCTGATTGGCCGAGGCCGTGCCGGGGGAGGCCGGTACCGCGCACCCCCCTCGCGCGGAAGGAAGCGGAGCTACGCGCGCGCGCACCGGTGTCCCGTCCGGAGTACTTAAACAAATTCGTGATGGTGGCAGCGTTTTGAACGAATCTAGGTCCCACCACGTAGGGCGCGTGCGGCTCCCGCAGTTTCGGTTCCGGCTCTTACGGTATTTTGTGAACGAAGACGACGTGGTTGAACTCCGGTGACGACGAACAACAAGGTGAACTTCGGTGACCGAGTTTTGAACTGCATCGACGGACAACTGCGAAAGAAGAGCCAAGTGACTTCGGTGCTTGCCGTGTGCTAGGAGCGGGTTGAGACGAATCTGTGGTGACTTGTGTCCACGGTGCGGCCCGACAATCCAATGATGAAGTGACAGCGGTTTCACCGAGTTTTGGGTGTGTGTGCCTGGATGCGTGCCTGGATTTAACCCCCCTTATTTCTTTCCGTGCCCCGCCCACAAATCTTCGGTTTGGTTTGGTGCTGAGTGTGCGAGTGCCTGGTTAAACCTAGACTAGACTCGGTGGGTCGAACGTATCGACGACTGTACCCGACGAGATTGTATGGATCACTAGTGACTGGATGCCAAGCTTCACTACCGACCACTCCAGTAAGTAACCTAGTTTGCCCACCTTCCAATTACGCGGTTTTATGGTCGTCATTACCACCAGTTGCCGTGCCGTACACGTGAAACAGGACCGCGTTTAACAAACCTATGCTTTACCGCGTGACTTTAGTGCATACAGGAGAAGACACCTTTGTCATGTAGGATATATTTCACGCCTATCATTTACCCAAACCGGGATCATCAAAACCTTTATCCACAAGCGTACCCAATGAAATAACACTAGCTTCTAAGATATAAACTAGAATTATTGAGTCAGTAGGGTGCTAAATTTCAATATAGGTTAATCCCAATCAGCTTAGTTTAAGTTTAGACTCACCGCGTGCACACAGGGTATTCGAAGCAGATCGGCAGCTAGATTGTAGCTCAGTCCCCGCTGTGTTGAACAGCTTTACATGAACTGTGTATCGTACAGGCCACCATCTTCTGCAAACAGCCAGAATCTCAGCTCCCCTAATTTTAGTCATCTCTGTGATCCTATGTTTACGCTCTTTCTCCCTTACAGAACACAATCTAGCTGGCCAAAGCCAACACTGTTAAACAGACCTCTGGGTGACTTTCAGTAAAATTACTCTTGCGCTGGCGGTGAGAACGAGTGATTACCACATACTTCAATCTTGTACGCGCTATATTTTCCTCGCTTTCTTCATAATGTAGCGCACGTGCATTGTGGTGAAGCTTCATAACTGATCGTGACCGCTAGCTTTTGTTCCCAAGTGCTGGGGGCGTCTAAACTAGATTAACATGCCGGTGGAGGCACATGGCGGCGTGGTTGAGGGTGTGGGGGTGTCACCAGTGAAGACTTCTCTGCTTCTTCCACCCTCTTTCACGAATACGGCATCACTGCAGCGACGTATCTAATGGAAGTATCCACCCACGCTTCACCGCCAAAATTAAACACCATCGCCCCTAACCCGCGAGAATACATATCTCTTGCTAGATTGAAAAAATTATTTCGATACCACTTTGTTCCGCCTGCTAGCACCTGTGTCGTCACCCGGTTAGCCGGAACTCACGCGCCTCGTCAACTTCTCCGATCCCCTAGCGTACCCTGCCGCAATTCGATGCCATCCTTAGCTTAAAGTGTATGGTTAGACTGCAGCAACACTACAGTACTATAAGGAATTCCTAGGTTAGTGTACGGGATAAAAAAAAACAGGCAGCTGCTGCTTAAAAAAAAAAAAAAGCGACATCCGAGGCCCCTAGGTTTCTTTGAACCTCCAACGCGCCCTAAAACTCAAGAAAAGCGATGTGGTAGGAATTTCGCGGGTGGCGTTTATAGTTCGGGGCCGGATCAAGCTCGCTGAAAGCATTGATAAAAGCTTCAGAACCCACCCAACTAAGTACCAGTTCCCCCTGCCTATCACCTGGCCTGGATTGAAATCCGACCCGTGACTTCCATGGGTGCATGTGAAGAAATTGGGTAAATTAGTGCCAGCTTTCAGAGCAAGTTAACGAATCATGAGTAGTGCAAATTTACCCTGGACCGTAAACTACCAGCTTGATTTTTCCCCCAACGTGGCAAATTTCAGAAGTATTCGCTTGAAGACGCACTAACAGTAACAATGTTCAACGCAAACATGACTGATACTGTTCATCAAAAAATATTCGTACGTATTGTCCGTAGAGCCCAAGTTTCATTAGCTGAAACAAGTTGTCGGACACATCTTCGAGTAGAATCATTCTTTGTATATAGTCCTCCTGAATAGAATGCCTTATTTTATACCTCATTGGAATAGGCAGCTAGCTTGTGGAACGATGTATCTCGGTTTAACTTCTGTTCAGTTTGCTAAGGTTTGTTCCTTTATTCGTTTATTTGTTCGCCTTTATTCGTTCCTCCTATCTAGCTAGTCCCGCGCAGAATATTATAGATGCCTGAAGGTAACCTTTCCCGCATAACTCGCCAAGCCTGACGCGCCCGCTTAGGTTTGCTCCGCATTGCGGCGCGACCCTACGAGTTCCTGACCCGGCCCTGTCCAGGCCTGCTAAACCACCATTCTGCCCCTCGTACAACCGTAGCGGCAGGCATTCGCGCTGGGCCACAGGATATCGGCATGCAGGCACGGATGAGAGGCACTGCGCTCTGCCAGCAAGGCGATTCACGGGCGGCTTGGTCGACTCGGAGATTATTCCGCCGTGAGGAAACCGTGCTGCCGCAGCAACGTACCCCCATATTTATGAACTATAACAGCTGAAGAATGCTAAACTATCCCGGCTCTCACGGCTCCAGTAACTGTGGAGAAAGTCAAGC
This sequence comes from Haemaphysalis longicornis, assembly GCA_013339765.2. Classification (NCBI taxonomy): domain Eukaryota; kingdom Metazoa; phylum Arthropoda; class Arachnida; order Ixodida; family Ixodidae; genus Haemaphysalis; species Haemaphysalis longicornis. The sequence goes on along the minus strand of CM023456.1, from coordinate 78,990,100 downwards.
TGAAACTAGACACTTGTGAAGGGCTGAGACAAACATGAAATATATATTGCAAAGTTTCTTTGCAAGTACCTCGAAAGTAAAACGTACCACTGAATTTGTAGTGCCTCAGATCACTTGCATTGAAATATACCTTGTTAAAACATTGCTTTAGAAATCGTGGGCTTTTGCAGCAGCCGTAATGCGGTTTAGGGCAGCCGTAGATTCTGTAACTACATTGCGGAACACGCTTGCCGCTGGTTTCGGTATACCCGCATTTACCACTGTTGTCGGGAAGGCATTCTGACGTTCAACATTTCATGTTCTGCTGCAGGGACGATAGCACTTTGCTTAAGTTCCGCTTAAGAAACATCGCAGGTTCCACATAAGTTCCACTTAAGTTCTTTATGTTATATGTACTATATGACCATTGTATATACCGCATATACCGTACCAGACACACACACACACCACACACACACAATAAATATATATATATATATATATATATATATATATATATATATATATATATAGAAGAGAGAGAGAGAGAGAGAGAGAGAGAGGAGAAAACTCACAAAGCGCGCAGAAATAGTATAAGTACGCAAGAACAATAACAAAGAAGGTTTACTCACGGAGTGGCAATGGGACTTGCCTTCATCAAGTACAGTTACATGATTTTGCTGTCAAACTCATGTAACTGTAACTGCAAAATCATGTAACTGTACTCTGATGAAGGCAAGTCTTATTGCCGCTACGTGAGTAAACCTTCTGTGTTATTGTTCTTGCTGTGTACCCGACTCTTTACTTATAATATATATATATATATATATATATATATATATATATATATATATATATATATATATACCGCGCATTAACGATTTTCAAAGGGAAAGAACAAAATTCATTTGTAAAAATAGGTACAATTAACTTCTACTTATTTACCTTGTAATATGCGGCCGCGATGAAATTAAGCAGAATTCGCGCAACTTCATGGGCGCTTTTCTCGCCCTTTGAAATCCCCTACTATTATCCAGTTCTTGCCGACGTTTTTGCGCCTCACGAGTCTACTTTTAGCATGAAAAAAAAAGAAGAAAGAAAAAAAAAGAAAAACGAGCTTTAGCCGTGAAAAGCGTATTTATTCTTTCCCCATTGCCTTGACGTGACCGTTTAGAGGCCAGAATTCTCCGTTTTGCGTCAACAAGATTCAAACATTTTTTGGCACTCGTGCAGTCCCTTGAATACGTGAGAGGACGGAACACCCAAGCTCACCTTCAAAAGATTCGGTTCGTCACCTTGCGCGCGAAGGTTCACCCAAGCGGAAAGGTTACGGCGCTTTGATGGGGCGGCCGAGATAACGAAGCAACTTTTGTCCTTATCGGCGTTGGCAGTCGTTACTACTGCTTGCTTTTCTCGGTTCTCAAAGGGTTTCTCGTAAACATTTCCCAATGGCATTCGTAACCGGCATTCAGACTTCATGTTAACCTTCATGTGACCCTTTCGGGGTTAACTCATTACATAACGCGACTTGGGCCCAAGGCCCGGTGCGATAATCTCGCTCAATAAGCGCTATCAATTCATTCATCTTTCAAGGCGGTTAGTATACGGTGAGGCCGCCGCAATGGGAGGAGCTCTCGTATCGGAGACGCAAGGTTTGGTAATTTTACGCTGAGGTGAATGGAGTGACATTGATCAAGCACGTTACCACGCTTATCGCGAGGTTACGCAGCGTTCGTTATCTAGACCCTTCTGGTTGCTGTGGCCGATTTAACTCTCGACCTTTTTCCACCATCTTTGCAGCCAGCGCGCATTTCATTACACGTGCCAGCTTTCTCGGTCACCCTGGCAGGCGTCTCCGCACGGTGCCAACGATAAACAGTTACAGTAGCACTCATGTAAATTTATTTCGGAGGCCGCAGTTAGTCAAGGCTCGGTAAGCGAAAACAAGATACTTCGGATGGGCAAGTTTTATGCCCGAATCATCTTAATGAGCAGGAGAACTACAACAAGTTAACTTTTATCAAGTGGGACTTTGAAACTGGCCGTTCAGAGAGTAAAGCCCAGCAGCTTGAATCTCTCTGGTAATCGGTAGGGTAATCTCCTAAATGGCATATAAGCGAGATATTCTCAAGAATCTCCCGAGTGATAACCAAGGTTTTGCCTTCAATACAGACTCACCAGGGAAGTCTTCGAAAACGTCCTCTGCTACTGAGTGCTCAGCCGTCAAACTAACGTGAAATGTCCGAAACGATTGACATTGGCGTAGAATGCTGACACTAATTTCTAAGATATAGCCAAATCAAACTGGGAGTTGACCAGGAATTCCCTCTTTAATCAAAGACTCAATGCGGTTCTTGTGCTAAGGCAAGCATTTGGAATATTTCGTAACATGCTATAGGTAGCATCCTGTTCATGCGTTGTTTGTATTTTTTCTTGCTAGGTATTTCCCCCTCCCGCATGGGCCAGCATCTTGACTTGCAGTATGAATAAAATAAATGAAATGAATGATGTACTCAATGGACGATATTCGGGCACATTGACTAAATGGGAAGCTCTTACTTGGTTCTGCGCCGTCCCCACGACCAGGTTTTACTCTCACGCGAGAGGACGGCTGCCAGGCATCCCAGAAGCCCCTCCCCTTTCTTACCCATTTTCGAAAACCAGTCGCGAAATTCCCGTGAGTACAAATATCGGACGGCAAGTGTCGCACATCAAGCCAACTCAGTCTGCACACTCGATGCCTTCGAACTAAGCGCGCCTGTTAAACCCTGTCTCGATTCACGAATAAAATAAGTGCTCTATTCGAAGATTCTCCTAGACTTAGCAACCCTTCTTAGTCAATGTCAATAGACGACGCTGAAGGAATTTTACGGGCAAGAACGAGTTATGTCCTTTCGTGTCGGAAGATGTAGAGCTACATCCCTACCATCATCGGCTGAGGGATGGGAAGAGAGAGGGACCAGCATTCAGCTCCTCCTGAGTAAAACCGTCTCGTCGTTTCTCGTTCCGGACGCAGGCGCAGACGCACTCTCCTGCCACATCCAGCCGCTCCCTTCGGCTCTTCAGCCTCACATTATTCGTAATGAAAGACGAGGTCGCTCCCGTTCAGCGCTCGCGCATACGTCCGTCTCGATATAGAGCTCTTACGCCGTCCGAGAAGCTACGCATGCAGATGGAAGAGGCGGGAACAGCCCACCTAATGTAAAAGGAGATGAGAGAGAGGGGGGTGCTGGAAGGTGGCGAGTACTTAGAGAACTCGTGTGCGTGCGGTGGTGTAGGAATAATGACGTAACGCATTGTGTGCGGCGGTACCCCCACCACCGCCACGTACTGTGAACAGCGGCGGCCTCTGTGTCGGGGGGCGATACAATGGGAGAGGAGCAGAGGAGGCTTTTGGGCCGCACGCGGCACGGCTTTGTGGGCGCGGGCTTTAGACGACCCTTTGCGAACGCAAAGCTAGAAAATACAAACGTTAGATGGACTATAGATAGTTATGCATTGACCTGGGCCAGACGGACGGTCGCGTTAAATGGGGTTGCTGCGTGTCACGTGTTCAAAGGGCACCACTTCGAAGGAATGATTTTTTTTTCTACATAGTCTGGACAGATCGGTTCGACAATATTAACAAATTACTGGCCTCCGGCACTACCAGGTAGTTCTAGGTAGAAACAAAAGAAGTGTTGTTGCGAGATTCGGATTATTATAGTAGCTGTCGGTATGTGAATGCTGAGCCAAAAGTGTAGCGAAAAAGCAATACAAAAAACAAAGATTACGAGAAGTACGGGAGGTGTGTGAGGGTTTGGGATAGTCGGTTTTCCGTCAGTTTTTCTATTGGCGTCGACTACTAGGACAATATAAACGTAATAAGTGCACAAGTGATTGTGTAGACATGTTGCTTTCGTGAGCATGCGTCGAAATATTTCACGGAGAGCGAGTTATTTTGCGGAGGGGTGTTTCGGAGCTTGTTATTTTGTGGGCGATGGGAAGTTTTTACTGCTTTCTGCTCCCCTTTAGCATTCGCAGAAAGATTTCGCCCCTATAACCCCTCCCCTTACTTTTATCTCTTTTAGTTCTTGACCAGAGATACCAAGGTCAAAACTAAAGCGTCAGCCCAAAATAAGCTTTTGAGCATAGAAATGCACATGTTTGTTATTATTCCAGTACCAAACGCCTTATTGGTCGCTCGCGCGTATAAGATGTTCTGGCAGCCTAAAGTGCGTTGCTTAAGAACGCAGCGTTACGCCGAGTTGCGTAGCGATGGTCGAAGAATCGGATCATGAGTTAAGTCCACTTCGTCTTACTGCAACTAATTACGAGAATCAAATGTTGCCATTTGATTGTGGTTTGGCAGAGACTTATGCAGCGCGGAATTTTTCTGAAGAGCTTCATCTTCAACTTTAATAATAACCTCTTCTGTTCGCGATGCATTTCTAAGTTTCTTTCGGGTTTTGTCTTTTTGGCGCTTAGGAGTAGTCGTTCTATTACTTCATGTTATCCCGTACGTTCTTTTTTATTTGAAAATTTCGGTTTACAAAGGTGGAAAGGTGTGTCGTGGGTTTTATCCGTTAATTTCTTTCTTATTCGGAAAACACTAGGCGTAAAACGGGTTTTTTAGAATATAATCACTTGTTTCCTCTTCGTAAAGGTTGCTTCATTGCAGTACCCTTCTGTCTTGCAACAGAAACAAACGCATGGATGGTGGGATGGATGGTGGGAAAGCGAAACGCAGCTATAATGAAGCATAGAGCTCTGTGGGGGTATAACAAATATGAAGTAGTAAGAGGAATGTGGAAAGGAGTAATGGTTCCGGGTCTCACGTGTACTCTGCTTAAAATCAGATGTTCTATCAGGCCTTGAAGTAAACCAGAGAACGGTAGGACGTTTGGCCTTAGGCGCGCATGGAAAAACAACTAACGAAGCAGTTCAGGGAGATATGGGCTGGGCGTCGTTTGAAGTTAGAGAAGCTCAGAGTAAAATATGCTTTGAGATGAGGTTGAGGGCAATGGATCAACGAAGGTGGGCAGCTGAGGTTTTTAGGTACCTATACTTGAAAAGCGTGGGACACGCAGTGGTTAAGAAAGACTAGAAGGCTAACGATGAAATACGGAAAGAACAGTGGGGAATCCAAAACAGCCAAGGTAACCAAAAAAGAGGCAAGGCAGATTGAAACGAATAAATGGAGGGAAAAAATGGAAGCTAAAACGGTCGTTAGAGATGTAGCAGGGCTGAGAAGATGAACATCAGAAAGGAAAATTCTCTACGAGAATTCCAGGGCAGTGCTTTGCTTTTTGAGGTCTAGAGCAGGTTGCCTGCGAACTAAGAGTTTTGTGGGGAAGTATTCACAAAATGATGGGGTATGCGTGGTCTGCGGAAAGAAACAGAAACTATGCGGCACATCGTGTTAGAATGTGAGGGTATCCATCCAAATCTCATGAAGGAATTATTGGGCTTTCAGAAGCCCTAGGATTTAAGGGTATCACAGAGGAAGTTACCTTCAAGGCTGTCGAGGGACGAAAGAAGATTAGAATGCTGGTGGACGAAAAGCAGAGAGGGGAATATTGCCTAGGACAGTTACCACCTGTAACGGAAAAAAAAGGTATTTTGTGCCTAATAAGTTTTTGTGCCTGCCCTAAGCAGCGCTAGTATTGAACCAAAAGTGTAAAACATATGTATATTAGTCCTTTTTGGTAAGATTACATGTCATCACCCCGATACAAAGGGGAAACCAATAGAAATCATCATCATCATCATCATCACCATGGATGCGAGTGTTATTTTAGTGCTGTTGGATAGCAGAGAAACATTGTGAATTTGCAGGCAGCACTCCGCGGACATTTCCCTCACAAACTCAAGCGTGGATTTGTACTCCACTTGGTGAACCTTGACGTCATATTGGCTGCGGGAAAGACACGTCTCTCACTTGTAGTCGCAAAGCTGCTGCGTTATCTTTCCCTGGCGTCAGATGTTTGCATATTTTAGTCATCAGAAATATTGGTGCGAAAGTACTAGGAGTGTCGACCACAAGAAATCTGTGCGTCGCTGTGAAGGCTAGCCCAGCGTTACGTACCTACAGGGCGGCACATACGCGCACAGATGTGTTGCACAACGCTTTATAAAGTCGTTAATCCACACCATTTCCGCCGAGTGAACAAGTTCAATCAATCAATCAATCAATCAATCAATCAATCAATCAATCAATCAATCAATCAATCAATCAATCAATCAATCAATCAATCAATCAATCAATCAAATCAATCAACCAATCAATCAATCAATCAATCAATCAATCAGTTAAAGAGATGCGTAGGCGTTTAAAGTCACTGTGAGCAGTCCATATTTGTTGGGGAGGAAAACATCACAAGGGATCCTAAAAGCAGGAATTTATGCTCAGTCTGATGCAAACACGTCAAAGAGAACAAAGTAAGATCCGTTGGGACCCGCTTAATTACGCAAAACAAACTGAACGTGGCCTGTTTGCGTACCCGGAACGAATCTGCATCAGATCGTTGCATAACTGTTTTTTATTTGCATCTCGACGTATAGCACCTACCCTTTAGCCTTTGTGAATTTTGACTCCAAGGGCATACACTTCTAGGCGCTGCGCTGCTAAGCACGAGGTCGCGAGTTCGCTTCCCGGCAGCGGCGGCCGCTCTTCTGATGGAGGCGAAAAGCAAAAAAGCCCGTGTGTACGAGATTTCGGCGCACGTTAAAGATCCCCAGGTGGTCAAAATTAATCCGGAGCCCTCCACTACGGCGCGCCTCATCGCCTGCGTTGCGTCGGCGCGTTAAACCCTACAATAAAATCAAAATCAAATACACTTCTAGGTTTTTCTGCACGAGTTTAGTGTCTTGCGGCGAAGCACAGCTGTTATAACGGAGCTTTTAGGAGTCGGTGCTGTTGGGCGGCGGCAGTGCGCGACTTGCGGATGGCCTTGATGCTATGCCAAGAAGCATGCTTGCAGTTCAGGAAAAATATTTGAAATGTGGGTTTTTAGGGGCCCGACTGTGAAAACATTTTCTTTACATTGTTGCCAGAGTATACCAACTCATGCCGCGACAGGTAGGTGGAGGACCCCTGCGAATTCCCGATTTTCTTGCAGTAGCTTTCAGCAAGCAAAAATAAATAAACTCCAGTTTGGCTAGCGTGGTTGTTTTTTTTTTTTATTACAGCGGAACAAAACAGCGCAATGCATACACGGTATTTTTTTCTTAATTTTTGCCCGATTTATTTTAAACAATTAGCTGTTTTAAGCTTTTGAAAGTAAGACCATTTTCTGAACCTTCGAGTCCAGAATACGTTGCAACGTATGGTTTCACATGCCCCGGCGATTTCACCCAAAGGATGTACCACTTGGAACTCAAGCAGAAGCACTTCAACAATGTAATATTTCGCAAACAGGCACAGTTATCCTACGCACAAACATTGCGGGAATCACATATTATAATGCACTAAAATTTCAGTGTATTTCGATCTCAAAAATTGCATCCTGATGGCTTACAGCTCTCTGGAACCTGTTTGATCCGTTTCCTATGTGGTTTACCGTACGCGAAGCAAGCTCGGTTTTCAATAATAAGTGCGGGAAAATAATATTTTTGCGTAACGTTCAGAACTTGCGAGTTATTAGCGGCAAAATAACTGGGAATAATTCGGAAAGCTGCGCTTTGTGTATAACGGTTAACCAGGGTTTATGAGTAGAGTTCATCATGCTTTCGTTACTTCAACAAATAAAACTGTAAGCGTGAACCTTGAGACGACACGAGGACGGAAGAACGAGGGGCGTGTGCTGGGACGTGTCTTTCTCGTTACGAGCAGGTATTGCCACGATACGGCAAACGCTGTAGTTTTTGGCCAATGTTGGCCAATCTCCCTAAGTGGGTATGCTTGGTTTGATGAACGTGCGCTCGACGAACGCGGTGAACGCTGGAGATATTTTCTTTTTGGCCGTGTCTAGAGTGCCGTCCGACGGTATTATAAGCACTCCACTATATCGACGTCCACCGGCGTTTCGTGGCAAAATTGCCGCGTCTGGCAGTACATCGCTCTAGATAACGTAAAGCTAGGCAACCTAACCTAAACATAACATAAGATAACCTAACGCACACAAAGAAATCATTTAAACACCAAAACTAACCTAAGGCATAAAAATTACGCTTCAATTAATTATTGAAAAAAAAAAAAACCGAGGCAAGAGCCGGTCTCGAACAACTGACTGTGAGATCAAGAAGCTAAGACGGATCCTCTACACTACAACGACAGACAGTTTGGCCGGTGCTAGCCTAGTGAATAAATATTCGAATGTCGTCGGACGGCACTAGCAATGCCTGCAACGATTAGCTAGAGTGCCGTCGGACGGCACTCTAGACACTGCGTTTTTTTTTTTTTTTTGCCAGTATTGGCCAATCTCCCTAGGTGGGTATGTATGCTTAGCTTTACGAACGCGCGCTCGAGGCGCGCGTGCACGAGCGCTCGGCATTTTCTTGGTATTTTTAACTGCGGACACCGTACACAAACGATCCGCTCAACAGCTTCGCTGCTAAAAGAATGCACAGGGTTCCAGCATTGCACATCTAAACTTCGCATAATGATGCAGGACACCCTTTTATACGTAGCTTCAATCATCTGACGGCGACGCCATACTTTTAACCCGTTACACCTCTTTCCATCTTGCATATTCTCTCTCTCTCTCTCTCTCTCTCTCTCTCTCTCTCTCTCTCTCTCTCTCTCTCTCTCTCTCTCTCTCTCTCTCTCTCTCTCTCTCTCTCTCTCTCACTGTAGAATTGCACAATTCGGGCCCTCTGGCTAAGCTCGATGATGGTGCCCCATACCTGACGGCGTTCCGTTCAATGGCGATTGCGTGCGTGCGCTATCCCGACGAGGGCGCAGTGCGGAAGTATGCGCACAATGCCGGGGGCGCACTGCGAGGTGGCGGAAAGAAGAACCAGTTACGAACAGCCGCCGCCGGGAGCGACCTTAACCTTCGGGAGGGCCGCGAGCGCCTGTTGCGCGCGTGCGCCCACAGATGGCGCTGGGCGTCGACGCGGCGGAGAGTTGCTGTGCACGGTCCCTTAGCGAGGGAACTTTATAACGCAGCGTGCACCACGTTTCGACCCCACAGCTCTCGCCTCGTCGGATTCGCCTGTCGCTGCGAGGCGAGCTCAAAAAAAAAAAAAAAGAAAGAAAAAACGGGAAGAATAATGGTGGCATCAATGTCGTGTCTGTACGAGGAATCTTACATATATTGTGACCGCGCAAGCGCGCTCGCAAGCACACGCGCGGACACGCCCACGCACCTCTCTCTCTCTCTCTCTCTCTCTCTCTCTCTCTCTCTCTCTCTCTCTCTCTCTCTCTCTCTCTCTCTCTCAAAGCCCCCTCAAGACATTATTACACACGGAGAACTTGCAAGATACCCAAAAAACACAAAACACTTATGTTTTGCCCTTTTTCAGCACTTAATCAACCCGACCCAAACAAACTCAAGCAAGTACAGCCATTTCTTCGAATTAGTTGCACCGCAAATAACGACGAAATTAAGAACTATCTAAGCTGATCTCTTCCAAATTATTCCCATAGTGTGGGCGTACTGCATGACCATATGAACGGTTCTTTGTTTTTTTCTGCCATATTGAATCTTTTTAGCGTTGGGAAAAGCAAGTAATGGAATCGACAGCTCACGTCAACTTAGCCTATCGGGCCCAGGCGGTAAAAACAATCTTTATACGTTGTGCGACAAGCAGAAAAGACAGAGTGGCGAAAAACAATGGGTAATGTTATGCGGGTGAAGACATCAGAGTTGTTGCTCTTAAGGCGTGATAATAAATATCTGATACAGGCCCCTCGTTTAGTCGGCTTTATCAATAAGTGTTGTGTTGCAAGGATGAGCGATAATTCAGGTGACAATGAGGCAGTTCTTTCACGCCCGTGCTGTGAGATTAGAATACGATTGATGTGATTTTGGCGTTGAGTTCAGTGGAAAGATGGTTCGCACGAAAGGGGAAAATATTTTATTCTCCTTAATTCATAAACGACAGTGTTGTGACTTGGTGGTCTCTGTAAGAAAGTTACTTGCTGATGAGGATGTTTGGGAAGAAAACATTCCCAGGAGTTGTCGAATAAAATATACTATGTGTATTTGAATGAGTATCGCTGAGAATTGCATAGCTACGGCATCTAACTATATAGAGGAATGATGGTGAGAATCAAAGCTTAAAAGCTGCTTGAGATTTTTGGTGAACGCCTTGTACAATGTTCAAGGGTAAGTAGTTGTGGGAAGGTACGAGACCACTGCGTGGATAAATGTTCTGTTCCTAAGTCATCTAACTAGTTGCTGAGTTTGAGCGCGAATTATTGAGTGCCAAGAACGGTGTATTCAGCATGGTATGGCGAGTTTGAGAGAGAGAGAGAGAGAGAGAGAGCAGATCGATAGAGAGAGCATATCGCGCGATCGACGGATAGAGAGAAGATATATAGCCAGGAGAGAGAGAGAGAGAGAGAGAGAGAGAGAGAGGGTGTTTCGAGCTTAGGCAAACATTCGTGGATGTACTAACAGGAAGCCATTGTTGAGGGGGTAACAATATACGCTTTTAAGCATTGGTGGGGTAGATCGAAGCTGGTCTTCGCATTACGCAGCGACCCTAGTTTTAAGGGCTTTTTTTAGATAGGTTACACATTTATATACTTGTAAAAAAACAACGATAAATTTTTATTGCTGCAGCTTAATTGGGGTGGCTACAATAACTTCCGGTTCTGAACTATTTGAGGAAAAGGAATGGCGTACCCTGAGGCTCTTCCGCATAGCGTTGAGGGCGGCTTCACTTAACGTCCGCCAAAAAAAGTGCACGAGAAGCGAAGCGGTGAAGGTCAACAAATAGAAACAAAAAACAGTTGTGGAGGTAGGGGGTTGGCGAAACAGAAAGACACTGCATTTCAAGAAGAAAAGGGTTTCAGGAAACGGTTTTTAACAAAAGCGCCTCGGGCAAGCGCCCTCCTCTCCCCATGACTCTTTACTCTTTTCTCTTTTTCTCTTGTTATTCTTTTTTTTTTTTTCCTCGCTTCGGCTCAAAGCGAGCGGGACCACGGTGAAGCCGACGGCTACGACGACGACGACGCTCTCGGGGCAGTCGTTTAAGAGAGGGGAAGGGGCGCGCGTCATTATTGCGGGCTCGGTGTCTTGTGCCTCACCTGGAGCGTACGGACGTCTAAGGTGTGGAGGCGGCACGAGACAAAGCTAGACGCAACATGAGGGCAAGAAAATAATAAAGCGGTTCGAGGGGGAGGAGGAACCGAAGTCAGATGAGAGGACGGATGGTGACGATCGCTAGCGTTACTACCCAACGGGCGCCAGCGTCGTCGCAACGCTGGAAGGGGCAACGCGACAGGGGTGAATGACCGCGGTGGTGGCGGGGACGCGGGGCCCCTTTTTGCGTTCACCTTTGGTGGTTTTGTTTCCGCAGTTCTTCATTTACCACGCCGACTTTGACAGCGACTTTGACCGCGCGAGCACGGAGGAAGAAGACCGTAGAGAGCAGGAGGACGCAGCGGGCAGGCCAAAAACGTGATTGTTTGGAGAGTGATGTGTAAACGAATAAAAGGGTAAGAGCGAAGAACAGAGTGTCATTTTTTTTTTTTGTGCTCTCGTTTTAAGAAAAAAATCTGCGTGGTGATTGGTTGCATTGCGGTGCAGAAGTCTCTGTTACTACCCGAGCCTTTCGCGGTAGTGCGATCTTGCTGTAAGATATCTGACAGCCACTCAATACCGGCGTCAATGGAACGGCCGTCGTAGTAATTAATATGTCGCCAATGTTGAGTTCGAATCGCTTGCTTGATTGGTTGGTTCTCTTTTGTCTGACTCGACCGATTAAATGTCCGAACGTTCTACGGCGTACTTTACCAAAAAAAGAAAAAAAATAGAATCTGTGCGCCGCGATAACTAACAAATGACATGAGTGGTTTTATAGGTATAGTGGAGTTGATATTTATTTTTATAGTCATTATTTCTATTGAAAAAGGAAATGGCAAGAAAGCAACTATGGGATGATAACTGTCTATCTACCGGTGTGGTACTCTAGTAAAGTATTTTAAGAATGGCTAGCTTAGTTGTCATTAATTTAATTCGTGCCGGTTCATCGAATTTATATGTTTGTCTGGTGAATAACCCGACTTGGATATCTCACACAAGGTGTCAACGGACCTACAAAGTTGCATTGCTAATTCACACGTTGTGTTCGAATATCTCATCTTATTCGGAAGCCTTGATTAATGAACAGATATTTTTGTTTGCGAACATGGTCCCGCTTTTCCGAAGAAATTTATCTAAAAATAACTAATACTCTAAAAATGAAGTAACTGCCTTGTAATTACTACCGTATATAAAAGCTTTAAATACAACTTACCTGAAAACGCATGGTTTAGACAGCAACACGATTCTCGACGAGCTACAGAAATAAAAACACACGCCCACACAAAAAATTCTTCGAGCAAAACACCCCTAGAGCGCCAATTTGACTTTCATAATAACGTACGAAGATGTTACATACAGTCAAAACCCGATCTTACGAACTCCCCGATCTAACAAACAAATTCGGATTCCCCAGCAGGTGTCTATACGGCTCAGTGCTCTTATGAACTCGAACTAACGAAATAAGATTCAGCGCCATTCCCGATTTAACGAAGTATTTCGAGCAATGGACACATTTAGAAAAGGAGCAATTGCGAATGTGTTTCGTCAGAACGCCACAAAGATTATTGCGCCAGGACAGGAAAAAAAAAATAAAAAGACGACGCATCTAGTTTCGTTTTTACGGAGCTCTACGAGATAAACTCCGCAGTCCCCTGGCCACCATGGCTGTATCCCGGGCAGCATACTTTCTACAATCTTGAAGGGTGCCATTATCCATGCCACGCCATCTGGTATTGCCTCGAGAAAAAAAAAAAAGCCCTCTAGACCACATTGGACGAGAAGTTGAAGAAAGCCCTGCCTACGTGGTTCAACGATTATATGAGAGCCAATAACGTTCCGCTCAGCGGGGAAATGATACATAATGATGATGATTGTAGGGTTTGACGCGCCGACGCAACGCAGGCGATGAGGCGCGCCGTAGTGGAGAGCTCCGGATTAATTTCGACCCCCTGGGGATCTTCAACGTGCGCCGAAAATCTCGAACACACGGGCGTTTTGCTTTTCGCCTCCACCAGAAAAGCGGCCGCCGCGGCAGGGAATCGAACCCGCGTCCTCGTGCCACTGAGCCACCGCGGAGGGTTGGAAATGGTACAACAAAATCGCTGTGTGTCGCGTGTCTGTTGGGGTGCGACGAGTTCAGGGGAAGCCCCGGCTGACTTTTAGATGCGAAGCATCTCATGCTCGGGGCTGTGTCCCTCCCTCCCTTGTCGTTGTTGTCCGCCGTCCGCACACCCACTGCGCATGCCTGGCCAGGCACCGCTGATGATGGTTGTGGCAGGATGCCCCTAGGGGTTGGCCAATCAAAGAATCCATCACGAGATAGCTTCGCGTTCAACCACCATCGTCATCTTTCCGTAGGCGAACCCTGAGTACCACCACCCCCACTGCGCATGCCTGGCCAGGCACCGCTGATGATGATTGTGGCAGGATGCCCCTAGGGATTGGCCAACCAAAGAATCCATCACGAGATAGCTTTGCGTTCAACCACCGTCGTCACCTTCCCGTAGGGGAACCCTGAGTAGTATGCGAGGCATTCCTCCTCTCCTCTCCGACACTCCTCTCCTCTCCGGCATTCCTCCTCTCCTCCGATAACGAAACAACATAACGGCAACACAATGAAACCTACACGGAACCCCCATGATGCTTCGCATCCTCCTCATGGTTCCCCACGGGAAGATTGTGTAATTTTCCACCGCGGACATTTTGCGCACTGCTAAATTATCGGCAGGCGAGCGCTGCGGCCGCCGTATGTACACGATGCCATGGTAGCTGCTGGGAAGCGCCTTCCCATCAAACATCGAATTTATGGAATCAACTGCTTGTAAAATATCAGTCCCGATTTTACGAAGTTCTCCATTTTACGAACTATTTCGCGGTTTCCGGTGACTTCGTTAGATCGGGATTTAACTGTACTTACAGTTAGGAGGGCAGAACGCTCGCAAAGCGCAGAACTAGTGCCATTTCCTAATCAGCCTCGATCGGATAGCCTTGCCTAACTTCTCCGTAATGTGATAGCTTTGATGTGGAAGAGCTGAACTCTAACAAGTGGTTAATACAGCCGCTTACGAACACAAAATTCTAGGCATGGTTGAAACACAAGATGATGAAACACACCGAAAAAGCGAAACGAAATGGATTCGGAATAATTTAATGGCAATTTCATGGAGGTTCAGAAAAATGCGGCGTCAAAGAACATCGGGTTAATCTGAACCAACTTTGCTCCACGTTTTTTCTCCGTGTCGAAATACACTCGCATCAACACCATTATACCCTCTACTGCAGGGATTCGAACCCGCCACTTGTTGCTAGACAGCCGAAAACTTTATCCACAGAGTAACTGCATAGGATGAGGTGGTCAAAGTTCTGTTAATTAATAATAATTAATAATTTGTTTATTGATCCATAGTGATAATGCAGTTATTGTCGGGTCAGCCCAAGCCAGAAAGCCTTGTCGGGCTGTACCCGGCAGTCAGAGGCAGAAACCGAAGGCATATACATCAGTGCACGGCACTGCCTGCCAGTAACTAGAAAAAAAAAAAAAAATAAAAAACGAACTAACGCGTAGGACAGGAAGCATTTCACATTTCAAAACATGTTTCCACGGATAAATAATTTCAAAGATCGTTTTGATTGCACAGCACATCAGGAAGTGAATTGAAGGTGGCGGGAACATAATATTTTCTAACGAAGCGTCCAAATCGGGTGAAGCATCTGGGTACATCGATGTGCATATGGTGTCGTAATGGTCTTGCAGGTACATGATTAACCAGGAAATAACTGTTCCAGAAATGAGCACAAATCACTGTTTGTAAAAATAAGTTGTTAAAGACACAATCATCATCATAAGTTGCAAAAGGCACAATCATCATCATAATCATCAACGCATTTCTGTCCAGTGCAGGACGAAGGCATCTTGCGTGTTCCTCCAACCCTGCCTTGTGGTGCCCAATCCAATCGACCTCCAAATTTCCTGATTTCATCCTTCCACGGAGTTAATGGTATTGCCTACTACAAGCCCGTCCCTCGATGGCAATTTTGTTACCTGCTCACATTTTAAGTGCTGCGACTCTCTCTAAAAAAATGCTGTATATGTTGGCAAAAGAGCTATTACCTATTTAGACATTATTTTTTACATTAAAAATTTTGTAACAAGTTACAACAAGTTGTAGTTGTATTGATATGCTGTAACAAGTTGTAGATATTATACAACGTATGGTAGGGCTGCTCGTGTACATAAGACGTGTCCAAACAACCTCCAAAACGCGATTCAACATTTGGCCTCGAGCGCACGCTAACTTTTTTTCTTCTTAAGTCTTCGCGAAAAGCGGGGGCGAACGTTACGAGTCACAACGCGAGCCAACGCGTTGGATATGCTTCAAGTCACACGGTGCTACGCAGCCCGTATCTCAAGGCGGCAATTTTAAGCCGCGGAGAACACCCGTTACGGGTGACCTTTCGTAAGGAAGGTCCACACTCGGTGCGAGGTTTTTCTTTTTCGTCCTTCTCCCCTGAAGGAGTTCGGAGCGACCTTTACGGGAAACCTTCGTACACTTAAGCGGCCTTCTCGCGAACGTAGAGGGCAGCTGTATACTGCTCGCATATCGGAACGAATTATCGCTATCGACGTACACATCCCGCCCTAAAAATCAGCGCTATTGGGTGAGGCATGCAGTGTATACGCGAATCAGATATTCATCAACGAAACGCTTCGTCTATGTCAAGCGTCTAAAAGAAAATGAGAAAATCACAAAGGAATGCAAACACGGGAAAAAAAAGAGATCGCGGTCACTTTCGTCATAGTGACATAATCAACTAGAAATTGAATACGCTGATAACCGAGAGTCACGAGGATGCCAGGGACAAACCAAATGAGAGGAAGGGAAAGGGTGGTTCTCAGCGCGAAGGCTTGCGAAACTACTGAAGCAGGTGTCAGCAGCGCCTCGAACCATTGCGGTGGCGTGGTGGGTATGCCGTTCCGGTGCAAGGTCGCGGGTTTGATTCACGGCCGCATCACCGCTATCATTCGTGCATCTGTTGGGTGCTTTCAATCATTCCAATATGAAACTTAAATTTTGCGCTTGTGGAAGGAGTAGTCCAGCAGCCTGTAAAACACGTGTATACCATGCTTGCACAATGTTTGACGTTCTTTTAACCCTATTTAACCTCCAAAAGCTCGGCATCCTGCAAACAGACAAGCCCCCAACCCGAGAACGCCGACGAGAAGTCATTCTTGTCCTGTGCTTGTTAGCAACGCCTACTCGTAGATACACCGTGACCTTGAAGGGTGGTAAGTCATGCTGGGCAGCCGAGGTCAGCCGCTTAATAACCACTCGTATCTTCAGTGCTAGATTATTATTTTTGTTTTTAACGTTTATTGCAAGCTGTTTGGCACAAATGCACCCGAACTTCTGTTCCTACTGAACCATTAAAAGTTCTCAAGGACGGTACATCTTAGCGATCACACTTCGCTGCTTACGTAGCGTCTAAAGGCGGAAGCGGCGATTTGTTATCGAGGGGCTTCCGACCACTTGAAAGCTCCCATGGCTGAAGACGTATAAACGTTTGGTCTAAAGGGCAGGGATACTTCTCCTCCCTAACATTACCCCCGAGTAATAGAAACACCAGCTAAACTTAGAAAGCTGGCAATGCTAGCGTTAGCGGACCTACTCTTCGATCGCTCTGAAGGTGCTCCCCTACACGTGGCTTTCCCACAAGACAAGCAGTGTTCCCCTTGGAAGGCGCTGGTCATGTACCCGTACTCAAGAAGCGGGGACTAGAATCGGACTACATGCACCACGAAGCAACGTCAAGCGCACACAATAGGTATTGAGACTCCAATCGAGCAAATCACTACTTCAAGAACGGGTTGAACGCCATCGTCATGACGCCTTTGTTGTGCGGCAGAACCAGCTTGCAAGGGGCAGTTGAGGTCATTGTTCGGGCAGGTGACTTGAGATAAAGCACTCGACGTACTTTGCTGCGCATGAAATTAGCGGTTCCATCTCAACATCGATGTATAGTGTGTTAAATGTACTTGTCGTAACGCATCATCATCGACATCATCAGCCCGTCGACGTCCCCCGCAGAGCGACGGCTTCTCCCGTAGATCTCTAACCGATTCGTCTCGGTGCCGTCCGAACTTAGTCCTTATTTCCGGGTGTGCTTAGCTTTTCTTAGCACCGACTTTTCTCTCTCTCTCCTGTACTCTCATATTATCGCTGCGTAGCCATTTTGTTCCCAGGTGGTTCGCTCGTTATCGACAGTCTACATCCCGTGTGCATCTGCTTCTCCTGGCAGCCGAACTCATTTCTTCCTCTTCGATTTGACGGGTGCCTTTTAGATTACTCTGTTGCCTAATCCACCACGCTCTCTTCCTACCTTCGAATATATTACTCATATCGTCCTTCTTTTCATGGCGCTTTGGCTTGCCTAACTATTACCTTAAAGGCCTTGTCTTGCGCCGGAATCGCCCCAACGGCCTCGCGCGTACTGTCCTGTGGATATCTACTTTCAAGGCTCCACGGTTGCTTGGCGAGTACAAGTTGTGCGGTTCTTGCTGAAGTCCCTGGACAACGCGGAGCACCACTCAACTTAGTGTACTTGCATCGTAGCATTTTGTCGAACTTTCGCTTTATGTTCACAACCCATGGATGGCCACATGAATGGCTAGTGATCCGCATGACTAGCACGTCCGAACCAACCACACATCGCTCTCATTCACAAGCATAAATACTCCTCTCGCCCAAGTTCGGTATCTAAGGGGGAGAGTAGTTCAATAATAACCTCTGTGGGAAGGCCAATACCTTCAACGCGAGTACCTATTTGTCCGCACCGTACGGGCGGGCCTCTGCAGGAGAGGGCAAGTTATAAGAGACAGTGATCGATCTCGATAGCCCGAACGGGGAGGAGACCGCTGGGATGAGGCAGCAGGTGGGAACAGGGATAGCTTTGACCTGCTGCGCCTGACGCATGAAGAGATAAGGCATCAGCCTCCACTGCGAGTATCGTGACGAAGTTCAAACCAAACGAAAACCGAGAAACCGCGCGTCTGGAGAAAGAAAACAGAAATCGGAAGCTGAACCCAGCAGTGCATCAAAAATGAAGGAGAGAAAAAAAACTACAAGAAAAGCAAGGACAAGAGCTCTGTGCACTTGGCCGCCGCCAGCGAAACAGACGTTGACCGCGAAGCCAGTCAAGGGAATGAGCAGCCGCTCTCGGCGACGGCCCGGTGACGGGGGAGGGGAGGTGAGAGGGAGGGAGGGAGAGAGGCTTCCGAAGGCCAAGCTCAGCAGCCGGCGAGGAGAGAGGGGAGAGAGAGAGGGAAAGAGAGGGGAGGTCTCGCCGGGCGAAGAAAAAGCCAGTTCCGTTAGAACGAGAGGGGCCGCGCTTCCTACCCCTCGCTGGAATGGGGTCAAGTTCGGCGGCGGTCACTTCCGCCACTCACGAGGGCGAGGGGGGGAGGAAGATGAAGCGGCCACGCTGCCCCCTCTCCCTTTTACAACCTGCCGCTTTTTTTCGCCCCGGCAACCTGTCCGCTTAGTCGGCCCCTGCGCGCGCCCGCTGGAGGCGTACTACCAACCCCCGCTGCCGGCGCGCCGTGCCAACCCGTCCGCTCGACGCCCTCCACAGCACGTTGTTGCGTCGACGCCGGCCGAGAGTCACCTCCGCGTTACTTTCCACGCCGTCGGTTCTTCACCGTCGACCGCAACTTCGCTGTGGACTCCGAAACCCGAAGCGCTGCTCGTCGGACAGTGCCGAGTTCTGTGAACGACCCCGAGACCCGGCTGTTGTGTCGTCGTCGTCCGTCCGTCAGTGTGTTTGCGTCCGGTGCGGTTCCAAAAAGTTTCGCTTGTGCTCTGCGTCGGATACGATACTCCTCAGTGTTGCTCTTACAGAGCTACTGGACGTCCCGTGTTTCTTTCTTGGCTCAGTGAGGCATAAAAGACCCTGTTCGCGCTCTTGTTTCCAGTGAGACAACCAATCAATCGGAACTGTGCAGAAGAAGAAAGTAGTTGCAGTGCAAGACTTTCACTCGAAGGCATATTAAACACAGATTCGAAAGGGGAGAGAGCAAGGCACTGTCTTTTCGTCAAGTGAAAGTATTGCAGTGAAAACTACCCCCAGGGAAAGGAAACGTGTTGCGGAGAAGCCACACAACAGTAGACCTGGGAGGCGCGGAGATTTCACTTCTCACTCGACAGTGCACCGAGAACAGAAACAAACCTGAGCTCGCGTGGGCTATAGCGGAGGGCGAGGACATTCGTTAGTGCCGTGGCCCGTGCACTGATGATGCCGGCCCTGCCCCCGGCGACAGCATGAACCGCCGTCGGCGAGACACGGCTACAACCTTCAAAAAGGTTAAAAAGAAGGACTTGCCTTTCGGCCCCCCACTCTGGTAACGTCCGCTTACAAGCGGCCCTGTGTGCGAAGCCGTCACGGATACTCTCGCCACGGGTCTGAACTGCCGCGCCCACGAGGAGAACAGCGCGCGGTTGACCTTGATTGTCGTCGTCGATTGACCGGTGCTCGTCGCATTTTGGATACACTGCGGAACAGTTGAACGACCGACGAACGGAAGCCCTGCTGCGGAGCGAGAGCGGAGCCCGCCAGGAAGGCACGAAAGGTGGGTGGTGCGCTGCGGTGCAGCCGACCGCGCAGAGCGCCGCTAATGACCTCCGCGTCGCGGCGTAATTCCTCGTTGCGCGTCCATACGCGTTATCATTACGCCAGGCTGTAATTAAATGCGGGGAGTGATTTTGACGCAACTGCACGCGGCGTATCAGCAGGCTTCCGCATACTTAGGCGAAACTGAAAGTGCGGCCCGGGGAGGCTGAAAGTTCAATGTCCCACGGAGTTGCAATCGCTTCAACCACATCCGACTTATTCTTTCTCTGACGTGTGTCAATGCACGCAAGACATCAACAGAAAACTTTAGCTACCCTGGCTCAGTCAGGCTTATAAGATAATATGTTTACGTACGAGGAAAAGGATATTAACGTCATGATAGATAAGGACTATGTGGACTCATGTACGCCAGCTGTGAAAGCGGAAACGTGCCGTAAGCTTAAAAGAAAATTCTATTGCCTATTGTCGGGACTATAGCGAATAAAGCTGCACTCGCTTTATAAGGAAGGGAACGTTATGGCTATTTTCTATGGTGAGCCTAAGGCGAACCCTACTCACTGCTAGTACCCGTTGGACCGCCTGACTTTTTATGTTCAATAATATCAATACCTAGTGTATATATCGGATACCTATGGGTTCAGGGAATTGACATTGCACACTGGGTGCTTTCATTGCGTAATTTGGGGGAGCTATAAAGATGGCGCTTAGTGATATTGTTACGCGTTTTTTAACACCGGCACCAAGAGGCGACTGTGAGGACGAAGAAGTGGTTGAGTGCGCGTGCTCTTTCATCATCGTCATTCATAGCTCTGGCGCTCGCGCTTGGAACCCTGTGCTTGAGCTCTCCCGAAAAGGCTCCGGCTGCTTGTACTCATCTGGTCGTCACCCTCAAGGACCCCGGCTCAGCCACTGCGTGTTTATAGCACGCGACAATATGGATATAAGTTTAAGCTTGTTCAGCCACGGTGCTCTCAATATTTATCTTATTTCCTTCGGTTTTATCTTTTTACTCGGTCCATGAGTTGACTGCAAACATTCCAAAAAATGGAGTGGTTTTCCATGTCCACATTGTGAAAAAAAAAAAAAAGCTGAAGAGTATCTTCGTATTAGCATTGCGTGCCAACTTCCGTTACCCAAAAGTAACCAGTGACCTGTGACGTTGCGTAATTTTGAAACACGGGGTAAATATGAGATTTGCAATCGTGCCCCCATTGTTATCGTAGCCGGGCTTGCCGTGACGCAATAGCACTCTAGCCGATGACGTCTGTGCCAAGAAAAGCAAAAGCGATGGGTTCTCCACGCTATCGATGCTCGCAATGGGAGCTATAGTAAACGTTAAGATCGCTCGTTTGAGCATGTGCTGTCGCGTAAAATTGTACGTTCACGTCTGGGCCTCAAAATTAAACGTGGTCAATGTAATTTTATTGATAAAAAATGGCGTCGAT
This sequence comes from Haemaphysalis longicornis, assembly GCA_013339765.2. NCBI lineage: Eukaryota > Metazoa > Arthropoda > Arachnida > Ixodida > Ixodidae > Haemaphysalis > Haemaphysalis longicornis. The sequence goes on along the minus strand of CM023456.1, from coordinate 78,968,874 downwards.
TAACTAGCGCTTTCCGAGCAGGTTGCCGCTTTCCTACATGGCGGCTCTCTCTCTCTCTCTCTCTCTCTCTCTCTCTCTCTCTCTCTCTCTCTCTCTCTCTCTCTCTCTCTCTCTCTCTCTGTCTAACGGGCGAACCCAAACTGAACCGAGAAAACTACAGCACCCATAAACATTTACAGCAGGTAAAGTCGATCCCTCTCCGCAGCTAAGTGGTTCCTACGCCACACTTTGCTGCACAACACCCGCATTGATCCTTACACCTGTATTTTCGTTTTAATCCGTGTCGCGCCGCAAATACAAAAAGAACGGCAACGTTTTATACACATCCACACGTTCGTACTCGCATGCACGTTCGCGCATAAACCGATTCATTTTTCTTCTCGCCTGCAGCGACACAAAGTATTTATTTTCAAGAAATTCCGACAAAAACCGGCACGTAGACCTTCCGCCGGTGGCAGCGCGGCGCGGCGACATTTTTATAGACCCCCGCAGCGCATCTCGGTAGGATAAATCCTCGCACCATCCATCAAGCGCCCTTTAAGCGTGACAAATATCCTTTTGGCCAAAGTAATAACAACCCTCGGCTCGGCGTACCCAAGGGCTGCCCTCTACGCCCGCCGCTGTTGGTGTTTTCGCGCTCCGCGACACGCGATCATGATCGAGATGCCTGCTCTGCTCCGAAAGAAGCGTCTGCGATACCCTCGCGTGCGTGTGTGCCGCAGGGCACAAATGTCGCGAACGCACCCGCTCTCTCGGATGCTCTCTCCGCATCCTCCGTAATCGCGGACACGATGGGAGGGGATGCGAAAGCCGTAATAAATCAACATCACCGATCGGAGAATACACGTTTCACTTCCCTCTCTCATCTCTCTCTCTCTCTCTCTCTCTCTCGGGACAAGCAGTGGTTCACGGTTTTGCGTGGGTAGGTAGAAGAAGTTAGGAAAGATGGTACCAATGTAAAGGAAATGGGAAGAAGTGTAGACTTGGGGAAAGGAGTGTTCCGGGACCTCGCGCGTATAATCAGCGTGATTGATTAGAGCGGCGTTGGGCGTTTTATGGCGTCGTTATGCGATCCTATCGCGCGGCACGATTTTCGCACGCGATGCGTAGGACGCTGTCTACACTCGCGGCGTGCGGAAGAACGTGAAAGCCTTGCTTGATTCTTCTCTGAAGGCGTCGTAAAAGACGCTCGGCAATGACGGCGCATATGTGTACGTATGCTGGAATAAGTCCGAAGCACCTCGCGGTTATTACGCGTCTCCGGGGTGGCCAACGCGCCGCCGTTTGTAGTTCGCTGGATGCTGTGAACACTCGAGAAGTATCGTGTATAACGAGCGGTTCGCGAGCTTTTCATTTGATTTAGGGCACGCAACGCTTTATGGCTTCCGGGACACCCACGGACTGCGGCTATTGGGCCGAGTGAATTTTGGGGTTAAAGGTGCCCTCAAAGGCAGTTTGAGAATCTGAAATACTTTTTGGGCGCGCTTACAAATGGTCACGGCTTGTGATTGTAATAGGCCTCCGTGAATATACGACCAATTACGCACAGCAGGTAATGCACGGATTCGTTCTGGAAATTGCAGCACCTTTATCGCGTTTCTATGACCTGAGGTGCCTATTTTTTGGAACAATAATAATACATCGTTTGCCTCGGTCCCTTACACCTGTGCTACCTTAATCCCCTTATATACAGATGTGAAACATACCTGAAACAGTCGATGGTGCATTACTTCCGAAGTTAGCACATTTTATGGTCGCGATACTGTAAGCGAATTTCATTTCTCCAATGAAATATTCAACGCGCAGAAGAAAAACACTGCAAAAGCTAAAAAACAAACTAATAAAATCACAAACGTATATACCTAATCTACCGCCTTCGTGTGATGAAGACCAAAGATAAAAATCCCAGAAACAAGAACAAACACAGGACACAAATCTTCAAAAAGCGCCAACCTTTTGAAACCCTGACTGGCTATAAACTTGCTCAAAATGGATATTAGCCGTGTTAGAGTCCTTACGCATTGCTAGACAACTCGCAATTTTTGTGCAGTTTTTCCACTACCTTACGCACCCGGACATCACCGGGCACTATATATGTATACCGTTAGTATACACTATACCCATGCGAACTCACTGGAAATGACACGAAGTGGAGATGACACGAAGGTTTGAAAACCTTCTTTCGCGTTGGACTACTGCGTGGAGGTGCACGTAATCTCTCTCTGGGCATTCCCTGGACGTTCCCTGGGAAGTGCTTATACAAAATAATGGCGCAGAAGAGTTATGCAGTCGCAAAACTCGGGGTGGTCGGGCCACTTAAATCTGCGTTACTTGGAACGTGACAAATAACCGATCAATCATAGTAAATACCGGGTATGCGATAAAGCTAATATGTGCTAACAAGTAAAATAAAAGTGCTAATATGTGATTCGCACCCCTCAGCTATACTCTCGGGTAGACCTCTCTTACTATTTTGTTATATATAATTTTAATATTTTAGCGAATACGTGGGGGTGCTGCTGTGAAGGCTAATAGTTGAGAAATACGTACGCAACGGCTTCTCTAGCTACCGTGCTCAAAAGAGCCTGCAACAAGTTTTACTTCGCGCTAATCCGTAGCCCCGATGACTTTCGTGACCAATTCTCAGACGCTCCTCCACTACCAAGCGGGGACGGAGTAAGTTGTCATTACCATGGCGTATAGAGATTTTCTCAATCCTTCGAGTAAGCCGCCACGCTTAGCTAAAACTGTTTTGTCAATACCACACTATACCTAGTTGGGGCTTTTATTGTTTTTAGGCCATCTAAAAAGCGTCTTCTTAAAGTCTACCACAAAGCGCGCTCCATATTCAATACGTCTAGAAAAGGCATCACCTCCGTCTAACCGCTCTTCACGTTCAAATCCAACACGTCCGGCTTGCAACAAACACGCATGGGTTCCACTGCGAAGCGGCAACTCTCGGAACAAGCCTTTCGCATTCAGGATCCAAAGACCCCTCACTCCCCTTTATTACGTCGTTTCATTTTTTTTTTTCCACCGAAACACCAACATCCACAAAAGCGCCCTTCCCACCCCCGCATCTTGTAAACGGACCGCTCAGGCGGATCGAACGCGGGCATTCCATCACAAAAAAGGTTATGTCCGCCTGCAGCCAAACGCGTACCGCTTCCTGCTTCAAACACGACGCGGTAGCCGGTAAAATAACCGCATACTCCACCGATCGCGCGCAGCATCCTCCCCGGAGGAGCCGTACCGTCGTCTCTCTTCTCTCCTCCGGTCAGGCCAGGAGGAGCAGCGGCCCGACGGATGACGCGGGACGCGGAACGTGACGGGCCGATCCGTCGGCGAGCGCGCGCTTTCTTGCGGCCTCCGAGCGGCTTTGGAAAGAGCGCCGTCGATGAGGACGGCGTCGCATGGCGGAAGCACGACGCCGTCGCCGCCGCAACAGGTTGCGTGCAAGGTCGACGGCCGGGAAAACCTTCCCGAAGCGGCGCCCGTTACACGGCCGCCCTCCTCCTCTTCCTCCGCCGCATCATCCCTCTCCTCCTCCCGGCGAATCGCCCCGCTATGCAGCCGGCGGCGTCCCGCTGAGCCCTTGCTCTACGACGTCCGTCGCGTAGCGTGCGCTCGCTGCTTCTTACCTCTTTCGGGGGAACGGTGCGTCCGCTCTACAACCTCATCGCTCTGCCTTTCTCTTCGGCGATTTTCGTTTGTCGTGTATTCATTGCTGTTTTTCTTGTCGCTTACGTTGTTTCGGCGCGCACTTTGGAAAACACTGCGGCTGCCGTAAATTAAGTGCTTGGTGTTGTCAAGCCCGTTTCTGCCCGTGAAGAGGCATCGTCTCGGCTTGTGTTCGATGGCTGGTGATGGACACTAATCCCCATGGAATTTTCTCTTTGTTTTAGTTTTTGTTTTAATCTGGAACGCGTTGTGATGAAGTAAAGCTAGGCCGAAACAGCGTTCTACCCAGGTCTCTTGAACACACGCTCGTGCGATGTATCCTTAGCTCGCCAGATTTTCGAATACCGTGTCTTACGGAATGAACGATCGAGCCTGTGAAAGAAACGATATTGTCATTCCAATGTACTTTCTTTCTATTTGAGAGAAATTGAGAGCGTTGTGAGAAAAAAATCCCTGTTATTCATGGCTTAGATGACAACTACTGTAGATGACAACTGTAATGACAACTACAGTTTTCTGGTAGGCGTAAGCTGAGAGCTAGATGTATACGCCTATAAAATAACTTTATGATTCTGTTATGCTAGTGTCATTCACGGCTAATGAAGACAGGAAGTGTTACAGGCCGACTATGCGAGTTTCTTTTAATTAAACAACAGAACAAGTGAAAACTGGAATAGTTCGGCGGAGAAAAAATATCTCAATGGCTGAAACTAAGTTCAACAACTCGCGCTACGTTCGCATTGGAAGCTGTCTAGTTTCACTCATAGAGCTGCGCTGGGCGCCTGTGTTTCCGGATGGCCGCGTATGCAAGCGGATTTACCTTTTGTTTCCTATTTTTTCTTTATTTGAGTTTAGGCATCCGTTTACTTCGATGTTGCTTTATTTTCTCTTAATTACATGTCTCCGTAGATTGCGCTTACTTCATTTACTTCGCTCAAAGTTTCGGCGCAACGAGAAGCGGCCGGACGAGTATTTCCCGTTTCGGCTCGCTTGAGCCGCCACTGATAATTATTAGCACAGCGCCGACCAATTACCGCCACTCTCGCGAAGGGCCCCTAACCCTTCCGGTTTGAGAGGGGGAAAAGAAGAGGGGACAGAGCGAGGCCTTGCGGTGTGCCTGGAGGAACAGCGAGATTATTTATAAGCTCTTCCAGGCACGACTTAAGAACGAACTCGCGTCTTTGTTATTGGAGTCGCTTTTGTTTTTGTGTGTTTTTGTGCTGTGTTGCGTTTGCCGCACAGGAGCGATGCGCATCGCTTGTGAAGAACGAGATAAAAAAAAATCTATTGTTGCAGCGTAGGGAACAATGTTGTCTCTACATCTGCTTTCTCTAAACGACCCTGAATGGCTCGAGGATCAGAGTGATAGCAAGCATGCCCGAATGCAGCCCTAACTAATCGCGTTAAAGCACCAACTGAGTGAAAATGACAGTGGAAAAAGAAGGAACAGATGGCGGCATTAACATCAGTGCGCTGTGTTTAGCCCTGATTCGACTCCGCGAAAGCGTATTCTCGTGTTGCAGTTTAGAGATGTTACGGCAATTTGGTATAATTTGGAGTTAAACGTTTGACTTGAAGCACGCATTGCTCTCCGCAGAAGCCAGATTTTTCTTTTTTCTTTTTGCGAGTGCGCGAGTGCTCGCAGTTTTGCACCCGATTAGGCGGGAAAACAATGAAAAACCGTAACTCAATTCCCTCTTACTCAACCTCACTAAACGTTCGCAGTTTTGCAGCAGATGAAATGGGAAAACAATGAGAATCCGTAACTCAATTCCCCCTTACCCAACCAGTGTCACTGTCACTCGTTTGGTGAACGCGACAGCTCAGTTGCTCACTTGGGTCATCCCGCTCACTTATCCCTCTCGCTCGAATCGTTCAAAGGGATAGACAATTGGCTTTTCTGGAGTGCATGCTCTGCATCTCATATGAAGCCATCGTTTTAGGGTAACCGCAAGGGATTCCTAAATAAACAGGCGGAAATAATTTCAATTTTGAACCAGCATTTCTGAAGCCTGAAAGGTGGTGACACATAGTGTCTAAACAAGGCAATACCGCATTCGTGTCCCAACAATTCTGTCGGTTTCAACGCGTCATTCAAAAACCGCATGACGGATTACAAAAGGTTGCGTTTATTGTTGTTTTAGACAGCTACAAGTTTTTAAACGCCATTTTTAATCTCTCATGTTTTATTGCGTTACGCTTTATGCGTGATGTGTTGGTTGTTTTTTATGCGTGATGTGAACTTTGTTTTTATGCGATACGGCCTAGTCGGCGCAGACTCAGTGTTTGGATGTAATCGCCAAGTCGACGCGCTCACCGCTCTACTTGATCACTGAATGATACGTATGCCTCACTACAGCAAGAAACTTTGACCGTGTATGCGCATAAAATCGTCACGAAGCTCCGTTAACTCTAGTTTCACCTGGCCTACACTATTGGGGAGGGAGGGGGGAGAGCCGTAGTGCCTGTAGGGACAAAACGCGTACCATGATGGTGATTAATTTTGCTGCCCCACAAGAATTTGTCACGTTTATCGTTGTGTTCCCACGCACTACTTGGTGGGTCGGCTACAAGAAGTCTGCACGCGCACTCTGAAAACAGTGCATATCATCTAATCACCTACCATAATTATGGATAACCGCCGTAATATATATATATATATATATATATATATATATATATATATATATATATATATATATATATATATATATATTATATATATATATATATAGTATGTGTGTGTGTGTGTGTGTGTGTGTGTGTGTGTGTGTGTGTGTGTATGAATGCTCATGTATATGTGTGTCAGTGAGAGAGAGAGAGAGAGCGTTCGTGTAATGTACCGAGCATATTAAGATAGTTTGTTGTGCCTCCAGTAAACAGGTATGCAAAAAGTACGAAACAACTGAAATGAACCAACACGACCGCAATACCAAGGCCGCCTGGTTTGTTTTTTATTCTGTAGTCCGTCCCTTCACGCGCAGTCGCTTCCATGCATTGTCGGCTCTCGCTTTCCTTCACTGCGACGACATGTCGATAACCGCTCCCTTCACGCGATGGGTCCCTGAGGACGACAAGGTGACGCTGTCAGGCCGTGGGCGCGCTTGTGCAAGAACGGTTTCTTCTCCTCCGAGACGTGACACTGGCGCCGAGGGTGGAAAGGGTCCGGGGACGAGGGTACGGACGCAGAGCGAAAGGGAGGACGAACGTTCAAGCTGTACGGCACGCACTGAGAGAAAGACGAACGCACGGAAAGCAAGAATGCAAGCGAACAGCTCAGCCGCGAGGGCTTCTTCTGACTGACGCCGGAAGGAGACTGACGTCGTGCAGAGCTCCGCAACCCGGAACGCAGCACGCAAGTGTTCAGGGCAAGAATTTCTCTTAGTATACAAAACAAACGTCAAAAGCAAGGGGACAGGTATACGAGTAAGGAGAGAGAGATAGACGGATAGGTTACGCTAGGAGAGGATAAACAATTTCGCGCGCTTTCTCTTTCTAGCCAGGCCGTTGGACAGCCTTGAAGACTGCGGGGCATGCGGGGCGCCTTATGTATATTACGGAACTGCCGAGTGCGCGACGGGGAAGGTCACGGTGTGGATACGCCATGCGTTGCTCTCACGTCGGGATTAATTACCAGGTGCGGGCGAACGGAACGGAACACAGGCTGGCCTTTGCAGCTGCAAAACGACACAGTTGCGGAGTAGGCATCCATGGGCGAATAGAGCAGGCAAGAAAAGATGCTTGACTCCGGATGAGAGACCCGAAATCTATTTGGCTGCGTACGTCCTCGGTGTCTGCGATACGGAACACTAAGTTGGAGAGAAATAATACCGGCGTGGAAATCACAAAGCGATGCAAGGTCCCTGTTTGACAGCTCTAATTAGCCTGCGTGACTGGCGCTATATAGAAGGTTGCGGCGGCGTGTGCGCGCTAATGAAAGCAGCTTGGCACGCGAAGGTGACAGCAGTGACTCCCTATTCCTTCCCCCTCCGCAAGGAAATGGATTAACCGGACGGAAAACAAGGCTGACAAAAAAAAAAAAACTCATTCCCATTGCGTGAAACACGTTCGAATTAGCGTGTATTGCAGGACAGAGCAACGCCTGAGTTGTAAGGCGGGCCGCAGGGCAGTGGAGGGATACAAAATTATGGGCAACACCTGGGGTTTTTTTATCGCGCGCTAAAATCTCTGACAGAAGGGCGTTTGTGTTTTTCGCTCCAAAAAGAAAAAAAAAAAACAGCCTGGGCCGGAAATCGAGCCCGCAACCCGGATAGCGCAAGAACACCATGCATGCGCCCATTTTCTTCTCTATTCTTGTAGTAAAAACAGGCCTCAATGGAGAGGGTTCCGTTCCTTCCCAAAAATGAAAGCCAGCTTGCACAACGGTGCAAGCCTGATGTCTCAGCAGAGCTGTGTTCGTCTCACTCAGCTAAACTCGAAGAGCGCCATGTAAGTCACTCGGAACCATTTACCCTGTGCATATATGTATATGGCGCTCGTCAGCAGAAGACCAAATCAAACGCAAAGTAAAGTATATACCTGCTTTATTTGTACAGTGCCCTTTTGAGTCTTCGTATGCTTCATCGTCCGCCGCCGCAAAGTCTTCGTCGAGCGCACCCTCGCCGTTAAAGACCTGCACTACTTCTTGTTCTTCTGGGCGACCACATTTTCGCCTGACAGCACGGCGTCCTTCCTGATATGCCACCTCTTTTTCGGTCGTCCGAATCATCTTCGGTCGCCCCATCCCCCATGTGCGCGGCACAGAGTCGGAGAGAGTTCTTTCGCCGCTGCCGCGACGTCTCCGAGTTTAATGAGCTCAGGTGGTTGCCCTAGCAACTGCGGAGCAATTAACGTCAGGAGCAGACGACAGTCGTTTTGTCGGCGACGCTGACTACTCAAAAGCTGGCTTGCGCATGCGCTCGGTGTTTTTTTTTTTTCTTTTTTTTGCGAGCCCGTCACGTGCCGCAAGCCCACGCGCAAGCCTGGGCAACGCCGGACACTCCTCACGAGACGCACGCTCACTGCGCTCGCTATTTTCGTGGTATTTTTTTTTGTCCGTGGATTGCACAACAAAGAGCTCGCACAGCTCTGCTGCTAAAAAAAAAAACGGTTCCTTCCAAATTTCTACCAGGGGCTACTTTTTACGGAATCTCTTCCGTTCCGTTCTTCCAAAAACCGGCTCCTTCTGAATTTATACCACGAGCTACTTTTTCGGGAATCGGTTCTGCTCCATTCTCGATAAAACTGGTTCCTTTCGAAGTTTTACCAGGGGCAACTTTTTACGGAACCTCTTCCGTTCCGTTCTCCCTGAAAAGCGGTTCCGAATTTTTTCTACAAGCTACTTCCGTTACGGAACCCCTTCCGTTGGGATCCGCTTTTGCGGTACGGTAAGAGAAGAAGACGGGCTTTAGCCACTGAGACACCGCAGCGAGTGCTGCCTATGAATGTCCAGTAAAACAACTTATGGCACTTGCCTGGGTAGCCTTAAGCTAAAGCAAGTGATGTAAGAGAGAGAATAAACTTTATTTAACGACTCAATTCCGAGCCGCGACGTTATTATGCGTCCGCGGAGGAAGGGGGCTCCTCCGCTCGTTTCAGTCTCTGTTGGGCCCCGGGATATACTTTATTTTCGCCCACTGCGCTGCTTCATGCATTGCACTGAACACACTCAATAGCGACTGTTACGCCGCGTCTACCGTTAGCGATCGGCCTCGGTGTCCGCAATGAACACAATGTTTTCAGCCTTTGCTCAGGACACTTCCTTAGCTAGTAACCTCGCTACTTCCCGGCAGGAATTATTTGGGTGTAACCTTTGGCTGCGCTATTTTATGAAGTTACATGACGTAGAGTAGCATGTACATTACGTGATTAATTGCGGCAGCGTTCCGTGGCTTTGGTTTCAAGTTAGGCTCTGCCTTAAAGTGCCGTACCCGTGCGTCTTGTTCTTTCACACCGCACCTGGCAATACTTTGCCCTCCATAACCTAACCTAATTTAATAAACAAAAACAATGATTTATATCTACGAAATGTGAAGACTAATCTAGATAATCAAAGAGATAGTGTATAGTTAAAAAGGCATCGATGGTTGATGACGTTCCATTTAAGCGGTTATATTTTAGCTGCGAAATTTCGTGAGCTGATGTTACACGCCGGACATTTTTTTACGGAACTGCACTGACAGATTTAAGTCCTTGACAAGTGGTCCTGAGCGTATTACCCGTATTTGTTCGAATATAAGGCGACGCCTTTTTTGCCTTACCCTGCCTTATATTCGAAACTCAGTGTATATATATATATATATATATATATATATATATATATAATAGATATATATAATATATATATATATATATATATATATATATATATATATATATATATATATATATGGCGATCTTTTTTTACTCTCCGAACTGCACCCTCGCCTTATAATCGTGACCGCCTTATAATCAAACAAATACGGTAAACAAAATAAGCAGTTCTTTAGTGGGAAGCCGGCCTCATGAGGAGAGAAATAAAACTCCCAGCTTAGGGACCAAAAGGAAAGAAAAAACGTGATGGTAACACGCATCATCGTCGTTCAAATACTTTGGCATCCTTAGAAAGCAACGCCCCTTTCTAAGAGAAAGGTGTTTAAAAAGCGAAGCTTCCTCGCGTGGAACCCGATTCGAAGCCGAAATCTAAAACACACTCTCCCAAAGTCCAAAATCCACACTGCCAGACTAACAGACCAAGTTCACTTTGACTCAGCCAAAGCCAAAGCCAACGCCCAACTTTGGGTTAAAGAAGGAATTTCATCATATTCGCTTTCCTGCAGTGCATCTAAAGCTGTCTTTCCTGCAGCGTGTTCATCATCATCACCGCTTTCCTGCAGTGTGTTTAAATTTGGCTTTCTTGATGTATATTTAATCATCATCATCATCATTCTCGCTTTCATGTAGTGTGCTTAAAGTAGGCTTTCCTGCAGTGCGTTTTACTCGGGCGAAAGACGCAATCAGCAAGGCATGGAAAGCTTCGTCTTAAAATGCGTTATTCGTTTAGCCTGAAAGATTGACGATAATGAAACAAAGCAATAGTTTTTCTTCCGTTTCTGGGCCCTCGGCTTTGTATTGATTTCAGACATCACGATGCAGCCTCGTTCGAATGACCCCCGCGTTGAATTAATGACAGCTGCTTCAGGGGCATGCACACAAGTAACCTGACCGGCGCCATCTGCACACAGGGCCAAGTGGCGCCGAAACAAATGAACCGGTCGCCCAAGCACTCCGTCGCTAAAAACAGCAATGCAGGGGCCAACAAACTGAAAACGCTGTTTCTGAGCTTCCGTCCCTGCTAAGATTTCACCCTCTTCTTTTCGTTTTTGTAAGGCATAAAGACAAGGCACTCGAAAGCAGGAACAATTCGCCATCGCGCACCCCGAAACACGACGGGAAACCATAAATTGCCGACTCCAATCACCTACGTTGAACGTGTACATACAGCAGAGTTGGTGCACCTCGCCTGTGGTCCGTAATCTGCGGAACCACGTGCGCTAAGAGGGGGGAGCCACCGGAAGCTGCATCTTCCAGTTAATCACTTCCGGAACTTCGGGCCAACTGCGTCCTTAAAGTCAAGCACACACACGCACTCCAGCAGAGGGAGCGACGGAGGCAAACGATCGCGTAACCGTAAACCAACGAGGGTCACGTTCCCGAGGAGGGGAGCTAGAACGCTGCTGGGAGACGAGGAAGAGGAAGGAGGGAGAGGAGGAAGAAGGGAACCACTTGCTTCCCGCGATCCTCTTACCTCTCCCGCCCGGAGCTGTTGTTCCGCTCTGGCCCTACCTTTCTCTTACTTTCTTTTTTCTTTTTTTTTTCGACCCCGCCGATCTGCACGAACGCTGTTACCTGTCTATGCGCTAACAATCGGCCCCACCCCTCAGCACGTCACAAATTATCTCGCGCAGAAACGGTTCCGATTCTGGGAACCCGGAAATTGAAGGGCAAACCGCGAAAGTAACTCACGTTTCTTCTTTTGCCGAACCGAAAAACGGAAGAAAGTAAGGACGATATAAAAAAGAAAAAACGTGTACCTTTTGTGTACACGTCTGCACTTGTTTGTTTCTTTGGGAGCCTCTCTATTCCGTCCGTTCCGCGCGTTCCTTGCGTCTCTTGTCTGCAGAGCGATGCATCTTTTCACGGTCGAAGATCCAATCGGGTGACGTCGTCTTACGTAAGGTGTGGCGTTGGCGGTCAAAAGAAGCCATCTGCGGTTCCTGAGAAACGGCGCGCTGTTCTCGTACATGCCGCCGTTTTGTCCGTTTCCGTGGACCTCGGATGGGAATCTCTCGTTAAACCAGCGAAAAGAGCCATCCCGATTTTATTTTTTTAAGGCGTAACTCTACGACGAAACCCGTCCGTCCGTCTGTAACGCTTGCTGTGCCACATTTTCGACGTGCAAAAAAATGTTATAACAATGGCACCTAGAGCAGCCACATTTCATTTAATGCATCTTATATTTACTTTAAGATGTCTTTCCGGCAATTCACTTGTGTATTGCAGTAAAGTCAACGTTAGCGGGGTATAGGCTTAGATGCAGAGGGTCTCAGGGAGGTATTTGTTAATTAAAAATCCCCCCCCCCCCCACACACACACACAGAAAATGTCTTACAATCAATGCATTTGTGCATAGCAATGAAGCCCGATTCTAAGGTGCTCGGTATATAGCAGAGCGCCTTAGGCATTTATCGGATAATTGTAACACTTGGGAATGCCTGATATTTTTATTTTTGTCAACACATACGGATTGCGATGAAATGTTTGAATTTCACGCTTCGACTTTTTCTTTTTTTTAGCCTTTGCTCGAAATCCTTGTCCGCTGAGTTGTGAGCCGGCACTTATTGCTTCCTTCAGCTCTAAGGATAATTATCCGAGACCTGTGGTGTGAAGGCTCCGTGCCGCGTGATGAACGGGATTGAGATTCCTCTCCTCAGCCCGGTAGGCATGGAGGCGAAGGACGTGACAAAACACCGCTTCACCCCATACCAAAAAAAAAGTCACTCCTTCCTACCGAAACATATGTACCAAAACTTGTACTAAAACCTGCGTGTAACATTTCCGGCTTGCGTCACTAAAATTGCTTAATGGCCGCGAAGGGGCGCGCAAGTTGTCTCCTTCTGATTGTTTGCTGCATGCATCATCTTTTCAGGAATAACGCCTTTGCTACACGGCAGCGGTCAATTGGGAGTCGAACGATCACTTGCAAGTGCACCCTATGTATTTGCAGTGGGCACTCAATAGACAATTGTTTCAAATTCCTTTGGAAGGCTTTTGAAACGGCCGTGTAGCACAGGTGTAAGTGTGCCCGATGTATTTGCTATGGGACAATCTATAGACAACTGTTTCAACAGCCTATGGCAGCCCTTTGAGAAGGCCGTGTAGCGAAGGTATAATGATTTTTTTTTTCTAAATTTTTGGGACTTTAGCCGTCGAGGCTACAACTGGGATGTGAGGCGGGCTGTTGTGGAAGGCTACGGATTAATTTAATCCCCCAGCAATCGTTAACCGTACCCAAGCGTTGTCACGCTGACGTTTTTGCTCTTCGCCTCCATCAAGACGACAGCCGCTGAGGCAGGAAATCGAACCAGCAACTTTGTGTCAGAAACTAACCGCGTGAACAGCTGAGCCATCGTATTAGCTTTGTATAGATTTGCTTTTAAAAGTTTCTTAATATCTCGCGGGGTTTTCCCGGGGTTGCCGTTCAAGGATAAAGCGATCTGCGGCGAAGACGCACAGTAATCGGGGTACACCCGGAAAGAGGTTTTTAACTAACACTTCACTGTGCCGCCAACAGTACGCCTTGGCCGAAACGTCATCATTGGAGACGTCACGCCACCAGCATCAGCATTATCATTAATAGCACCGGCAGCAGCATTGCCAACCTGTTGATGATGATGATGATGATGATGATAGAAGATGAAGATAGAGAAGAGAAGAAGAAGAAGAAGAAGAAGAAGGAAGGAGGAGGAGGAGGAGGAGGCATACTATATTGCCTCCAATGAATTATTAAATCACATTGGGATGTTCGAAGGAAATAATGCAAATCGCATCCAAGGTGATCTTAGGAAAACGTAATGTCTGGCAAGATATAAATATAGCACATATTTAAAAGCAACATATAGCAAGCTATAAAGTTAGTACAGAACAACAACACAAATAGCTAGCTTTATCGAGACAGACGCGTAAAAAGGAGGTATGCGAGGAGGAAAGGAGGCATCCTTGCAACAGGAGAACGAACACTGAGGGAACGATTTCCGGGAATGCACGTACGCATTCAACAATGCTTCAGCAAAAGTTGCGGCAGCAGAAGGCCGCCCCGGAGAAAAGGCAGCCGAGGGCGCGATTTCTCTTGGGGAGCCGCCCTTTCACCCCAAGTTCAAGTTCGTCGACCCTGGAGACACCCTTTGGAATATACTGCATCAGAGGTGGAATGGGGAAGAGGGTCGCTCCTGCCACCTTCTCCGGCTGCTCCCCCGGATGGCAGTCAACCTGCGTGAACCTTGACCTTCGGCGTCTCCACGATCGTGGGAGAGCGGTGCCCTTTTTCCGACCGGGATCGCTCGGAGAAGGGGAGCGGATGAAGAGGGCGCGGAGGGGGAGATTGCGGGAAACGACGCGGAAGTGAAAGCAAAGGAGAGCGCCGAGGGCTGGAAAGATACTGCGCTGAAAAAGAAGGTCTACACATGACTAGGCGGGAACAGTAGCGTAAAAAGGAGCGAAGCAAATAATAAATAAAGAAGACAGGTGGGCATTGTATTACGAGTTAGCACTGTTTATGAGCTACACAGCGCGAAAAAAGACCAAGGACGAGAAGAAGACTACAATTCAGCGCTTGTCTGTAGTATTCTTTTCGGCCCTGGTCTTTTTTCGCGCTGTGTAACTCATGAATTACCAAAGCCGGAACCCTCACGCTTCTAGCATTGTTTGGCGGAACTCATTGTCTATATTAGTATCACAGGTGTGTTTTTTATTGCTTTATTGTGTAAAACAGGCGTAGAGTAGAGGTGTAAGCACTCACGGCTTTTGTCTTTTTTGAATGATCGGCTGTGAGTTCAGTCATAGACGTGCTAGACAATAAATGCACACCTATAGCCAACGCCAGCGATATATTATCTTATAGCGCTCGTCGCTTGATTGGGTGTCACGTAAAGGGTGGTGCCTGGCTTTTAAGGGGAAGCAAAAGCAAATTGTTAGGCCTGTTTCGTAGGGTAGGATATCACTGCGAAGTAAGCGCACCGATGTCTGCAACCAAACTGCAATGTGCGCGACATATACCGGCAACGGGAGAGCGGTGAAAGGGCGGAAGAGCGGATTGACGTCATTGATGCAAAGACTGCCAATGTACTTAATAGGAACGCGAAGACAAAATGTACAGGTGCCGTCAAAAGTAATTGGAACATGGTCTCGTAAATTTACAGGAATATCTTCTTCCGGAAACTGCCTGGCTGCACTGGTGTGCGTTTAAAGGAGTCCACCCTAATAGAAAAAAAGCTTCATGTAAACCGGTGACGGCTGTTATAAAGCCAGCAAGACAAATATTTTGTGATATTCACAAATACTTGTTCTAATTACTTATGACGGCGCCTGTATGTCTCGTTCATGTCATAGCCTGCCACGCCAGGGTAACAACCGTGGAATAGTTTAGCCCAAGCTTTCATCAATATTCATCAGAACGCCTTGTGGGTGGTCCTGTCCATACTTTGCCCCGTTTTCCCTTCGTGTTTACTTATGCTTATTTAAAAATTAGGCTGAAAAAGAAAAACGAAAGCTACGCGAATCATTTCAGAGGACAGCCGTATGGGGAAGAAAACCTGAAGCCCGGTCGAACACGTGGGGTCGATGAACCACAGATGAGAATTCTGCACCATGCGCCATCCACATCAAAGCGACCTGCTATGCACTCTCGGACCGTTGTTGGGTGGGTGCGCTCTGAGCGTGAACGTATTAGGGAATCACTGTTTGCCCGGGCAGCACGGCAGGTCCGTCTGAATAGCAGCGGCCGACCCCACACATGCGGCGGGGTTCGGCTGTGTAACCTCCTCTTGGCCTTCGGACCCCCTTCAAAAGGCTCAGTGGATTTCGACAAAACACCTAGTTGATAAGAAGGCCCCGAATTATTGCTCTTTGCCCGATCCCCGCCATATGAATCGTAAGTCTTGGCATATTCCTGACGCCGAACACTTAAATTACTCTTAATCTACGCATTCATTGTAAGCCTCGTCCCCCAGTCTGATTAACAGAACCCACTACGCTTTTCGCTTAGATGGCGTCGATTTCAACACAGCGCCCCCCTCGACGCGACACCGGCTCCGCCGCCCCGTCCCAGCGGGGAAGACCAAAGGGGAACCTGATGACAAAACGATCCCCGTCTCAAAAGCTTTTTTGCATTTGGCGCCACGAAACGTTCGGTTCTCTTTTTTTCTTTTTTTTTTCGCTGCTTTTTTACCTGCCTGAACATACACCAACCGATACAGGTGTCCAATGAAAGTACAAAAAATATAACGCGTGAATGCTGGGACAAGGTAAAATGCAAAAATGTAAACAGTGAGGACGAAGAAAAAAAAAAAAGAAACGCGGGGGGAAGTTTGAACTTGAAATCTGTCCACTGTGCTGCCTCACCCCCCGTCCCGTGTTTCTTGTAGCGAGAGTTTTTTTTTTTTTTGTCATTATTACATTGTAGCGCGGCGTATTAAATGCCAGGGGGTGAAAAGAGGCATTCTTTCATCCCCTGTCCTTTTTTCCGAGTCTCCCCCGCTACCTTTTCTTGTCCGTTACGCACCCCGCACTCTCAGTTTGAAGGGCCCCGCTGCTTTACGTCGAACGTACCCTTGAACTTGGCAGTTTTCACTTTTTTACGACGCCGACTGCGGCGTGCTTTACGGTGTGTAGACGGCGCCGATTCGCGAATCCCACAAAACCGGGCAGGAGGGGTGGGCGAAGGAGTGGTTTTTTTTTTTTTGGTTGTCAGTGCCCGTATACGTTTTTTTTTTTTTTTTTTTTTGGGGGGGGGGGGGGGGGGGGGGGCTTTTCGCAACAATGGCGGGAGGTGCATGTTACGTTGGTTTTGTCAGCGAACGTTAAGGTGATTCCGTATACGTTGGCAGAACTAACTATACAAAAATAGTAAGGAATAGAGGAGAGGAGAAAAGAAAAAGGGGGGTGGGGGCTAAGAATGGCGGGAAAGGCGTGGTGGCGCGTCGTTGAAAAGGAGCAAATCTCGAAATTTACGGGAATGAGGTCAGGTACACGAGCGATCGACGAACCCGGAGACCTTCACCTTCCCCGCCGAAGGCGTCCGGTGGATCGACCTGGCGATGGGTTCGGCATTCAACACGCCGGCGGCGACGTTCTGTAACGGGCCATAAACAACGTTACTACGACCCAAGTGCGGAGAGAGCGAACGCGAGCGATGTACCAATAAAAAAAAAAAGACAGCGAAATATATGACAGCGTAAAAGAAGGGAGGCGTTGCGTAACGGATGGTGTATACTCCAAGTTCAACAATGGAGGGCGGAGTTAGGGGTCAGATGGGGAGAGAAGAAACAACGGTTCTGCTTTAGGAATTGAGTCGACGCGTACTTTTTTTCTGCGTACTTTCATTCCGGCAGCATAGGAGTGGTGGGCCAAAG
This sequence comes from Haemaphysalis longicornis, assembly GCA_013339765.2. Taxonomy (NCBI): domain Eukaryota; kingdom Metazoa; phylum Arthropoda; class Arachnida; order Ixodida; family Ixodidae; genus Haemaphysalis; species Haemaphysalis longicornis. The sequence goes on along the minus strand of CM023456.1, from coordinate 78,951,526 downwards.
TTATATGAGTTGCTTCCCAATCTGGCTGAGGAACTGCGGCGCCTCAATTTCCCCACCTCCTCTCTCAAGCTTTGCCTACGTTGGCGACGAACGGAGTCTAGAGAGAGGGGAAAAAATCGGGGGATGAACGTTTTTGGGGATCGCGACTAACGGTGAGGGAGGCTTGCCGATTACGTCGAACGGTAGAATGTGAAGCGGGAAAAAGGGAGAGGTAGAGAGGGAACTTTCCTTGAGGGGAAAAAAACGAGGTCTTCCAATCGCAGTGCGCCGTCGTCTTATTTCGCACGAGAAGGAGAGGGGAGAGAGACTTGAAGACGAAGGTTCACGGAGTCAACGACACCGGTTGTAAACACGGAGTCCGGACCATACGGGAAGAAGTTTTCGGCGGTGCGGAACGTCGCTGACGACCGTCGTCGGCTCCGCACGTGCGCTCGGTCTTGCACGTGCTTGTGGCGGGAGTTTTCAAACGGCGTGCTCACTCTGTCGCTGGACATTGTAGGCCTGCAGCTCTTATGACGGTTCGGATCCACCACCTCCGTGAAGAAGTTGCCACGAAGTTTTAACAAGGAGTGCGCGTCCACGCAGACCTCTGCTCTGTAGATTGCTTCTGTCGCGTGCTTCATTTCGTAGGGTGCGTATATTTTTTTCCGGACGGTTTCACGCTACTGGCCCTCGTGGTGATTATACCAGGGAACTTTGGATAAATGACTTCGTGAACCTGTGATCAATTAACCCCGGCAGTTTGGTTCGGCGGATTTTGCCGGTCGGCCTTGAGACACAGCGGACTTTCATCGACAGGTGAGCACGCATAGCACATATGTTGTCACATGCTTTCTCGGTTATAGACAAGGCAGCTCATCCCTTGCATGACATTCCCTTCCTGGCAGCGTCAGTTTAAATCGCCAATGCAGAGGATGTTTATATTATTTAAATACGGTTGTATTGAGTAACCCAATTAAAGACTGCCACTTTGCAAAGCATCTGATCTAGGTGAAAAGCGACGTCGAAGACCTTCAAGAGAAGCAAGTTATTCACCGTACACTTCCGCTACAGCGCAGTTCACAGCATAGGTGTAGGTTCGACAGTTTTTTTAAGCACTAGTTTTTAAGCACTCAGACTTTGGGGAAATTTTCAGCGGTAGTTTTGATGTCACATTCATATTACGTATGTATGACGCAAGTTTCTTTCAAGGGATAACTGGAAAGAACAAGAAATTTACGATGAGATTTTTTTTTCCGAGCGCAAATTTGCGGGAGTGCGCGCAGGTGGCATAAATTTGTTACGCTTACAAGCTACAACGGAGCTTGTTATCTGCCTGCCGCTGACATGCAGGCGTGCCCTAAATAAGGCAGTCGCTGCTGATCGGCTTTGCCAGTGGGCGCGAAAGTGATTTTACTGCACAAGCGCAAATAAGCAATGGTTCGTTTAAATGCTGAAATCAAACTATTAGGAGCGGTGCAGCTAGATGGCGATGTTGCAACTATATATGTACGCAAGCCATTTAATCGCTGCAGGCAGCGGTTTGACATTTAGTTCAGTTGCGGCAAACAGTATTTGGAGGACGAGCATGGCATGGTTTACGGTGATATGGACGCGCAGCCAGCGCAACATACGTACCGCGCGAGAATTCCCCGCTTTTTGTCACAGGGCAGGAAGTCCAAGAGTGTGCCTGATTGGTTGGAACGCGTCAAACCATTGATTACTCTGAAAGCTATGTTCAGACTACCGACGCAAAAGCCATATCGGGATCTATGGACGTAAAAAAACAGCATGTGATGCAGTTCAGCTGGCTGAGACGTGAAACGGACGTTCATAACTTTAAGTATAACGAAAGCTGCGGCAACAGTCGGAACCAGGCCTAAGTAATTTTTTGATGACGCTCCAGCCAGGAAGATTCGGGATGGTGCTGTCGTCATCTATATTTCCTGTTCTTCCTGTGTTTTTCATGCCCTTCCCTTGTCGTGATCATGTCGAAGTCCGGCAGTAAAAAAAAAAGAATACGTAGAGTTTGGTTGGATATATCGCGTTGGGCGTGTATTGCGGGTGTTTCAGCTACATACAGAGCACGCTTATCATCTCGCAAAGAAAAAACTATCTATGCGAATTAAGGGCGTTGTATTCATCCTCATGTTTCTCGGTCATTAGGCTAGCCGCTGGAGAACCTAAAAAAAAAAAAACGCGCATTTCAGGAAAGGGGTATATTTCACATACAGCAAGGAGTCGACTTAGGCCTGAACAATGCAAAAATACTTCGCAGAACTCTAAATATGTTTCTGTGTAATTCGTTATCAATAGCTACTGCCCATAGATGTAAAGCTGATAGTTTGCATGATCCTGGAACCCGCTGAGAACAATATGTTTAAATTCAAACTGCGGACGAAGCAAACTTTGGCCTTGAAGATTAGTTGCGCGAAATATTTTGTATTACTCTGAATAACTTCGGAGTATTTATTTGTAAATAATCTAAAATAACATTGAATAGCCGGAAAGCTTCACCTGAGTTTTTAATGAAACTTGCGGAGATGGGCTCGACACGTACTATGTCGAGCCCACTCCTTCTGCCATGTGGCGCATTAAAAGCTTGACTGCGTTCTTAATGCGCTCCAAAATGCCGGGTTCATTTAAAGAAAACAAAAAGGACCAGCAGAAAAGACCAAGCAATTTCGCGCTGAACGACCTTTAATTTCGTGGTTCATGCACATATACCGACACTTTTTCTTTACATTTAAGAAGCAGTGATTAACCAAAGTGGCTAGATTATACATGCTAGCTTGCAACCCAACAGCGGACATTTGCGAATCGGTGGGCAGAACTTCTGAGAACGGAGAAGAAACACAGCATGCGCACATTGGCGATGCGTAAATTGAACACTTGCAAAACTTCGAGGTATTCCTGCTGACGTGCTTTAATGGTTCTAGTAGTATAGAGCAGAGGATTTGGTGTGGTTCCTCAATCCAGGAGCCCAACTGATGATTAGGCGATGTCTGCCCTGGAGACCCGAACACACTACTTGTCCTGCTGACATCTCCAAAGTTCATTTGGAAAACATTAGACAAGCAAGCAGACTGAACCAAACGTCATTGTTACGACGACAAGAGGACTTGTTTGCGCCCTGATGAAGACAAGTCCTCCTGTCAAAATGTTGGCACCTGACTGAGACTCCTCCCTTGTCAAAAGTTCTGTATCCTGCCTGCTCCACATTTTATGTGGAGCCACGAAAGAAGACCACTAAATGCGACCTTCGTGTGAAGTTTGAGCGCGAACGGAGCAGCGGTCCGCTCAGGAAAACGTTTTAAAGTGTTGCATTTATCGATGTAACACCCCGAAGTGTTTCTATTCCGTTTCAATGTTGCACCACTGTTGCACGTTACGCAAGGCCGCACATACGCATGCTTCAAGAAAACAAAGATTGATTGATTGATTGATTGATTGATTGATTGATTGATTGATTGATTGATTGATTGATTGATTGATTGATTGATTGATTGATTGATTGATTGATTGATTGATTGATTGTGGGGTTTAACGCGCCGACGCAACGCAGCCGATGAGGCGCGCCGTAGTGGAGGGCTCCGGATTAATTTTGACCACCTGGGGATCTTTAACGTGCGCCGAAATCTCGTACACACGGGTGTTTTTGCTTTTCGCCTCCATCAGAAAAGCGGCCGCCGCGGCCGGGAATCGAACCCACGACCTCGTGCTCAGCAGCGCAACGCCTTAGCCACTGAGCCACCGCAAAACACAGAATGAACACCCCCAGCTGCCGCTCAAGGAGCGACTCGTAATCGTCGCCCGTCGATGGCTGCTCGGCCGAGGAGGTCGGTCGCCGCGCAGCAGCAGCAGCAGCAGCAGCAGCAGCAGCAGAGGCGCTGCATCGTCGCAGCAATTCGCCCGGTCGCGTCCGTGTAAAGAGAAGCGTTTTCGAAAGACGCGGAAGTTGCGGCGAGGTGGCCCCCGCGGCTGCCGCCGCCGAGCGCACTCCTCGGCCGAGGGGTCGCTGTCTCGGGCCGCTGCCGTCAACTCGCTCGCAGTGCACGCAGGCAGGCGCGTGCACAAACACATGCGGCGGCCACGGTCGGCGGAACAAGAAAGGGCGCTGAAGAAACGACCCCCAGGTAGCGCGAGAAGGCCTGTACATTGCTTCTTCGTCGTCACCTCAATCTCGCGTCACCCTCTATTTAAACCCCAACTGCAGTGATTCCCTTCGTTATTTCGTCCCGGCGCTTATTTGGGTCGATAAACGCCCTCGGTGATACAGAGTATGACTTAAGGGTGAGGCATTTTCACCTAGGAGGTGTCGTGTGCAGCCAGCTCTTCCTGGCCGTTGATGAACGAGCGGCGCGCGGAGGCACGGCACGGCGATGAGCGCACTCACGGCACCGGCAACGCGCCGTTGAAGGTCGCCCGCCGCCGGCCATCATCTCGAGTTTCCGCGAGCGGCTTCTTCCTCGCCGGGGCCACCGCGCGCGGTCAGGTCGCCCAAACGGGGACCCCCGACAATCGGAGTTAGTTGCGGCGGGTTTACTAACGCGTCGGAGGAGGAAATTATACGCCGAGAAATTATCACTGTCGTAAATCACAGCGGTCACTAAACGAACGCGGAGGCACGAAGCAAGGTTTTAAAATGTTTATCCGAGATAAGCGCCCAGAAGCGTGTATTTATCTCCGCCGACTAAATTATCTGTAATGTACTCTTTTTTTTTTTTTACGTAATGAGAGGTTCGGGTGATGTAAGAAGTTGTAGAAGTTGGTGCACAATCTCCTTAAAAAACAGCGCTGCAAACGGTCATATTTTTTCTTGTAACAATCAACTTTTGTCCCGATTGGAACGATTGTTGCAATCAACTTTTAGATGCGACTGCATCTCATTCACTCGCCTTGTCCCTCCATACGGCGTTGTTGTTGTCCGTCCACACCCCTCCCCCATTCTCCTCGCCGCGCGAGCTGCGCTCTCCGCCGCTCACCCCCTCTCCTCTCCGATAGCGAACACTCTCTCGCGAGGGGCATTGGATTGGATTCGATTGGCTTGGCTTGGATTGGATTGGATTGGATTGGATCGGATTAAATTGGATTGGATTGGATTCGGATTGGATTGGATTAAAGTGGATTGTGTTGCGTCATAGCCGCGCCACATTGCGTCATAGCCGCGGTCGTTCCAGCACCGGCGTTCCGATTTCCATCGATGCGTTGAATGGAGCCTAACAATTCTGCTATCGCCCGCGCAACAGTAACAAGCACTGATCACTGTGATAACAGGAATGCTAGCACCACTGAAGACAAGGCTGCGAAGCGGCGTGAACGTGATGCTGAACGCAAACGATTGGAGCGAGCAGCCGATTCCGAACTTCGTAAACGTGATACCGAACGCAAGCGGTTGAAGCGAGCAGCCGATGCTGAACTTCGTCAACGTTAGGACTAGTGCCCCAACAACGATACGGGGCACGTGCATAGACTTGATCTTCGCTGCAAATTGCACGGTGGTACCGTTACTTCACCATCCACTACCCGTACACTTCAGCGACCACAAGGCCGTCATCGTTAACGTTACGCCGCGTGTTAAATAAAGAATACATCACACGCATTCCTCACACGTTTCACGCAATTAGAGAATCAACCCAACGGAAACACCAAGTGGACCCCCAAGATGCGTCGCATCTCCACAGGGTTCCCCTCGCGGGAAGGTGGGGTAATTTCTTTTTATTTTCATTTTCTTTTCATTTCTTTCCTATTTCCAATACAGTATAGCCCGCTTATAGCGAGCTTGGTTTTAACGGAATAGCGGCTATAACGACCAAATCGTCGTTTCCTGTTACCATTTGTATACATAGATTGTGTGTCCAGATATAGCGAGAAGCGGATACAACAAACTGATTTCAGTTTCCTGATGTGTTCGCTATAAGCGGGCTCGAGTGTACTAGTATATATTCGCTGTTCTGGACGCCAAAACTCAGTTGTGTTTGCGTTTATGTCATAACATCAAGGCTTCAGCTGGCAGTCAGCGCAGTGTTGTTGGTCGCCCCCTCCGTTCGTCTGGTTTTCCAGTGCCGTTTTTCCAATTATCTAAGCAACGTAGACATCGCGCGCACCTCTTTCTGCGCAGTTTCTGCGTACGAGCGCCAGGTTGTTCCGCACGGTCCTCTGTTTTTCTGTCATTTCGGAGAGCGATGCAACGTACTCGTAAGGACTGCCAAAGTTTGGGATTGTATCGTTGTATCACCGTTACTTTTCCGCATCGACCGAAAACCACATGGCGTGCCACAAAAGCATTCAACAGCGCAGCCTCCTGCGTGAAGGAACATTTTCCCTGAGCGTGACCGTGAATTTGGCAATGTATGACCTTCAAATGCACCAAGGGCATATAAGTTTCACGCCGGAAGCATATGCGGAAATGAACGAAAAAAAAAATAATAAGCGTACACAGTGGGCTCTTTGACTCCATTATGAGGCGCGAACATCACAAATCACACTCTACGTATAACACCCCGCATCCGTTCGGTAGCCATAATCTCCGCGGCAACTTTGAAGGCGGGAGCACTCTGCATACAGCGCACACACAGCACGCGCGGCGCATACGGCGGATCTCCTTATTTACGAGCAACTCGAGACACGCGAGCAAAGGAGCAACTTTCGCATAACTTAAGCCCCTCCCCTTTCCCTGCAGAACGGCAGCCACACAGAGGAACGCTCGCACGCGGGTCGCATATTTCCTCGCACCTTCGGCGCGCGCAGAAAAGGCAGCCGGCGGGGCCGTAAAAGCTATTCCACGCGTCCAGTCGGCGCTAATCCGGAAGTAAATAGAGGAGCCGGTCGTGATCGGGCACTTCCGGCGTCGACTCGTTGTAAGGGAAGAGCGCTAACACGCTCGTTCGCAGGGAGACGCCGACCGGTATGAAACGTGTTGTTTGCGCGTCGTCATCTTGCGGCCGACGATGATGAGTGGTGTAGCGATCGTGCCTCTGCACGCGAGTTGTCACTCTACGCGAGGGACTGAATGGAGCTGGCCGGGCGGCATGCCGCAGGGTTCCATTCTGCGCCCGACGCTGTTCTTTTTTTTTTTTTTTTCTTTCGGTGCGACAGTGTTGGTCTCCAGTGTGATATGTAGAGCGAAGCGGATCCATGTACAGTGATCAGTGTCACGTTCACTCGGGACAGTCGTGTTTTACTTCGCCGGAAGAAGACTGACGTTCAGCGAATGACTGTCTTTCGATTTTCGCTGCGGAATATTGGAGCCCTGTCGTACCCGGGTTGTGTACGGCCGATGTTTAACTTCGAGGGTTTGGCGGGATAAAGGCAGCTGTTCGGGTCCCGTCCAATCTGGTGCATGAATATCTCCCGCAAACAGTTGTCCGAGTTTTATTCATCGGCAGCACTTTAAGAACCCTGTGCGTCGTCTTTGATGGTCATTTGAACTAAAGGAAAAAAAAGCCTGTGGTGCCGAATGGAACAAGAAAATCCTGCATACAGTAGCCAGAGACAGTATCTAATTAATATTTGATAAACCATACCGCTGTCACTCGCAGCAATATATAGCGTCGCGGTATTCAAAGGACAGTTTTTCATCATCCTAGCCGTTTTCTTTAAAAATTGTATAGAGGCTACAAAACACACGTGAGCCCCGATGCGGGCCTTCTGGAATTTGTATTTCCCGCTTATATCAAAAAAATGCTTTGCTCAGATCACAGTAGACAACGTCGAGCTGGCCCCTCTCAGAAATGGCTGCCGAGGCCTGCACTGCTTGTCAGTAAAAATGGTAGCCGCTTCTTTAGTTCGAAGGAGGTGATTTCTGGACGCAATGCAATCACGTTAAGAATCTGCTGTGGCTGGGCATATTTCGCAACGTACACCCAAAACTGCGACAAAAATTTGGTTTCGGACGTTCGGCCACCAGAGTTTAGGAAGGAAATTTGATGGCTCAAACCGCGTCCCATAAAACTTCTGTGCGCGATAATATATAAGCATACGCCCACACGTTCTTTTTTATCCTGATGAGAGCACTCGCTCATAACTTTACTCACTGATAAGTAACTCGTAACTCAGGCACGCTTACGGATCGCCAAATGAAACGGTCCGTTCAGAACACACACACGCACTTGGCCCGCTGAAGCACCACGGCTATCCGGCCGTCGTTTAGGGGATTCTCCCCGACCTCGACCTCGGAGGGAGCTCCACTCCCCTCTCCCCCTCCCTCCCCCTCCGGCCGTCATTTTATTCCGCTGAGTTGCGCCCGAATGGCACGGCGGTACGCGTCGGATCGCCGCCGCCGCCGAGCCGCCCGCCGTCCAGGTCAGCCGAGCAAGGCGGCGAAGCCTACCTCAGGGGGGAGGGCGGCGCCGCCTGGGCTTTTGTTTTTGGCGACCACATTAGGCCGTCGTGCGGTCGCTTCATATCTCCTGGCTATGTTTGTCCTTCTTCGGTGTTCGGCTTCCTCCATGTTCGTCTGTTTGAGCCCACATGGAGAGCCTGGGCGAAAAAAAGAAAAAAAAAAGAAAACGAGGTGTGGCTCACGTGATGAATGCTCGCGCGGTTAGAAGAGTCTGTCTGCCCTCTTCGTTTCTTTCCGCACGCAACGTGGTGCCGAATTTATTTTTCAGCTTCGTTTCAGTTTAGCTGGTACTGCAGAGTGAACCATCAAGTCGAGGGGTTCCCCACAACTCCCGTGTCCGGCGCTCCACATGTGAACAGAAACAGTGAACTTTCGGTATAACGAAATCGCTTTACGCAACATCTCGCTTTCTTGGAAGTGTTTTATGGTCCCCACTGCAGTGAATTTATAGCACATCATCTCCGCTTTTAATGATGCGTCGCTTATAACGAAGTCAGCTTCTGTCCTAAAGATAACGATGTCTTAATATACCTGCCCTCCAACTTTGTCCTAAACTCTTTATTGCGCTAAAAAATACTACCAAGCATAAACTTCACCATGAAAGAAAAGCTACGACCCCTACTTTGGGGAGGCGGAAAGGGAAGGGTTGGGGCCCGCGCACAAAGAAGCTGAACCCGAGTTTGATGTAATTTCCCCGTCTTTGTTGGCTTACAGGTGACCCCACTCCGCCTATTGTGCTTCCCAGAGTTGGGAGCTGAAATTTACGCTTTTTTTCTGCCCAGTCTCAGCTTTCAATCTTCCCTTTCGCCTATTGACTCAGCGTTGGCTCCGACTTGCAATTAACGGGTTGCCTGGAGCGAATAAAATTTGGTGTTGCGCAAACTCGTACCGCTGAGCAGGAAACAATTTCTTTTATTATTTTATTTTCTTAAGGTTGAGACGTTAACTGCTCAAAAGTGACGAAATAAAGCCTCCGCGCCTTGCCTGCAAACAGCTCAGTTTCTTAAACTGAGGTCTATTTGTCATCATTTCGTCGCCGCGGCTGCATACGTGATGAGCTGGCTTCTTTTCTCCGACAAAGAGGATTGCGTTCGACGCGGTCCTTCTCTGCGATAGCGGCTCTACGCATAGATGTATATTAATTGGCTGGTGAGAGATATATAGCCGGAAGAAAGAGGCAGTGGTGTGTATCCGCTAAATAATGGATCGCACTTGATTTTCTTTCTCTAATACGCAAAATAGCTTTTAGCCAGCCTTTCTTTGTGGCCTCTTGTGCCGCTTACAAAGTGGCGAAATCCGCCTCAATTAATTTTTCCTGTGCCCTCCCGATCGGTCGTGAACAAGTGGGGTTGACACAGCGTGCCGATTAGTCGACACAATTTATGCTGCCCTTGTGCTTTTCTTTTTTGTTTGTGCGATAGCTTTTCTGCCCTACCTCTATGGATTTCTCAGGTGTATAGGATGAAGTCTATGCTGCGAGGGCGTTAGTTGCTGAGGGGCCAGCCAAACTGATGGCGACGCATCGATACGGGAAGTTCCTTCTACTGCTTATATATATATATATATATATATATATATATATATATATAGTAAAAAATGGGTATAGCTTCTAACAAAACTGTTTATTGGTCGACGTTTCGATCGGATGCCGATCTTTCTCAAGACCGATCTATATATAAGCAATAGAAGAAGCTTCTCGAGGAGCTAGCAGAAATATGGTTGACTCACGACGAAAAACAAAAACAGTGGTTTACTGCCATTTCGACTGGAGGAGAAGTTACTCAGATGAAGACTGGTCAGGCGAGAGATTGCCCTGACGAAAGCAAGTCTCTTTGCTGAAACGTTGGCAAGTTGGCAACAATCGTGCTTTTACCTTGTTCAAAGTTTTCTTTTCTTGTATATATATATATATATATATATTTATATATATATATATATATATATATATATATTATATATGTGGTGGTGTGTGTGTGTGTGTGTGTGTGTGTGTGTGTGTGTGTGGCTGTTTATATTCTTTATAATGTGGGCCTTTCATTGGTGGTTCAGTGGCCGTTACCCCCTTCCTCGTATCTACATAGCTAAAGTTCCAACGCACGCCACAGCGTTATATAAGTCCACGCCGTAACAAGGAAGTAATTCTGCCGAACAAATGGTGGGCGGTATACTTTCCTCACATCATTTTCTTTTTCTAGCTTCTGCCGCAACAACAGAAACATTGTATAAACTCTGACCTCATGTCAGAGCCGGCCAGCAGAAGGCACAAGCACGTCGTACTACCGCCCACAGTACACACCCGAATCGATGCCTTGAGATCAGCACGAGATATAGCGCTAAACTGGCTGCCGCAGCCTGCCCCTGCTGCCACGAGCGCTACCTCGCATGCCAAACAGGCTTAACGCCTCTGTTTATTCCGACGTAGAAATGACGGCGCACGGGTATGAAGTATGCGCGTATACAGGCGCGGGAAACGAAGGCAGAGAAGAAAGTTGGCGGCGTGAAGCGAGCGCACGCCTACTCATCGCATCTGGTTAAGTTATAGCTCCTTTGCCGTGAATGGTTATCTTTTCACGCCTCGTTGCTCCTTTGGGGATACCCTTTGTGCTGGCACGAACAGAGATGTACATTTTAAGCTGAGGTGAACACAGGAAAAAGAGTGACGATGGTACGATTGGCACCCTGCGAGGTTGTGATAACTGATTATGACGGAGTCACGAAAAGTATCTGCGGGGAATCCAAACTTCCATTTCTTTAAGGAAGCTGGCTTTGGTTATCTTGAGGGCATTCCCGGGCTTCTCTCACGTCGTTAGTAGTGGCCTAACCTCCATAGTTACCTCCAGTGCTTGCGATCTTTTCTTCATACAGGCCGTTAATAACGGTGCAATCGCTTATCTTGACTCCGCAGCCGTCGAGCCTTGTAACGGCCCGGGCTTTGGCGCTTTAGGATGACAGATATAGTATGACATGGACAGCCCTTTCGAGGCCTGCCAACTGCCCTAACTGTACATTAACTGGTGACCTGACTCGTTGTTCGTACCCTTTTACCTGTTTCATTTGGATGACGGCGACGAGACGCTAAGTTTCATGTGGCATCGTGAAATTCAAAGAAATTCGGTGGACTTAGCCGTCACCAGCTCCAAGGAGAAAAAAACTTTCTGTCTTGGTTCAGATCCGCGTTATCATCGCGCTCTATACGTTAGTAACGAGGCTGATTTCAACTATGATGATGGAAGATAATAATGATGATGATGACGATGAACGACTACAAAAGTGCGAGACTCCGATTTTTGCTCAGGAAAACAGGACTGAGCGGTGAGGTCTTGTGCTCCATCTAGAAGATGCTCGGTTGGCTTATGCAAACCCTGAAGTCACCGAAGAGAGCGGGTAGACGAATGTCCGCGCACAGTGTTTCGCCGCATTGCTAGCACACAAGTAAATGTAATCGACCTGAATATGCAAGTCTAGCGTTCTGTAATTGTTTTTACGCTCCTGAGTACCGTTGTTGTGGCCTTAAACGAAACGGTGCTATATGCTTGACAACGATCTCACCCGTGTACCGCATGCGTTGGTTACACGATTTGCTTTTTAAAATTTCGGCTGGACGGGTATGCGAACTTAAGTGCAGCACTTATGTGTTGCGAAGAACTATAGCCTCACTAATGAATTTAGAGTGCAGACGCCGAAACGCAAAGGTAAAGAAAACTCGAAAAGTGCACCAGAAACAAAATAAACACTCAGGTCGGAGAGAAGCATGCTTGTGTGTTTACTGGGAAAACGCCGGACATGTTCACTGTATGCATTTCACTTCGTCTGGAAAACACCAGTAAACTAGACGCCATTTTTTCGCGATCGACAGGTCAGCGCAAAGCGGCCAGGAGTGAAGTGCTAAAAATCAAGTACGGGTACAGGAGGAAAAGTATGGACCTCACAGTGACTGATGATGGTGATGATGATTGGATTTTAATGGGGCAAGACCAACTGGGCAAAGAGCGATCCTCACAGGGACAACTTAGGACACAAGCGTTCCGTGTTTTTCAGTTAACGATATCATTGCGACGTTCGCTATCACACTGACTCGCAGAGCCACCAACGGGTCACAATTGGCAGGTGAAGCCTGCCTACAGGCTTACTGCCCGTAAGCAGGCCCCGCATTCTGGCGCCCAACGTGGTGCCCGCACGCACCGCCGGCCCCGTCCTGACAGAAAACAAAAACTGACGACGAACAGAAATTTATAACCCTTCACTACTGTGAAGACCGAAGACCGCGAAGCTCTATTCGCTGGATAACAGTATTGAATCATGTATAATGGATTACAATACTGATCGAAGGAAGACAAATACACGTATATTCCTTAGAATTAATTCTGGTACAATTTGTTTCGACAAAATAGTTTCTACAATATAATAGTTTCGACAAAACAAGAGCTCCAGCCGTTTTCTGTAATCGTACTTTCTCCGTAGACGGTAGCAACAGGCGGTAATACCGTAACGTTTAAAACTTCACTGCGAACCAATTATGAAAAGCAAATTAAACTCGGCGTAACGTTAGGACCGTCCCAGCAAGCAATTTCAGCGTGATTTTCTTTTTTCGAGATACCCGCATTAGATTGAGAGCTACCGAGCAGTTTCAGCGAGCGCGCAAGATTCTTTGTGGACGCGACCCGATAGACGCACGCAATTTTGGCCAGAACCTAGCGCAAGTAGAACAAGGTACGTTGTTGGGCTAGTTGGTCGATCATACTTAAGGGATGTATAGCGCAACACAAAGATGAAGGACGGAAAGGACAGCGCTTTGTCCTGTGCATCCTTTCCGTCCTTCGTCTTTCCGATGCGCTATACATCTCTTATGCAGAAGTAGCAGCATCGACAAGGAAGTCCTCACTCATTCCCATCGAAGCAGCGCCGGCCGTACCCGTTGTAAGCGGGCGCGAAGGCACGCCGTGGGTTGTCCGCCTGATGGGCTCATTAGGCTCATTAGAAGCGATCGCTATGGGTTTCCGCGCGCGAGAACCGGCCAGGTAATGGCGCCCCGGCACACGCATCGCACGCGGCCGCCGCCGGCAGGGTGGAGTGATGCACGTCTGCACGTCGTTTATTCCGTCCATCTATATGGGAGCAGCGAGCTACTCCCCAGACCACTCGCAAGTGCGCGCCAAGCCTGGCGGGGAGAGAGGGAGAGAGACCTGTTCTCCGCGAGCTGTCTTTCTCCTTTTCCGCACTCCAGTACCTCGCCCTGCGTGACTCGAGGGCGCGTTTCCCGTAAAGGTTGCGTCATCTGTGAGACAACCGCGTGTACTGCGCGCTGACGGATGGGGTATAACGGGGCGTGAGCGCGGGCGATGTTAGCGTAGCGTCGGCGCTCTGCGTGCCGGTCGAAGAGGCGCTGAAAAGACGCTTCCGCCTTATCCTTGATGCATGCCTTTCTTTCTTTCTTTCTTTCTTTCTTTCTTTCTTTCTTTCTTTCTTTTCTTTCTTTCCCTTTCTTCTTCCTTCTTCCTTCTTACCTTCCTTCCTCACCCTCCCTCCCTCCCTCCTCTCTCTGTCTTCCTATTCTTTCTTTCTTCTTTCTTTCTTTCTTTCTTTCTTTCTTTCTTTCTTTCTTTCTTTCTTTCTTTCTTTCTTTCTTTCTTCCTTGCTCTCGTTGCTCTGTTTTTGAACCTTCCGAAATGGTGCAATGGTGTCCCACGGCGCATCTGTGGGATTCAGCTGCTACTTCACGCCTCGCGTGCTGTGCTTTTGGCGGACCGTCGTGACATTAAGCGGGAGATAACGGTATGCGAATGACCCATTGACGGCGGTCTGGTTTGCACTGGCTCGTATCTCCTGTTGGGTGAAACTAGGTCAAGTTAGGTCGGGTTGTGGCGGGAATACGCCCATTGTTCGGAACAGATGTATCCGGCTGGCTCCGTTAAACTATAGACTTACTGCTACTTGTAAACAGAAATATGAGGATGAGACGGTAACAAAAAACTAGAACAGAGTTCATAGCTTGATAATTAGGTCAGAGAGATTCACTGCGGCCACATTTAGTCAGTATGATACGGTAACAAAGTACCTCAAAAGGTAACCATGCTTGATAAACTGATAGTTTTCGGTGGCGTAGCGGGAAATTTGAATTGGGATGTGTGACATTGGGGGGGAATAAGGGTTGAAATGAAGAGCCTCCACTGAAGCCGATGCAAATTAGTTAACATAGATGAATATTAGTTAGTCACGTTGGCTGGGATTAAAAGCGGAGGCTGGAAATTAGCGATCATAACGATGAGTTAGCCTTGCGTACTAACAGTTCTTACAAAGAATCTCGGACCTTACTTTATTGACCAATTTCCGGACAAAACTAAAATTTTGCATCATTATGGCAATTTAGCGAACATACGTGTAAAAATTTGCAGCGCATTAGCTGACAGCGCTCACTTGTTTAGAACACCCGACATCTTGCGCTTCATATATAGCTACAGTACTATGGGGTATGGCCTGATCTACCACAAAGCGAGCACCAGCCAACAGCGAAAAACTTCATTTAATCTGGCGTCCGTCCTCCTCCTATGAGTCAGGCAATATTGGAGGCTGCAATTGTGTCAGTATTGCTTAATTTTATCCGGTCACTTGCCCGGCCCAGGATTCCCGGCACCCAGATGCTCAAAGAGTGTTTCGTGCTCCTGCAAGCTCCTGAAGAATAAAGTAAACCAATAAGGGCTTGTGCCGCGGCACTGGCAAAACCCTGACATCAAAAGTGAGAAAACTCTCCTTTCTCTAAGCAGAGAGTGGGCATCTATTGTGCACTTCGGAAGACACGATAAAAAAAAAAATGATACTAAAGGAATGTAGGCCTTCTGCGAAAGCGTGACTTCTCAACAGCACGAGAACAAAATAAAATAAAACTCGCGGAAACTTTCAATGGCGACATCGTGGCGTACTTTCGACACGGCTCGTTCGGGCGTATACATTCGCTGAGCTGAAAGCGACCGTAGCGATCGAAGCCCACCGCTTCAGCAACACACGTAGTGACCTAGGACGGACAGGAAACTCGCGAAGAAAACAAACACCTGCTTCGCGCCATATTATTTTCTGCCAGCGCGCAGACCGATACAGCGCTGCGTACCTTGGCTCAAGCAACCGCGAAAACCACGAATAGCAACCACCGCTGTCGTCTTCTCATAAAAGTTGCGGCCGCGCGGCTGACTCAAAGACAGGGGGGACAGTTTCAATTCCCTTGCCGCGCTCATCCGAGCAGGCAGAGCGTCGCATCATACCCCGCAACGCGCAACAAAAACTAAATAATCGTCTGCCGTGCTGTATTAATAACCGAACAGCGGCGACACCTACCGGGCGTTGCGGCATCTTTCTGCGGGGGAGAGAACCATAACGAAGGAAAAGTGTAGCGAGAGAAGGAGAAAACGAGTGAAAACAAGAAAAGGCAGGCCGGGTATGAAGTGTAGCGGTCGAAGATATAGTGAACGCGCGGCGCTTCGCCTTCTTCAGGCTTCGATGCCTTCCCGAATGGCAGCAAACGACGCACAGCTGTCAAGGCGCGACCGCTGCGCGAGAACCGCGGTAGCAGTCGACAACAAGGACCGCAAAATACGCCTCCTCTCTCACGCCCGTCAGCACATTTGCTTGCTTCCTTCGCAGGTGTTTAGTTACTTTTTCCCATACACCGGCAAAGTAACACAGGTGGGGAAGAAAAAAAAGAGTGAGGGTATTATAGGAGGATGGAGTCACTGCAATTTCCCGGTGCGCAGAAAGCTCACGCATGCGGCAGCAACACAAGCGACGTCGACAGCACGCAGTATAACAACAGGAAGCTCCCCCCGCCAAAGCTTGATGCGTCGCGGTTTGGCGCGCTCCATATATCGGTGGCACAGATTTCATGCGAAGAAGGGCCGCATATAAGTGGTATTATATGCGGCCGGCGTGTGCGTATTTGCGTTGGAAGCGTCCAAAGAAGCCTCGAAGGAAGAAAGAAAGAAAAGAAAAGCGGCCGTTTAATAATCCGTCAAAGTCGTCTGCTTTGCGCGTCTGTGTATCGTCTGCTCACGGGCGCGTCGCAGCAGACGACAGTTTATTGAAAGGAAACAAGCGCACGCAGGCGATGCAAAATAAGCGGCACGAATCGAGGAAGCGGCTTGGGGCAGAGAGAGACGGGACGCATGCGAACAGAGTCACGCATAAAAGACAAGTTTACCCGTTGAGGGAGGAGCAGGCAATAATGCATACGCGTTCCTGTATTTTTTCTCTTCTTGTTCGTGAATCCGATTTCAGACACACGGATAGGGTGCTTGGCAAAGTGCGCCGGCGTGCCTTTCAAATATATGCGTAAACAAGATCGCGAAGCGGGGTGCAGATTGCTTTTCAGTTCCCTCCACGTTATGCTCTCCCTGCCGCGGCCCTGGTTGAAACTTGTTTGTTGGCGATGGCGATCAACTCTGAGATGGGGAAGATTGTCACGCGGGGCAAAACTGAATATCGAATGAAAGCCGGAGTGTGAAGAACAGGCAATAAAGAACGAAAAAAAGAACACGCAGCAAGGTGGTTGCCAGTAGATTCTTGGTTTAATTGTTATAACGTCCCCATGCAGTAGATCTGGGGTGGCTTACCGTATTACCAGCTGCTCACATGTATAATATATATATATATATATATATATATATATATATATATATATATATATATATATATATATATATGGATTTGGATGTATATAATCACATTCCAACAAAACGTGGCGAATCATTTCTATTTTCCTTCAGGAGACCACACATGATCCGTCATTTTGTGTGTACTTCACCACAAAGCAACCTGTTCCAATGGCAAAGGACGAAGCACTGCCCGTGTAGTTAAGAAGGTGGCTTTCCATCCATTTGTATATGCTTGCAGTGAAGCACCCTTGGCAGGCGCTAATGTGACTTTTTGCTTGCACGGCGGGTGGTGTACGCCGACAGCTGTCACTGTACAATACGCGAGTGTTCCCGAATACAGAACGCGTGCTATGAAGTTTCGGAATCCTCGTCGGGACCAAAAAACCAAAAGCGGATGCCAAACGCGACATTATTCTCATGGTGATTGCGCGACGCACGTCACAGTCCTAGCGCCACTTGTCGTGTCAAGAAATTACAAAGGGGAGAAGTGGACAACGTCCAGAACAGCATTCGCTAAATGTAATAGGCCTCCCAGAGGATACAGCTAGCATTAGGTAGCGGGTTTGGGCCCCTGTAGCAATTATTGCACTGGAAATTGAAAAACATCTGCAAAATAAAAGGAAACATTTGAACTCATATTTCGAGGTGGGTCGTACATTACAGCTATTTGCGTTCTTAAAAAGCCGGAGGACCTTCGCTCACGTTGTTAGTTGTCACACGAAGTTTTTTTTTTTTTTTTTAGTTTCTATTCTCTCGGCAGGGGTCGTCCAGGGTACTTTTGGCACGCCTAGCTTGTATCAGTGTCAAAAATAGCTTCACTTGTACTGGAAGCTGCCACATTCCCCCGTCTTCGCCCATGTTATTAAAGAAAAACTGAACAAGTCATAGCCATAAGCACGTGCTACTAAATTGGGTGGTGTTTAAATGCCTGGCTAAATTTGGTTGACGCAGGTGTACTTGCATCATTCATACAGTATCAACGCCACCACCGCAATTGCCATCGTTATCGCATCTTCATAACATCGACATCGTGATCATCATCATTCGCTTAACTCTAGGCGGAGGCTGCTTTCTGTGTCTGCTGTAACCTACTGCGCCTTGTATGTGCCTCCTACACTTTTGCCCCGTCAGCAGAATATTCCACATGCTCCTTCAGCAAGTTTAAAACTTTTCCCACGTGAAAGCCGCGGCTGAAATCTTCAAATCTGTAACCCTGGGCAAGTAGCGAACTTGTAGCTCCAGTCATTTATCCTGGCGGAGCGTATCTATGATCGGAAAGGACACCGCCAAATCTTAAAAAAAAAAAAAGTCTCGCTCCCACGACCAAAGGCAAATCCCCGAAAGGCAAAAGCGCCATCGGCGACCGTAACCGCTCGTTCCCGTCAAAGCGAGGAACGCTCGTCCCACGGTCCGTCACGCCAAGCCTCTACGGCCCAAAACACCCTCTAGGCTAAGAATCACCCTCATGATGTCATTATAGGCGCGAGTTTGTGAAATTTCCGTGATTATTTCCCGCCTAAATCACAAAACGCTCACCTAACTTCGACCGGACCAGCCAGTAGCCTAATAAGAAAGACAGTGGCGAATAAACAAGCCGTGCTTAGGCCTTAGGCCTTCTCGCACCTCGAAACTGTTGACCGCCCCGCGTGCTTGCTGTAGGGCCGGGTAACGGAACGCGACAGCCCGGAGGCCGCTCTGACCGTTCCCGGGCGTGGAGAAAGGGTGACGCTTGAAAGACAAAACAAATCGGGCAGCGAATGCTGCTTCAAAGTAGAGAGAACGGACAGGCCGGTCAGTCGAGGCTTCCCCCTCGCATTGCCTGTTTCCCCGCGGCCGCCTGTGCTCCCAAAGCGCCATCGAACGCCACAGCGTGGGGCGAGTCGCGCTCTTCCGTGTGTGCTGTTCGGACGCAACGGGCACAATCGTGTTTTCGCAAATACGCGCCCAATCCACGGACTTGTGTTTACGCTGATTCAGCAGGGGTGGCTGTTATATCTGGCATCCCATGGGCAGTGGCAGTGTTGGTATTTTCTTTCGAGAGATTAACAGGTACATACAGAAGTACCCAAAATCTCTTGAAACGGGAATTGTTTTATTTATTTATTTATTTATTTATTTATTTATTTATTTATTTATTTATTTATTTATTTATTTATTTATTTATTATTATTATTATTTTTATTTATTTATTATTATTTTTTATGTTATTTAATTTGTCGAGAAACAAACACGTTCACACAAAAGGGAGCCGGGAATATGAATCTGCGCTTATTTACGGAACGTCCGCACCAAGACTCGTACGTTTTTTTTGTTTTTGCGAGGTGTTTTCGGTAAAATCAACTGTCATTAAACAAAAAATCCCAACACACGGAACACAAGTTACTCGTTCCTTCATGTTCTGCTTAACGAGATTACGCAGCAAGAAAAAAAAATCTTAGTGTGTAATCCGAGAATATAAGCCTCTTAGTGCGCAGACAGTAGGAGGATCGACAACAAAAAAACATCTGTGCGCGTACTCTGAAGCCTAACATTGTGTCACGTACACACAGAGTAGTCACGTGCAGACAGTGTCACGTACACACAGTGTCACGCACACACAAACGCGTCAAAAGCAGGAAGTCATGTTGAGTGCGCTGCGCACGCTTAAGAGAACAAGCAGGACTCATTGCTACCCGCTAGATGATGCAAACGAACCAAATGAGGCGTACTGGCGAGCCTTGAATGGTTCTGGTTCATATTGTTGCGTAATCATTTTTCCCCCACTGTAGCTTTCCGACAGCTATTACAAGCGTGGAAGCGCTTCTTTAAGTTAACATTGCATGGACTCTTGTAAACACGCTCAGTAAAATAAAAGCCTCGCAGGACTAGGAAATTTGCTTGAAATTGGTAAGACCCTGTTTTAGCTACTCTTGACACCACATGGACGACATTCTTGGCCACGAGGTACGCAGACTTTTTTCCAACAACGCCGCCCTGTTCTGTGATACTTCGGCCATCGGGGCGTCAAAATCAAATCAATAACATCATCGCCTCAATGAATTAAATTCGTCCAGAAGGAGGAGAGTCACAGGTCAAAGAAAAGGTCCGCAATAGGCGGATTGCTGGAGGAATCGCCGTAGGCGGAGAGCACTGAACGGCAGTTCAAAGGGAGGCGCTCAAAGAAGACAAACGTGTTTTAAAAACACAGCGGCGTATAGCCCTAAACTATATTTACTTGTCACGCTTTGTGTGCTTACGATACAAATGTTTAGTTTATGTATTCACGACCCACCCCACCAGCGTTAGGAACCGAACAAAGTTAGTATCAACTCTATACGGTTTTTCGAATGCAGTCAGACAAAGCGTGGACCGCCCGGAGATTGGGATCAATTTGTCAAGAAGGGATCCCCGCTGAGTGAAGAAAAGCGAAAAAAAAAAAAAAAGAAGACGAAATCGAGTTTACAAAACACCCTTATGTCCCGACCACACGGCGCGCGTCCCTTGTACACGCGTGTGGTCTGAAACTTCGGAGACACGTTTTACAGTATCCGCAAATACCAAGACAGAGAACACGCACAGATATTCCAAAAACCACGTACTGTCACATCGGCAACATCACGAAACGAATTCGCGCACGCAGCAGCGGCAACACGTTCTTCGAGGAGGCGCAAAGAAGGTGCAGCGCCTTGAACTTCGGGAGTCAAGGGGCGGAAGGAACCAGCTGCGCGAAAGGAGTGCTGCCAGGGTCCGCTGGGTTGATAATAATGCGGCGCACGAAACCACGCCGCCATTAACCGGTGTGTTTGGTTTTCGCGCCACACTTGCTGCGGCGTTTTCTTTTCTTTTTTTTTGTACCGTTTGATTCCCGCAGGAAGACCGCTATAAATGTTTATATATACTTCTCTGATCGCGGTGTTGCGCAGGTGAACCTGTTTCATGCACTCCGAGGGGCGAGTGAAGTCACCCGTCCACTTTTTTAAATGGTCACTGAATTAACCAAACTTCCCGTGGTACGAAGGAAGAGCGGGAAAATTTGAGTTTCATTTAGTGTGAGGAGCAGCCGTGTTGAACTTATCTGGGATCTGGTTTGCACACGACCGGAGAACCTATAACGCGGTGGCGGTGTGGTGGCTAAATAAGCGGGATCTGGTTTTGCTGTAAGGTGCTCGTTCCGCTGTGATAAGCACGATGCCGCGGGGTGGATTTCTCGCCCCGACGAATCTTTTTTTTTATTTACGAAGGAGGAATACTAAAATTCGCGCATGTGTGCAGGGGGCGTTTCAGTGCACGTTCAATCACGTGTCCTAAATTAACCTGTAGCGTCTCACCGCGTATCATTTGTAGCTTATTCGTGTAGTTCCGGTACGTTTCTCTCTTTTATACCTAACGAAACAAAAAAACTCGCTCGAATATAGCTGTGCACCTGTACACCTACGTCGTTTCGCTTCTAATGCCGACACCTCAAAGCTCCATGTGACGCCGTATGTATGTATGTATGTATGTATGTATGTATGTATGTATGTATGTATGTATGTATGTATGTATGTATGTATGTATGTATGTATGTATGTAGTATGTATGTATGTATGTATGTATGTATGTATGTGTACAAACACACACACACACATATACTTATATTGAAATGAGGCGCACATCACCCACAGGGGATTTGCGATGGATGGTCCTGACGTTTACGGTGAACACTGCCAATATTCTGCACTACATTATAAATGTATATATATATATATATATATATATATATATATATAATATATATATATATATATATATTATATATATACAAGAAATAAGGGTTGGCAGTCAAGAAAACCTCGGAAAGCAAAGGGGAGGTTGTGGTAGGTCATTGAAACAGATAAAGAATTTGGAAATAAAAAAGAAAGCGGAGAAAAAATGGCGGGCATTTTTTCTCAGCTTTCTTTTTTTCTTTCTAAATTCTTTATCTGTTTCAATAACCTACCACAACCTCCCCTTTGCTTTCCGAGATTTTCTTGACTGCCAACCCTTATTTCTGTGTTATTTCTACGAGTCCCTCATTTCCTATTCTGATTCGCTATAATATATATATATATATAATATATATATATATATATATATATATATATTAATATTATATATATAGATATATATATATATATATATATATTCTTATATATGTGTGTGTGTGTGTGTGTGTGTGTGTGTGTGTGTGTGTGTGTGTTTTCGTATTTACTAACAGGCTTTTATATACGTTTTCATTATATTCATTACAATTTATGAAATTCGTCTTAAGCGGACGTTTGTTCCATTGCGTACGCTACAAGAGAGCAAAAGTGTTGTTCGTCTTACCCAGGTTCCTCTTAAGGAGAGTCTATTCAAGGGTGGGTCGGTACCGTAGAAGTCCACGTAAAGTTGTGAACAAATTGCAAGCCCTTATGTTGCGGTACAGTGAAATACCCAAACTCCCTTTGTCTACAAACTATCTGTCGGAATTTTTTTTCTAAGTCTCCAAATTTCTCGGTTTCCGGTGAAAAAAAAAAAAAAAAAGAACACGCAAGTACACGTGTCCCCGTGTCTTTCTTCTCTTTTTTTTGCACTCGCGCTTATATTTTGCTGTGGAAGATTTGTTAGAGGCACGATGACCGACACAGGGGAAACAATGCAATGCAGACGTCCTGCGCACTGTGCAAACGTGGGTCCATTTCGGGAGAGCAAAACATGATACGCGATTCCGCGAAAAGCGTCGGCGGCTACGTGAGGCCGACGGCTCGATAAGCACGGTGGGGTCGCGGTCAAAGACGCAGGGCTGTTCCAGCAGGCATCCGCTGTCTCAATAGCACCATTTCGCGCTTTCGGTGTTTTTCCTTTGTTTGCTAACACAGGATCTATATACGGCCCTCGCAATGTGTTTCTCCGGAGCTGTACGCTTTTGCCCCTTTAACACAGAGACGAAAAGTAAATCGCCTTTGTTTGGGCTTGCCGAGTAAAGATAAAAATATCCCGAAAGCTGGCAAGGTCGCTGTTTACACTTCGTCCAGATTAGAAATGCGAACGTTGATAAATTGTCCAACCGTTACGGTCGAGAGAGGGGAGTGCGGTTGGTTTATTGTTGCTGCCGATGGGTTTGTTTCTAAGTGCAGAACACTTAATGGGCTCGCCTTGTCGTCGCAGCTTGCCGTAACGCTCGATGTTAAGCGACTGTCGGAATCAGGCTGCGCAGCGAGATAACGAACCCAAGTAGAGGCCGGCGTACCGTCGCAAGGCGTCCCGTGGAGGCTTAGAAAACCAAGCGGTTTAAATAGTCATAAGCGTTCGAAACTCGTGAACCGCTGCGCTGGCCCTTGTCGTACTACTCCCCGTTGTTTAGCGCAAAGAAAACCGCAAGTACATTAGAAACAAAATATATGTAATTAACCGGCAGCACCCGCGTTCATTTTGTTCGGAACGCTCGTTCGGTTGGTTTTTACAATAGTAAGCGAAAAAAAGGGGCAGTGCAACGCCGTCACGTGTAGGGAAAAAACCAAGCAAAAAAAAAAAATAGAACTCTCGCTGGCGCTGTTTCAGGCAGGGGGCGCGCGAGCACTGCGGAGGCGGTAAATTTGAATTGCATTGGGCGGCAGCAGTGAGCGGATAACGGTGCTAGAGCCCATTATGGCGAATCAAATTCTCTGCACTTCCGACAGCTTTTACGTTGAGTGGAACGGCTTTAATTTGTATATATTTACCTTTACCCTTTTGTTTTCTAGCTCATCAAGCTTAACTCCTCACTCGTTATATACCCTTTCTTCCTATGTGCAGGGTATCCATCTGGACTCTTCTCTGGTTAATCTCTTTGCATTTCATGTGCTGTCTTATCCTTCCTTCCTTCCTTGTGTTGCCCCTACGTGACAATCCTGCTGCAAGCTACTCATTCAGTGAGTGGTGGAAAAATGTGGTGTGCGCCGACTGTTTTGATAATGAAAATGTGTCTGAGCTCATTCGCACTTTCATATGCGTATAAATATCGAGTTAGCAATAATACGACATATACGCTTTAACACTTCTGCAAAATACTTTACCGCTGTGTCTGCGATATTTGCGGGCATCGACGTTTGCCTCCGTAGTGTCGAAAATGATGGCATCACGTCTATTCCGGGAAGTCGGGCTGAGAATGGACAGGGTCGGGGCGGAAGAAACGCGCCATACGTCACGTACTCGTGCCTTGCGTTCAAACACTCCGTCCCCACCGATTCAAACAGCTCCGATAAACCGGGTCTTCTTCACTCAGCAAACGCCCCTGAGTAAACGCCGCAAAGCCGTCAAACTTTACGAACAGGTCGTGTCGGGGCACTGACGATGATTACGTAACACCGCTGCCGAACAAGCATGGGCAAATAGCTGCGTGAAATTGAGGGGCATTGCTTGCGTTTTTTTTTTTTTTTTTGAAGGGGGGGGGGGGGGGGACAGAGCAAAAGTTGTCAAGTTGTCACGGGGGCATAAAATTTTAACGTCTGCGTATAAGATAGGTAACGTAGTTAGTGGTAACGCATATAATGGCCGCCTTAATAAAAATTGCATGAGAGAGATTATTCTGTTTCAGAGCCATCTGCGCCTACACATCGTTACTATCAAAATCCCTCGGACGCCGCCATTTTGGACTGTTTCATGCGTGCGCATAAAAAAGTGCTAAGACAGTTACTCCAAAAAGCATCTGCGCGTGCTCGCAACAGTCCAGAAAGAAAGCGGTTGGGCTCTGCTTATCTTAAATAAAAAGGCGTATGCATGGTTACGAACGGAGAAAAAAATCGCAACGAAAATTGACTGCGGTAGTAGTTATGCTCTGGTGAGTTGTCCTAATACGAGCGCGCGGAAGCGGGCAACAACGGCTGTAGCATCTGGCCAACTCGTTTCGTAGCATTTGCACGGTGACCGCTGTAAATACATGGGGTATACAATGTTCAAGAGCGTGCCCATTTTCCAGCGTGCCTAGGGGCTTGCAACAATTCTCTGAAGGATCGGCAACGGTCAACACTATCTTAAACGAATTTCTTCCGAGGAAACGTAGAGCGGCGCAACGGGTTCCAAGATAATTCCCAACAGGAAACGAGACACTAAAAGGACACTCACGAGCTCCGTAGGTCAGCGCGACGGTGAACACACTTGGCCACAATGCAACAAACGCAATGGACAGACGCAGCGGGTCATTCTTGCCTACATGAACTTGCCTACGTTTTTGGTCACGAAAAGTCACGCTTACGGCGAATAACGCCACCGAACAAACCCAGCCCTCATCTCTTCTCCCGCTATAAGAGAACCCGAGTTATGTGTAGCCAAGTGGTGAAGCAAAGGACCCTAACAAGCCGGTGATTCCTCCCGGGCAACAATTGCGACCGCCCGTGGAGGCAGCGCCCACGGCAGAACCGATGCATTTAACAAGGGCTACAGGGTGGGACGTGCCGCCGGCCGAATATGCACACGCACGACTAACCCCCCTCCCCCATATTTCCTTCACCGAGCGAAGGATGGTTGCGCAGATATGGGAGGAACGCATCAAAAACGGCAAAATTCACGCTTCTTGCCTCTTTTTTTCCACCACCAACCCCTCCCCCCGTTCCGTCGCTTCGTGCGAAAGAGAGGGGTTTATGAGGAGCCGAAAAAAATGAGAAGCAGGCACGAAACGGGCCCAAATCGACGGGAACCACGAGCGTAGCACGGTGGAGAAGCGATAGAGAGGGGAGGGATGTGCCTCCCCGGCGGCGGCGGCGACGTAAACGTGCACCGGGGGTGAACGTCCGTGAGTGACCGTGAACTTGACGGAAGGAGGAAGCAGCAGTGCGGTCGGGGTCTTCCGCGCGCCGGTCTCTTCCGGGCGGAGGAGGGGAGCGCCGCCGGGAGGGAGACGCAACAGAGCCGCACAGAGCGCGCACTGGGTCAGATGCCCTCTCCGCTGCCGCCGCTGCTCGGCGGTGAAGCCCAACGCCGCGGGGCCGCTACTGCGACGTACGAAAACGCGTGCGTAATAATGGCGGCGCGAGCCTGTTTTATGGTACCCTTTACTTCGCTTTCGGTGCTGGCTTGTGCCCGGCTCGTTGGAAAGTGCCGGCGGCTGCCCAGTGCGCGGTTTTCGCCGCGCCACGAATCAAATTTGAAATGTGCGCAGCTTTGCGCGGGCGCTCGCCGTCCGGGGTGCCCGTAGGAACCCGTTCCGCGCTGCGGGAGTATATTAGCGGATCGTGAGCGGCGCCGGCGACTTCGGCATTCGAATCTATCTGTTTGCTTGTCGGTGTTACTATATTGCGCGGGCTTACCGCGCATACCTCCGGCTGTCCCATCCGGGTAGAGAAGGATGGAGGCTTGGATGGAGGTTCGGTTTTTCAATGCCTGCCTCCTCGTGTTGCGAGAAGGTTGCAGGCTTCTTAACCGGAAGATCTGAGCGCCATTTTTGCAGAAGGTGAAGTTCAGTGCGAAGGTCAACTCGTTTAGACACTTCTCTTGAGTGTGATGCAGCTGCAGTGTATTGCCGGCTGTGCTTAGCTAATAGTTCGGTATAGTTTTATTAACTGCTCAACCTGAGAAGAGGCTCCAAACATCCAGATAGTATCATTGCATTAATTACGGCTAATTTACCTCAACATAATCACAACGTACACAAACGACAAAGTGCCATTTTAAGCTAAATACTTTTATTCAACGTTATCAAAGCTGAGTGTTCAAAGTTATCTATTTACCATGAATCCGGGTATGAGTGTTGGTACGCAAATCATTTTTCCAACTTTTTGCTTTTCTGGGATCAGGAAATGTGGTACTCGACTTTCACACGTCACCCCCCCCCCCCCCCCCCCCCCCCCCCCTTTTTCTTTTTCTTTTTCAAAAGTATGCACCAGCCACATCTTCGGAACAGAAATATTGCCAGTAATTATTCGCGAAAGAACCCCTCTCGAGTACTAAAAGAAAACGCACTCTCGATGATCGGGTGATTACCGTCGACGGAAAACCAAACTTCACTGAGCCGCAGTCGCTCTCTTTTTGTGAGAGTGTCTTTTCACCGGCCATCCATTTGCCGCTTTGCGGTCGGACCGACTCTCGAGCCTTCCGAGAGGAAGACGAGTGGTGGGACCGTTCTCTTTCACCCACCAGAGCGTGCTCAAGAACCCCCGGTGAATAAACCGCAGGTTTGACGAGAGCCTCTGCGGTTCGAACGTCGGTCCTGTAACTCCGTTTCACCCGAGATCCGCACCGCTTGGTTTCAAATCCGCGGTTTGGTCACGTACGCGACGCGCTGCTCACCGCAGCTTTGAATCAGGGCCGCCATCCACTTAAAGATCGCGCGTGCGCGCGGCCGCACTCGTTTTTTTCCCTTGTAATCGCGTTCGTCGCAGCAATTGCGTGCACTGTAGCGCAGAAACTGGACTGATTTGAACATGAACAGCAGTGAACTGAAATCTTCAAGTTTGGTCTTCAAACATTGGCAACATCTTGGCGTGTTCTGTACTGCGCTGCGCATGCGCTGTTAAGTCATCCGGTCGACTGCGCTAATTAGATAGGGGATAGAGCAGCCCGATGCCTAAATGTCCGCTCACAGCGCGAATAAGGTGACAAGGTCTTGCTTTCGCTGGTAATATATTAGAGAGGAGTCATCGCCACCTCAAAACATGCATTTAAGAAGCTTACCAATCACTGATGTTCTGTCGCCCGCTTCTATTTACAAAGTGTTAGAGAATGCGTTCTATCGAAATTGTTAGGGCGCACTAGTTTTTTATTAAAATTAGCTGGATGTAAGATGACCCAGCGCTTTACAAACCTGGAAACGCTGCACACTATTAAGCACGTAGATAGTACAAACAGCCTGCGGCAGAAGAGAAATTCTGCTCCAGCGGGCGATCGCCGTCGATCGTTAAGGGGATGAAAGTTAACTTTGACTTTTAGATTTGAACACAGTAAAACCAAGAGAACGAAATGAAAAGAGAGCTTTCAATAAAAAAAGAGGTTATCACAATGAAATTGTCAAGAATCGGTAAAAGAAAAACACAGGGGGGGAGGGGGCACGAAATATCGAATTCATGCTGCTTGGTTACTTTCAGAGCGGAAATAAACCCGGATTCGTTGAGTATAAAAAGCTTCCTTGTCGTGCGCAAAAGTGAACGAGACCCGTTCCACTATTCGTCTTTGTTGTGATCTAGCTAACGGAAATGGTTTTATTTGGACACCCGTGTTTATCGTCTTGCTTTTTCAATAAAGAGGCATTTAGCTACACACGGTGAAGAAATGAAAATGAAAAACGGCTGAACAAGAAAGGGTGAGCATTCTTCAACAACACAAACGCAAAAAAGCAGCGCAAAGCACATAGGGGACGAAGTAGGCGACAACACTGCATCACTGAACTTGCAAAAGTACACGTAAAATGAAACCAGGAGGCGAACGCGCACAAACTCTACGTACTGAAAATCGTTTGAATCGTTTGAAAATCGTAATGAAAATCGGCTGCTTAAAGGGACCCTGCAACACTGTCTTCAACTTCTTTTGAAATCTTAGATGCTTGCAGAACTCAGTCACCCAACACACCCAGTACTTACAAAAGTACCTCAGCCAAAAATTACTGCTCTATGCCCATCAGATAACTTGTAAACTCGCTCAAAAATTTTTTCTTTCTTTCCCGGTCCTGACTTTCTTCGACGACTCGAATTACGCCACTAGGGTCATGTAGCGGCTGTTGGTCGGTTTTCGTTCAGTTGCAGCAATGAACGCTTTTCGATAGCAACTTCAAAAAAAGTCACAAAAGCAAAGCAGAAATGAAAGGCGTCTCTGGTGCGACTAGCAAATCACGCAGCGCCGCTCCGTGCTGGCAATAACTGTAGCTTTCGCAGTGGTTGCAGCCGCGAAGGGAAGAGTGAAAGCGCTTATCGAAAATGTTGCAGGGTCCCTTTAACAGTTAGCTCCTGTCAACGCTTCTAGCGAAAACAATGTTGGCGCGAATACCAATACAGCGGCGCTAACACTATTTCAGGTATACGAGGCTCTCCCAGTATACCAATTGCGTATGACCTTGACATTAGCTATATTGCTGGGAGTCGACGTGGGAGCCTCAGCAGTTATTGACAGCAGCTCCAACTGCTGAGATGGTTTTAATGAAAACCGAGGAAGATGTCAGGTCAGCGAAAGAAAATAAAAAGAATGAAAATCAAATAAACAGGAACTGTTGAAGCCTAAAAATACACCACTGAGCGAAGTGTAGAAGAAGTTACTTCATCAGGTTATGTTCGGAGACAAGCTCCGCTCGCTCTAAGGTCAACAGGTTCACTTGTCGAGCCGCGGGGCATAACGGCGGAGAAAATGAGGGAATGAAAAGAAAAGAAGAAGAGAGAGATGGAGAGAGGCAGACAGGACCGAGGAAACTGGTTTATGCATGTCCTTCCCGGCCATCTCACTTCTCTCATTAACGACACGGCCGGGTTTAGCAACGGCTGGCGTTTCGCCCGAAGCGCGCGATCACGTCGACCTCGACGGCGTCTAGTGGTACACTACACTGATGCAATGCGACTTTATGTTCGACTTAGGGTTCGACTTCGGGTACGACTTGGGGTACGGTACGACTTGGGGTACGATTTATAGGTTCGACTTAAAGTTCAATTCAATTATTTTATTTCACGCATCTATGCAGCTCGACTTTTTGACAAAGTTCTACTTTGGGTTCGACTTTTGGTTCGATTTTGGGGTTCGAGTTAGGGTTAGAATTAGAGTTAGACTCTATGGTTCGACTTAGAAATTTCTCTTAATGTTCGACTAAATGTTCGACTTAGGGTTCGATTTGGGGTACGACTTGTAGGTTCGACTTAAAGTTCAATTCAATTATTTGATTTCACGCATCTATGTAGCTCGACTTTTGGACAAATTTCTACTTTGTGTTCGACTTTTGGTTCGACTGTAGGGTTAGAGTTAGAGTTGAAATTAGAGTTAGACTCTAGGGTTCACTTTAAAATTCGACACAATGTTCGTCTTAATGTTCGACACAAAGTTCGACTGAGGGTTCGACTTAAGGTTCGACTTAGGGTTCCACTCATGGAGTAAATAACTGCACTACAGGTCGCGCCGAAGTGGCGGAGACCATAGTAGTTCGTCACGCACCGAACACAGCATATACAAACTTTTTTTGCTGTTGTAAAAGCTATCACAGACGTGTTTTCGTCACGTGATTTACTGCGGCGAATGATTTCTTCCGTCTGGACGCTTAGGGCTGAGGCTTCGTCGCGATTCGAGCCACGATGGGTGAGGGAGAATTGTAAGGGCATTGTTTACCACTCAACTTGCAAGCGGTGTACATTCTCCAAGCAAGAGCTTTCGGTGTTTTAACTTGCTGCTGTGGTCCCACGTTTCTTTGTGCCTGTCATAGACGCAGCGCCGAAAAAGAAAACAAAATGTCTTTCAATAGGAAAAAAAAAGATAGAAATCGCGAATATACCTTCTTTCTGCCATTGCGGAAGCATGATGTATGAAGACGTAATAGCGTGCCGAGGTCGACACGTACCACAAATAAATTGTGCGCACGAACCTATTAAGAAACTGAGACAATGCGAGCTGGCTACAGCAGCCTGAAATGATGTTCAGCTGCGACGGAATTATTCCTTCCTTTCTCTCGATGCCACACCGCAATGCGTCAGCTGCCATACTCCAAGGGCACGACCGTTGCCAAGTGGAAAACTGAGACCCAATAAAATGTGCATGAAGTCATATAAGCGAATACTAACGCAAGAACATTCATTCTTTGCTTCTCTCTCATTTCTCTTCATGTTGAGTTGTTTTGTTCTACCGATATATATATATATATATATATATATAATATATATATATATATAATATAATATATATATATATTATATATATATATATATATATATATATATATATCGAATCAGAATGGAAAATGAGGGGTTCGTTGAATTAAGACAGAAATAAGGCGGGCATTTTGTCTCCACTTTCTTTCTATCTTTCCAAATTCTTTCTCTGTTTCTATGACCTATTACATTCTCCACTTTGCATTCCGATGTTTTCTTGACTGCCAACCCTTATTTCTGTCTATATATATATTATTGTTATCTTTATCTTAAGCCTGGTTATGTCCATTGCTGGACGAAGGCCTCTCCCAAAGATCTGCAGCCACGCCTATCGAGTGTTGAAGGCCCATAGTATGATTGTATAATCATTGGGAGGGTTTTAGCAAACGTACTCAACCAGGGTTTCTAAATCCTTGCCTGGTTGAGGAAATGCTGTTTTGTGTCCCAGGGAGCCTCACCTAGCAATCGTGCTTCCATGGCGTCAAAACGGCTACTCGAAAATCGCGAAAAAGGAAGGAACGCTTCTAGATAAGAGAATACACGCATCGGTCATGAAGGGGGAGTACGATAGTACACATTCATCACATAAACCACGTATCGGTATAGATTTAGATCGTTCGTAGGTGCGTTTACCTATTGCGCGAAAAATCAACGCATAGGTTCGTTCTTCGCTTGAGATTTGGGTGATTGATGTTTGTTGGGTGTTTGGGTGTTTCGGTGTTGGGTGTTTGGGTGTTTGGGTCACGATCGACTAGACACACTTTCAGCGAAGGCTGGACGCACTTTTAGCTTTCGCGGTTCTCTCAACTTTCCTTAGGAAAAGATGCTCATTTTTTTCTCTCTCTCTCTCTCTCTCTCTCCCTCGATCAGAGTCCCGCCCGTCAGCGGCTCAGGAAGCCCAGGAGCAGAGACACACAGCCATGGAGTCGACGGCAGCGTCCTTCTGACAAGGTATTGTTACATCGCCGCCATGACCCATACATCCCACCCTTGCAAAGCGGAAATACCTGTATTCACTGCCACCACTTTCGTCCCTACGACGATCGAGACACGTGGTGGAGATCCAGAAGGCCGTACAGCGACGCCCAGGGACGGTGATAGACGCAGCAACGTTTTAAGGCTTGTAGAGCAGGGGCGGAATTTGAGTTTTGTCCATTTCATATCTGCGTCAAAGTTGAAAGCATATTACGAGCAGCCGAAAAAACACGTGGACCAAGAAAGAAACACACAGGACGATCGCTAGTCCTGTCTGTTCAGTCGATCGTTCTTCCTTTGTCCGTGTCTTTTTTCACTGGTAATGTGCTTTCAGGTCAACACTATTTAGGCCAACTTTCGGCCTTAACTGTCTCATAGTGTCGACTTCGAGCGAGCTCTGATTGGCTGAGAGCAGATGACACGTATGTGACGTAAGACAAGGAGTGCGGGACGCTGGTTTCTGTGAAGTGATGCAGATGGAACGCCTTGCAAGTGCACCTACGTCGTGTTGAAGCGGACGCCAGGCGGGAATTTTTGAAACGGAACGCAAATCAGAATTCCGACCTAGCCCTTCCTCTCATGCGGGCTTAAATATGCAAATTTTAAAAAAAATCTGTCAATTCGCCTATGCGAAGTAATGCCTTAACCGAATGTATCAAAGGAGTAAAAAAAGTTGTTTCGCTAATACCCTTGACGCCGTATAGTAAGTTTAACAAGCTGCAAGTATAGGTTCAACGTTAAAAGCTGATTTTTAGCTTAGCTAACGTACGAAATTACTCTGCTATATCAACAACGCTGCCCGTCCTACGCGGAGATTTCCACGAGGAAAAGCTTGAAACAATTGCGCAGAATGGTATAGCGTCTAGTCTGCACTAAATGCACGGTTGCCACACATAGCACACACGCTGGAGCGCAAGAATTTTGCGAAAGAGGAGAGAGCGAAGAAAGTTACGTCCGTTGTGGAAAGAACGCACTCGGAATGGCTAATCGTGGCGGACGTGTATACCCCAGAAGGTCGAAGGGACGCAGACGCTGAAGAAACGCGTATAGTACTCAGCAGCCTCCCTTCAAGACAGTCGTAATCAAAAGTTTCCGCACCGCGTAAAGTATTTTCGGACTGCAAATAATTTAAAGTAGAGGCCAGTATTTAGAAGCCTACAGTAAACCCGCGGTACAGCGAAATCGCTTTATTGAAATATCGCTTTATTCGAAGTGTTTCACGAACCCCACGTCCGTGCACTGAGAACAAAGTCTCTCCGTTTTTTAACGAAGCATCGCTTATAACGAAGCCAGTTTCCTGTTTTGAGAACTTTGTTATAACGAGATCATGATGATAGAAAACAACCAGCGCAGAGAGGAGGAGGACGAGGAAGGCTACAGATACAGCGCGGTTACTCACAACTGAATTTTGATTGCAAAAGAAAACATATATACACAAAAAACACCGCGCATGTCAAAACAGTTCAATTCAAGAAGGAATCACTACTCAAGCCTGCACCTCGTCAAGTCACACGTTCTGCAAGATAACAGACTTCGCTTTTGTGCAAGGTCACAGAAGGTTGGCTTACGCAAGTTTTCCAATTTTTTTATATGTAAAAAGCCTCTGTAAAAAGAGAGTTTGCGGTACTTTCGCGACTAATTGCTCTACAGTTAGTGCCACACCAGTCAGAAGCTATTACAAACTTTCGCGCCATTTATAAGAATCAACTCTCCTATCGTTCTCTTTCCGAAGTTTCGTTGAGGACCACCTCTTATGGGACGGGCCGAAAGAAGCTCTAGCCGTAGCACCACACACCCACGCAATGAGTTGGCTGGTCGCCGCGGTCAGCTTTCAAGATGCGCATTGAGGTGGGCCTGGTTTGGGGCGGATTATAACATCTACAGCAATGTTCACTATTTATGGGCTGCTAAAGCTTAGCTTCCATCAACAGTAGAGAGTGTTCTGAAATAAATTTTTTACAGTTAGCATCTGAATGTTATAAGCTTTGTGGTGTGTGCAATATCAGGTATGAGGGATGATTTTAGTTCTAGGCTATAGGGGGAGCAGTAATGTTGTAAGTGAATTTTGACCACTGATAACAACAACAACAAAAAAAAACCTAGTGATTTGTAATTTTCTGCAGGGTTAATTTTTAAGGCTGAAGCTTCGCGCGCGGGATATTTAGCGTTGATAATGCAGTTCCACGAGGCTCCCTAAAGGAGCAATGGTTGACTGGAATTGCTGGGTCTATGTACAACTGAAATTATTACAACAGAAGAACTATGAAAATCATTTTAATTGTTATTGCTTTAATATTTTAGTTGTTCCCGAGATGTGCTTTGTATTCTTTGTAGCCTAGAAGCTCTTGGCGGGCCCTAGAAAGCTTTCACAAAGACTGTACGTTTCCCTCTATACGTAACACACGCATTTACAAGCCGCTTTTATGAGCGGGCTCAGCTTTGCATTGTTTGTTGTAATAAGTAAAAAAGTTGAATGCTGATTTGCAAAGATTTCGCATGTGCGGAAATTTTGAGCCTTGCGAAAACAAATTTGGTGAACCTATTCCTTTCCTAGATTGCTTATATAAAAGGTACCAACAAGGTACCAACAAACCTGCTGTACAAAGACGAGCTGCATTTACATACGAACCAATCAGCGTCCACGTGCTTCTAATTTTAACCCGGTAAGGCACCCGCATGGCAAGGAAATGGTTTTCCTCGGTCGCATTTTATTCTTTCCGCGCGAACACAGAAATGGTGTTTAGAAATTATAAACGGTTTTTCTAATCTGGGGAAGCGAGTCGGATTCGTTGCCATCACCGAGAACGGAGGGGGCACACAAAAAAAAAATATCCTCGGTATGGTAAGCACGAAAACGTAACACAAATAATTCATTACAATTTTGGCGTTCAGTCGACTCGGCTCGTGAAAACCTAAGCATAGAAAACGACATGTGCTTGCAGAGATTCAGGGACAAAAAGAAAACAACAACAACAACAAAACCAACTCAACTCAACGTGAATCTGCATTTCAAGCAGTCCAAGGAACACGGCAGTTGCATCCAACAGCGCACGGAGGAGCGGAGACAATGCATTCAGAGCGCACGAGCATACACAAACAACACGGAGTGGAGAATGCAGTGCGCGTGAAAGAGTGGCTCAACCGACTCCAACGAGAGAAAAGAAGACCTCACTTTCTTTGAATCTCACCCGCCATAACATCTTGGCGTTCCTAATCACAGAATCAACCTCCCACTGACAACATCTGAGCTCGACCGTTTTCATTAACCCTACCCCTATGCTCAAAACCTCAGGTTAATCGGGTAGTCCCTCAGGCCTTCTCGTTCGCTCGGGGGTGAGCCGCCGTGTGTAATGAAAACGCAAGTCTCTTTCCCTTCTTCGACCGCCGCCAATTCACTGGCGAAAACAAGCCTTTCGGCTCTGTCGGGGTCGGTGACAATGCTCCGTCGCACTTTTTTTTCTCCGGCCTGCTCCGCATTCAACAAAAGGCGGAGCGAGGGTGGCGCCATTTTCAAATTCATTCGACTTTCCACCCACCTGCAGGTTCTCCAGCTTCCACTAGGGAAAAACTCCCTAACCTCGCAAAATTAGAAGGGAGAGGGGGGCTCAAAAGATTTTGTGGGTGGGTGGGTGAGTTGAGATGCTCTTTTAATTCCGGCGAAAAAGGGAGCGTTGTGCGGCGGCTGCTTCGTTTGCGACGTCGGCTGCTTGTGTGTGTACAAGGGAAGGTGATTGGATGCCCCGAGCCCGTGAGTAAATCCACTCGACGCGCGCTCTCTCGACTTTATTACGAACGCCTGACAATTTGCTGCCGTATTCCAGCGCGGCGTTTATTGTTCGGAAAGTTTATTGAGACCGCGCGCTATATGGCGTCCGGAAAGACACGCCCGCACAGAAACTATTTTTGTAGTAGCGTAAGGTACACTGGCCGAAGTTGAGCAGTTTTGCGTGGACCTTGAAGGGCCGTGCTGCGCAAGCGCGAGGAGCATTGGGTTGAATTGGATTGGATTAAATTGGATTGGATTGGATTGGATTGGATTGGATTGGCAATCCAATTGGAGTACGGGTGTGTAGAGAATCGGGTCTGCACATTCGCCGGTCTGTGCATTCCAGAGGAGTGATGCCATAGCCGCGGCAGACGCTCTGGCGCCGGCGCTTGCCCAGCTGTGCGCCTCCGTTGCGCAGTAGCCAAATCTGACGGTACGCCGGAGCCGCTTGATAGCCGTTTCGCGTGGCTCCTGGAAAACCGTGCTGCGCATGCGCAAGGAGCAGTGACGGGACTGTACTGGACTTGACTGGACTGGACTGGACTGGACTGGACTGGATTGGATTGGATTGGATTTTGGATTGGATTGGATTGAAATCGTTTTAGCAGCAGTAAGCATGATAATCAGCTAATCATAGACCAGAGTTACTGGATCTATACCAGTGCGAAACTCCCCATAAGCCCCATGTATCAAAAGCCGGTCTTTGGTTGCCCCTCCCCTGCGCCGGGGCAAGCACGGGGCAAGTTGACCAGCCTGTCGTCTGTCGGGCAGAACGTTGAACTAGTACTAAGTGCTTGCGGCTTCTGCCGCTAGACATAAAAAGAAAAGCCGCAAAAACACAAGTAAATTTTACCTAATTAATGTATTCTAATTTAAAAAGCAAGCTTTATTTTACAAAAAATTGAGTAAAAATAGTTTAGTGAAGTTCAGTTTTTGTCTCCTAGGTGCCGCGCGCGTCGACTTGCCCCTCAGCTTCAGAAGCGGAGTTTCGCAACTGTATATGTTGAGTAACTCTGATCATAGACAACCAGGAAACCTAAGAATAACCAGCTGAACCTTAGCTCACGCTACGTATATCCTGGCATAGCCGAGCTAAGCTCGACTATGCCAGCTAAGCTCGCAGAGATAGGGGCCCACAAATCAACAACAAATAACAGATAACGACACGCCTTGCTCTCCCCACAACCAGATCCCTCACTTGAATGTTATTCTGGTTAAAATGGTTGAATCCTGTCAACGCTGCACAGGAATGGAACGAGAAAACAAACAAAAAAAGAAGTCGGGGCATTTAAGCTTTTTAAAAAGCTCTGTTCCCATAGACATTTTTTATTGCGCCGTAATAATGCTGGACATCCTCATAGCCGATTCGTTTGGCATGCAAAGCGCTTTTACATTTGCCTCGTGAAACGAAAATTCATATCCGCACTTACCAGGACAAGATGTCATCTCGTTTGAGTTCGTTACACCGAACACTCCATGACAATTTTCTCCCGACGGGGAAAAATGCCTTTCCGGGGTGCAGAGGGCAAGCAACGTTTTGCGGCTATACATGCGAATGAGGACGGCGAGAAAACATGGTCGTGGGCCAAGCGCACATGGAAGGGTCAGGGCTCGTAGCATGCACACCTCCACTGCTGCGGCACTCCCCATTAGCGAAGATTTACCACCGGCGTGATAACCATAGTTTTTTTTTTCTTAGTCTAGCGGGATTGCTGAAAAACGCGTAATCAGCACCCACAAGCGTGGATAACTGCACCTCTATATGTCCTTACAAGAGATGACGCTCATGGCTGGCCTATTAGTAAGAGTGGCTCGTGCCAAAAAAAAAAAAATGCGGATTTTCGAGCCAGCGCCAAGAAAAAGTTGGTGAGAAACGAAAGAAAAACTCACACTTCGCTCACTTAGTGCACGAGGTGACCCGCAGCGGCCGGCGTGAAGGACGTCGTAGTAGTCCTTGCGCACCAAGGCGGAGTCTTAGATACAAGGGGTCTTTTGGAAGTATTTATCTTATCAAATGCCTTTGGGCCTCTGCGCGTTCATATTGATTCAGACGGCTCGTAATGATCCATGAAAATGTCTTCCCAGCAAGGCATTTGGCTATAGTAGTAAAGCTAACTTTAAAAGGGCAAAATGCCTATCGGGGCGGGCGACTTTACACATTTAATTCCGACTTAAAAGAGTATATCTGCTTTCTCTTTGCTTTAAGACACTGCCTGCTAATATGCCGGAAATACGACGCACACACTATATATGTTCCCAGCTACCAGCGCCGCAATAACCTGGTTTACGTTTACTCTAAGCAGCAAAAGCAATCGCTCAGTGGCTAAGGCGTTGCGCTGCTGAGCACGAGGACGCGGGTTCGATTCCCGGCCGCGGCGACCGCTTTTCTAATGGAGGGGAAAGGAAAGCGAAAACCGGCCGTGTGTACGACATTTCGGGCGCAGCGTAAATACCACCAGGAGGTGCTAAAATTAATCCGGAGCCCACCTACGCCTCGCATCACATCTCCTTCTTCTGCGTTGCGTCGGGCGCTTTACACCCCTACAATCAATCAAATAATAAAAAAAAAACACATGCTGCTCGAATACCCATGACCCGGCAAACTGTGCCACAGCAGTTATTCAAGAGCGATTATACACATGATGATTCCGAAAACCTCATGAACTTCGTGCATACCGTCCGCAACGGACAAAACGGGAATAGGGCGCTGTGCTACTGCGCACGAAATGTGGGGTTCGACTACCGGATGCAGCGGCCGTTCTTCTGATATTAGCAACGAAAAAAAAAAATGCTCCGTGTCAAAATTTCGAGGGTCCTTTAAAGAACCATTGGGTGACCTAAGTTGATCCGCAGCTCCCGATTCAGTAGGCGCGCATGTTGGCCGCGTGAAAGTACAATTAGAATTCGACTTTAATTTCTCATGCAATGACATATCGTTATTGTTGACACGAAAGACCACAGTCTCAAAAAAGACATCAGGAAGCCGTAAAAATGAGCACAGATCAAGAATGAGCCTGGGACACATGGCACCGTCGCAAATATAATTAATCGCTGTTGCGAGTCACCAGGAAAAAAAAAAAAAAAAGGAAAACGTGCGAGAAGAAACACGGAACAGAGAAAGAGCGAAAACTTCCAAATGAAGTACAAATTACGCGGTAGCCTCTGCCCTGCTGTACATTGGAAAGAAATTTCAGTTTGCGAAGACAGCAGCAATGGCGCCAACAACCGACAAGCTGAGTTAAACAAACGCTTCGCGCGCACATCGCGAACGTCGCAGGGGACTCGCCGCTATGCTAAAACCGTAGGTCTTCGTTGGTCTTCGCGTTGTTCCACGCAGAGACATATAATATAGCCTGAAAGGGCGTGTAAAGCCGCGTCGAGTGTTGTATAGGTCGATCTGCATATCCAAGTCGGAAAGGAAAGGA
The DNA here is from genome assembly GCA_013339765.2 of Haemaphysalis longicornis. NCBI lineage: Eukaryota > Metazoa > Arthropoda > Arachnida > Ixodida > Ixodidae > Haemaphysalis > Haemaphysalis longicornis. Next base: position 78,912,614 of record CM023456.1, on the reverse strand, counting down.
AACAAGCGGAGTGCATGAGTGCATTCGTAGGTATAATCATGTCATCTCCGACGCTCGCGTCGGCGACGAAATTGATGGCCGCTCTGGGGCCGCGCCGCCAGCAAAGAGAGCTCACTTACTACGCCACACAAAAAGCCTAAAAGGGTGCCGTGCGTGGTCGGCCAAAGGCAAACCCGGCGCGTGGCGGCTCGCATTTGCATTCATCGCCGCTAGCTTGCGTATATACACGACTGAGTTGGAGCGACTGCGGAGAGAACTCGTGTGTCCCCCCCACCCTCTCTCGGTGTCACTTCTCACAGCATTATTGTCTTTGCGAGCTACGCCTATCTCTCGCTTTCTTTCTCGTTTTCTCTCGAATGCGACCGAGACGAAGGCTAGAGAAAAAGAGGTGGACAGAAAAGGAAGCCTTAGAGGACGCCGCGGGAGTTATTACAGCAGTTGGGTAACGACTTGACTCCGATGACCTTATGCAAACATCGCTTGACGACGAGTTTTTTTTTTCTCTTTTTCGTCGCACCTCGGCCTCCCCAACGTTCCCACGCAAACTGCCTGCGGAGGCGCAGAAAATGTAACACGCGGGCGCTTAGCGCCGTACAAGCTCCGCTTAACTTTAACGGAGCTGGTTTACGTTGTTTAAAACTTTGTTCTTTTTTATTTCGGAAAACAAATGTTTGCGTCACGTACAGTGGTGCTTTTGTTACTCTTACGAAAGCAAGTCGAAATCTATGAAGGCAGAACAAACTTTTTTTTCGCGTTGTGACTAAAGTTTTCCGCAATAGAAATAGCACTTAGGTGCCTGATTTCCCACACTGACTTATGTTCTAACAAAGCACAATACTCGCGCGAGTTATTAGCATCTAGTTAACCCCTCCCCCCTTTAAAAAAAAACAAGAACGAGAGCGATAGAGCAGAAGCGGGAACCGGAAGTGCATTTACGAGACTTCAACCATCTTGCTTTAAAACCTGGACAAACGCAAAAAGAAAGAAGGCGAGGTGGTAAAGTTAAACGAATTTTCAGAAGTCAGCTATGCCGACGGTGGAATTGTGTGAACCCGTTTACGTAGCATTAAACGCCATTAGAATACGCGTGGCATGGAGAACGGAAGGATTGATTGAAGCAAAGAAAATTATGGATTAATAGCAATAACTAAACGTAACGGAGAGAATCGAAGAGTGAGTGGGTATGACGTGAGTGAGTGAGTGAGTGGGGACTAGTGAGGTGAGGCAGTGAGTGACGTGAAGTGAGTTGAGTGAGTGAGTGATGATTGAGTGAGTGAGTGGAGGAGTGAGTGAGTGAGTAGTGAAGCCGTGAGTGAGTGGAGTGAGTGAGTGAGTGAGCGAACATGCGTGCATGCGTGTGTGTGACTCTGGCATTCGCCAATGGTAGAGGTGTCTACCTTAATGCCATTATTGTTTGCAAAAATTAACAAAAACTCGTATTCAGTTTACTTTTACGGGCGAAGCACCTTAGGGGCTCGAGCTGCCGGCGTCTCGAATCGTCGTCTCATGTCGTCACGGTAAATCAAGTTGTCAAACGATGGTCAAAAAACAAACGTATAATGAATAAAACCGGTTGAAAGTAAACTGACCTGATTTAAACTAATTTAGAATAGAGGAATAATCAGGTATTAATTGCATTAATAACAGATATATTTTTTAAATTCAGTCTCAAAATTGGTTGTAAACGCCAGGTTTCCTCCCGTAAAGCATACTTCTTAGCATGATGCGGCGCGTGACACAAAGACAACTTAAGGCCAGTCTGTCTAATTCAATTGCTTAAATCCGGTTCAACGCTAGAGAGGGCGCCACCGCCTCTGCAAGCGCGCGATCGCTCCTCCCACCGGCGCTTCTCCGGCGCCCAATCAGCGCACGCCGTGTGGCAAGAGAAAGACTTACAATCTTTGAATACACTTACACACGGCATGCTTCGCCCTTCCCCAGGTTTAACGTTAGTGGATATGGCCCGGAATTTTTTTTTTCTTTACACGCTCGCGAACACACGCATCCCAAAGCGACACGATCCAGGCTGGAAGCAACGCGAAGGAACACGATTCGGGCGGAAAGAACTGTAACGCGACACGGTACCGGTCCGATGCTCTACGATGGGTCTCCAAAGCTAAGGCTTCGCGGATTTGGCACGCTAGGCGACTGCGTAAGACACTTTGCAATTTTATTTCTATCGTATACGCTCTCGAAAGTAAGATGCCACTGTTGTCAATTTTATTACACAGACCATGCAGCGCATTCACCTTGAAAACAAGATAGCGCTCGCCTACGAAAATTTAGTTATCGAGTGAGGGAACTTCAATGCCAACCTGTCAGGCTCTGAAATTCCAATTTTTCTTGCGTCAGACGATTGGGGCCCTTTCGCTCAAGCGACTGGTTCACGCGAATTCGCACACGATGCTTCAGCACCCGTTTGCTGCACACTTCGAACGTGAAGAACCACCTTTTTGCCGACTAACAAACCTAACAAACAGGCATTGCGACAACACCTGAGCAAGCTGCGCCTTCGAAAGTGCAGAACTCAACGGGTTCCCGCACGGTGTGACATTAGGGATTGCGGTCAGCCTTGCTTTCGGACAAGGAAGAGTTGAAGAGAAAAAGAAACGGAGGGAAGCTTCGGAGAGATCGTATCCATGCAGATGCTTATCCAAGCACTCCGCGGCCTCAGCACACGCCATTGCCACCGCGGCGTCAAGAGACTAGGGCAAGGATACGGCGGTTGGCTGACATAACCGGGAGACCCTGGCGGAGGCTGAGTTGCTCTCCTTCATCCTTCAATGTCGCCACTCCGTGCAGCGATCGATGGGCGACACAGGCGCGCCGCTGCGACATCCGCGGTTCAAAATTAAAAGAGGCAGAGAGACGAGTACACATCCCTTTACTTTTGTCTGATTACCTACAAACAACTGACTTTAACGCGGCATCTTCCTCATTTTTTTTTTGTCTGTCGATGGGTGTTTTAGACACACTTCCAACTGCTGCGAATAGATATTTTGTTATTCGCGAAATCCTTCACAAGGGAGAGCTCCAAACGCTTTCATTGTATTAGAGGGTCAAGTTCTAAGTTCGACGCATGAAGAGAGTATAGAGATTACGCTACAAAATTGCGCTAAGCATACACAACTCTGAGTTCTTCGATTTCCACAACAGTGCATGATTCATTGCTAGCGTTTTCATGGCGGCGTCTTAATAAAAATACAAAGTGTAGTATATATATATATATATATATATATATATATATATATATATATTTTTATATTAGTTTGTATATATAGTCTGAAAAGATAAAAACTCACACAGAGCGCGAAAAAAATAAGGTTAGTAGAGACAGAGACAAACGAGAAAGACGTAGAAAATAGAAATAAGTTTACTGACGTTTCAGGGAGTCCTCTCCCTGAAACGTCAGTAAACTTATTTCTATTTTCTACGTCTTTCTCGTTTGTCTCTGTCTCCGAATGCATTAGGTTAAAAGTAAACCGAGTCGGGTATTTGGCTTAACTATATACGTATAAAAAGAAACTACAGATTATGCGGCTACGGTTTAACGAGATTCCACTGTGTAAAGCGGCTGTGGACTACGGCGACGTTTCTAAGCCTGGATTGCGTGCCGCCATTTACTCGACTATCGACAATGCCATGCGAACACGCACAAATAAAAACACGAAAAAGAAATAAAGAGCGAAGGAGACAAAGGAGAGCCTTGGCGGCTACGCCAAAGTATGCGCACTGCGAAGAGAGAGGCCTTCCCAGGACGTCGAGAGGAACGAGAATGACCTTTGCGGCGGCCGCTCGCGTCGAGCACTACACCGTGCAGTCTGTGCGGCACACCATAGCCGCTTGGAAGTCGTGCATTCGTCGTGGTGCTTGAGCACCATCGGCATTTTGGGGAGCCAGCTGGACAAATCCCCTCCCTGCTACGTAACATGCGCACATGAAAACAGAAACCGATTGCACCTGACGCAGTGAATCGACTTATAATAGAAGAAAAGGCGGCATAAAAGTAAGTTATTATTTCATCGGTCCCAGACCCCCCCCCCCCCCAAAAAAAAAAAATGACCTGGTTGAATGCACTGAGATCAAGTTTGTCGAGCGATATCTCGGTTGTGGCGCCGAGAGCGCGCAGTGAACGCACACGCATTCGCATCAGAAGGGAAAGCACAGACGCTGATTGGCCCAGTTGCCTGTCCATGCGCGAACGTGCAGCAAACTGGGATACGTGCAGTGCCTCCTCGTATCATGCGCCGTTACTATTTCCCCCTACCCCCTCTCACACCCCTCCCCTTGGAACGAACGAGCAATTAGACACTTTCACCGCACGAGGCGCGCTGGCTTGACCTTGGTTGAGCTTGAAGGTTACATTGGTGCTATTACGAGCAGCGTTTTTGGTTTGTGCCTGCAGAAATAGAGCTTTCGCTCTGAAAGTAAATATATACTATGTGCGCAGTCAGTAATCTGCTCTCAATTTGTCTGCACTATGATGCAGAACGACAGAACGGCTTTGCGGGGGGTACGATGGATGAGAATGAGAAAGATGCTACGTGTGCTGGACCACAGCATGACGTCAGGGACGCGGTGGCGCTGGCATAGGAAGCGTCTTCCGTCAAATTAATGTGGTTGGAAAACTGCAGGCATTTCGGTGGTGCATCGCAGTCAACTGCCGTCAAAACAGCCCTGGCTGCAAAACTGCAGACATCGCGGCGGCGAATGACTAAACCCTTCCCCCTCTTGTTCGCTAAAATGATATGTTTATTTATTTACTTTAATACCGGAAGGACCCGTGATGCGCATTACATTGGAGAGGGGGGGGGGGGTTAAAAAAACACAACACTATATTACAGTTGAACGAGTAGTGAGTGACACACCGAGTACATGGATCATCCATCTCTCTTCTTCGTGTTCTTTTAGATTAACAGAGCATGTATCAACGTAAATAAGTTAGTACTGCCACACACGGGTGTGTATAAGGCGCTAACAAATGCAACGCGTAACATCCGTCCTCGTAACATCCGCGTAACATACCACTGAATGCCTCGAGTTATGACTCCAGGGATGTCATTCGCCATTCGCATTTCAACTTTGGAACGCGCATGTGGCGCTTGGGAGACGTTCTCGAGTTTCGGTCGGTGAGATAGACTTCCAGGTCCTCTGAGACGCTACTAAAGACATTGTACAGTAATATTTACACTAACAACGGATTTCAACCTGACAAGGGAATATCTGGCTCTGGATTTGTATTGATGGATTGAAAACCAGCTCAATTTGGAAACTATTGCGGTCTGCCAGATTCAGAATTAAAGATGTTCTAGAACGAAGTGAAATTAGTCTGGGCATGTGATGCCGAGAAGGGCCAACCGATGGAACACCATGGTAACAGAATGGCTGCGAAGAGACGAGACTATACGTAGCGCAATACCGATGACTCAGTAGAAGGATGAGGTAATAAAATTTTGAGGCAAGGAAAGTATCCTGACAGTGCAGGATGGAGACCGCTGTAAGTCTATGGTTGAGGCCTTGGCCCTGTAAGTAGAAGTAATTTTAGCTGGGTTCAATTCATTTCAATTCAAGTCAATTAAATTTCATTATTTTCCTTCGGGAGGAGGAGCTGGAGCTAAAGAGGAGCGCCACAACTCCACAGTTGATGCATTGCCTCACGGCTCCCTTTTTGCCCTTGCGGATCTAAAAAAATGCCTCGAAGAAACTTCCTCTTACCACCTACATGTGCTAACGAAGATTAGAAAAGGCCTGCGGGACCTCGTGACAGTGGCACTGCACTCAACGCATAAACTTTATACGTTCGTTTGTTTTCTATCGGGAGGCCTTTCTCGAGGTTTTTGCATGTGTCCGAAGAGCGATGAAATCTGATGTGGAGCGCGTTATGCAACCCTCGAACTATCCCTCCGATCTCCCCGGTCGCGGACTATCTCAGCCCCGTGCCCTCGCCAGCGCTGTTAATCTTTATTGGTCGTCCTTTAACCGCTCCGCTCGAAGCACACGCGTGCGGTCGAAGCCTTCAATACGCCGATAAAGGCACGTTATGGAAGCTCGTCCAGGAGGGGAACTGCTTAGGAAGAAACCGGAAAAAAAAAAAGGCTGACTTGGTCGACGCTTTTTTTGTTCTGTTTGGGACAAGCTGACGAGTGAGGGCTGAAATGGTCCGATTATTACTCGACCAGTTCAAAGAATACCCAAGAAAGATTGCGGAGGCTTTGGAAAGGAAAATTTTGGCCAGGACCAGGATGAATTTTTCTTTTTCAGCTCCGATGTTTTCTGGCAGCGCTGTATAGTTTTCGTTGGTACCGTAACGCTGCTTTTCACGTGGATCCGCCGCGCGGGCTCAGTGGCCATGGCGTTGTGCTGCTGAGCCCAAGGAGGCGGGTTTCAATTCCCAGCCGCGGCGGCCGCTTTTCTGATGGAGACGACAAGCAAAAACGTCCGTAACACGACTTTGGCTCACGTTAAAGATCCTCAGGTAGTCAACATTAATTCGGAGCCCTCCAGTGCGACGCGCCTCATAGCCCTCGTGTAACTTCGTCGCCCCAAATCAATCAATCAATCAATCAATCAATCAATCAATCAATCAATCAATCAATCAATCAATCAATCAATCAATCAATCAATCAATCAATCAATCAATCAATCAATCAATATTTTCAGGTGGATGCCAAGCTTTTCTCTGCTGGCATGGTTATAAACCGCGATTAGTGATACTGTACACGTAAACACACGCGGAGCACAGGAAAAGAAACACATGAGCGAAAACTGAAAGTCCTGTTATTCTTGGGAATTCGTCTAACCAATTTTCCTACCAGCAGCTCGTTCACACGAAATTCCCCCCCCCTCCCCCCTCTCTCTCTCTCTCTCTCTCTCTCTCTCTCTCCTCTCTCTCTCTCTCTCTCTCTCTCTCTGCTTGTTTGTTTCTTTTTCTCTTTTTTGCATCGTTTTTCCTTACTAGCTTCCCTTTTTGTTTGTTTGTTTTTTCTTTCTTTGTCTGCTTCTTTTTTTTTCTGCCTGCGGTATTTTTTACGACCAAAGCACCCATAAAGCGAAGACTCTTGTATGGCTTGGTGATACCAGAGGCATTGTCTTGCAGTGCACTGTTCGTTGCCAAGACATTAACCCTGGCATTCCTGCCTGTCATTCGTCACTGTCTTGTCGTGGCTTGCATCGTCAAGCCTCGAGGAGAACCTCATTTCTTCCATTCTTTCCCTTCCAGCGACAGTTACGGCCTGACTGTCGCCGATGCTGCTCGCTGTGTGTCATTTTGCCCTTTCTATATAACATCCTTAATGCTTGTTATCTAGCGGCCTTGGTGCGTTGAGCATCGTTCAGCGTATTTACTGTTATCGTATGGCTTCCTCGGAACACAAGCAAGAAATAAACTGAAACCTGCTGGCACGTGAAACTGCGTTTTCTTTCGCCAAGACCAGAAAGTTTTCTTCAAGACAATTCAAAGTTCTAGGACAATATGCCAGCTCACACAATTTCCGACTGCACGCAAAACAGAGCCTCTTTATCTAACGACGACCAAAACCGCGCGGTACAAAGCTCCGTCGTGCAATCATACGTGTAGTACACGCTTATATGCAAACGGGAATGGGTGTATCACGGGTTCGTCAGTTTTCCCACCATAATTGTATAACAGAGCCGCCAATCTCCTCGCCATGCACTCAACGCCCCGTGCCGTCCAGCCCAATGCAGAACCGTTGTGCGGCATTCTTGGGAAGGCCGCCCGCCATATGCCAGCAATGGATCACCGCGCCTCAACCTGTTTTCCCGCGAAAAACGGCAAGGTCGTCAAAACCTATAACGAAACGATGGAGGTGCGCCAATTATCGCAAAAGAGAGAAAAATATGGAAGCCTGGGCGGGGAAACGCAGTTTAGCATACCGGTCAGCGTTGTTGTATTGAACGTTTTAATGGGACACGTGTGGATGGAAATCTGGCGTCCGCTTAGCTGAAACTGAGCGGGCAGCGGCTTCGCTTTTCGTTCGTTCGTTTTGTGTTCTGATCACGCAGACGATTAACGGTCTCTTGTAATGTAATGTAGGCTATGTGATAACGTTGGCTTTGATTGTGTGTGTATACGTGTTTTCACGTTTAAAATTTTCAGTTGCTAGCAACTCTACGTACTGTGTTCTTTCCTGATTGATTGATTGCTTCATACAATTCATTCATCATACAATTCATTCATTCATTCATTCATTCATTCATTCATTCATTCATTCATTCATTGATTGATTGATTGATTGATTGATTGATATTGATTGATTGATTGATTGATTGATTGATTGATTGATTGATTGATTGATTGATTGATTGATTGATTGATTGTGAGGTTGAACGCACCGACGCTACACAGGCGATGAGGCGCGCCGTAGTGGAGGGCTGCGGATTAATTTTGACCACCTGGGGACATTTAACGCGCGCCGAAATCTCGCCACACAGTGCTCTTTCTGTCCCAGTTTTATTTGCGCTTTGCCGATCATGTATCTATACCAACACGCCAGATTCGCAATTCTTAATAAACGGCCGGTTCGAAGCTAACTGAAAAGAGAAACGGATCGTCAGTTCTCACATTTCAAGCCTGGGGGTAGAAGCTATATGTCTTCATGGGCGCCGGTAGAAGGAAGGGGGAGTTGGTGGAGTGGTATTACTTCAGTGACGAAAAACAGAGGGGAACAAGGAGAGAAAAAAGTATTGTTACATAGGCCGTATTCTTAACCCCCTATTTATCACCCGCTCCCCAAGTTTAGTTCGTTCGCTATACATGTATACTGAGACCCAGATGTGTGCAAGTGTAAGTTTGTGTTAGACGTTCCCAGCGCTTGCGAAAAGAACGTTACTGTCTCGATGAGTTTGCACGAGTTACGTTCTAGAACCCTCATTGTCGTGCTCCGTGTCTGGCTCATATTATTGCTCCTCCGGCGTGCGTATTCCGAAATGGCGCCATAAGCATTCGAATGCAGTAGCACCTTCTATAATATTAAGAGAAGGAACCTGACTACGCCTTAGAAAAAAAGAAGTATTGTGACTGAAGGGAGATTTGCTCTGTTACAACACTTTCATTTGCATTCTCTGATGGACGTTGAGGGAAAGCAACCAAAAAGTTGCTTTGGAAGCTTTGATGCACGGCGTCGACTGCTCTGCCTGATGTAGTTTGAAGTGATCGCTATACACACACGAACAACCTTTAACTTTTATTTCTTTCTTGTCTGCCGCAGAAAATCAAGCCTGTGAAGAGCACATCTTTCGTTGACTGCAGCCTGTGAGTATACCATACATGGTGCTACTCACATTTCTAGAGCGACGAAAAAACATACTTCCACGCCGGGTAAAGCAAAAAACGCCTTCACGGAAAAATCACTAAGGGCGGGTATCTTGTTGTACCGCATTCTGGGCTACTCAATTCAGCGTCATAACACAAACGATGTTAAACGGGGTTATTACCATCTTACAAAGTTCACTATAGTACTTTCAAATAATTTTCCCACTTGGTAGTAGATTCTGTTTACGCGCATCAACACTTACCGACGCAGCTACTAGTTTTCCGAGGTTCTGTTCGTTTGGAAAGGGCTCGGCGCAGCCTTTCTGACGGTCCTAAGTGAGTATAAAACAGTTGTATAAATCAAACCGGTAACAACGTCGCCGTCAACAAAACAACGCCCCCGGCAACTGTTGGGAAAATGAAAATACAGTACGCGAAGCTTAAGATATCCAATCCGCACTACAGCACGCTGCAACGCTTAGCGTTGCTGCGAAGTTCGTGCGAGTACAATTTCGGCGACCACCGCCGGGTTATGTGGACCGCGAAATTCCCCGTCAATCGCTGTTCAGGGCGCACAGAAGCAGCTAAACCGCATAGAACGACACACATCGCGTGCGCCGGCATCATCAAATCGAGTGCCCGAAGGGCTGCTTTTCCGCGGTCAGACAAATGATGATGGTGATGATGATGATGGTGGTGGTGACGATGACAGAGGCGAATAGACGCGGTGCCAGGCACCGTCTGTTACGCGGTTGAAGTAGGCCACGACAGGAGAAGAAATCGGCGCGGAATCGCCGGCGTCTCACGTTAAACTGACCATATTTTGACTCGCGAAATAACCAGTTCCAGTCAGGCTTCCTTTTTCCGTTTTCATTTCTTCTCTTTTTTTTTTTACTTCCTTTCTCTCCCTCTCTCTCTCTCTACCTTCCTTTCTTGTTTTGGTATGGGTTGTTCTTGTATTATTGCTTCTGTTCCCCGGGTGATCTCAAGTTTGAAGGAAGCGAGGGAATCTGGGTCATTCCGGGTCAAAAGAGGGGAGCGGCGTCGGCTGCGAGTTAACTTTTTTTTATTTATTCTTGTTGGTTTTTCATGGTCGGATCACAAGACTGACCCAAACCGCGCAGACTTCCTTGTCTGCGTTAAGCGGACGTACACGCCTCCTCAAGAAGGAAAAACGAAGACGGGAATTGTGGTTGGTAGCACATAAGGTGCGAGCAGCGTCGCCATGGTTTGAACCGAATTATAATTGGATAGCTATTAAGGCTCTAGTAATTTCGAAGCGAGTGGTTCCAATATGACGCGGCGTAGTAACTTAAAAAAGGAAGGTGGCTCACAGGTAACCTCAGACTTCGACATTTACGGAATTCGTTGCTAGAGGATCATCCGGCAGGCGGCGTTTTTATTATAACTAGCTTATTTTTTCGCCGCACATGAGTATACAAGCGTTTATCGTTGTGTTTCCATAAGCGGCGCCAGGGCTACGTACTGACTCTGATTACATTTAAAGTACCTGTACATATTAATTCTGCAAAGATTGCAAAGGTACTCCCGTCTTGCTCGCATTTTTTTTTCCTGCTTCTCCTCCTGCTTCCGTCTGAAGAACTTCTCTTTTTATTTCCCCGCCTATGAAACTAGCTTGCACTTGACCGAGCGTACTCCAACAAAAACTCTGATATTCACTAAATTGCCCACTTTTTGTCTCGCTTTGCAGTAAGTTCTAACCTACAAAGCGGAGGTGGCTTGACTTGGAGGCAGATCTTGACTTCCCACACAACAACATGAACGCAGTATTGCCGTATTCCCCAGAAGGCTTATCGTATTTCGAGCTTCCTCATCTAGAAACCCAAAACGTGCTATTAGATGTTATCACAGCATAAAAAAACGAGTCAGTGCTCTTTTTGGAGACCCGATTCATACTGAGTGGAAATATTGCATCTAAAAATGAGGAATACATAATGGCAATCATTGTTGTAATTTCCTGCACCGGTAGTTTGCGTTGAACGCATTGAAAAAGCCAACGAAGACAAACTTTTCTATCCCGATTAGAGAAACGAGACAATAGTTTTGACATGAACTAAAGTGATCAAGTAACAATCTAGCAGCCCAGACGAAGCAAATTATAACGTGACTATGACGGGCTAGGTAAAAAAAAAGAAAAAAAAAGAGGATCCCGGGCCGTCTCCACCAACGTGAAACCTGGAGAGGGGCGAAGTATGAAGTGCATAAGTGTATTGTGGGCGCCTTGGCGTTTTTGCCAACGGAGATGAAACAGTTGGGAGGTAGAGCTACACAGCTTGGCTGTGAAAGTCTCTTGCCTTTGAAGCACGAAGCGTTCTAGCGCGAGGCGTAAACGAGTATCCCCGGTGTTTTTCTTAGTACGCGTTACGAAGCGTTATAGCGTGAGGCGTTAACGAATGCCCCGGTGTTCTTTTAGTGCGCGTTACGTTCTAGCGCGAGGCGTGAACGAGCGCCCCAGTGCTTTAGTACCGTGACTGCAAGAGACGGCGATTAAATACACAAGTACAAAAATACGGCGAAAAAAAATGCCCGACTTATACCCGACTCAAAAACATAATCCGTGCTGTGACAACATATCCAGCAAGACGTCCTTCTTGCATTGAGCGACGTAACACGACATTTTTTTTTTTTTTCGTGTCAAATCATACGTTAGGCCTCTTGTCATTAGCCTACTTCGCCCTTTCGGTTGCTGCGATTGGTCATTCAGACGCGATGAGCTGAAGCGGACCCGCGGGTGTTTCTAAACGTTGTTCTTCTCCGCACTCGCTTCATGGGACCATAATAACTGCAGCCATCAGTTCCCGAGCGCTCGACATAATGACACCCGTAGGAAGCAGCTGTTGCGTCACGATTTTAAACAACACAAAGCCTCGGAAATAACTCTGACGGCTTTTCCCAGCTCCCTTCGAAACACTGTTCACCACCTCGATGTTTAAAACTAATCGAAGTAACCATTTCTAAAGCCGTGTTTAGCCTTACGTAACATGTTTTTCTAAAAACTGATACTTTTGTTTCAACGCATGCGCGTAGGTGTACACGCGTGTCTGCTCTTGTTCTAGGAGAGAAAGAAAGACTGGAAGCTCGCCAGTTCTACCACTTTGTGTGGTTTCTATAAAAGAACGCAGAGCGGTAGAGAACGTCTGTTCTACCGAAGAAGGTGACAGCTTAAACCCGGGATTTTCTGGCATGTGTACGCAACGGCTCCGTTCTCTTATCGCCGCGCGCTCACCCCATAGCGGCCGCACATGGACGTATGAATATGGATTCGCGGAAGCTGTAAACCAGGGGGGCAGACGGCGTTCGGGGAACAGCTGCGACGCGACTGCGATTTGAAGACAAAAAACGAGAGCGGGGACGAGAGGCGGGATTTTTAAATATTCCAGCTCAGGTAATGAGCATTGAGTCACGAGGGAAGGAGGGCGGACGTAGGAGGAAGAGGCACTCGAAGCCGCGCTATATACGTACGCGCGTAAATCTTCGACAGCCTACTTTAAAAGATAAAACAAGGACTCGGGCCACTGGAAAGGATAGGACGAAAGTTGTGTAAGGCTTAAGAGAGAAGAGTAAAAGTGAGCGAGTGAGGCGGAAGGAGTGATGAGGACGCGACAAAAAAACGAAAGAAAAAGATGTCTCTCCTCGCGAAAAAAGAAAAGAAAGAGGACAAAACAAAGTTTCAAACGAAGTAAATTTCCCGCCACCGCATGCTCCGTTGAGCAACTCGATCACACGAATGGTGGCTGCGTACCCAAAGCACGTTCGCGGGTGGCGGCTGCCGTCATGCTGTACATTTTCTGTAGGGCGCACTACAAGGCAAGGTTCGAACGCGCGACCTTGAATACAACTCGCTCGCTGCGAGGCCGGCGGCGACGACGTTGCGGCTGTCTCGGACTGCTCTCCGTCGCCGACCGAACTGGAAGCGATGCGGCGCGTACCCTTTCCCCTCGCTGAGACGACGCTGCCGGCGTCGGCCGCCCTTGCATTGTTCGCTTTCTGTTTCATTCGCTTGTCCGGTAAATTCGCTCTCATCGGCCTTGGCGATCCGACCAGGCGCCGGGACGCGATAACGCGGCGTTGCCGCTCACGCCACGTACGCCGGCAACGCCTTCTTCCTACAGTGGACGGCGCTGTTCCGGCTATGCATGCTTTGGAGATCAGGGAGTTAAAACGGGGCTAAGCTGGGGCTATGTCACTGCACCGAGAAATTTAAAGTTACGCATACATACATGTACGCCTTAGTTTTTATCTTTCGTTGAGGGCTGTCACTCGAGCTATCGCTACTGCGATAGCTATGTCAATGAAAATTGCTGTGTGATATCGACAGCTATGCGCGAGATGTCGCTATATGATTCCTATCAGTTACGAGGCACAGCGCAAGGGATTGTGTCATGCTAATTAAAGACGGCTGGAATAATCTAGCATTCCCTAGACGTGGTACACACGTTTTGTTTGTTTTTTGTTACCACCACCAAAAATAAAACTGCTATGACCGGAGAGCGAACCTGTGACATAACCCTCAACTGCACAGAGCACTGATTTCGCCTTTAAATGCAGCCAGACGAAAAGAGTAATGCTCAGAGGCCGTTCAAATACTTACGTCTGCGCCGTAAATTTCACAGCTGGAAACATGGTATTTAATGTTTCATTGCTTTTGCTGCTGACGAATGATGTTGTTGATGAATGATGAAGGTGATAGAGGATGCGACGAATGCTTTATATCCGAGACAACCACAAGCTCTCTCTAGTGCGAAGCCTCAACGAATGGTTCTACCCGAAGAATCAAGGGGAATACACGCTGCTCACGATGTGGGCCTTCGCCAGAGAGGCAAACCTCGTGGGAAGGGCCTAACGTGAAAATGTGGACTGTCATCCCTTCCTTTCACCACTGCTTTCCCTCTTTGGCCATAGCGCCATCCTAGCTAAATTCATTCATTCATTCATTGTTATATTCTGGTAGCCGCATTGGTCTACCAATGAAAACGGAAGAGGGAGAGAGTAACGGGGTTTACAGCCGCCGTAGGCGGCTCTTCTTCTGAAAGAAAACCAGTGGCGACTCTAAGAGAGAGAGAGAGAGAGAGAGAGAGAGAGAGAGAGAGAGAGAGAGAGAACTCTATTTGCCCAGAAGTAGGGAGCTTGGGCTTGAAAAGCCATTACTGTCGGTTTTTATGTTGCAAGAAGACAACGATGACATTTCCGTTTCCCTGTTTTTCCTCCTTTTCTCTTTTTCTCTTCCAGCCTTTCTCTTTTCTCTAGTTGCATAATCTCCCTTCCCTCGTTACCCTAACACCTCCAACGCTGCATATTCTCCAGGAGCGTTTCGTGGTGTCGTGTGTTGGAGACGGTAGTGGTTCCTGTCTCCTTGCATTCGCTCTCTCGGGCACAGTGCACTTGGGCCATGAAATTTACAACGGTAAATATGCTGATTGGATTACTTTATGCAAGATGTTTGCACGCGGTCGTTCTCGTTCAATACACATCCATTGTAAACGTTTCTTCAGTTGCAAAAATTCAAGAACGCGGCTGGCCAAAAGTGTTATAGAGGTAGCGTTCGGGTAAACCCCGGTATATATAATATATTTATTTACAATACTGCAGAACAGTCACCACTGAGATCATACCAGGTGCGCACAGTATACAAATACAAAGAACGCTCAACAGCATTAATGATCAAGCAATACATAAAAACTGAGAAACATCAACGTTTTAATGGCACACAAGCAATTTGTACTATATTCTACATATATAGATCAAGCGCAAGTACATGCTACTTTGCATGACCAAGTATTACATTCGCAATTGAAATGAGCTAAGAAATATATATATATATATATATATATATATATATATATATATATATATATATATATATATATATATATATATATATAATATATATATTATATATATATAATATTTTACACTTTCTTTCTGACTCAAAAAATTCTTCACCTGTTTCTATGACCCACCACAACCTCCCCTTTGCTTTCCGAGGTTTTCTTGACTGCCAACCCTTATTTTCTGTCTTATTTAACCGAGCCCCTCATTTTCCCATTTTCTGATTCGCTATATATATATATATATATATATATATATATATATATATATATATATATATATATATATATATATATATATATATATATATATTTATATATATATATATGTATGTGTGTGTGTGTGTGTGTGTGTAGCATCCGCTCCTTTCGACCGGCCAGTCGGTGTCCATCCTCCGCGTACCAGCAGGGGAAGAGACCATCGCGGGTGGCCTCGAGGCACCCGAGCCGCCTACTGCTTCGTTAGTATTGGCGACATGACGCGGCCGCTTTGCGAGGAGGAGGAGGAGACGCGAGGCTGGGGAGTAATTTTCCTCTTGCCTTTCCCCTTCCCTTCTTCTCGACATGACGCGGTTCCAGAGGACGGCCGCCGAGGCGCCCCGCAGCTGCGATTAAGAACACATTTGTGTTCAGGCTAGGTGGGAACACAAAAGTAAGAGCGTTTCAGTGAGCGAACTGAA
Source organism: Haemaphysalis longicornis (assembly GCA_013339765.2). Lineage (NCBI taxonomy): Eukaryota > Metazoa > Arthropoda > Arachnida > Ixodida > Ixodidae > Haemaphysalis > Haemaphysalis longicornis. The sequence goes on along the minus strand of CM023456.1, from coordinate 78,896,814 downwards.
AAGGATGTTCTTATTGTCTTGCCCGTAACGAAGGCGCCCGTAGCTGGCTTGCAGTTTGTAAACTTTACGCAAAAATAGTTTTTACATGACGAAGAAGGGCAGAGTGAGTGAGTGAGTGAGTGAGTGAGTGAGTGAGTGAGTGAGTGAGTGAGTGAGTGAGTGAGTGAGTGAGTGAGTGAGTGAGTGAGTGAGTGAGGAGTGAGTGAGTGAGTGAGTGAATGAGTGAGTGAGTGAGTGAGTGAGTGAGTGAGCCAGTGAGCCAGTGAGTGAGTAAGCGAGTGAGTGAGTGAGAGCAAGAGAGATATTCAACTTACAACCCTATATCTAGAAAGAATCACCTCCCCCTCCTGCTATTCTCCACGAGGTCCTAAGTATTTTGCAAAGTTGGTTTACAATTCCAAGTGCTCTGTATATATGTACACAGAAAATATTCGAGCAGAAGGTAATTCGCGTTCGGGTGTAACTCACATGCAGATACACCATGTCCACGTTCAATACCAGTTAATAACGCAGCATGAATAACAAATGATTTTTAAACCACTCCCTCTATTAGATCGCCTACTTGTTTTTTGTTTTTTATGGCGCCGAAAACCGTCCACATTCCGAACACGAAAGTGGAGGCGCTTTCCTTTTGGTGCCCTCCCCAATACATTGTACCCATCCGAAAATGAGCCGAAGGCACTTATTAAGCTCACGGTTTTTGCACGAACTGGGATGGCCGGTGTAATGCAACGAAGCTTGCCACCATGGGCGTGTAGAATCAGATCTACTGATGTGATTCAGGACGTCAAGGTGGACGCACCTTGCGGCTTGTTTGCGCACGTCTTAATCCATCGTTGCGCTCTAATGTTGTCATCCGGGAACGTTCGAACGTTGATGAATTCACTAATTTTCTCAGGGCTAAAACTACCTCGCATCTACCAAGATGAAGAGGACGTGAAAAGGAAAGTGTTCACTAAGCTCTGGTTAAGGCGAACTCCGCTATTGCAAACTTCAAGGCTAAGACGAACAACACTTTTGCTCTCTTGTGACATATGAACAATCAAATACTTCCGCTTAAGGCGAATTTCTGATAATACGAACAAATTCACGGTTCCTTCAAGTTCGTCTTAACGGGAGTTTACTGTATTCACAACATGTTCTTCGCAAAAATTATATCGCCGCGATGACCATAGCATGATTCTGTTCTACCTGTTACTAGCTTCCTTTAAGAGTCCCAGCGTGCCCAAAGTCATCTTTTTGGCTGTACCTTAGCACACGTCCACAAACTTTGCAGATGCCATATAGCGGGGCTAGTTTCGTCTGAAGCTGCGGCTGAGACCTTATGTAACAGTAATCCTAACTCAACACACTCATCATCATCATCACCATAATAATCATCCTCGTCGTCGTTGTTGTTGTCATCAACTTGGTTGCGTCCACTGCAGTACGAAAGCCTCTCCCAACTATCTCCAGCCGCGTCTATCGTGTGCTAGCCGAGTCCATTAACAAACCAATATCTCACATCTCGGCATGAAGCGCATAGCTACCTACACAGCGTATAGGCGTCGCATACCGGAAGGTGCGCAATGCCATTTAGTTAAACCTGTCATCGCTTAAAGGCACACCCTCGCTTTATTCTTGTCTATTCTTCAATCAGCAGCGAGCTTAGTCACCGCGCATCCTTTTATTGCTCTTGCGGCAATCCGCGCGCACCCGGGGACTGTACGGGTGAACCGAATTGACTACACAAATCCTGCCTTCACCGCTGTAGTTTCAGGAAACGCCGTTCACTTCCTACTTGCGTTAATTCCCCGCGGACCTTCATTTGGGATGCGAGAGCTTTTTTTCCCCTCCGACGTTCTCGGAACGGCAAGCAGCTGTTCACGAAGAGCGGGGGACGCAGATCCAGCACACTTTGCGCTTAGGCGGGAGTGCTTGGGCGCTGAAAGCTCCACCGAGCTTTAACGAGCTTTCAACTCATTGCTATTCTTGAGTCGAGGGCGGGATTCGCGTTAAGAGCTGCACCGGAACATACGGTTAGGTTCGGCGTGTAATTTGCAGCACAGAGTTTGTTGGGCACCACTATAGAGGGCGGCTTGTATACGCTATGCGCGGCCCAGGTGGGAAACGCTTTACCAATCCGTCTTGAAGGCTTTGTCCGTAGTGCTTGCGTGAGCACGTCTAGTATAGCTGTGTGAACGCTGGGGGGATTGAATCCAACCCGGGTCCCATCGGTCGCCAAAGCTGCAGGAAACCACTCGGTCGCAACTTTTGTGCCACTATGCAAGGTACGCAAGTCTCATTACCTGCTGTTTAATTAAGGATGAAGGAGAAATAAGCTTTATTTGGACCAAAAATGAGTTCTTTTTTCTGTACCCATGGCGATAGAGGATGTAGAGGTTAGGGTGTTTAAAAGATAAACGCTTTCACTCTTTTCTTCGGTTCTGGAAGCACCGTGAAAGCTTTAGCCAACACAAAGCGACACAGCGTGATTTGCTCGTCGCAGCAGATACGTCGTCCGTTTCCGCTTTGCTTTTGTGGCGATTTTTTAAAGTGGCTACTGGATGCGTTTATTGCTGCAACAGAAAGGAAGGCGGCCAATAGCCGCTACGCCGCTGTAATGACGTCATCCGAGCGCCCGAAGAACGCCAAAACCGGGAAAGAGAGAAAATTCTTTTGAGCAAGTCTCTTCTGAGTTATCTGAAGGGCAATAGATTAATTTTTGACTGAGGTACTTCGTGACCCCCCATTCTAAGTACTGGATGTATTTGTTGGCTACGTTCTGCACGCATTTAAGGTTTAGAGAAAAGTTGAGAAAAGGATTGCATGGTTCCTTTGAGATTGTAGGGTGTGGAGGGCTGAGACTGCAATGCGGGACGGTGACGTAATGCCGACAGACAGCTTGGAAGTCGGTGACGAGGCTAACGAGTACTGGCTGCTAGGGCGAAGCTGTTCTCTTTTGCGGTTGCAGAATTTGGCGTCGGAAATCGCGGCGCTCAGTTTGCTTCCTTGGTGGTATAAAGTGGAAAGGAGATGGCAGCCAGCCGTTGTGAGCTTGGGTCACTCAATTTGATCAATACGACGGGCCTCGCGAAAGTTCACCACATGCGCTATGAATTTCCATCTGGAAAAAATTGGCAGTGAAAGCTGCCGGTAGAAGCCCTACTGTTTTTTTTTTTTGGTTCGGCGAATGATGACGTCATGTTTATTTTCACAAACCATGTGAAGTAGCTAGCTCAGCATTATGCAGGACTGCTCTCTTCCGGTCCATTAAAGAGTCCTCTGTTCAGTCAATTTTCTGAGACTCGTTTTTTTTTTTTTAATCTAAGTATGAGGTTTCGTACGTGTTGCGGCTAACTAGCAAGACTTGGATGAGGCGTTCGAGGTCGTCCTCTTTGAGTGCTTGTCGGCGATGAGCGATTCGGGGATTGAGGTACGTGTTTCGTATAACAGTGTGCATATTATAGGTGATGGATCGTGGAAATGACTGCGTCGTCCCATTGTATAGTCCAGGATGCGCAACATAATTCATCATGGCTTGCAGCTGTTCCCTCTACTACTGGTAGCACCAGCAAAATAAAAAGGAAGACAACGGTGACATTTAGTGCGAAGAAAAGAAACCACGTCTTAGGCATTAGGAGCATGCCTAGGTTGTGTTCTGAATGATTAAAAGCTGCGCTCAAGTGGAATTAGCACTTGCTCTCATGTTTGTTCCACCTGATGGTATATTGCCGCATTTCATGAACACGATGAGCTTATCGTAAAAACCTAAAGTGTCCTTTTCATAAGTTGTGTCTTAAAAAAAGGCTTGGGTAAACGAGGTAAATCATCGTGGCTCCTATTACTTCGTACGTGGTTACGCCTCGGCGGACAAACTATACAAGAACTCAAAAACCACGCAAGCAAGAAAAACAAGGGTTGATGTCTGTACACACGCGTCTACTTCAACATCCTGGTCGACAGCGAAGGAAGTTTAACACAAAACGGAAGAAATAAAGAGTTAACTTCAAACTGTGGAACATTAGCTGCTGAAGAAGAAGGGCGCGTTCCCATAAGCATTGCGTTATCCAACAACAAAAAATTATCAAACGTCGCGAAAGCAAACAACGAAGCAGATGGCAAAGCTTCCAAATTCAGGTAGCATTTGAAGCTTTTAACAATTTACAAACCTGCGACGTCATCATCATAGGCTTTGAGGAACTGAAAAGTGTCGGCCTCCCAAACATATACGTGGTTCATACTCGCGACGTTATGCCATTATAATGAGATCACAGTTATAAAAGCCTTTATTCCTAACACAGCCAGGCTTACGGCTCCACTCGTCTTGAAGCCTCGCCTCAAGAATTTGATACAACCAATGCGAAGCGTTCGAGCGCAATCAATATTCAGGCGCTCCTTTAAATCCTCCTCAAGTAATATTCGCCCCGCGTTTCATAACCCATCCTCCGAGGCAAGTATCCGCATTTGAGCCGAGCTAACGGATATCCACAAAGAGACTTGTTACCCAACAAATTCGTCGGTGTTGAAATCCGCGGCGGAGTTGACGGCAAAGCCCTTGAAGCGATGCAAATAAGAAAACAAAATCAAGGCGCAACCTCGCCACACTCGCAGACGTAACTAGTTTTAAATTGTATTCACGTAAACGAAATAATAAATGCGAAGTGTACACACATCCCCTTCCTTCGTTTCGGGGTGTCGACGTGAACGCATTCTCGCGCGGAATTTGGGTCACCGTGGTTGGAGAGCGGCGTTTAACCATTCCGGCACTCTTCGTGCTGTTTACATACGTATACGCACACCACGGGCAGGAGAGCCACCCGGTCACGGATCGGCGCGCGCATATCGTTCACCGCGAATGCTGAATAAGGAATGAAGGCGAGTCACTTGCCCCTGAAAGATAGCCGGACACTGCGTTTTATTTTCTTCCGTTCCCGAATGTTTCTCCTTCTAGCTCGTCTCGCTCTGCTGCTTCCTCGGTAAACCAGCATCCTCCGCGAGGCTGTCATGTAAACCAACGCCGTTTGAGGTGACCGGAACGCGTATTCCTTTCATTTTAGTCATTCATTTTTTTTTATTTCGATAGAGAGTTGAATTGCGTGCCACAAGAGGTGTATCAGTGTATAATATGGGGCGTTGCGCGAGTTCATGAACGCGTGTCACGCATTCGTAAGCGGGAACGTGTCTTATTTATTTTTTTCTCGTAGGAGCGGTAACCGCAACTGATGGGCTGCGATCTCGATAAAGCGCAGGAATTCTAAGCTCTGCGTATGCTCGTGGTCGTGACAGCGGCGCCGGACATGTTTGAAATAACGAGTGACGGAAGTCGGGCAGTGGAGAACCTAAACGAAGATACAGGGTGCTTGATAGGATGAAGTTAGAGTGGGCAGTACTGAAAAAGATGAATTGGAGTGGACTGGAAACAGAGAATAACGGTCAGCACCACACCACCCTTTTTGTTTCAACTGTGTACGCACACACAAAAACAGCGCAATGAGACAATGTGAACCACACGGCATCCGGATATATATATATATACATCAGTGTGTCGAACCGGAAATAATACCGGTTCGGTTACGGCTCTGGTTCAGGCGAAATCATTTCGTTCCGGTTCAGTTCCGGTTCGACAAAATCACGTACCGAAACCGGTTCGATGAGTTGAATTGTCACTGAAATTAGAAAAAAAAAAACATTTAGTAGTTTAAAACGACGGTCAAATCAAAATACAAACAAAAATTCAAAATGCTATCATTCCCAAATGGCAGTGGCGCAACTGCACAGGAAACTTGAAAAAATTACGAGATATTAGACAAAACAGATGAAGTGGCGACGATTTACCACCTCCTTTCTCGCTCAGATTTTATGTTGTTTTAGCGACTATTCATAAAGCCACCGCCAAGAGATATGACAGTGGGATATTTTCTGCCCTTTCCTTTTTTCTTGAAATCGCAATCGACGCTATGGAATCGCCCATCACGCTAATCTTGAAGCCTTAAATTTAGTCCTGCGTACTGGCGCGTTCAAATACCAGCGCTTAATACCAAGGGCGCACATTTTTATATTTGTAAAAAACAGAACAATCCTACAACAGGCACATAAATATTATCAATGATTAGATGATTCGGTCACCCTGGATAATTTGTTAGCTGTCACCGGTTATCGAATCTGTTAACCACACTTGTGTAAAAGTAAGATTTAGTTAACGCTCAGTCACTGCGACCACTGGCATTTCCTTTTGCAATAGCTATACCGGATGTGTGCATTACAATCAGTATGTCATCGTACCGCCTGACCCCCGGCCATCGTTCCGTGTGCTACATTGCGGAATCTTATAACAGATTATGCTGTTACAAATGAAAGGGAACTTTGACGCGCGGAGCATGAGATGGGACTTTTTGGTTAGACGCTCTTTAATTCGTCCACAGCAGTACTCCCCTCCTGAACGAGTAGTAGCAGTAGAAGTAATGTAGCGAGTTGGGCAATGAGTACAAGTGCACCTTCGAAAAAAGCAGATTGAAAGAGGACCAAACTGCACAACAAGCAGAAAAGATGATCGCTGGGCGAATGGGGCAGTGTGATGGTACCGGCTGCCTTTCTGCACGTGTCATTGTTTTACTAGCTGTTTCTGCTTCCAAGACTAGTTCGAGGGCTGCAGTTTCTTGCCAAGGGATTAAGTGCGACCCCCAAACAGTTTTCTCTGACATATCTGTTGTTATTTGTATCTGTAAAAAATGGAACTTGTCCACTGTACTGTCCTCAAAAACTGACCACGGAACTCACTTCCTTCGCATTGATGACACTGTTGGTTGTGAAAGGCAGGGCAAAGAAAAGTATAGAGACAATATCTACGTTTTGGTGCTTTTTTTACTTATTTCGGTTTTACTTACTTTTTGCGTAATATTTTAAAGCAACGTGATCCGCCTTTTCTTTTTTGTTGTTTTCCGTGTGAACACATTTAAAAAAAACTGCCGCATTTGATGCCCCGCGCTATATCTCGGCTCCGAGGCGCAGCTTATGTTGCAAGCCGGCAGACTTATTTTAAACCAGCTGGTGATATTAAACGTGGATGAAAATCTCGATACACAGACGCTCTCGATTTCCATCTACTTCAGAAAAACCGTCGTAGGGAAGGGAGATCGAGGCCACTTGTGATCAGCAGCAAACGGCTTAGCCACTGAGCAGCTCCTGTGGTCACACTTGTCAAGTATTAACAATTTGCAGGTGTCGGACATTTTAAACAAATATGAAATGCAAAAAGTTTGCACACATCGGGTTGGGCTTTCGCTGCTTGCGCCGTGGACACTCCTGCAGCCTGATTGCTCCAATAAAGTCGCAGCTAGGGAAGGGCAAAGTCGTTTATATCCCCTGCAAGCTACGAGAATGACATTTCGTTTGGTCAGCTTGCACTACGCTCGCGAATTCCAGCAGCAACGACCATTGCTACAAGAAACGTCAGTAAACTTTATTTTTATTTTTAATGTCTTTCTCGTGTGTCTCTGTCTATACTTACCTTATATATATATATATATATATTTTAATCAGATATTCTGAAATTTGTTTGATGTTCACTTCGTGTTTGACATATTCCGTTCTTTTCTGTGCTTGTTTCATGCAGATAGGTTGCAGCAAATCGGAAACATAGGCGAAATTACCGCACACAGCACTTGGCTTAGCTCTCCTTTCCCGTATCAGCTTCAAGAAGCTTCTGAAGCCGTCAGCAAAAGAGAATAAACACTCCAGAGATAACCGGAGGATAAGAGACAACGGGAAAGAGCTTGTTGACTGCGGTTGTCAAGCCGCGTAATACCGTGCAAATATTCTCAAGATAAGCCCGGGCCTTTCGAAAACCTTTGCTTGTATATACACGTAGAAGGAAAATAAAGGTGGCGTCATTACGTTCTGCAGTATATAACCTTGAGTAGAAGTATCCCGCAATATACTATGTCTCGCGCGTATCGTGATCACTGACGTTTAGGCTATAATGACCGTCCTTTGCCCCGTTCTCACGAGGCTACATACCACCCATGTCTGCGCTCGTGTAGGCCTATATACTTTCTCCAAACGTCCGATGCGGTCGGTATTACGAGCAGGGCGCTTACATAACTCGTGTAAGAGCTGGGCGCCTCCATCATCGTTGCTTCAAAGAGGAGCGCGTTTCATTGTTCCGCACGTATCACTCCATCGCGAGTGTTGCGCGCAACGCGCGCGAGCAGCGCGTTTACACGCGCGTACGGGGCTGTCACGGATGATGTATAAGCGCACAGACCTTCGCCCGGCAGCGTCCGACTCGGTCATTAAGCAGCGCCGAAGCCAAGTCCCGAAAGCCAAAAGATACGAAGAACACTTGGCTGGATGGCGAAGCTAAAGTAAGGAAGAGCTAATTTGAAAGAGAAAGGTAGGAAGAGAGAAAGAGAGAGAGACAGAGAGGAAAGGCGAGACGAGTCACCTCTGAAAGGAGTAAAGAGCGGCGGCGGCGGCGGGGAATCATTACACGTGTAAACGACCTTGCACGGAAGTTTCACCGTTATAAACATAATCCCTCGCGCGCTATCGAGTCGCCGAGGCGGCATGCGCACACCGCTTCGATGTTGTTGAAACTTTCTCCGCTTGAAACGTACGTACGTATACACAGACAGATGCGGGAGCTGCGTTTACGTTGCCAACGTACTCATACATAGCGGCAACACCTTTCGTGAGCGGCCGGGGTCGAAGTTAAACGTTAGGACAAGGCCTTCGGCAGCCGACGCTGGCGACGCTAATAAAGGACGGACGGAAAGCTTTAAGGCCTATTTGAGCTGGGAGGCGACAGCTGTATACTGTAACCCGTGATGCGGAGGGCACGCGTCTTTTTCCTCGCCATGTTTTTCCTCGTTCTGTTTTGCTTGGCTGGCGTCGTTCCTGTCTCGTTTCGTTTATTTTGTTGCGGCAATGTTCGCCGCGGTCCGTTACATGTGTTGGGTGGAGGCGTGACTTCGCGATTGGAGATATTGTCAGGCGCTCAGAATAGCACGTCTGTAGCGTTCCTTAGTCTTTGAAGAAGCACTGAAGATAACTACCACAGCGCCGTGGCACGCGCGTACGACGACGCAGCGCAAATGTCGATGGGTCGAATGCCTTACGTAATCCGCTGGATAAAAACTCAACGCTCGGAGAGCTCGCGGCATTGCAGACGACTTAATCGTTAGCTCGTAACGATGACACCGACGCTTGCAAACACCGTGCAATCACGTGCGCACTATCGGAGGGAACCAGTAGAATAAACATATTAGAAAGAAGCAAAGTAGAAAATGAAACGAGGAAGAAACCATTACAACTGCTCGTTAGAGTATGAGGAATGCTGTGAGTCACAAGCGTTTTCGAATGCGTTTAGGTTTTGTTGAAGGAGTATTTAGCACTGCTTGTACGGTCTTGCGCAGAATTGAATTGCTAAATTATTGTTTTGCGTAATAATCTCCGAAGCACTTGCACATTTATGCACATACAGCAAACCATCGTTATAACAAAATCGCTTTAATCGAAGTCTAGTTTTCTTCGAAGTTTTTTATAGACCGCACTGCGGTGTGCTGACAGCAGGTCAACACCGCTTTCAACGAAGTATCGCTTATATTGAGGCAGTTTTTTGTTCCGAGGACCTTGTTACAACAAGAACAGGAACACAGAGCATATATATGAAGCACATTTCCAAACTACTGACACCGGTGGCGCGGGTATTACACGTCGATATTGTTTAATGTAAAGAAAACCTTAGGTACATTTGAAGCCTAATATAAGCACATAACCGAGAATATCAGTGTTCTTTTAATTAAAAATACACGTTGTACTGGTTTTTATGAATTAATTTTTTTAAAGATGAGGTTATATGAAGGTACAACACAAAACATACAAGTAGGAGCTGACTCGCGTTGCCTGCTCAAGCGTCGCCAATAACTAGTTTCGGGTGGTTTAGGTTTAAGCCGCCCATATTCGGCCAGCTCCGCCCAGTCGACGTTTAACGAGATAAACGAAAGAAATACACCCCTCCGTCAAACGACGATTTTGGTTGAACTCGGAGCTTTCTCGTGACGGTTCCTTTGATTGTCGTTTAACGGCAGTGACGGTAGTAACGAGTAAAGAAATAACGACATATTTTGACATATTTTCTTACGTCTCATACATCCGTGCAGAGCTGAAACTATCCTCACGTCACCGCAGCAGCCAAAGCAGGAACGTCATATAAGTATACATTCTGAACACGTCATTCGACGTATCATGTGGCACAGGTCACCAGGAAGGTCGCAGTAGAAAGTAGCATGTGAAGAGTGCAAAGGAAAAAAGAAAAGTGATCGATGACTCCGGGAGAAACGCTTGTTTGTGCAACGGCCAGTTCCGCGTAACCCTCCCCCCGGCTGGCAACATAAGAGGGGGATGTCCTTGGAAATTGGAATGTTGGGATGCAAAGGTAACCTTTTTAGTTTTATACTGTTTCTCCCTTTATGATTCTGCCGTGCTCGCGTTCGCGAAGGATAACGAGTCCGTCGGGCCGATGACCCTCACGGAAGTTGATCAGAAACAATACGCCACGGACGCGGAAGAAGCTATTAATGCGCGCAACCTTGGGCAGCGTGCCGGCGCCGAGTGGTTCGACGCGCCAGGCATGTTCCGTTATACACGAAGAGGATTATAAGGACGTAGCGCCTGGCGCTAACGAAGGTGTCTACGGCTTTCTTATACGAAGTTTCCGCTTGGGAACGTGTGTGAGGGTATCCTGTTCCGTAAGCCGAAATATATGTGGCAAGGTAAATATGTAAGACGGAGATTTTTTCCCGGTAAAGCTACGGCTGGCCAAAAATTTTGTTTCACACGCACCCGAGAATGTTCGAAGGTGGTTTTCCTCAATACGGTCGCTTTTTTACACGTTCGCTTGCTTGCCTATAATTGAATGTTTTTCTGCTTAAATTAAGTAAGAGTTGAAGTTAAACACTGCGGCTGTTCGTATTCAGCGTACATTTATGTCAGCTATCCCGATGTTAAGCGCCCACCCAAAATTATCCGTATGGTAGGGCTGTCAAATAGTAAAAATGAAGCCACCTTTGTTTGCCCTACAACATGCAACACGCTCACTGCAATTGAAAAACGAGGTGCAGAAAGCGGTCTGCACAAATTCGGAGAATTTCAGTGCAAAACGTATTTCGAAACGACTAAATATGCACGAAGAGGGAGGTGTTTCGCTTGGATACACAAATAAACTCAGCTTTCGGTAACTTTAAATGTTTATTCTTCAGTCGATCTTCTGTTAAAAAGTACCCGTTGAGTGTGTCCCTCTGGCGAACGTTCTGGTCTGTTCTCTCCTGATTTTTTTTTAGGGCGGGAGGGGGGGGGGGTCAATACGTGCTTCGTTGCTACGCAGCAGCGGTTACAATCGAGGGATAGCCAGACAAAGACTCCTGTCTCATAACACGAAGAACAAAGGTTCGATTCCGGCCACGGCAAACGTTTTCTTATTTTATTTCACCCACGATAATTCATCATACTACCCGGAGTGTGCGTTTTGCGGCAATTCAGGCACACTCTATTACATCGTGTGGGAGTGCGACCGAAACCCCGGCCTTCGCCCCATTCCCAACCCTTCCCGTGAGCAGTGGGAGAGCATCCAGCTCGAGCCTCGACGACCAGATGATCTTGTCAGACCGAGCGGACAGAGCCAGGATTGTCCATGGGCTTCCGGACTAGGAAGCCACCCCGCAATTTATTTTTGCTCATTAAAGTTTCTTCCTCCTCATCACCGTCAGAGAAAGTTGGCTTTCCTGCAAGGTGTCTTTGCGTTAGAGACGCCATCAGTGCGAACACTAAAGCTTCGCTTTAAAAAATGCTGACGGCCAGATGGCTTCTCCGCGTCGCTACTCACTCGACGGATCGGAAACAGCATCCTTCCTCTACCTTTGCGTGCATCCGTAGAACGGCAGTTCTGGCCTTCATTCATCCTCTCGTCTGGCCAACAGGGCCGCCTGGTGTTTTTTTCAGAAATTGGTGCGTGTGTAACAGCACCGGTCGTCGTCCGCGACCCGAGTGGCTTGAGAAACACTGCACCCCATGGCTGTGGGGTTACAGTGCGATGATCATCAGGCGCTGCTCGTTCCTTGACGGTCATCGTATTCGCGTGCGGGCGGAGTGAAGGACGGAAGGGCAGGTTTTCCGCGCCGCTCGGCTGGGCAGGGGTCAGCACGCAGCTGCTGAAAGTGAGAGAGGCACGCGCGCGTGCGCCTCTATGCACGCACGGATGGACGCACGAGTTTCCATGTTTCACAAGCTATGCGATGGCGTCGAAGCAGCCGTTGCTGACATATGTATGTTGAAAGTAGAGCCAGCAGCCGAGCACGCCAGGGAAACGCTAGGGAAATAGTCTCTCCCTTCGGCGGAAATGGGGATTAAGAAACTGTAGGAAAGTAAGAAAACAGAGAAAAAAAGTCCGGGCCATCTCCACTAATTTGAAACCTGGGGAGGTTGCCAAGCATGCAGCGTATAAGTGTACTCTTGGCACCTTGACATTTTTGCTAATGGGGATGAAACTGTTTTGGGGTAGAGGTATGCAGCTCTGCTGTAAAAGTATCTTGTCTTTAAAACATGAAGCTCTCTAGCGCGAGGCGTGAACGAGTGTCCCGGTGTTTTTTTTTTTTTTAGTACGCGTTACGTTCTAGCGCGAGGCGTAAACACAAGCAGTCAACTGGCCCTGAACCGTCGCGTGCTGTTAGTGGCAGCCACACTTCCAGGACTGAGGCCCTCTCTATGCATGTAGCTTATCATAAGGAGGCAATAATATTGATAAGGGAAATATATGTGATAATTGTGACTATATAGATAAGAGAGAAAGGCAGATCTTAATCTTGTTGTGGTAGGTCGACTCTAACTCCAGAGAGAGAGAGAGAGAGAGAGAGAGAGAGAGAGAGAGAGAGAGAGAGAGAGAGAGAGAGAGAGAGAGAGAGAGAGAGAGAACGATCTTTAATGAAACTGGCTATGTCAGCAGAGCTAAGCGCCTTATGTCTGCGCAACCTGGCTGGCGGTCCGCATAGACCCGGAGTGGTATTGTCTTCCGCATTCGCAGCGGGAAAATCTTCTCTTGCAACCACCCACCTTAGCTGTGGGCGTTTCCTTGAACCGGTGATATTTTCGGAGAAACATCTGTCGCTCAGGAGACACCTTGTCTTGTAAGATTAGTCTTGCGCGATCGTATCAAACAATATCAAACAACAAACGTCGCAAAAAAAAAAAAAAACCTATCAGCTTCGCGAGAACTTCGGACAAAAATTAGGCTATCCGCACCGAACTGCGCGTAAGCCAATACTTGGCCTGTCAACGGTAACAGACTGCACTCAGCATGTATTCGCCTGGTTTGGGAATAAACTTCCTCAAGAACACACGCCGCACAAAGCGAAACAAAGAAAGAAAAAAAAACGGAGGGGGGAGGGAGGACGCTCGTCTCAGCGATGCGATCCCCGTCGTGTATCTTCCCCTCGAAGTCAGTGCGCACGGGCCGAGAGGGGCAGGTGTCCAACGGAACTGTTCAACGCCCCAAGCAGCGCCGGGCAGACGGTCGACAGCGCAGGTGGAAGTGGCGCGTGCGTTTTTTTCCGCGCAAATTCAAAGTAAGAACCCCCTCAACTGACCCTCTCCAGCCGCCTCCCGTTTCCTCCTTTCGTATTTTTGTTGGCGTCCTTTCGGGAGTGCACCAGCCTACTACTGTCTTTGGACGTCCTCCAGGCCAGTCGCACGCGTTCCGCCGCGCGGCCCCGAGTGGCCTCGCCGTGATCGCGTTTGAACTTGGCGCCGAGGCTTAACGAACTGCCACAACCACGTTCTTCCGTCGGCGGCATCAGTATGCGCCGCTACGAAGTTGGATTTCACCGGCACATGAAGCAGCACGCTGCGTGGATGCGGTGCGGCGTGCGGGGAAGGTGGGATTACGACGGCCACGTGGATATGTGAAGGCGACGACGGCTCTGCGGGAACCGAGGAGGATTTGGAATGGAGAAGTCGTGAGTTCTGAAAGTTTATTTGCAATTTACTACGCCTATGCGCGGAGAAAAAGCTTCTCTTTTGTGTGCCTGTCACCGTAACTACCCGCAATCTGAATAATTTTATGTTACGATCACCTGAGCACGTTTACCCTCTAGCCGAGGCGACGGACCCGGATGTTAAGAAGGCGCGCGCGTTTTGAAAGGAGATTGCGCTTCATGTTTGACATCGCATGCTTTTGCTCGCGCAAGTTTGTCGTCACTGTCGTAGTTTATAAGCAGAATAAGTGCGAGAAGTCCCGAAATGACTCGTGTCACGTTGAAAACACCCGCAGTAGCCTAGTAAAGCCGCCCGAAATTCGCGCTTGACATTGTTTTTGCGGACCGCAGATGGCCGCTGAGTATTGCACACGTCCGAGAATCCTGAAAACTGAAGCCGTTTTTCTTTCTTCTGGAGACGGACACACATGCAGAGGACTCGCAGACCTTGAAAAGGACACCCCGACGGAAACAGGTTGAAGGAAAAGCGTCAGTGGAAGCGACTTTCTCTCGTCTTTTCTTCTTTTACGCGCGCTTTGTAAATCCCATCGCACAAAGGCAGGCTCTTCGGTGACAGTCTTGCGCAAACTTTGTCACAGCAGTGAAACGCCGGCATCACGTGAGGTGCCGTAGAGCAGTACGTATAGTTCCACGGGGAGGCAGAAATGCGAACACCGGTCACGTACATCATGGGCGCGCACCGCTTTCGCTAGCTCGATTTTGAGTGGACGAAAAACGGGAACTGCATGTGGCGACCGCCGCGCTAAACTCGCGCGGAATTTTAAACAGGCCGCGCGCGACTTCGACGCTCGGACGGGAGGGCACTGGGGACGTACAGTTTTCCTTTAACACGACGCGGACGCACTCGCTGCGCGGGAAATCAGAGGAACACCGTGTGGAGAAAATTTCATCTCTCGTACCAACCCAATGTCTATATATGTCAATGTCGCTGCTTACGCAACAACTGGTGCACGTATACAAACCGCACCCATAAAAGCTAACGGTGAGCGGCTTTCGTGTAACACTCGTGGCGAAAGACTGAAACAAAAAGGGCCTTCAGAGAATTAGGGCAAAGACCAGGACAACGCCTTATCCACTGAGCCACCGAGGCGGGCTAGGTTCAAACGTTAGAAAACTGTTAGCTTGACACGTGGTAGTGAGTACATCTAATGCCCTCTTAGCACCGCGGTGTGATCGACGGTAATACCGGATACGCCGCGCAATAACACACGAAACGATACCGGGAACCCCAATAAAATGCAATATACGGAACGCATCCACTACATCAAGCAACGGATATAATACAGGATCTATAAGTTGATACATCACGCGAGGGTTTAGTGGGGAGGGAACAACGAAATCATTTTAGGTGCAAGTACAAACGGTATTTTCTAATTGTTTTGGTGCCAGGAGGTGACTAATAGGTTGTACCATCACAATCACATGTGTCCAAATGCCCGTGCCTTTTTATTGAGGTCACCATAGAAAAGCGTGCAGCAAGTAAGCAGTTCGTATCACCCTGTACAACGCACAAAGTCGCAACGATTAGTGATAGCGTTCGCTTAGTATATTATCTGCTTGCACATTGAAAGAAGCCACCGCGTACCACACTGTCACGTACTTTACACCGATTTTGTTGATAACCGACAAAATAATAGCAATAACAATAAAACAGTAACGATAACAATAAAGCGCACTTTACAAGGGTGTATTGTGTTTTGATAGGGTGTAACAGCATTATAAATAAAACTCATTTAGGGTGTTCTCTTTCATTCTTTTTTTGCTAGGATGTAAGGGGGTTAGTTATAGACAGTGATTCACATCCTTAAGGGTGTAAAAAATTTGCAGTGTGCACACTGTGGAGCACTGCACGTGCTTTAGTTCATAACGAAGTAACGAACGACGTGGGTTCGAATGCAGTACCGGATTCGAGATAGGCACATCCGTACTTCATACAATTATTCGTACTCTGTAGCCAGTTTCCTATTTCTAGAGACACTAAACTGTAATAGGCTAAGGCGGAAATGAAATCATTTCAATGCCTGGAAAGGATGCAAACAATGTACGTAAACGTTCGGCGCACTCTTGTTAGTGTTTCCGTTCATCTGTAGACGCGTAAGATGATACAGCGACCATATTTTTAGTCGATAGTCAGGGACGTTCGGACACGTGTATTGGATTGTGTGTGAATACCAGCTTTGCCCCACGGCTTCTGAGCAATGAAATTGTACCCTTTCGACAATCCAGAGTTTGAAGCAACCAGCTACTTGCATGGTTGGAGCTAACCTCTAAAATTAACCAACAGTTATTTTTCGCTCCAGACGCCTTTCTTGTGTCTATTGTCTACCTCCCCCTGACCTGGAATTCTGTGGGAGAAGTTTTATATAACTAAACAACCTTCCTGTTTAAAGATTGAAAACTACGCTAAGACAGCACTAAGAAAAGGCAAGACGAGACTGGGCGGTGACTAACAACAAACGGTTTATTTAACCGCAGCTGAATATATACCGTGGGAAACAAAAAAAAAAACACAAAATTCATTGAAGTGCGAAGGCAGGGACTTACTTCTATAAAAGTATGCACATGCGCAAAGACTACGATCAATGACTACGATCAACTATAATCAAAGATTACGATCAAAGCTGGTGGCCCCTCTCCCTTCGTCGGAGACCCGGATGTTGCACCTCACATGGATTTCCGAACTTGCCGCTGATAGTTCTCCATGACTTGGCACGCCCGGTTCGTTTTGTCCGCAGGCTTTCACATCTCTTAAAAAGTGGACCGCCTTAGCCCGCGCTATAGAACCCGCGTCAACCGGCTGCGCGAACTCTTCGGTGTCTGTGCTGCTAACTTCAGGTGCAAACGCGCGTGAACTGGCGAGGAGAACAGCACGGGAGAGATAACGCCACAAACGCTGGGCAGAGTGTTCTCGAAGGTCGAGCTGGCCGACGCCGGGCACTTCTTGCGAGCTCCTCACGCGACGCAAGCCTGGCCAACGCCGGGCGCTCCTCACAAGGCGCACGCTCACGCGCACTTGGTATTTTTTCTTTGTATTTTTCCCATGGCAACGCTCGACGGCGCAACTAAAGGATTAAACAGCTCTGCTGTTATAACAACATTAATGAACGTTTCTACAGAGAAGGCTCTTTATTAGAAGAGGAAGCCGAGATGTTTGCCGGAGTTTATACACCGACATGCTACTCGGCGGGGGAAGGGGGAGGGGGAAAGAAAAGGCCCCATAGATTACAGGGCAGAAGAAAGAGGAAGAAAGGGAAGAAATAAAAGAAGATAGAAAAATAACGAGAAAATGACACTCAGTTTCTGAGTAGGGGGGGAATACAAAGTCTGTCTTCTAAACTCTAAATCAATGCAGTGACGCCAATCTCGTCCAGATAGTCGAACAACGCCTCCAGTACTTTGCGTTGAGCTGGTGGAGATGGCCATGGACCAAGAAGTACTTTCAAGGACACTGGTCCTGGTCTGAGGCGCTCTAGTTTCTGCGCAAGACTGCATCTTGCGTGTATGTATGCAGAGCATTCCAGCAGCAAATGCTTCACGGTTTCCGGCGACCCGCAGTTGTCGCAGTAAGGGTTTGTGGTGACACCAAGTCGAAAAAGGTATGCCTTCGCAAGCGCTGCAAACATGAAAGCTCTTTTTCGTTAATCTTCCATAGTCATCCCCGAAGAGGACTCAAAACGTTCCCTCTGAGGTGTCCGCCCACTCGCGCAAAGCGCGCATCGACGCGACTCTGTCGAACGCGTCTCCCGAGCTCGCCGAGAATGTGCGCGGCGAAGCGACGCCCATGCTTGTCGACCAGGACGCTCTGCCCTCGTTTGCATTTCAAGCGCGGGGGTTGTGGTATCGCCTGAGGCCCCCCTGTTGCCCTTGGCCTTGAGGGACGTACGACTTCTCACAAAGTCCGCTGCCTTGCGCAAAGTGCTTCCCTTCGCTTTCCGCTCCCTTTCAGCGTCGTCCCTCTAAAAATCGTGTAAATGCGCGCGTGAGCGGCGTACGTTATAGTTTCGCACGCGCTCGTGCGCAGCCTTTGCAGATGGGCCGAGCGCGCGTTAACGTCAGCTGGCGCCGGCGTTACATAAAGGTCTTAATCGAGCCGAGCCAGTTAATACGGGTGACCTGGTGATAACATTGAATGCGATCAAAAGTGTCGAGTGCATCCTGCTACATGTGCTCTTGGTACCCCAAACCACGTGTCGATCACGTGTCGTGGTTCTCCTGATCCTATGGCTAAAGAGTTGTGCTGCTGTGCCTAAAGACGCGTCCGGCCGCGGCGACTGCTTTGCAGACGGAGGCGAAAAGCAAAGCGAAGGCGCTCGTCGCTCGTGTGTCGAGATTTCGGCGCACGTTGAAGATCATCAGGTGGTCGGAATTAATCCGGAGCCCTCCACTGCACCGCGCTTCATTGTAGCCTCGGCGCGTAAAACCTCCCAGATTTGAATTTGGCTTTCCTGACCTGCTTCTGAGCGGGATCTTGATAATACTCCCCACTCCCCGAGGGGTCTCCGGTTTGGGATAGTAAGTGTAATAGTAATACTAGTAATATTCGTAGCAGTGAGGGACGCAACGTATGAGCTAACAGCGTGACCTGAACACCCAATTTTTCCGCGTACAGTAACTCTTCATAATAATGACGTCGACATTTTGCTATATTCCACGTGTTTCATGCATACCCCAGACCATATGCGCTTTGCAATGTGTCGCTTATAACGAAGGCAGTTTTCTCTCTCCAATGAACTTCGTTATAACCAGGGTTCACTGTAAACGAGTGGAACAGCGCTTCTAACTAGGGTTGACAATTGGGTAATACTCCATGCTGGGAGTCACGTTGACGCGGTATATGAGGTGACACCGCAGTCATTACACGCTACTTGTTACGTACTGTACTTGAGCGGAATAATTGTTCCGGGTAGGGCACTGCGTAACAAACGTCGCGTGATGTTTACAAGGCGCCGTTTTGCTATTCGCTAGCGTGTAAATAAAGCGTATAGGCGTTCCAAATATGCGCAACAGCCATTTTCATTGACGAGACCGCGCGTGTCCAGAATTGCAGAATAATCTATTAAGAGCAAATTCATGTAAGGGCGGCGAGACGTGTAAACGATGGTAGTTCTAAACAATCATATATTTAGGCCTGTAACACACTGCCAGGTCCCGTTAATCTGCCGGTTTTTCTCTGGGAGGTATTTTCGCAGTTTCCTCAACGTTGTAAATCCATTATTTTGTATGCGTGCGGCCCTCACCATTTCCCACTCTGAACTAGCTTTCCGACCAATCATTTTATATTGTCGAGGATGAAAGGGATAGTTCTCCAAATGGATAATTGACATAATGCTGACCCCGTTTCTAACCGCGCGACAAGGATAATCAGGTTCCGGCGAGGGATCAGGAGGACAGCTGTCTCTTCAGAGAGCAGTATATGTTTAAGAAAATGAGGGAGAGGAAATATTCCCGCATTGAAAAAAAGAAGTTAATGAACCTTCATTGGAGAACGTTTCAGCTAGGCCTTACAGACAATTATCAACACACACATACCCACTACAGACTGTTGCGAGATTGCGCATCTTCGGGTTTAGGCGGATTGACGCCATCACTTTCGTTTACTCCAGTACGAAACAATAGACGACATCTTCGCAGCTTTTTCACCCCCCCCCCCCCCTCCCACTCCGCCCTTTTACTTACAGACCTTTCAAACTTCTTCCTTGTGTGAGCATCATTGGGCTGTGCAGCGCCGCGATTTAATTGGTGCAGTTGACAGGACCACCTAACGCATGCGCAAGCGCACTCCAGTACATAGCATTCCAAGCTGTTACCAGCCTTTAAAGAACTGAAAATCTATAAACCCACTTCAGGCTTGCAAACAAGTGAAACAATATGTAGACATTCGCTGTCGAAGCACCTAAATTTGTGGAGGCTCCGCCATTGAAACTGTCGTCTGCTATCGCACCTCGAACAGCGTCATCATTGTTGTTCAGTTACGTTTCTTCTGCGGTGTCCGTTTTAGTGTCGCTTACGTTTAACCCTCGATGCGCTTTTTTTGGTTACTCTAACTCCGTCCACTACTGGTGTACGCAAGCGCAATTTTGTGAGCTCGTGCTGCGAAGTAGGCGTGTAAGTACGTCTACGTGCGTAGGGATTCGAAAGTGTATTCCAGGAAACGTCGCAGCCGCAGAGGCTTTACTGCAGAGCCGTCGCTTTGCTCCGATGCACATGCGCTCTTGGTATTCAAGGCAGAGACACGGAAAGCGGCGCGCATTCACGGCGCCGGCCACAAAGTGTCGACTCGCAAAAACCGAGTCAGTTACAAATCGCCTGGCGAAGTGTGAAATATGATGGCGCCGTTACTGGAGAGCCGTGGGTGTTCTCTGCCTATGCAGGTGCTCCTTGGGTCCCGTAATTGTTTTTTTATAAGCGGCAGACGGGCCATAATTTCGCAAGACAGGCGGGGCGCACACTTTCACGGCGGGGGAGACAAAAGAGAAGTGAGTTATGAGATCCGGAGACGCCACGCTCGCGCTTTTTTTTACAAGGTCGGCGCGACGCTTCAGCTGGGGACAGGCACAAACGGGAGCAATAAATATTTTGTCCGCAACTGACACTGTACGTGAGAAGTCGTGAAAAATCATCGCGTTAATCGACGCTACTCGTATTGTTTACTGTCGCCGCAGCGTGGCGCTGCGTTACGTATAAGGGCTGAACGGATTTCGCGTGAGGCTGTCGTCGCTTGGGCGACCTTGATCGAACGCTGTCCGGCCTCGCATTCAAAGGCTGCGGCGCAATTCCTGCCACTTGCTTAGACCCTTTCGCACCCACCAAGACAGGAATTAATAAACAAAGCTCCACGAAAAGAACAGAAAAGGAAGAAAAGGGCACGACATAAGGACTAAGCGCAAGGTCCTACATAGGAATTTGTATCAGAAATGGCGCGTTACAGAGAGACTGAGGAGGGGTGGGCGGGGGAAGAGAAAAGGAACACAATCTAACAGCAGGCAGTTTCGGGCCCCAGGAACCTCAAAGCAAAGCAAGGCGGTGCTCTTGAACGAAAGGGAAGGGGAGAACGGTTAGAAGTAGGGGGAGGGGAGTGGAGGGGGTAGTAGGATGAAGCCAGGGAATCCTTTTCCCTTTTTTTCAATTCAATTCACCGAACCCCCGCCGACAGCATTCATGGGAGCCCCCTTTAACCCCTTGTCCTCCGCCCCGGCGTTGTATACCCGGGCGAGAGGGCTACCGGGGAGCCTTTCTTTTTCCCACGGTCGACCCCCCGTCCGCTGTGACCCATGCGTCTCCGCTTCGTTTACCAGACCAGCGGTCTCCCCTTCCCGTGCAAACGGAAGGCTTACGGGGGTGAATTTTTTCGCCCCCAGCCGTCGGGGGGCTCAATTTTTCTTCGCGTATTCACGTGTAACCGGCGAAAGCACGAAAGTACGTCCTCCGTTGTGGTTAGACATCCAGCGGTGGAATGTTTCATATTTCGCCTTTGAGGAGAGAGCGTGTTTAGCGGAGAAAGTGAGGTTAGCCAAGCCACTGCGCTCTCCTGCTTGCCACGCTAGATGTAAATAAGAAAAGAGAACATTCTGAATGATGCGCACACACAGCCTCACCTGTCGCAGTTGCGATATATACCTATTTCCATTTTACAATTAAATTTCTACTCCATCAAGATAGATTCGTACAACCCTTATTCATGACGCTTTGAAGTGTTTCGAAACACTGAAACAACAAATGCAAAACCACAGCTACTTACATAGTTCTGGTCGAATAAATCAGACTGGAAATGAATTCCCCCACCCCCCTTTGGACTTGGTTAGCCTGGTAAGTAAAGCGCAACCATTACCGAAGGTGTTTCTTTATGTAAAGAAAAATGCTGGGCTGTTTGTCGGGTATCCTTGCGTTTGCCATTGATGCGTACGCCCTGCTACAGCTGTGAAGTACCGTATGCAACCTCAAGCAAAAGTTAATAGCCAATGTCGATGTCATCAGACACCAGAACGCGTAAATTTAATCAGAAGGAGAATACAGTGTTCAGCACCTTAGTGAGTGAACAAATATGCCTCCATAACCTGTAGAAAGCGCATGCATCACTTCTTCAACTGCCCGTCGAGATAAACAAAACTGCACCCCAGTACTGACCACTAAAAAAAAAAAAAACGAAAGCTGCCTTCAATCATAAGATAATCGCATCACCAAATTAAAGAAAGAAGGAACTGATACTACACCAGTAACGCGAAGGCGGACGAAAACCCACAGACCAAGTTCACGAATCCTTCTACTTGGCAGGCGGAACCGCTGCGAGTTGACAAGGTCAGTGGACGCGGAAGTGGCTTCCGGCGAGTCTTCGTCTCCTAGTTTACAGTTTGAGAGCAAAGAAAACACGAACGGGCAGGAAGAGAAAAAGATAAGATCTCGCCTCTACCACAGCGGAAGAAAAAGCGGACGCTCCCACGCTTCTCACCTCTTTCCGCACGGTGTCCCGCTAGATACGTGTTGTCCGCAGACATGCCGCCGGAAGAGCCACTTTTCCCCCTTTTTTTCACTTCCGAACGAGGAAATGAAACGGGAAGCACGGCAAAAAGGAAGTAAAAATTGGAGCTGACCAAGAAGCGGGAGACCCTGGGACCGACCGTGAGACGAAATCCTCTCCTCTCTGTCTACGCATAGTTGGTCGGTTCGACAATCGGCCGCCTGAAGGTTTCTTCCGCATTGCGGTCCGTCTGGCCAGCGGTTTCGGCTCGCGGGAAGCCCTCATCTATGCGGAAACGGCGGCCGGACGGCGATGCCACCTGGCAGCGGAGACGCCGGGGCAGGTGGGACCCTTTGGACGTGGCAGTCCACGGAACGGGAAGGCAGTGGAAAGGAGGCAAGACAGCCTCTCCTCTTCGTTCCCCCAAGTGTCCATTGGTTGGCTGACCGAAACCAGGTCGACCTCTCACCCGCGTCTGGTGTTCGCGACTTTAAGGACGAGAGGGAACAGTACAGTGGGGACCCCGCTCCCGTCTTGATCACGGGTGCCGGACTGGAGCGTCGACGTCCAAGCTGTACCATCTCCATGGACGTGTCCGCTTCGAGTGCTTCGAGACCGCGGGACAGTTCTTGTGCCTTTCTCGCGTGCAACAGTGCGACGAAGTGCGTGCAGAAAGGGGGTCGAAGGTCGAGTCAACCTTGGATTGGAATGTTCCTCTTAATGCACAGTTTCACCGGGTGTATTATTCTGTTTTAAGCTGCCGGCTGTATCGAGACCTCCATGGATCATCTGAACTCATCTACTGACTGCCTCCGTACAGACTGACATTGGCTATTCGTGGAAAGAAGCGCGCGGTGAGCATCTGATGACTTCAAATGAAGACTTGCCTCAGAATTAGCGTCATCAACCACTTCAAATACGTTTTAACTTCAAGCATCTGGCGATTGCCGCATCACGGGAGTCAGTTGGACACAGCAGCGATATGGTTAGAGTTCAGTGGAATTATTGGAAACTTACAATTGGGCTCGGCAACGACATTCGCAATATTATAAAAACATTGACCCAGAAAAAATAATCAGAGTGAAAAGAAACGCTTTAAGCGAAGAAACGTTGTTTCCGAATGCGAAGAAGCGAAGTAGTTCTATGCCATTGAAAAACAACGCTATCCGCGCTCGGAAAGCAAGCGAGGTGACATCGAGTGAAATCGGGCAGGACTGAACCCACCCGATCGACGACGCAGTTGATCGCCTCATCCACCAACGCGCGAAACGCGCCCAAAAAAGCAAGAGTACTCACTACGCGCTCTCCGCTTGGCGGAGAGAAAATGACGGATGGTGTGCGCTGTAAGTTGACCCCGAGTGCGGCGTGGGGTGCGAAAACCGGCGGAGCAGAAATCGTGATGGCGACCCCACCCCAAACGCCCTCAACGGTGCCATCGTAGCGAGGGATATGATGTGCGCACGGTCCACAGAGCCCGTCCAAACACCGTCCGCTCTGTAATGGGCCATTCGACTGCGGCGCTGGATATCGCTCTCAACTTCGTCGAGCCTCTGACAACTGTCCTGCGGCGAGAGGTCACTTCGGTGAGTGTCCGCACTTGTGATCCCAGAAAAAAAAAAAGGAGAAAAGCTGTGAGGACGACACGATAGACCTCCTGTTTCGCTTCAGCAGTCTACACATGTCCAGAAATGTCTAAAAGCGATGTTTCTTATACCGCTTTTAGGAGCCAGCGCCTGTATATCAGCAAAACTGAGGCAAAAGTAATCGTAGACAGCACGCAGGAAAAGCGACTGCGTTAAACAACAAAGAAATTTTTTAAAAGATAGTAACAACAAACAGAATTCAAAAAAAAAGTTAGTATACGGTGCTATTTCATGTGGCTTAAATACAGACGAGCAATTCGCTCCGTTCGGAGTTGGGTGAGAGCTAATTTGAAGCGATCCATTGCATGCATTCTTTTTTCACGCCTGCATTGTCGCATATAGTCAAAAACAAGGAGTTCTTCCCAAGCTCAGTGAAATGAGCCGTACACTCGCTTTCTTGTTCCCGGAATTTTGACCGATCCGGCGTAGAGGGCAGAACTGCGATAAGAAAGAAATGTAGAGCGACGAGAGTTACGGCACGCACCATTAAACCATATAACACTCTGCAGTGCAGCTTCACGTCCTTGTCAGCTGTCCCTTGTATAAGTTCGTCTAAGAACGCCTTCTTGTTTCCTGGAATCCATGAGGGGCACAGACGTAAAGGCCCAAAGTGTCATATTTATTTACTGCTACGTCGTCCTTAACTCACTTTATAAACTTTTGTCTTTTTTTTTTTCGTCTTATAAGGCGAATTACTTCTGCAGTCAAGCTGGCGACACTTCACGCAACCGCTCCTCATGAATCACAGTTCGGGGTTCGCCTGTTCTACTCACGTCCCGTCACGTTCACCAGTCACGTGATATGACGTCAGCGACGCACGCGCAAAGCTCACTCTTGTACCGCCGTTGGTAACGTGCTGACGTAGCGTGGTGGGAAGGCACTGGGATCATGTTCTGGAGACTCCGGTTTGACTCCCTTACAAACTCCCATGAATCTAAACCTAATTTTCTTTTCAAACTAATTAATTTACTTTACCCGAATCAATTCACGTACCCACTTTGTCACATATTTCAAAATTCTTGTGTTTTTAACTCTTTACAGGGACGTCCGTTTTGCTGTGCCTGACAACGTCGCTTTTTCGCGCTAATGGAACACTTAAAGCTATCGCTTTAAAAACGCATACCGGTGGTCAGATCATTGCTTGAGATAAACAAAAGCGCTCGGTCGGCAAAAGATCTCGCCGCGACAATAAAATGAAGACGATCTCGTTGACCCGGGTAATGAAATGCGGCGTCGCAATTAATGAGTGGACTCCCAAGCGCGTCACTCCCAAGCTTGGCACCGTATACCGCTTTCTTTTTTTAGGCTGCGTGTATTCAAAAAGATCCGCGTTGTCGTAGAATGCAGTTACGAAAGCGAAATGATTAAGTATTCTCATCCGGGCGTGTTCTTAATTCTTACTTGCGAACCACTGGCTTAATGTGGCAAGGGTCATCTGCTCGACTTAAGGGTTTCTGCAATAGGCACTTAAAATATATCGCGTTTCTTTTTTAGTACATGTCAGAAACGGGGAAAAAATGGCCGCATCTCCACTCCGTGGATGATGGCGAGGGTGCGGAGTACGGGGACTCGAAATGACATCAAAGTCGCGCCCCGAGTGACATCCGATTTGCGCCCCGACCGTCATTCGATCGGAGCCATGAGTTGCACCTTGATTATTCGCTAAATGAAACTACAACTCACGGCTCAAATCGAATTTCGCTTGATTTTCGCTTGATGGTGGTGTGCACACGGATGGACGCGAACGGACATTGGGAGGTCCTAAGGTACTCCGCACCGTTACAGACGAGGTAGTAAGCCGTTTGACTCTCGGGTACTAACACACGAAAAAAAAAAAGATGATTGTAGTCCAATGGGTAAGACGACCGACACTAACTCTGTCTTGTCTACAGACACAGGCTCGAATCCTGCCGGTGCCAGTGTGACTTTTTGGGATTATAAATGCTATGAACGCGGACGGACATTGTGCGGTCCTAAGCCGCCAATGCGCGCCAATAAACATAGCTGCTGTGGATAACCATAGTTTCTTTGATACGTTCCTTCAATATCACGTTATCGTAGGATCGCATTCCGTGGTCATGCGATCGTACAATCCAGGCCGCAATGACGTTATTACTGCAGGCCCCCTGCGACGCGTCAATAAAACGTTCCCTCTACAGGGCACACAACACACAAGCTACGGATGTTTCTCGGTTATAGCATAATACAGCATTGGCCATCCTAAGCTCTCAAGTTTGGGCGCTTTTTGGTACTTTCTTATTGCGATATACTTGGAGAAAATGCCGATACAGAGAACAAAATGAGAATTTAAAAGAGCGAGCAGTAGGCGTTGAAATCGTGCGATGTCGATGTTCTGCGTACTTTTTTTTCGCTATCTAAATATGTGCTCTCACTTATTTTTCTTTCTTTATCGAACCACATTACACGCGTGTATTTCAAAATCGGGAATGCAGAGGATAAATAGTATCTCAATTTTGCGTCGTCTCAGAAGACCGTTCAGAGCGGCGAGTTTGTGATCTCGCACGCGCGCAAGGCGTACCTCAAGCGCGAAATTTGCGCAACTCATAAACGCGTAAAAATGTCAGAAGATCTACAAGAAAACAGAAATAAATGTGGCCGCAAAAAAAGTCCTCAGAAGTTGGACACAAAGAATGAACAACAACAACAACAAAAAATTAGATCTCGAGCATAAGAAGGGACTACAGAGTTACGACATCGGCAGAGTCGCTCTCGAAAGAGGATGACACGAAAAAGAAATAAGCGATTCAATTTCACGAAGGCGCGGAGAATCCCACAAATACAATGGGAGAGAGAAAAAATTCGTAAGAAGGCAACTCTCTAACACCGAGAAAGAGAGAGAAAGGAGGGATGGAAAGAAAAGGGAAAAAAAAGGGAACTTTTATCCTCTGCGCGCGCGTCGGGAGGAGCAAGAGCGCGCATCCCCCGCCTCACATCTTCCATCCTCATCCCGGAGGAAAGCGCCAATGACTGCTCTCGCGGTCGGCGGGACTCATGCGCGCGCACCAAATACACATTCGCTTCTCTCCGCCGCTCGCCCCTGCGAGAGGAGCCGGTGAAAAGGCTCGCCGATGCATGCCATCGCAGTTCTCGGAGCGGGTTCCAACCTCTTCCCTCCCTTTCCTCTTCCACGAGACCCACTGCAAACAGCGCTTCTGCTCCGGAGCATCCGATGGATCGAACGGAGGGCACAAGCGGAGGAAATGGTTAGAGCAAGGGGGAGAAGAGGGTTGGGAGAGAGAGAGAGAGAGAGAAGCTGTTGAGCAGATACGGAGGGGAGATGTCGGCGGCGACTCGGAAGAGTCAACACGTGTCAATGGGTCACATCGCCGCTCGGCGACTGTTTACCTTTTGATACCGGCCCCGTGTGGGCAATGGCAGACGTAGGCGCTATTATGACGTCGGGAGGGCAGACGCGTGCCGTCGGAGAGCGGCTTTCGCGCAGACTACCTTCCTTTAGCTCGGCCGTCTCTAAGAAGAGATCTGACACCGCCGCCGTGCACAGGTCTCCACTATGTCTTTTTTTCTTTCTTTTTAAGAGTGTATAGCACACGAAAATGGAAAGACTAACTCAAAAGCGAAGGTGCGCTGCAGCGCCGTTATATGAGAGAGTAGCGGAGCCGCTTCAATCTTCGGGTCATGTGTTTGTACTGCACGGTCGGTGCACTCGCACGCGCGCGCGTGTAGAGACCCTCCGCTCGCCGCCTTTAGAAAGAAGGTTTCCAACTTAGCTTTCGCGAGGTATGCGTTTCTCGGCAAATGCACGGGGAAAATTTTTTTAAAAGGGCACCGCCACCAGGTAGCTTTCACGGTGTTTTCGCCGCACTTTCGAAACTATCCGCATTACCGTAATTTCGTATTTTTACCATTCTCGTGGACCCATTTTGAATTTCTTTTACCCTCACTCCGCCGTCATTCTACCGATTCGTTTGAAGGCAGGTAAGGCTTTTAGGGCTCCTCTTTTGCCGGAGATGCACGAAAGGCAAACAGTTCGATTCAACTCAGAAGAAGCAAAAGACGGATTGAAAGTTTGCACTGCAAAAAGTGCTAGAGTCGCCAGAGCTTCTCGCTGTTTTTAGGAAGAAGGTGAAGTCAAAGAGAGCGTACAATAAAGGTACTCCGAAAAGCCTTTTGAAGACATTCTGGAAAGTTTCTTATTTATAATTCGATGGCTTCATGTTTTGCGAGTGACAAAAGCCAGAAAGGAAGCTTTTCTTTTATGTGCTTCCGCGCAGAGAGAGAGCTTTCAGAGGAGCCGTACTCAGTACGAGTACCAATACACGTTCCTCAATTGTACGAGTCGCTTTTCCGAAGACGAGCGACCTATAGAACATGATAAAACACAGTGAGTAGTGGACCAAAGTCGCGAGTTATATATAATGGGAACTAAAGTGTGGAATTACCAGAGCGGAATTCCGACAACTGGACGGTGACCGAGTGCGCAGATTGCTTAGCGTGTTTGCGTACAGTGCACTTTACAGATGTTGTCATAGGTTGGCTTCACGTTTACTTAGCGCCAAGGAAGGTATCGTAGCAGCAAGTACTTGTCAAGTAAAAGCACTGCCGAAAGCTAACAGATTAGGAGGACGCTTGAACTGGGAATGCACTGCGTGATATTCTCCCTTTAAAGGCTTCGAATTGTGCGCTCGACAGTCTCGCGAAGAGACGAAAAAAAAAAAAAAAAGAGTCACACTTGCGATACCAAACTGTTTTCTGATACACATCTTTTTATGTTTTTGTCTTTCTAATCTCTTCAAAAGAGGACACAGAAGATACAGTAATAGTAATTGCAACGCAACCACAAAAGAAAAACAAGTGGGATAATTGTTCAGAATAGTTATATTCCCCCTCTTCTCTATTTTTTTTTCTGTTTGGTAGTATTATTCTTGCTTTTGCGCTGAAGAAAGAATGTATAAAGCGAAGGCTCAAAATTCTGTGCAGCGTATGCAGTCAACATTTTCTCGCAACTGCGCTTAATTGTCGTACCTTGTTAATTTGCTTTCAGTTTACTTTTTCCTTAGTGAAACTAGTTGATTCCAGACGAAGTCTAATATATTACAGCTTTTCGCCGGTTTAAACTGTAAGCAACCGCGCATACTCTGGCTCCTGTCGTCGCTTCGTATACCAACCAACTCCTGCGTCAGCCCAATTAACTGCAAAGTTTAAAATAAAGCGAACGAGTAATTAAGCCTAAATTCTTCCCAAGAGGTAGATACAGCGCAGCAATGTCCTTCTATACGTCACTTGCGTCCGCAGGGTGGCAATCTCACAGATATGAGTGTCGTTCGGAACTATTTGCGGTCCTCCCTGCCTTCAAATGCAAAAAAAAAAAAAAAATGCGTTTCATACTCCCGCGGCAGGCGCTGAAGCACGCATTACAACGAAAGCGCTGGGAGCGAGAGTGTTGCTGGACAGGCAACACATGCCAACTCGAACGCGTGTCCCTTTTAAACTTTAAACATCGCGGCCATCAGCATCGGCGACCAGCTACTGTTTTTGGCAACTCGGTTCGGACTTGGCCACCAGTTCCGACTACACGCCGACCGCGATGAGTCAAGATCACAGAGAAAATGTAAGGGGGAGACAACCCATGATGCAGTGCAGATACGAAAAAAAAAAAGTAACAAACGTGGGAATCAATAGCGATCAAGGTTCTCTGTCCGCGATGCGATAACGCTGTTCTGGTTTGCTCCTCCGCGAAACGGAGAGGCGTGATTACGCGAACGCCGAGGCTGGCGCCCTTCGCCGCACATTTTATGCGGCTGCCGTCACCGATAGCATCTCCCTGACAAGCATCGCCTAATGGGACACGCGGAAGAAAACGCCGAACGACCGCGAAGCTGAAAATACAACAAAAAACATGTTGAAAAACTAAACGCGGAGGCGTGTACAGGATATTCGGGGCAACGCCAGAGGGCATATTATCGCATAAAAAAGAAACTAGTCGCTCAGAGATTGCTTTCTTATCTTCTAACGGGCTTTACTTGGATTCACCTTCTACCTCTTTCATTATTTTCTCTTTTTTTTTTCCTTAAACGGGCCACGATCTTCTGACCAACTCTAAAATCTACCTCGACCATCAATTTACTGTACGGAAGTTTCGTGTTATTTATTGGCAGTAAGGATTAAGGAATACCGTCGCAGATGGAAGTGATCGTGATTTTTGTTTTGATGTGTTCAATGTTCAGCTCACACCAAAGGGGGGCTAAATGCCTGCCGCTCTCTCTCCGAGATGAGTGCGATTGTTATCTTGGTTGTTCCCGCGGTAGTTGCCCGAGCTGCTCGACCATGCGGCCAAAAATAGGGATGCTGACCCCTGTCGGGGCCTTTGTTTCCGGCTTAGTGAGTGTACCCTACAATCAATCAATCAATCAATCAATCAATCAATCAATCAATCAATCAATCAATCAATCAATCAATCAATCAATCAATCAATCAATCAATCAATCAATCAATCAATCAATCAATCAATCAATCAATCAATCAATCAATCAGTGATTTTATAGTGCGAAGGAACAACCGCGATGTTTTGGTACTGGAGCACTTTTCAGGCAACAAAAGCTCACATTGCAAAACGAGAAATGCATAAACAACGAAGCCCACGAATGGTTATATAAAAGTGTATAAAAACAAAGTTATCTTCAAAATGTATTAATAATACTTAATAAGGAGGACAATGCGACCATTCCGATGTTGATGTTAATGCCATCCCTTATTTATTCATTATAACTGCAGACATTCATCAAAAAGGAGGGTGATTATATAATAATGGAAATATTTCACCTGCAGCTCACTCATAAGCTATGGGCTCGCAAGGACGCCTATTTAATGCAGCGACGCTTGTGTCACCTGAAAGGTGCCTCGGCTACTGAAGATGTCCCGAAGCCATAAGCAAATGCCTACTTTCCCACGTGTAGGATAGCATACTAGGCCGTAGACTGGTTAACATTCCTGTCCTTCCTTTACCTTTTCTCTCTCTCGCTCCCTCTCTCTCTGGATAATAAGATATGCGCTGACCAAGGAAAGCACAGAGGAGAAATACCGCAATTTTTTCCCATGCTCCGTCAGCCCCCAATGCTTAATTCTGCCCCAGTAGAGAGACCGAGCATCCGCGCTTTTGATTCCCCTCCCACTCCGTCACGCACGCACCACGGAGCACGGAGCACATGTACGCGATACAAATTAAAGCGGAGTGATTTACGCGCATTCTTACGTCGCTGCCCGCGACACTCGTCGAGACGTACGTCACCGCGTTACGCATTTCAGCCGCGTTGCCTGTTCCAGCCGCGATCCGTCGTAATGGAAAAGAAGCGTTTGACATTGAAGGCGCATTGCTTAACCAGTTTCCTCTCTGCGGAGCCGCGGGATCGCGTAAACAACTAAAGAAGGCGGCAAGAAAGGGGCGGCAGTGCGCGGCGGTGGCAAGGCCGAGGCGACTTAAATCGGCCCGATAACCTTGCGAGGAACGCGGCACCGGGCCGGGGCCACTTTCTTCGACGCCGCCAAGGCGAGCAGCTAAGGAGGGCTGCCCCGACGTCTTCCGGCCGCCCGCCAAGGCGACCACGCTAGGCGTTCACCGTTCACGCTTATATATACCCTATCCTACGGTGTAAAAACTGCTGTGTATGCGGCTGCTCACGAAGGGTCACGAAATACGCACGACGGGGGCATTTGAAGTGGATTCCCACGCCGTTTGGTGGTGGTGCTAGGTCACAGTCTTTGTAAGCGATTTTCAAAGCGAGAGCTTTATCAGTGGGACCCATGGCGTTCTGCAAAAAAAATTAATGCATTTCCTCATAGACCGGTTGGTCGACCGAAAAGTTCATGTAAGATCTCTGGACACACCGCGCGTGCGTAAAACCAGGCTTACATTGTGTCAAAACGGTCAATTTAAAATCCCGAAAAAGGAACGGTTCGAGATAAAACAATACACGCATCGATCAAGGAGGGTACAATAGTATACCTTTATCTCATAAACCACGTATCGGTATACATTTGGATCGTTCATAGATGCATTTACTTAGTGCGCGAAAAATCGTGGCATCGGTTCGTTTTTTCGCTTGCGATTTGGGTCTTTGAAGATTTGACGATGGATCGGACGCACTTTTAGCGAATGTTGGACGCCCTTTTAGCTTTCACACTTCTCTTAAAATTCTTTAGGAAAGGATTGTAAATTTTTTGCTCTACATTGCGTTCCTGCATTCTACATTGCGGCGCGGGGGGGGGGGGGGGGGGGGCGGGGGGGATCGCATCGCCAGTGCTGTTTTGCACGAACTCCCTGGTTATCTGCGTGCCAACCGACGTACGGTGCGCTAATCCGCACGAGATAAAGCTTCTTTTAGCACAAAAGATTACTAATTTGCTTTGCTAAATGGCAAACACCTGGCTACGGTGGTTTAGTTCAATTTAAGGTACGTTAAAGGTGTTGTGCCACCAAATTTGTTGCTTGTGCATTCTTTGTTGCAAACGTTTTATAATTCGTTAGAAAGCATGATACATGCTCTCACACGCACATATTCTAGTGAAAAATTTATTATCGCACGATTCATGTGAACAGGATTCGGTTTTCGGTTCTGGCGCCGATTCAAGCAGTGACGTCACATTGTTGCGAGGAGGCTCTGCCACGGCGGCGCTGCGGTACGTTGCGACTTTGCTGCGGCGTCTGCTCCCCCACATACGTGCTTCACCACGGAAGTAAACACGAGGCCGACTCGTCACGTCAAGCCGCGACAGCTCCGACGCGGATTCTTTTGTCTGCATCCTCGGATGCAGACAAATGAAAACCATGGATTTGCAAACCATAAAAATGCTAAAAAAAACGCTCAAAAAAAAAAAAAAAAAAGCTGCCCCCGCCGCGAATCGTACCGGCAACGTTGACCGGATGGGCGAACGCACGAGACCACTGAGCCAGCGAACAAACGATTCCGCTTCGCGA
Organism: Haemaphysalis longicornis; assembly: GCA_013339765.2. Taxonomy (NCBI): domain Eukaryota; kingdom Metazoa; phylum Arthropoda; class Arachnida; order Ixodida; family Ixodidae; genus Haemaphysalis; species Haemaphysalis longicornis. Next base: position 78,863,736 of record CM023456.1, on the reverse strand, counting down.
TATAGCCGGTGTACTAGATGGAGGCCCATCCTTGGAGTCGTACGTCGGTGTTTACTAGCTAGTTTACAGAATTCCTGGCTTGTAAACTCACATTTTTTAAATAGCGCTTGCGCAGCAAGGTTCCGCGAAGCCCCCGCGACAGCTTATCGCCATCAAATCTGCTCTTCTGCGAAAGCGCTCGCAAAAATAAGTGTGCCCGGCTGCGTCTGCGATTTGGCACTGAGGGTAGTGCTTGCCGTACTTTGGTTTTACGTTTTACGTTAAAACCTTTGCCGATACTGATCTCTTATTACCCAAATTACCCTACGTAACTGTTCTTCTGCACGAAACTGACCTTATATTTTCTACAGGCGAGCCGATCGCACACGCATTCCGGGGTAGCGCCGTCGCCGAAGAGCACGGCCCGAAGCGTCGAACGCCAAATACGGATCGCATTAGCGCTAGTGTTGAGTTGTATGGGCTTCATGGAACTTACTGAGTTATTACCTCCAGAAACTAACAAAATAGAGCCGCGTTCATTGCGGCACGAATGTTGTCGGGGCGCAGTTTTCGCTTCTCGGTCGATTGACGACGCGTCGTGCGACCATTCAGGCGACCGGTTTTGTTGGCGTCTTCGGTCGGCGAGTCAGTCACACTACGGCGACTTTCCATCGGCCGACGTGTTTGTGTCGCCGTCGGCGTGGTGTGACAACGCGGTCTGGCAATTCGGCAGTTGGCCGATGTTTAAACGACTCGTCGGCATCGTCGGCGTCGCCGTCGTATCGGTATAGGGTATAGTGTGTCGATACGACAATGCGACCAAACAAACTGTGGTAACTGGAGTTCACGTTCACGTCGCTCGAGTCGCTAGCGGTTGTATGACGTCACAAAACTTTGCTGCGCTGGCAATTCACTGACGTCATGGTTAGTGGCGCTAGCGATGGGTCCCGATTTCCAGAAGAGCAATTTAGGTAATTTTTAGAAGCGAAATTAAAATATATATTAAGCGCTTGCTGTACCCAGCACTTCGTGGTTGAGGGTCGTTGCATGCAGAGGAAGCCTACAGCAGGCTTTTTGCAGACTTAAAATTTGGTGGCACAACACCTTTAAGTAATACAGCATAAAATGGGCCAACGTAGGGCGTAGAGCACGTAGCAGAAGCAATACGTTTCGGGGCATTGTTAGAATATTGTCTGCGGAAGCGCCAGCTCACACAAATATGTATAAAGAACAACACTGAAAAGCTAACTTTCTACAACATGAGTGGTTGGGCAATAAAGGTTGAAAGCAAACATGCTCGGACACCGCTTTGGGCGTAGTTAAAAAAAAAATGGGTGGATGCATCGAGCTATGACGAAAATGATGCGCGAAGCTGCGCGCCACCGCTTGTTCCTTTCTCTATCCCTGCCTCTCCCTTTCAATTTCCCGGTAAAGGAAATTGACTTCGTTATAAGCCGTACTTCCTTATAAGCGGCACTTTGCTAAATTGAGAAGATTTGCTTTTCATGCACTGCAGTGGGGACCGCGAAAAACTTCGAGTATTGCGAGAATTCTAATAAAGCGGTGTCGTCATAACGAGGATATGCTAAAAGTATCTCCGTATCTGCCTTTACTTTTGTCTATCTCTGTATCTCGGTTGAAAGGGAAAGTGCATCAGTTGCGCCCTCTACCACGAAGGCTCTGCTACCGCCTGCATAGCGCAGATCGACCAGATCTACAGTTACTTCAGGAACATACACAGGCCCATATATACAGGATAACATAGAGTAGCGCATATAAAATGGTCATATATACAGGAACATGTAAACTGAAGCATATATATACGAGATCATATACGCAGTTATGTGCAAGAACATATATTCAGGATCACATGCAGGATCATATATGCAGGATCATATGCAGGATCCTATGTAGGGGTAGATGCACGGAATCATATGCAGGATCATATATACATGAACATAATACAGGAGCATTTACAAAAGTTTATGTACTGGAGCATATACAAGATCATAAGTACAGGAGCATATATACAGGAGTATATATACAGGATAATATATATACAAGAGCAATTCACAATATTCTATGTACAGGCACATACACAGGACCATATATACACGAGCGTATACAGCTTCCCCGGGCAGCTGCATACAGGAACTTCAAGCCGACACAGCTGTTGAGGCCGCCGCGGAGCCGGAGACGACCTTGACGCACCACCACGACCCGTTCCTTCCGCGTTCGCTCGCCGCACGTAACGGCCCGGACAGCGCCGAGTTCCCGCGAATGTCACGGAGGTGACGACCGAGGTGGCGAGCACACGTGCACGATTATGCAGCAAAGGTCATTGGTCTACGTCACCGAGCCACTTTGCAGCGACGAACTCCTCCGCGTGCTTATATATAAGTTCGAGGGCCGAGCACGGGCCAATTTAAACCTAACGCACACTTGAGGTCGTCGCTTCGTCCGTGTCGTAACGGGGGCGGAAATGAAGAAACTCGGCAGTTAGCCTTGTTGAGACAGACCGCTATTATTCTGGCGAAGGCTTCCATTGCTGAAACGGTGCCTCTTTTCCTCTCGAAGAAATCAACATAACCGGCTCCGAATATCCTCGTCGTGTAAACATTCAGCGTGTTTCAAGTTGAATTCGCTAAATACAACGCGTTTTCAAAGAAACTGTGAGGTGCGCAGTTTTTACACTAATTTTGTTTTCGCTGATGGCCACTCGAACGCTACATGAAACAATGTACTCGGTGTCAGCGCTCTTTTAGATGCGACTGCATCTCATTCACTCGCCTTGTCCCTCCATACGGCGTTGTTGTTGTCCGTCCACACCCCTTCCAATTCTCCTCGCCGCGCGAGCTGCGCTCTCCGCCGCTCACCCCCTCTCCTCTCCGATAGCGAACACTCTCTCGCGAGGGGCATTGGCTTGGCTTGGCTTGGCTTGGCTTGGCTTGGCTTGGCTTGGATTGGATTTGATTTGATTTGATTTGGATTGGATTAAAGTGGATTGTGTTGGATTGTGTTGCGTCATAGCCGCGGCAGGGGGTTCACGGCACGTTTCACGCGATGGGAGAATCAACCTAACGGAAACAACAACAGAACTCCCTATGCGTCGCATCTACACAGGGAGGTGGGAGAAATTTTTGGTGAGTGTATTCAGCGTTGAAACTGGTCAGTGCTGTCGGCTTAGTGATTTCATGTGCAGGTGCCCCAAAATTCAGTGGAGCTCGGGTTGGAGATTTTGAGGGGATTCCTCCGCCATGTGCCCAGCCAGCAACCTCTGAGTGACATTTCAAGAAAGTCATTCCAGAACAAATTCCGGCCGCACATATTCTATTTATGCGGGCAGCTGCATAAAATAGAAATTGTTCTAATTTCACGAAGCCGTGCTCCGTTTACTTTTGGGGGCACCTTTACTTCTTGCCATTCCACATTAGGTACGCGTCTAATTGGCCTGCCGCACATCCCTCTGGGCGCAGAAACAAGAGGCAGGAACAATAGACGCCACGTCGCCCACTGGCCACAGGCTTCAAAATTAACCCAGGCTCCTCCGAGTAAAAAAAAAATCAATCATTCGCTTCTTAACCCTATCGCACCTCGACGACAAGAAAACAAAACAAAAAATAACAACCAATTACTTTAGTTTTTGCCCTTGTACAACTCTCTGTCACACCAAAGTTCGATCCGTCCCAGTAGTCAACAACTACGTCTTATTTTGTCGCCATCGGCTAGTCTCGAATTCAAAGTATCTGCCCACACCCGACGGCCACACTCTTCAGGTATTGAGTCACAGTTTCCGGACGAACTACTTCGAATTGTACAGCCGCTCCTGCTTGCGAGTGACGCACAGCCCAAGCGGAAGCGCCGAAGAAAGCGCGACGAGGAAGCCGTCATCCTGGCGGTCACTTTGCCAAGGGCTCGGCATTGCACCGGGGCGCAATCTGTAAGGCTCACAACATCGTCGGCCCGAACTGGCCATCCATCTGCTGACCGTTAGAGCGAGGCGAGCCTGTCAATGTCGACCTCGCTCGACGCGACGAGGAATTGCGTGGGACACTGCGCCGACTCGGCGAGATCGCGCCAAAGGTTTTTTTTATAAAAGCGAGTGCGCCTCACGCGTAACCATCAGATTTACAGTCGCAGGGAAGAAATAGAGGGTCCCCTCCTTCTCCTCCTCCCCATCTCCCCACCACCACCAGCGCCATAATCATCATCATCAGCATCATCCGTCTCCTAGGTAGACAAATTCTTTTCATCACCCCCTCCCTCTGTTGAGTTACGCATTCCATCTCATTACACTTCGTTTCTAATGTGCATACGCATCTTTTGGCTGGTAGAGGACCTCAGCGAAAAGCCAGGACGCTTTTAGCACGATTCTCTTATATCTGCAGAATGAATAATTAGTTAGTCGCTATAACTCGTCTAATCGGCATAACAGTGCAAATGCACATGATTGGCACTTTCAGAATCGATAAGGTTGAATATAAACAACCAAAGTGCGTAACACGATTCTATAGCTATGCGTTCGTGTACATTAGGAAGCCACTTTACAGGGGCAAAATGGGTAGGAGGAAGGTTGGAAAGAGTGCACACGCATTTGTAGAATATTCTCGGTATGTCAGAACCATTTTTTTTCTTTCATTTACCACTAAAAGAAGATAAAAGTCACCGTTCATTATGTTATCATGATGTAGTGCAGGAGCTTATTCTCATCTGCTTGTTGTTGCGGAATAACAACAACCGCGTAATTCATTATCGCGCCTCTTACTCCTGCACGCAATCTACTATTCTCGGGTGCAAGTGAAGAACGGCAGGTGGTGGTGGTGGTGAAAACATTTATTGATCATTTGTTAGCCGAAGAGCAGCCTCTATGAGAGCTCATGCAGTGTGTCACTCCGCCCAGCGATGGACATGGATGTTAACGTGCGCGCGCGCGTTTTCAAACAAGATTGCGCTTAATGAGTAACATCGTCTTTTTTTTTTCACGTACCTTTTTTGTCGTCGCTTCAGTTGTGCATAAGCACATTAGGTGCAAGAAATCGCGGAAACGACTCGTGTCACGCTCAAAACACTCGCAGTAAGGTACTTTTTTGCGCCACGCGGAGTAACAACCGGCTGCGGTGATGAGGCGCACGGGAAAATTCCGCTGTCGCTCTTTAAGTTGTCCCCGAGTATAGACAACATCTGTTTCCATCCCCGACGCCCCCTTTTTTTTTTTTTTTTCGACGTTCGCCTCCACTAATCCTCAAACAATGAACACGACACTGAGGCTTTCTTAGTACTGCGCTCATCGTCAACCAGCTTCTTCTATAGTACAAATCCACCGCGTTTTGACTGGGTTATAGGCGAGACGCCCCTTGTTCGCCCGTGTGTGCAGTTGCCGCCAAGGAGTGTGTACAAAAACTTGTTGCCGCCCATCACCGTCGCTTGACGTTCGGCAAGCACATGCGGTTATCGTTTACACCTTGATTCATACAAAAGTGTGTCCGCATGCATACGCCACTACTTGTCAGGATCTTCCTCATCATGATGACGTCAAGAGAGGCAATGTCGTGACGTCAAGGAAGAGAGCGGCGGGTCGTCAGTTCCTCACGTCATTACGTACAAGCCAGCATTTTGACGGACACTTGTGCTGAGTCGAATGCTTATATTCGCCGCCTACAGGCTGTATTCGCTGGCGAGGCACGCATGCCGGCAACCATGTGAGTGCGCCGTCACTGGTTACGTCGGGTTCCGCGGGATGGCGCTACTTCTCCGTGCCAGGCACTTGATGTGTGTTGGACGTTCCAAACTCTACCCCACTGAACGCAGAGTAATGCCTCGACTCTAATATGAGGGCGATTAATTACCTATCTGTTGACACCACCACTGAGAATCGGCTGGCTTGAAACGGAGCAAACGACGCACGCCTGTGTTTTTTTTTCTTTCTGCGGGGTGCGGGCGCAGTGACAAAGCCGCGCCATGTCCGTGTCCGTTTCCAGTGTTGCCAAGCGAAGAAATTGACAGCTAAGCTTTTCAGTGAAGACCACCTATAGCTTCGCAATCATCTTTTCGTTTCGAATCTGAGTCTGCACAATTTGCATTCTTGTGTAACTCCATCAGAGTTACCCAAGGTGGGTTCGCCCAGGTTTTTGCCAAGGGAAAAAAGTCCGGATGAACCGAAGGAAAGGGGTAACACTCATGAGCCCTTTGTCAAGCGCGATTATGCGCGAGCGAAAGCGACGGATGATCCGTAACCTGCACTTTCAGCGATCACGCATGCGTGGCGAAAGCGTCCAAGTCCCGTGCTCTGCCAAGTGTCCCCGAAATGGTTTCACTTTTTGCTAAAAGGTGCCACGAAGGCGTGCGTATAGAAACAGCGCACAGGCATGCTCCTGACCCGCTTATGCCCGTTTGGCTCGGCAGTTGCCAAAGTGAACCGCGGCCAACCTTGCCAGACAGCCTTGGCCAAACTGGGGCAGAAAAACAGTTTCCAAATTACGAGATCAATGCTCAGACAGCACGGCCTACGTGGGATGTGTCTCGCAGTCCCGTACGTTGCCAACACCTTCTTTCAGATATCTGATAAGCCAACGAGGACTGCTTTTCAGACTGATTTCAAAAGTGCGTTTAGCCCTTGTTCCATAAGATTGCAGAGTTTATTTATTTATGGATTGATTGTAGGGTTTAACGTGCCGACGCAACGCAGGCGATGAGGCGCGCCGTAGTAGATGGCTCCGGATTAATTTTGACCCCCTGGGGATCTTTAACGTGCGCCGAAATCTCGAACACACAGGCGTTTTTGCTTTTCGCCTCCATCAGAAAAGCGGCCGCAGCTGCCAGGAATCGAACCCGCGTCCTCGTGCACAGCAGCACACCGCCCTAGCCACTGAGCCACCACGGCGGGTACGATTGCAGAGTTGCTTTGATAAGTTATTAACGTGACAAGTTGATAACCTTTCATAAGTTATCAACTTGACAAGATCATAATTTTGACAGCTTTTTTGATAAGCCTTATCAAAGGAAGTTATCAACTTAGCTGATAACATTGATAACGTAACTTGATAAGCTGTATTATGCTGATATTGAGATGAATTTATGAAATATTCGCGCGGCATAGCGTGTCTGAAGCACTCGTACAGTGCAGTTTCCGAAAAGTGACGTCTTGACACAGTTCCCCTTCACGTCCGCGGCAAAACGTCAGCAGCAAACGCTTGCTTGTACACATCGTACGACTCGGACCATGCGAATCACGTTGTGCCACGCTCGAACCAGCCGACCCCCAGTATGAACTTGAGGCGTACTCTGGGCGCTTTGTAGAGGTCGGCCGTGGAGAGAAAGGCTCAATCTGCATACGGTGACCGCTGCCAAAAAAAGAGCGGTCCTCTAAGGTGCGTACGCCGCGCGTCTCGAGGTTACTGCCGTGGCGCCAGTCTGCGGCCTTGCCGATTCAGTTTCACGATAGCAAAACGAAAGAAAAAAAAGAGAAGGAGAGAAATGAAAGCAGGCTGGGAGAAGACGTGTAAAAAGAGTGGGGAAAGAAGAAAGCAAAGCAAAGCATAGCTCGTGTCGTCTGAATCACGGGGCCATCAATTATCGACCGCGATCGGGCCCCAGTGAGAAAAGGGTCTTGGCGCAGCGCCCGGTTCTCTGCGGCACCCGGGCCCCATCCATCGTTTGCGCGGTTACTGTGCCCAGCCGGTTGCGCTACGTAACGAGTGCGCTCTAGTGTACCACTGCCCGGGAGCTTTTAGTTAGCGCGGTTGCGGAGGGCCGAAGGTCCTTCTGGGGGAATTTCTTTTTCTGCCTTCACGCGCAGGGCGGCGTTATCAGTCATTCCGTGGCAGTTGGCACTAAACCGACGGTCGCTGTAGGTGCGACTTCCAACGGCGCAACGTGATGCCGCAATTAGCACTGCATCATTGGAGGTGCTACAGTAGACATTATAATAGATATATATATATATATATATATATTCCGCACACACACGTAGACAGACCGCTTGCCGCAACGTCAGCACTGGACTAAGGCCGCTACCTTTTCTACAGTTTGCCTCTTGTTTGCCCCCCATCTTCGAAGTTTCATCGTTTTTGAGAGAGAGAGAGAGAGAGAGAGAGAGAGAGAGAGAGAGAGACGGGAGAGAGAGAGCGAGAGACGAGAGAGAGAGAGAGGAGGGAGAGAGAGACAGAGAGGAGAGAGAGAGAGAATAGGCTCAGTATATGCTGCTTGAGGTGCACATAAGGTGAAATAATAGCTTTGGTTCACACCGAAAGTGGACCTACAATTTTCAACGGCGCAAGTTAGGCCTAGACTACGTGAGCCTGCGGTACCTAATAAGGTCGTCGAGATACGCTAACCGCTCTGTAAGCAGCAGAGAACGGCCGAACACTGCAAGGGAGCTTTAACGCAAGCCAACAACCGCAAAACGCTGCTTAATTTTTTTTTTTTGCTTGATGGCCTGGCGACCTGCAGCTATGAACTCTGAAAAACACGAAGTGAGCAGGTTCAGGTTCATCGCTCGAGCACTAAAGCCTGCATTTTGCATAAACGCGGTCGTTCCGGCGCCTATCAAGCCGGCAGCGACACGAGGCCGGCCTCGTAAGCGAGCGGAGTCGCTGATAATAAAAGGAAGGCAAAAATACTGCTGGGATTTGCGGGAAACTGTCGCGCCAGCCGATGCTGTGGTCTGGTCGTTGTCCTTCCGAGCGTTGCTGTCACGTACGATCGTTTCAACGCATCTGTGTCTTTCGAAGTGCAACGAAACGACACAGGCAAATGGAGCAATAAGGCGCCCCCACAGCGCCCACATCCTGCCGCGCGTTGAAAGCAACTTGACAGCGTGTGGAAGGGTTTGGAAATACATGGTCGTCAATATAAAGAGTGATTCGGGCCGGCCGGCCGGACGGACGGACGGACAGACAGACAGACAGACAGACAGACAGACAGACAGACAGACAGACAGACAGACAGACAGACAGACAGACAGACAGACAGACGGACGGACGGACGGACGGACGGACGGACGGACGGACGGACGGATGGCTGTGGTTGGGGCAGCAACGACCATTCGTAGCGGAGTCACCGGTCCTTCATTTTGATGCGTACGCAGTGTTTGCCCAGAACCTGAATGCAAACAGTATCGGCACAAAAATGCGTATTTGGTCATGTGACAAGCGGTGGACCACCAGGGTGACAGGGTGGATACCGAGAGACGGGTGGAGGGACGAAATAAGGAAATTGGGAGGAAAATAATGGATTCGGACAGCGCAGGACAGGAGCGGGTAGCGGTCGATGGGAGAGGCTTTCGTCCTGCGGTGGACCTGAATAGGCTGTTGTTGTCGGCAAACCTCTCTGCTTCTGCAGTAAAGAGCCTTCTCTCTCCCTGTGTTATTATTATTGTTATTATTGTTGTTGTTGTTGATGATGATGATGATGATCAGTTTATTTGTCAAACGAAAAAATATAACGACTAAAGACATGAAATTAAACAAAAAACACCAACCGTGTAACGCTGCTGTGTCTGCAGAACAATACATAATTCAGGAAGTTAAGACATTTAATCGTTATAGTGTAAATATAGATTATTTGTGGAAGGAAAACAAGCAACAGAACAAAAAGATTCAAATTTTAAAAATACTCAGAAGTAGCGACATCAGAAGGGTCTACTTAATCCAATGTCCTCGTGCTGTGAACTCAAAAACAAACGAAAGAAAAATAAAAACAAACACACATGATGCCACCAAACAAACGTAAGGTTTGTGAAACGGAGAAGCGGCCTAAGAATGCTTGCCCATTAGTAGACAGTTTTCAAGATTTCTGTACAATTTATGCTTCGACAAACCAGTTGGTTACATCGGTGGTATATTACTTCCGTTTAGTTTAATTTCTAACCTAATGGGTGAAGAATAGCACCTGGCGCGAGAACGCTTCAATTGAACCATAGGAGAGGCGAAGTCAGATTGGGAATTTCCACATTGTGAAATCGACACGGGCCAAATGATCAAATCACGTTGCATGCAAAATTTGACCACTCTATTAAAAAAGAAAAATGCCAAATTCTTTAAAATTTCCTTCATAGTGTTTTCAAGTAGAGGATATCAAATTAAAAAAAAAACATCAAACCCGCAATGAAGATGAACAGCTCAAAAAGAAATCAAGGATTGCACAAATCGAGAATGTGGTATTTGTTATGTTGCATTAGCTCCAAGTAATTATATTACAGAAAAAAAAACATGCAATCGAAATAGGATCATATCCGCCTGCTGTGCTTATGTAGCTCATACCTTAAGGCAAAATATCTGCCTAATGTGTCATAACATTTATTCGTCCTATATGTCACACGGCAAAGCAAGGAGTTTTAGCGAATGTCGTGTGATCGTCTGCCAACCGTACTCCCGACGACCCAACGACGCCCCCGTGAGTTTGCTTCGCCGCAGTGCAACGGAACAAGATAGCGAACAACGCACCTACACACACACACACACACAAAAATCCTACCTACAAAAGACCCCAAATAAAGCAGTCTGAACAGCTGACTCGGTGGCGCAACGGTAGCGCGTCTGACTCCAGATCAGAAGGTTGCGTGTTCGAATCACGTCCGGGTCAAAGTTTTTTTTTTTTTCGCTGAAACTTTTATTTGCCTCCTATGCCGCAGTGTACACTAAGGGGTCGAAAGTACTGCTTCCGTCGCTAGCTCTTCTAAAAGCTAGACCAGGCACCGGAGAAACGCCGTAGGTAGCACTCGCAATGACTGCAGGGCTACAAATTGAAGTCAACCGAATCCATAAAAAAAGATCCGTAGCTCGTGCGGGATCACGTTCTGCGTCAATTTGTTTCTTCGTTTCCTTTTTTTTATTATTTTTGTGCCTTTTTTGTTTTGAAAGTTGGTTCCGAAATATTTATTGGCATATTTTCTTTTTTGCGCAATGCACCCAGAGGACAGAGGTGAGTCCAGTACAGCTACACCCATCGCAGCAGCAAAAATGGTAGCAATACCTACTAAGGGAGCACTACAAGTGACTCACTTTAACAGCTGCAGACGATGCAATGTGACCCGCCGCGGTGGCTCAGTGGCTAAGGCGTTGCGCTGCTGAGCACGAGGCCGCGGGTTCGTTTCCCGGCCGCGGCGGCCGCTTTTCTGATGGAGGCGAAAAGCAAAAACGCTCGTGTGTTCGAGATTTCGGCGCACGTTAAAGATCCCCAGGTGGTCAAAATTAATCCGGAGCCCTCCACGACGGCGCGCCTCATCGCCCGCGTTGCGTCGGCGCGTTAAAACTTACAATTCAGCGCGTCTGGCTGTAAATAAAAAGGTTGCTGGGTAGAACCACGTCCAGGTCAATTTATTTCTCTCTGTGGGCCTTTGTACGCAAATCTGCATTTACGTTGTTTTAGCGCAAGGCCCGCAAAATTAGGAATCACTGAAATGAACATATACAAACCACAGGCAAAATATTAAAAGAAAAAAACGTGACCCGGACGTGATTCGAACACGCAACCTTCTGATCTGGAGTCAGACGCGCTACCGTTGCGCCACCGAGTCAAGACGACTCCGCCGCCCAGTGAAGCACTTGTTTTGGCGGCGTTATCTAGAGCGGTCAGTGGCACACGCCGCGTGCGTTGTTTTCGCTTTGATAACCTTGAAACTACTAACGCGGTTATATCAGTCTTTCCGTTGCGAGCGATAAGCGTCCGTGCAGCACTCCAAACCCTGAAACACAGTTGCGTTCGGGACAGTGTTTTTTATTTATTTATTTATTTAATCCCCGGGGTTTGCTGGTGTAGCCGTAATATGAGACAGGCCAAATCAGACATGGTTATTGCATTACGGGCAGCCGGCCAGCCCGCAAAAAAAAAAAAAAAATACCGCGGTCGTTTTCTCTTCGTACAGATTTCCTAACGGTTGGCTCACAATTGAGTCCGACCACTGATTGCGAATCACGAGGCACTTAATGAGTTACCTCGAGTGTTACGCAGTAGCTCGACACGTGAACGCTGTTCGAATACATGCACTGTGTTCTTTTGAAGGGCCTGTTTTCTGAGTAATTGCGCGAATTTCGACGCACGTTATAGACCCCTAGGTGCACATGGCCAAAAATAATCCGGAGCCCTCCACTACGGCGCGCCTTTTAGCCCAGGCGTAGTTTCGGCGCGTAAGCCCCTCAAAATTTGAATAATTGCGCGTGAGGGTATTCGGGGTAACTGACGGAAATTATCCTAACAAATAGCTCGCCATTAGCTCGATCCATGTAAAATATTCTACGCTAGAGGGTTGAAAAAAAGAGAGCGCACGGGTCATTAAAGGAAATACCTTAAGAGCTTACGCAAGAAAATACATCTGCTCTCGTTTCATTTCTGAGCGCAGAACATTGTTAAGCCGTATTTACTATGGGGTGACAGAGCATACGGAACCCAAACGGTGCTAGGAGTTAGCTGGCTTGAAAGAAAGGCATAACTATAAACTTTTAATCAGCTCCGCAGATCCAACATCTGCACACACGGACATGTTTTCCCTTTGTGGTAAACAAAAATATGTAATCTTTAGAGGGGGCTACCTTACCCGAAAACAGTCTGCCATCGCATCGTGCATCCACTTGAGGACACCAAAGTTTGAAAAAGAAAAAGAAAAATTGGGGCGTGTTTCATCTTGGTTTTACCCAACTCACGGCCCTAAGTGGTTGACGGCAATTAAGGGTTATGACGTCACGTCAAATACAACGTCTACGAAAGGACTATAAATGTATACACCTGGGCTTCAACCGACAATTTTCCCTTTCCATAGCTACGACATCTTTGTCTCTTACGTGGGATCCTAAAAAACGTTGTGTGTTTTTGAATGCCTAGTAAAACCCGTCGTGGTGGTTCACTGGTTAAGGCGTTGTACTGCTGAGCCCAAGGACGTGGGTTCGATCCCCGCCGCGGAGGCTGCTTTTCAGACGGAGGCGAAGGGCGAAAACACGCGTGTGACCGGATTTCGGCGCACGTTGAAGATCACTTCGAGGTCGAAATAAATTCAGAGAACAAGTGTAGCCTCGGCGCGTTAAACGCCGAAATTTCAACATTTGAATTGAATGACAAGTAAAACAATGCGCAGATGGGCAAACATGATTTCAGAATAGCGGAGGCAGGCAGCGGCGCGCCGCGTACAGGGCTTCCACAGTGGGTATTGATGCTGCTGTCCTTGTGGCCGCGATTATCGTGCGTTCACACTCTCGGGCAGCGAGCGAGCGCGACGGAAGGGGAGGAGAGGGTTATGTCGCCCGCTATCCCAGCGACGGCCGCTTTTACATCGTCATATCGGAGTAGACTTTCGCTGCGTGCGTGCCGCGGACCGCCGATACGGGATGTCGCGTCCTGTGCACACGGCATACGTGCTTCGGGGCGCGAGGCGGGGTGGTTACTGGATTACCGGGGTGGTTACTGTACGCACTTGTTATAACGAGATCGGTTTATTCGAATTCTCACTTCAGTCGAAGTTCTTTTTAAAGCAGAGCTTTTTACCTCTACCCCCCAAGGGTTCTGTCGCGACCGTTGGTGTCAACAGAAAACTCTCGCGAACAAATAAATAAAGTTACTGGCACCGCCATGAACCGAACCTGGAACAAATGTAGAAACCGAGCGAGAGCCCGTTGTCTTACCGGTTTACCTACGAGTCCACGCGGAGACGGGGGAGACAGACGGTGCACTCACCGAGCACATCTGCGGGTGCACCTCTGCGTTCTCGCTGAATGCCACGTGATAGCGTCACGCGACCTCTCGCGGCGCTCTTTGTAGAGCCACGTGTGTGAATTCAAGTGACGTCGTATGGGTAATCGTTGTGGGTGTCGTTTACAGCTTCGCTTTCCAACCACCGTCACAGGGTGGACTGGCGCGCTTTTTTTTAGGTGAAGGGAGAGCAAATCATCTCCGCTTTAACGAAGTATCACTGATAGCAAAGCCATTTTCCTGTCTCGAGTTCTTCGTTATAAAGACGGTTTACTCTTTTCAATCAGGGTGACATGAAATAGACAGAAAGTGACGAGCGGACTTGAACAGAGGACACCAAGGCAATGAAGGATGACAAAGACTTAGTCACCTGTTGTTGTAGGGATGGGAGTAGGAAATGAAGTCCTTCGTCTACCGAGAAGATTCCGAGATGTCCACGCGCTCCCGATTGGACACGACCTGCGGGATGAACGAGATAACAAAGAAAGCAAACTCAAACATGATTGGCTACGTTTCGCGCGGGGTTAGTGGTATGAGGTTGTAAACAGAAACGGTGCAGGCAAAGATCGCGCCCCTTCATAGACAACACATGCAAAACTGGGAATTGTCGGAGGCCCTAAACATGAGAAACTGTCTATACTGTACATGTATCTGTAAGCACTGTCACGCATTCTAGGGTATTTAGAAAATTCGAGAAATGATGTTGCACAAGCTGTCACAGATGTCCAACATTTCAAGAGGCCACAGAAATCCAAGGAGAATTTCACTTCCCCTCCCGGGCTGCTGATCAAGAGTGATCGGTGAGGCGAGAAGTAAAAAAAAAAAATTCATTGGCGTTAGCGCGATGCCCCTTACGTCCGTCACCAAAAGGACATATCCCGCACTATGGTGCTATGCGATACGTTTAGGGTTACCGAATAAACTGATTTTATGCAAACTCAAGGACTCGTGCACATACGAGCAAACGAACGAAAATAAGACAGGCAGACCTTGGCACGAATAGGGGCCATATGACTGCGCAATAGAGGTGATTTCGTGTGTGCAGAACTAAGCACGTGAGCATACGAGCGAGCTCGCCGTTTTTCTATAGGTTTTGCATTTCATGCGACGGACGTCGTTTTGCACACGGCGCGCAGTCGCCCCGAGGCCCGCGCGCCTGCGCTCGGCCGCTGACAAGCCCCCCAACCCCCAGCTGCGCAGGCGCAGAATCGGGCGATTCTGGGTCTCCCATTCGTACGCATAATCGACGTATTTTCAGCCATTTGATAGTTTGCGTTTGTCTAGTAGAACAAACGCAGTAGATCACTTGGTTGAAAATGACAACCACACCGTACGACGTAGTTGTGTACTTTGCCCGCTCGTAACCTTCTGTCCGTTTCTCCTTACGTCAGCGCATGCCTCAACGTCGACCTAATCGCACTTATCGAGCACACTCTTCGCTTCCCTAATTCATCTCTCCGCATCGGCCATTGGCCTTCCGCTCTAATAAAGGTTCTGCTACTACTGCTATCGCGCCCTGCGCCGCCTCTGACTGGATATTATGGCATTTATGAAAAAGAAATAAATAGCTGCGGCTGACACTGCAAACACCATCCAGATGCTCATGTTCACACTTTTGTCGCAGATAAGTGGTCACGCCTACGCCCCGCCGTGTACCGACAAATAAAAATAGTGCGCGCAGGAAAGAGAGGGAGTGAGTGAGTGAGTAAAAGCATTTTATCAACAGCAGGGAGATGGCAGATAAGGAAAGAGCGGAATCTGTCCAAGCCTGGGTGGTGCCCACTCGCAAATCCTCGAAGACAAGAATCAGTTCTTGGATGCACGGGCAGCGGTAATGGACCGAGTACCTACCCATGCGAGGCCACTCTCGACAGCAAAGGGGTCGGCGATAAAATCCGAGTCGTCGTGCTTCGCAGGGGGTATCTCGGTCGGATTGGGTGGGGCGCTTCAGAAGTATGGGGGATTCGAAAGCAGAGCAGCGTCAAATAAGGTATGGAAGATTTGCCAGTGGAGCAGTGTTGTAATATCGGAGGATCGCCAGTCGGTTGGCGCAGTGCGTGCGTGTGTGCGCGCGAGCGGAAAGGAGGGGGGGGGGGGGTCAGCGCATTGTTGGCATGAACTTTGTTCATAAAAATTTTGGTATAGATAATTAGTAAGGGGTTGCTAAGCAGGAAACGCAAATGAGTGCTGTCATCAAGGCGGTCGTGCCCGAGACTATACTCGGTTACAACTCAAGAACGGCACCACCTCATGTAGTGTGTCACTCCGCCAAAGCGCCGGACCCGTGACGTCAGTGCGCGCGCGTTTTGAAAGGGGTTTGCTATGAATGCGTGATATCGTCTGCCTTGTCTCACGCAGTTTGTTTGTCGTCACTGGAGTCGTTTATAAGCGTATTAAGTCCAAAAAATAACGGGAACGGCTCACGCCATGTTCAAAATATTCCCAGTAACGCGCTACTTGCGCCGCGCGGAGAAACATCCGGCTATGGTGATAAGGCACAGCGGCAACTTCCGGTGCCGTTCTTAAGGTTGTCACCGAGTATAGACAGCATGATCCAACTGTTGAGTGAGAGGGAGGGGGGGGGGGGGGGGGGAGGGGGGCGGTGAGCAGAGCCGTTAACCACTCGGGGACTTCCCTGAGTTGCCTCATGCGTAGTATGGTTGCCGAAACTGAGACGCATACCCTTAGGCCAATCCTAAGCTTTCTCGACCACAGAGAATTCAAAGAATAAGCTGAACCTTTAAATGTGACAAAATATTTAATCACAGTAATAAGGCAAAGTGTTTTCTGCATAAAACACTTCAGCCTCGTTCGGGACGTGAGCTTGTACATTGAATTTTTTTGCGGCCTGCGCACTCTCGACTAAGGCCTAGAAAATTTTGACAAAGACTGCACCATCGCGAGCAGGCAGGTTGAACCAGATGAACCATAGAGCGGGATCAGAGAATGGCGTGCGGGGCTAGCGAAGACAGCAAACATCGCTTGTGGTAGTTTCGTGATAGGCCAACGCCTTTCAGATAAGAATTGTAATGGCGCATTGCAGCTGGTTCCCCACCCAGCGCTCTTCTCCAATGGTCACAACAATCTTCAGTATCAGTGCAACGATATTTTTTATGCAGGTCTTCACGAAGTGTAAAAGGCCGTGCCAAGTACGATGGTGCCGCCGTTCGGTGGCTTCCGCGCTTTCTAGAAGGTTTTTGCCGGTATCCCACCCCAGCAACAATTACGGTCGCGCGTGCATGTGCGATACAAAGTCGTTGCACGCCGACCGCATTGTTGGTCATT
The DNA here is from genome assembly GCA_013339765.2 of Haemaphysalis longicornis. Taxonomy (NCBI): domain Eukaryota; kingdom Metazoa; phylum Arthropoda; class Arachnida; order Ixodida; family Ixodidae; genus Haemaphysalis; species Haemaphysalis longicornis. Next base: position 78,846,795 of record CM023456.1, on the reverse strand, counting down.
GCTAGTGGAGTGATGCCCCGCTGCACGATAAGATTCAGGCCGGACCTTGGGCTCGAGCGATGCCCCACGCCATCCCGAAGAGTGAAAGAGGGCGGCAAAAAGCTAACAATATTGTGGAAAAACAGTAAAAAGGGGGTGAAGTGACGTGCACAGTACATTTACACGTTCCAGGTCGGCGGACTAGAAATCTGCGATTGTAACGAGCGCATTGTTGCAATCGGTTACTGTTACAGAAACGAGTCCGCGCGGGTTCAGGGCGGATTATCGAGTGCCGCGGACGTGTATCGATGCCTTGGACAAAAGGGATGGCGCGTGCGCGGCACAGATGTAAAAATATACGGCGGTCTCACGCGTTCATTTTTTTTTTATTTTAATTTTTTAAGGGGATTGGAGGATGCATATTGATGCACCCCGCTGGTTTGCTATATTCGCGCAGCTTCACGCTTTGACCATTGCTTGATTGCGTAAACGTTTAGGTAGAGAAGGGAAAAGCGGAAACGCCCGTGTGTACGACATTTCGGAGCACGTTAAAGACCCCAGGTGGTCAAAATTAATCTGGAGCCCTCCACTACGGCGCGCCTCATCGCTTGTGTGGCTGTCGGCGCGTGAAACCTCATAATCAATCAATAAATCAGTCAACCATAAAACAAAAAAGAAGCACCTTGGCAGCAGCAGCATTTCAGTTTAAAAGAGTGTCGCTAAAAAAAATCACAGCAAATTTTGCCCGTACTGGAATTAGTCATCATCGTCGTCGTCATGCACGGTCTCGACGCATCCACAGCCCATTCATATCCACTCCAGTACAAAGTTGTCTTGTAGCGATTTCCAACCCCTCCTGTCGCCAGCTTTCCAAGTCCATTCTATGCACCACATTTCGGTATATTGTCCCTCCATATGGTTTTCGCTCTTCCCCTAATGCGTTTGCCGTCTCTTGGTATAGCCACTCCGTTAAAACGGATGGTCCACCGGTTGTCCGTCATCCGTATCACATGGACTGCCCAATCCCGCTTTTCCCGCTTAATTTGAACTAAAATGTCCACGACCTTAGTTTGTTGTCTAATCCATTTACGTCGGGGAATGGCGTCATCGCACCCACAAACTATAGATAGTATTCATTGAAAAGTTCAGCCATCAATTTCTTCGCTTGGAAACACTGGAAACGTCCACGGACATGGCGCTGCTTGTGCAACTGCGCCCGCACGCAGCAGAAAAAAAAAAAACAACCGGCGTGCGTCGTCTGCTCCATTTCAACCCGATTCTCAACGGTGGTGTCAACAGAGATGTTATTAATCGTACTATGGCATTACTTTGCGTTCGGTGGGGCAGAGTTTGCAACGTCCAACACACATAATGTGCTTAGCACGGACAAGTATCGCCATCCCACGAAGCCCGACGTAATTAGTGACGGCGCACTCACAGGGTTACCTGCATGCGTGCCTCGCCAGTGAATACAACCTATATGCCGAAGTTCACCTAAAGGGGGAATTGCTAGAAAAAAATCCTCTCCGTCCGCTCTTCACTTTACATTGCCGGCCAACTGGTGCACCAACACACACATCGTCTTCAGCGCCTATAGGCACTCCAGTTTTTTTTTTTTTCTGGCAGAACGGGTGTAATAAAATCCCAACAGTTTGATTCAAAAAGAGAGTGGTTGCGGGAGTATTTCAGCTGCTGCCATTACCGACTGAAAGTGGACTAGCAAATTTATTGCTGTTCACTCCATCTGGTTAAGGGTATACCATGATTAAAAGTAGCCGCTTAATATTGAATACTTGTCTCAGCCACTCCTATTTAAAGATCTTCAACCACGCCCCTCAACTTGTATATCTTTCGTACTCACTGCGAAAAATATTACGCTTAGTCTTCACCGCTGCCCTTGCACATTTGTCTCGACTGTACTTATAGGTCAATTCTAGTATCCAGGGGTTTTGCGCGCCGATGCTACACTTGGACTATGACGAATGCCATATATTATATAGTAGATGACTTTGGATTAATTTCTGCCACCTTTGGATCTTTAACGCACGTAGACATCTCGACACGCGGGCGTTTTTCTTGTCTGCTTCTATTAGAAAAGCGTCCTCATAAGTCGTAAAATATAATACGGTTGAGATACCAAGATGGCAGATAGATAGATAGATAGATAGATAGATAGATAGGCATATTTTATACTATTTTAAGAGGGAACTGGAAGTGGCGATACATATCCCACCACATTTTTTTTTAGTTAGGCGTGAGAGTTATGATTGAAAAGAAAAGAAAACATTGGTGCTACAGATATGACGTCACGAAGGAATGAGGGGAGGCTGGTTTTAAGTAAGTTTGAAGTGTGCGTTCGCGCGCAACCGTAGTGGGAAATTGGTCATCCGAATACAGAATGAATTGTCGTGAAACTAACTACAAACGCACTCGAAACAAAAGCTCACTTTTGGGCTACTTAAATCCATGAAATGGCGCAACTAAAGGGCAGAAAAAAAATAACTTTTGTGCCTACGGTAAACTTCCATTATAACAGAGTCCTCGGGGTGGGATACTGATTTCGTTATAAGCGGGACTTTGTTACAAGCGGTGATGACTTGTTCCCTCTGCACTGTAGTTTGGGGCGTAGAGAACTTCGAATAAAGCGAGTCTTTGGCAAAGGCGATTTAGCTAAAACGACGATTTACTTTGTAAGGTTTATGTGCACACGTGCACATTCAAAAACACACACACAGAGCTCGCCTGTTTGGGGCGAAAGCGTTTTCCGACCTTCGCTATCCGCAACTCTTCGTCTAGCGTAGCCTCAACGACGGCAAGGAGAACTACAAGGCATCGCTAAAAAAGCCTCAAGTCGCCGGAATCTCGGTTTTACGACTACGCATTCACTCAAAGCAGTTCGTATTACTACCCCGCCCAGTCTCTCGGCATCGCGAGACGAGCAGCGATCTAGGTGAAAGAGGCCGTCGTCACACGTGTCACGGCCGTTCAACAGCGTCTTCTTACACGTTGTGCAACAACTTGCATCGCGTGCGGTCGGTAACATGACCGCGCGTTCACACATCATCGCCCTACCGCGGCCATCGCACAAATTCGCGCACTCCCCGTTCCTCTTTTTTTTTTTCTTTCCCCGTTCTCTCCACGAGGCTTTTTACGTGCAGCCTTGAACCCCGGGCGGCGACGTACGACAAGGGAACCGCGGTCGGCTCGGTCACCGATGGGGCCCGGCCCGATAAACAGGCATTAAAGCGAACAATTCCAGACGCAAACGCGACGTCTCTCCACCGCGTGTGCCTCGCTCGCTGCAACCCTTTCTCGCCGCTTTGTAATCTTCCTTCCCAGGATGCCCCGCGCATGATAGGCCGTACGCACGCTGGTCATTACACGATAGCGGAACGCTCGCGCGGTGGAGGGCTCGTCTGTGCCTGCGTGCCGCGCTGAGCTGACTGACTTTCGTTCTCTTTTTTTTTTCTCGAGCCCGGGCAGGCTTTTTTCCAAGAACTAGAGAAAGCTTAGCTTCGAGTGCCGTGCTTACAAACATGCATTCCTGCCGTTTATAATCGGCGAAGAAAAAAAAGCTTCAGCCACGTGGATTGACTCGCAGTGAATTGCACGACGCAGATATCATCGCGCTACAACCACGTTTTCAGTTCAAAATTGGTTCTGCAGAGAAATATGTCGGCTATCCCCACGCTATTTTGTCAATTGCATAGTTGCACATATATTTTTACAGTGAAGCTGTTAGCCTCTTGTTGGTCGGTGTTTTTCATGGCGTCCGTGTGCAGAAAAGAGGTGTAATGAGAAAGAAAGGACTAAGGCTAACCCGTGCCCCGCGGAAGAAAAAACTTAATAAAGAGGGTGAACATGATACATCCGCGCACGTATCGCTCAAGGTCAAAGAGGACGCCCCCTATTGGCCTGCCGGAAGAACATATGAAACACGAAAGCTTCAAGGCCACCCCAGGAACACGTGCACAGCCTAGATGCCGATCACGTGAACGCCCCCTGCCGACATCGGCGCAGCAGGTTTGCCACAAAGAAAGTACGTAAGACGGGTGGTGTAGAACCAGCAGACTGCCACCTCAAGGCTTCGCTGACCATCCATATCTGTAGGACAGGATGGTTCCTCTTCTTTTTTGTATATCCCGAGCGCAATAACAAGTTTAGAAAGTAATAGCTCCGACAGCTGGGCTAGTTGCTACACGTTGAGCATAATGAAGCAGCGTAAAAAAAAAGGAAGGGAGGGTTAAAAGGGAAGCAGGACAGCTCTTCTTCTCAAAACGAACCTTATTTCTAGACATGAAGGAACGCACATTTTTTTGGCCACGTTGGCACTTGTCACAAGATAGCGAACCAACCGACAAACGGAGGCATAACTCTTGAGTTCGCCACGTGCGAGAAGAGCATTCTTGGTTATCTATTGTGCATTACATTGCCTCTAAGCAGCAGTGTCAGACACTCCCAACTTCTGGAGTGGAGTGATCTTGAAATTGCTCCACATTCTCAGGCGCCCGACGTTGAAAATACATCAAGCGCCGTATCACTGAAAGGGAGAGAAAGAAAGAAAAAAAACTTTATTGGGTGAGGAAGCGACCCGAGAAGAATCAATCAATCAATCAATCAATCAATCAATCAATCAATCAATCAATCAATCAATCAATCAATCAATCAATCAATCAATCAATCAATCAATCAATCAATCAATCAATCAAGATCTTTATTAGGACAAGGATGACACGGAGGCCAGCGTGGGAAAAGGAAAGGGGGGATGTGGTGAGTTACACGCGACGGCCAGCGCCTGTGGAGCGAGCCACAGGTGTTGACCTCGAGGAGAATTGAAGTAATAACGGTAGTGGCGGGCAAAGAGCTGAAGGCTTGCATCCGCCTGGACGTCTTATGCATCAGTGAAAGCTAGTCACTGCTCGAATACACCGGAAGCTGAAATCTCAAGACAGAATTATTTAAGGAATGTTAATTGAACACCCATTGGTGTATCTTTAAGAGTGCGTAAGCATCTCGCCTCTCTCCCTCGCGAACCTGAAGCTGGGCCTGACACGCACGTTTTATTCATCCGGCTGTCTGTTTTGCCGGGCTGCGCAGAGCCAGGTGGTGAGCCGCGCTTCGACTTGGCATCACCACGAAAACGTCGTCACCGTTGCGAAGGCGGCACCTCACTCCTTTCCCGAATGCAGCTCTCCCCACGCACTCTTTCCGCACTATAGTATGTATACGCCGTTGTCGCTAGACACAGATTCAGGCTACTGGGTTTAGCGCACCGAAGCTGCACCCGGGATATATCAGGCATGCAGTAGTGGAAGGCTACGGAATAATTTCGACCACCTGGGGGTCTTTAACGTCTCCATCTGCAAAGCCAGCACCGCGGTCGGGCTCAACCCGCGTCCTTGGGCTCAACCTCAGTCACTGAGCCACTGCGGGTTCTGTTGACACGCAGACGCGGACAAACGCGAAAATTTTGGCGTCATGCCTAATCTATAGCTCACGCAATAATAATATCTAATTATGAACGTTTCACTTTAATTAGGACGGCTGCAGGCCTTGCTCCTGTCTTCAAGACACTACGCAGGAAGTAAAGGCCACTCGCAGTGCATATGACAACCTAGAACCTATATGATGACCGCCGTGAGAAGGAGGAGGAAGAGGGGGGGGCCGTCATTCAAGCTGGCAAACACAGCATCCCAGCCTTACCGAGCAGCTTGTTAATTACCGGTTCAAACACAGCTCCCGGAATTCTCCGAGACAAATGCGCTTGCGCGCATTCAACGCCACCGCCGACACAACGCCGTGCTGTCAGCGAATCGCAGGTGCAATCGGCCGCCCGTCGCGCCCGGCTCCACTCAATCAGTCGATTTAAGGTCGTCGCGCGGGAAAACGGGCTCTCGGGGAAGAGGAGGGGAGCAACGCAAAGCCAACTTGACGCGCCCTCTTTCCGCGTTCCCGTTCCAGCGAGCGCAAACAGATGGCTGCCGTCGACGCCTCGCAGCCGTGGACCGACCCATTGTCGCCCGCTGCTCGCTGGCGGTGATGTCATGTCTGGCGAGCGACACTGGCTTTCCGGATTGGGGTGACCGAGCGTGAAAGCAAAGTGCGCCAGCCGCGCGAACCACTTCCCCCGTTTCCCTAAAAAAAGGCACAAGAAAGGGAAAAAAGGGAAGAAGGAAAACGAAACGCAAAGTGGGGGGCGAGGCTTTGTCACGGATACTTCACTTGAGGCTGGGCGAACTCACTTAGATTCCAATAAGCCGGAGTCAAGTAAGGCGGCCTAGTTGCCCCCCTCTAGATTACATCGAGGGGAGAAGAGGTTGGAGTGAGGAGGAATGGTTTCGCGCTTTTGTACGCCGCGTTCTGGGGAAAACAAGAACATAATAAAAAAGGAGGGAATGTTTAAAGCGACCGAGCCTGGGTGTTCCCAACCTCCCCCCCCCCACCTCGCACTTCAGAGTTTGAAACTCACGCAGCGTGGGGCTGAAACCCGGCGTTCGAGGGGGTCGTGTTTACTCCCCGTGCTGTTCCCGACGGACGACTGAATCTCTTTGTGTTCACACCCCCTCGTCGCCCACAACATTGCGCCTCTTCTGAACGCCGTAGCTTCCTTGTTGCCAAGCTTGGGTTGAAAACTGACGGCGTTGACAAGGCTGTCAGTTGTCTGCGAGCCTGAAGGAAGAGATGACTTATTCGGAGCACGGGGGAGATTTCGAGACAAAAGACGAAGGGAAAGTGCATGTGGGCGCACTTCAGTCAAGATAATAAATTGGCCTTCGATGATCCGCAGAACAAGCATTCCAGAGAATCGATTATCGAGGGAAGTATCTCTCATTGGAAGCGTAGTGAGAAAAATGCTGTCGCAAATTGTGAGATTTAAGCGCGTTTATCATTGTGGTCGTCGTCGTCGTCATCATCGTCGTCGTCGTCAAAAACACGTATTTAAAGGAACTCTGCAATGCCTCCGATAACCACATTCCCTCTTTCCTTCGCGTCTGGAAGCACTGCGAAAACCATAGTTGCCGCCAGCACGGAGCGGCACTTCGTGATTTGTTCGTCGCAGCAGATACGCCTTCCGTGCCTGCTTTGATTTTGTGGCCTTTTTTTTTAAGTGGCTATCGAGTGCGTTTATTGCTGCAACTGAAGGAAAGCCGGTCAATAATTACCGCTACACCGCTGTAATGACGCAATTCCAGAGGTCGAAGAACAGAACTTAAGACCGGGAAAGAGAGAAAAATGGTTTGGGCAAGTTTCTAAGTCATCTGATGGACATACAGCAGTAATTTTTGGCTGAGGTACTTTGCGACTCCTAATCTATGTACTGCCTGTGTTGGTTGACTACGTTCTGCAAGCATTTAAGACTCCGAAAAAAGTTGAAAAAGTGTTGCAGGGTCCCTTTAAACCGAAGGTGCTTCTGATGAAGCGTTGTGCAAGGTAGGGTGGATAGGGAACATAGTAATACTACTAAAATGGGTGACACAGTGACACAGTTGTGGCCAGTTTTTATTTGTTTTGTTTCCCAGATTTCTCCTTGTCGATAGTACAAACGCTGAAGAGCCTTCGCGCCCAAATTCCCAGACAGGGCTGATATCGTCCTGCGGACGTGATGTTCCGCAAGTGAGCGGCGATTCCGCTTCAGCTTTATTGTGTGCAGTTCGGTTTCGGGCAACCGCGGTGAGTGGTGATTGCAAGGCTGTGTGGTCGAAATCGAAAACAGGCGGACAGATACAACGAACAATAACAAGTCGTGTACGCACAGCTATTATGTTCGCCGAAGCTAGCAGACGTACCCTGTTATCCTCTGCGCACTTCTAATATGCTTGTACCGGGTGCTGATTTCCCCTAATCTCCGCCTTCTACCGCCGAAATACCTACGAGCCTTCACTGCACTGCACAGAACCAAAGCAGTTCTTATACTGCATATCTTATTTTTCCCGCCATTTGACGCCATGTGGGGGTAGGTCGAAAACACTTTCCGTCGAGCGTTGTCTCCCCCCCCCCCTCTCTCTCAACGTTGCTCGCTTCGAGATATAAACGACTGCAATGGAAGCAGCGGCTAAACAACCCTTGACTTCACGCACCATTTTTCATGGATGATAGCGAAAGAATTTTGGCTTTTGTTGCCCCAATGAATGAGCTGGAATAATAGTTATTATATTAAAAAAAGAAAGGGAAAGAACCAGACAACAGGAATTCAACGCACACATCTACCCTGCGAAGCAACTGTTTTAGCTTTTTTCTTTCTTTCTGATAAGCCTTCTTTCCTCGCATAGCCCCGTAGAGGAGACGTGTGCATGCTACACCCCCTAGATAAGACAGCCTCGCAGGCAGCGCTATCCTCGCATGGTCTGTACATGAAATTCAACCTTCTAACTGGCGAAGACCGAAGTGAAGCTCAGATCAATGTCGCCCAGCAGGTCAACGAGAAATAGAAGACCGAGGGCGGCCTAGCATCACGGGAAGGGCTAGCTTTCTGGCAGGCCTTGCTATCTAGATGGCGTTTTCTAATCCTCGCCACCCTCTCCGTCGCTCGCGAGCCCGTCGGCGCGAAATGTAGCCGCAAAGAGAACGTAACGGGTAAGCAGCGGTCCGCGCTGCGATAACGCGGGCGGGCTGCGGCGGCGTCGAGCGGCCAATAATGGTACGCCGTTGACAGTGAAAGTTGTGTCAACCGCAGCCCACTTACTCTTCGCCCGCTCGCCCTCCTCTCCCGATCTCTTCCATTCTCATCCTTTCACTCCTCACCCCCAAGCTCCCTTTTCATTTTATTTTGCGTCTTTCTCCGCGCCGCCACTGCAACTGTTCTCACTGCACGTAGCACTGCAGTGCACTGCGCGTCGAAAGCGAAAAGGGCGCTGCGAATTTTTTCGACCAACCGCGCGCTTTTTTTTTTTTTTGGAAGTGCAAGGATATTTTTTGCGGGAAAAAATGCGCGGGGAGGGCCCGCGCTTGTGGACCGATGATGACCTCTTCACCGTCACTGCTGCAACGGCCGAGTTCCGCGGGAACTTCCGAATGACCGTTCCGAATGTGCCCGCCGGCGACTCTACCTGCCCTCCTCCCTGTGTGAGTGAGTGCGCTCGGATACGCTGATTTGGTTCGCTTTCGGATTCCTTGCATTTCCCCCTAGCGTTTTTTCTCACAAAAATGTTTGAACGTTGTGTTCCTTTGCGTGACGTGGTTTGATATACTGTGTGCTTTAGCAAGTCAATATAGGGAGGAGGGGTGTGTTGGGGGAGGTGTCATGTGTGAACTTTTGTGTATTATTCCAGAAGTACGAATTAGTGCACTTCATGCGTGCCTGCGTGAATCTATTTCGAATATGGTATCAAGGCGAAAAGAGAGATAAAAGAAGACGCTAGCAGTGTTTTGCTTGTGTGATTGCAGTTAGGTGGTGTTGAGCTTAACATGGCTTTCCCAGTGGCCTTTCCGTTGTGAGTAGAACCATAAGGGTTCCGTACTCTTTTGTGCAGCTCGAGTAAAGAGTTGCCACGTTTCCACGCCCAGTTTTACTGCGTGTAAGCGTAATCCTGCACTCTGCGTACCCCGGGAAACCAGGTAAAAACATAATGTATGTTAGAGAACTATGACACTACGGTGGGCCAACGTTATGACAAGAACGCTTGCCTCCGTCGCGAGCTGACGAGGGGCAAGTCTTATCAAAACGTTAGCACAGGACTGTGGGTGCTACCTAGTCCTATGTATTAACTCATATATAATACATGTACACACTGGTTGAGTCAACGCGGGGAGCCGTTATTGATTTGTGTTGACAAAAATACGGCCCAAGCTACTTTGTATAGATAAGGGCTCTGATTGCGATATTGCCAGGAATGGCGGAAAGCCACACAGTTTTTCAGAATAGGGCAGCAGGTTACGTACGATAAACGGAATTTCGAAACGAAATGAGTTGTGCTAAGCATACCCACGCATGATTGACGCTTCGGGTTGCACGGCAAGTTCCAAGCTCAAGAACCCCATGCTCCTTCAGCTGCATGCATCGAAGATTACGGGGTGAAATCGAAAATAACGTCAGTAAATTTCAAATAAATAAAAAAACACGGTAGTCTCTCGGATTGTTTCGGCCTATATGCGGGGCTAAAAAATACTCGATTCAATTTTTTTACCCAATCTTCAGGGGCTGGGGGGGGGGGGGGGGGGGGGATGTACACTCCTTTCTGCTCAGTCTCATAAAAAAAATCGAAAGGACTTTGTTCAGCTGATGTCACAGGGCATGTGAAACCAGTGTGACTGGGAAAAAAGTTGCAAAGCCGAAAGGAAAATCTAGGGGTAGCTTTTTCAGAAGACGCAAGTAGCGTATTTTCACCATTTTAATAACTTACCTGTTTGTTGCACTATACCAAACATTAGCAAGAAAAATTTAAAATAAATCAGTAAATCGCTTATTATTGATGGGCTTGGAATCAAAGTGTCTCCTCCTTTTGAATATGACAGTCCCCCACAGTCTCTCTCTCTCTCTCTCTGCACCAGAAAAAAAATATGAAGGAAGAGAGAGGCAAGGGAGGACATTTAGAATAGTGACAATGCAGCAATTACGAGAATTTTAGCAAGCGGTTTGAATAAATTCCCTCATGTGCAAGGCCTACAAGTACCTGGCTCATCGATCCAACCAACTGGAGTGAGACGTGTTCGACTAAATCGCACTGCGGGGTCACACTAAAGCTGGTTCTACATGGAGCGAATTTCCCGGCGAAATTCGCAGCTGCGGCGCCGCTCGTGCGGCAAAACTACCTATTTTCGTAAGTAGTTTTGCCGCACGAATTGCGCCGCAGCTGCGAATCCGCACGGAAATTCGCACCGGGTAGAACGGGTTTAATTGGGGCGACGTGCATCGGGACTCGTACCGCGGGAATTCCAGTGAATGATTCACTCAGTCTGCACGCCGCTACTTATATACGTACGTCACAGGGGAGGTGCTCGGCCCAGCCCACATTTCGATCACCATCAATCAAACTCCGCTTCCCATTGGCCCAGAAAGGCGGTCTTTCGCCGTCGGCGCGCAAAGCCGTGGCGTAAGGCCGGCCTTGAACCTGAAGTGATAACGGGGCTAGGTTATCTCCGGGTGCGGTCGGTGTCACTACAAAACCTGAGGCGTTTGAACCGCGCGTGCATTTGAAACACGCGGTGTGAAGGACGGTGACCACTATCACTGGCAAAGCTTCTGCACATCGCTTTTTATCGGCCGTTATTAAATGGTCGGGGGGGGTGAACCCATGTAAGACTGCCACTTATCTGAGGCTGAGGACGCAGGACGTAGACCCTGCGGCCTCATTTCTTTCTTGAATTTTTTTGCCACCCCTTTTATAACGGTGCGAGTTCTTGGGCGGGGGTTTTGGGAGCTACTGTGACGGCTGATAAAAAGGCTTTGTAAAAATGACAGCGCGCATTGCACGTAGACGCAGAAAAGGACAGTGAACAGCGCGGCCCGACGCCATCGCAGAAAAAGCTGGCGCTACGTCGACGGTTATGGTGCGAGCCGATCTGTGCGATGGATTCGTAGTCCTGCGGAGTTTCTCTCGAACGGTTAGTTGCGCTCTAGGGAAAACATATTTGTTTTATTTACTTGCACTCTTTATACTTGGTACATCCTGTCATTTTGGGTTACCTGTTTGTGAAGAGCCATCGCCTTTTCCTACTCGACGTATACTTGGTCCTCAAAAGCCCCTGTACTGCAGCCAAACTGCTTAAGGTCTCGAAAGAAGTCACCATTCGAATAGCTTAGCTGTTTTTTTTTCTTTGTTCTTTTTTAGTACAGGTATTGGTTTGCGCTTCAGCTTCTCATTTTTTATAAGTATTGCTCTTTACGTTTTTCTCTCTTACCGGAGTTTGATTCCTGCTACAAGTTTTCTCATCTCATCTGCTTACATGGGCAGATGAGATCGAGAAGTTTGCGGGGATAAATTGGTCGCAGTTAGCACAGGACCGGGGTAATTGGAGATTAATGGGAGAGGCCTTTGGGAGTGGGCGTAGATAAGCTGATTATGATGATGATGATGATGACAAAGTTTTCTGCCTGGCCACAAATACAGCAAGCATAAGTGTAGTCAAGGCCCAATTGTCCATCGAACTTGACCCATCCGGCTTTTGATTTGACCCACTTGCAAGTGAACAAAAGTGGAGTGGAGGGTATAGCAGCAGTGCTAACAATGTGTCCTTCCACGGTGTGCAGGCGTTGCTGCGTATGATGGAAGATGGATCGCTGGACCTCAGCAGCCTGCGCGAGCCCGACTTCGAGCAGTTGGCCGTGTACCAGGTCCGAGACCAGCCCTGCGAGGAAGGCCTGTCCAACAGGGCCGAGGCCTCGCTGCCCCGAAACCTGCTGCTCAAGCCCTCGCAGACGCTCAGCGACGTGAGTATTTGCCCGCCACGCTTTGCGCTCGCTTCCGCGGACGACGTGATTCGAGCAGTGCGACGGGACAAGTAAAAAATATGTAACTTCGAGGTTTACTTTTCGGGAGCGTAGTTCTGATTCTTTATTGTGAGGCTTGCGCAAACTGCTAGCAATTATATCTCTGTTGATGGAACGGCGCTGATGGGACGGACCAGTTGTAGCCGCCTTACAGGGAGATATCCAATAACTGCCTGACTCAAATGAGCACCCCTATGTGCACAGGTTTTTGAAAAGTACTTACAGCGGCGTGTTTTAAAGTCAGAGGGAATATAATAACATCATCCTGCTTCCGATTGTACCGAAATATGCAAATTAACTATCAGAACCGGAGAGTTGGGAGGCGCACGGTGACGCACGATTAGCGGCACGAAGCGGGTTTTACGGCGAGTCTATTGAAAGGCCGAGAAATCTCGTCGTTAGTCCAGTGTGGTCCGGAAATCGCAGCTGAGGTGAGGGCAGCCGGACTTTACGAACCCGTGATGACGGCAATTGGTTTTGCTGACTTGGTTACCGCGCTGTTCTCGAAAACAGTTTTTGGCCGTATGCACCAGCCGCAGTGCGTATAAAAAAACTCGGATGAAACCCTTTTGCTCCACACAAACTCTAACTACTATTACCAAAGCGAAAGCTTCCTTAATGGTACCGATGACGTCCTGTCAAAAAGCTAACGCATTTCCCCATATACCGGTTGGTCGACTGAAAAGCTCTGATAAGATCTCTGTACACACGCTACGTGCGTGAAACCGGGATTTCATTGTGTCAAAACGGTTACTTGAAAATCTCGAAAAAAGGAATGCTTCTAGATAAGACAATACACGAGTCGATCGTGAAGAAGGAGTACAATAGCATACCTTTATCTCACGAACCACGTATCGGTATACATTTAGATCGTCTGTAGATGCGTTTACTTAGTGAGCGAAAAATCGTCGCATCGGTTTGTTCTTCGTTGGCGATTGGTCTTTTGAAGGTTTGACGATCGATTGGACGCACTTTCAGCGAAGGTTTTGACGCACGTTTTGACGTCAGAAATCTTTCGCGGTTCTCTCAACTTTCTTTAGGGAGGGACGGTAAATTTCCACTCAACCTGGCGTATCTTGCATTTTTATCATTCTATGTTTCGTACTGCTTATTTCGCGCTCCGCCTCTCCCGTCTTGTTTTCCCATTTCGATAAATGCGTCGAGCTAGGGATGCGTTTACTTTTGCCGAATAACGAGGCTAATTGAAAGTTCAGATGGCATTTTCTTTTGGCAAGACTTTGACTAGAAACACCTATCGGATCAGTACTGCACCTCCAAAAGAGGGGAGTGATAAATGTTACCGGTACGTTCTCGAGAAAATCGCTTCATTAGTATCAAAGAAAAGAAAGATTCAGGCTATTTTTTTTTCTATTCCATGAGAATGAGGAGAGCTCCCTTGGAGCAAATCGTTCCTCATCGTTTTTTGGACCAGACTTCAAACAAGATCGGGCTGTACTAAACAGAACAAAAATTAAAAAAGCAAGGGAAAACGTGCATGTATTGCGTAATACCGTGTTAAGACTACTGACGGCACAGGCCTATAGCGTATGCACACGTAAGAAGCGGCGTTTACGTAATTTGGGTTGGTTGAGACACCAGTTGACGCAATTGTTTAGATACATCACGACTGTTACGACAAGTCTGAACCTGGCGTAACACGCCAGACAGTCTGGGGCACTATGAATAGCGCGATAACGGCTCAAAGCGTCACAACGAGTGGCGGCTATAACGGAAGAAAGTGACGAAGCAATTATCCCGCGTTCAAGTGTTCGTCGTACGCGAATTGTCGCATACGCGTCAATCGTTTCCAAAGTCCAAAGCGGGAGGAAATGACAAGCGCGAAACGGATAAAGCAACACTGGGTGGGTTGGAAGGCGAAGACAGCAGAAAGAAACAAAAAGTAACTGAACAGAATGTTAGCCAGCGGGACAGGGCGGCCGGCAATAGGCGCCGATAGCGTTTCGAGTGACACACTTCCACGATAAGGGAAGCGACGAACGCGGGAGTCACTGACACCCTTATCGCCCTTCAAGGGCACCGCCGCCGGAGAGAGATGCAAGGTTACGTCAACAAAGCGCGGCGACCGTGAACCCCAGTTTTCTTGTTGCGCCCTCTCCGTCCGGTTACGAGGAGGGAGCAGGCGCTAACGACTGATTGCCACGCGCCGACCGAATGTCGGTCAGGTCACCACCACCACCGCGGAAGGACCCGAGGTGAAGGAAGGGAGGGATGTGGAGAGGTGTCGTGCCGTGAAGCCGAACCTTCGCTGCGCGGAGCAAGCGGTAGACTCGAGGATGAAGCGAGATGATGATGTACGGGTTCTTTCAAAAGTAATTAGCGCAAACTTTCCGACGAAGTGGCTTTCCGGCTCGGCACCTGTTAGGCACTTGTAAGCGTGCTCTTCCTTAATTTTTGTATTCAAAGCGCGCAGTAAAATGAGCCTGGTCGCGCAGGGTGGAGCAATTCTCTTGGATTAATGAGCCTGTGTTGCTAATTACTTTTGGTGCCACCTGAGCGTGGTAGGGTACTAACGGCTAGAAATTATGTAAGTTATTTGTAGGTTAAAGGAAGCGAAACACGAGAAGACAGGAGCGTTTGAGTGTCATCGTGTTCTGTCCCCTTTGCGTGAACGAGTGCGCTGGCATCGCCCTACGTGGAATGATAAAATCGGAATACCTATTCGTCCAACAAATCGTGTGGGCGCGAAGTAACGGTGGTGGTGGGGGTGGTAGTGATGGTGATGGTGGTGATGACGGGTATGAATAGAAGGAGGAGGAGGAGGAGAAAAACAAGGTTGGCGAAAACAAAATAACACTGAGGATTTCCTTGCTAATCAGCGCATATATCTGGAAGCCCATAGGCTTTCTAGTAATTATTTTTTCCCCTGAATTTTTTTTTTCAGTAAAGAGCTCTCTCTTTCTCTCTCTCCCTCCCTCTCCCTCTCCCTCTCCCTCTCCCTCTCCCCCTCTCTCTCTATCTCTCTCTCTCTCTCTTCCCTGGATTCAGAAGTTGAATTCGTGATGTAGTGATCGCCTAGTTATTTCAGACATTCTTTTCTTAACAGCGCAAGAAAAATAAACTTCACTACCTTCACAACTTCGTCCTCTGGCGAGTTCAAATATAGCTTTGCCCGATATTTTTTTTATTCCTTTACTCTTTTCTCTCTCTGTAATCAACGTGAAAGACACCAGCACAGTCTCCTAACGCCTGCGTTTACTAAATTGTTTTACGGTTAGCGGCACAGAATGAACTGGATCAGGGGCGTAGCCGGGACGTAGTTCGGTGTCATAATACCCCCCAAATTTTCTGTTCAGTGCATTTCCTCCTACCTCCGCCTCCCCCCGCCCCCCTGTCTTCTCTGCTTACGGCCCGTTTTTCGTTCACGATGTCAACACTCCGCATCGGCAATAGGACGTGTAAGAACAAACTAAGAAGATTAGATAATAAAAGAAAAATGAAATAATGTTTGCGCGGTGGCTATCTATGTTAAGTTTTTTTTTCCGGTGGCGTATATCACCCCCCCCCCCCCCAAAAAAAAAAAAAAAATCTGGCTACGGCCCATGTTTCGGTTAAAGGTTTCGTTTACACCGTTAGGTTGGTTTTTCTCCTCTGGTTTGTTACTTTAAGTACGAAGCATTCCGGTACACTGTAAAACGTCGGTGTGGAGGCTGTCAAGTTGCTTTGCTCGCTTGATTCTCCTGTCTGTGCAAGTACCCCGCACTTTTAAAACCAGGCGCCGTAAGTTCTCTTTCCAGCATCCTTCTGCTCACACTCCCTACCAAGCAATATTAATCGGCACTATCTCATCAGGAACTTTATGCCATTATAAAAAGCCCACAGGAAGTCGCAGTTTTACTATCCGACGCTCATCCGCGAACAAAACCACAGAGTTTCTCTTCTGTACGCAGTCCTTGTTTGAACAGCCGCCGCTTTCTCCTCGTAAACAACAATAACCGGCCTCGATATCTGCTCTCTTGCTTGTTTTACCGTTAGCAGTGCTTTTTCAGCGGTTATCTATAATTTATTACAGCCTCCGCGTCTACATTTATTCCATTGTTTTGTAGATCAATACGCATCCCCACCGGAGAGGAGACCTGGCGAAACTGCGCTTAAAAAGAGATAACGTACAACCATTTTGACAGCCAATACGATCGGTTGGCGTAACGTGCTCCGGCGCCCAAAGCGGGAAATTTAAAATTCCAAAATACAAATTCATGTGAAGTAGAAGCACCGGGGTCACGAGGAGCGCCGTATAGTGGAGGGCCACGGATTGATATAAGCCTCTTGGGGGTCTTTCTGACATGCGCGAAATCTCGTCCCACAGGCGTTGTCTTTTTTTTTCTCGCCTCGCTTCTTGGACTAAGAAGGTCCCCTCCCCCCTCCCTCACCCCCAACCCCGGCGATCAACCAAACAACTTTGACTTCTTTAATAAACGTTTATCTCCTCCTCCTCCTCCTCCTCTCCTCCTCCTCCTCCTCCATCAGTGGACTGACGTAAACTAGAGCAGACTCGCCATCTGCAGGTTAACCGAAGTTTCTTGTCAGCGCCACCCACGGAGAGTGAAGTGACGTGGGCGTGGCTCCTGTCCTGTGTGCAGGTGCTGGGCGTCTGGAGCACGGACTACATCCCGCGTGGCACACGGTTCGGCCCGTTGATGGGCGAGGTGTACGGCAAGGATGAGGTGCCGTCGAACGCGAACCGCAAGTACTTCTGGCGGGTGTACGACGGTCCCGAGTCGTTCCACTACGTGGACGGCTTCGACGTGGCCAAGGCCAACTGGATGCGCTACGTGAACCCGGCCTACTCGAGCGAGAACCAGAACCTGGTCGCCTGCCAGGTGAAGCAGGACATCTACTTCTACACCATCAAGCCCATCTACCCCAACCAGGAGCTCCTGGTCTGGTACTGCCGGGAGTTCGCGGAACGCCTCAGCTACCCCGTTACCGGAGAGCTCATGCTACAGAGGATACGTGAGTACCTCTCCCTCGCTTGCTAGCTGTTGGAGCACGGGCTGTTCCAAGATAAGAGGAAGGCACTTGCCGGAATGGGATAGGATACAGAATGTCTTTTTCCGCGCAACCAGCGCCCAGACGCTAGTAGATTCCTAACCTCCATTCTTTTCATTCCAATTGCCGAGAGTGTCGTTGGCGGTGACACGACCTGCATAGGATCGTGGAGGGACAATCGATCGGAGTGATTTAATGAACAGATGTTAAAGAAGATGTGCTTCAGAACATCTGCTCACTTGCTACCCACCAGAAATACAGTTGACCAGTCGCGAGGAACAGTATATTCAATTAACCACATGCGAGATACCCTCCATTTTCTTCGTAATTGTTCAATTGTATTCCACTGTATCTAATTACTCCAATTACGTGTAAGTTCTCGCGATAGTATGTAAAAATCTGCAGCCAACGCCACATGTTATAGGCTGACCGTAGGGTGCAAGGAGCTCATAGTAGGCGTGGAAATAGAATGCGAAATTCCCCCCCCCCCCCCTTCATTATGAAGGGAGATTTTCTCTCCACTGTTTTGGTCCCGTAAAAAGGCGTTCTAAGTTGTGAGAGGATGGCGTCAAATCCGCAGAGAGCCCCAGCTCTGTCAAGCGAGGTAGTGCCACCTCTGCTTTCTCTCTGGGGAAGGAGTTGGACACCGCGCATATGTGTATAACTCCTGAAGATTGCACGTGTGTTTAGCGACCTCTTCCAGTTGGCCTACGATTAAGCCACTGTCTCCTGCCCGCTTGTCCCCCCCTTACAGGGGAGCAGCTGCAGCCTGCGGCCAAAGACGACGCCTACTTCTCCCGGCCGCACCAGTTGACGCCGCCCGAGGGCAGCACTCGCAGCGACGAGGGCTACCACAGCAATGGCGGTCCCGAGGACGGCCTCACGCCCCCGGAGGACAGCAGTGACAGCGACAGCGAGAACTACGTGCTCGACTTCAGCGTCAAGGCCAAGCGCAAGCAGCCGCCGTCTTCTTCGAGCGGCGGCGACAAGGCCTCGGAGAAACGAGACGACAAGTCGCTCGCCGTCGTTGCCTCTCCCGACCAGCAGCAGCAGCAGCCCGACAAGTCGCCGCAGAATGAGTTCCGGAAGGTCAAGATCAAGATGCCCAAGGCGTACCACTACCGAAGCGGCGGCGGCGCCAGCACGCCTCCGCCGGCGGTCACCACGAGCGACGAGAACCCGAGGCCCAACAGCTCGAGCTCCCCGGACGCCCCACGGCGCGACGACGAGAATAGGCTGGGCGCGCTGCACGAGCCAGCGAGTCCCAAGTACGCCAGTGCGCCCCGGTTCACCGAGGACGTGCTGGAGCGCAGCGCGAGCTCGGCCTTCTCCACGTACGAGGGCATGGGCCAGAGGATCTCGCCGCACAGCCCCAAGGGTCCTCCGGCTTCTGGCATTCTCGAGAACCTCCTTCTGCAGCGCTACCAGGAGCGGGCCGCTGCCGCCACGGGTCCCCCCGATGCGCCCGCGCTGCGCCGAGAGTCCCTCAAGGAGCCCGTCAGGGTCATCGTGTCCAGCGAGGCCTCGCCGCCCGCCGCGCCCGACACCTCGGGCGAGGGACACCCCCCGCCTCTACCGCCGCCGCCGTCGCTCATGTTCCCGCACAAGAAGAACATCCGCTTCCACCCGAGCGGCAGCAGCCCCGAGATGCACAGTCCCGACTCGACGGACAAGGCGCACCAGCAGCCCGCGGTGTCGTCGGCCGTGAGCCCCGGATACGGAGTGCCCGGCTCGGCGCCCGCCAACTACCTCTACATGAACGGCATCGCGCCCATGTTCTCGCCGGCGCACTTCAACATGTACGCGTACTCCGTGCCCGAGGCTGTGCACTCGTCGCTCGCGTCGCCGTCGGCGGCGATGGCGCCCTACCCGAAGATGGCCGAGTACGGCGGGCACCCGAGCCCGCACCACGCCATGCTGCCCATGTCCGCGGAGGGCAGCAAGCTGCCGCCGTCCGGCGGCAACTCCCCCGGCGCCAACCGGCCCTACTCGCCGGGCTCCAACCCGCGCGGCTACCGCTCCCTGCCGTACCCGCTGAAGAAGAAGGACGGCAAGATGCACTACGAGTGCAACATCTGCTACAAGACGTTCGGCCAGCTGTCCAACCTCAAGGTGCACCTGCGCACGCACTCGGGCGAGCGGCCCTTCACCTGCGCCGTGTGCGGCAAGACGTTCACGCAGCTCGCCCACTTGCAGAAGCACCACCTCGTGCACACGGGCGAGAAGCCGCACCAGTGCGACGTGTGCAAGAAGCGCTTCAGCAGCACCAGCAACCTCAAGACGCACCTGCGGCTGCACTCGGGCCAGAAGCCGTACGCGTGCGACCTGTGCCCGGCCAAGTTCACGCAGTTCGTGCACCTCAAGCTGCACAAGCGGCTGCACACAAACGAGCGGCCCTACACGTGCCAGACGTGCAAGAAGAAGTACATCAGCGCCTCCGGCCTGAGGACCCACTGGAAGACCACCTCGTGCCAGCCCAACATGGTCCTCGACATGGACCTGGTGGACCGCAATGGCTACGACTACGGCCCCATGGAGCTCTCGCCGCCGGGCATGGGAGAGCGGCACCCCGCCGGCATGGCCCACCACCTGGGACCGGGCAGCCCGGAAGACGAGTACTCCGCGATGCAGCACCACCCGCCGCCGCCACTGCCCCCGCCACCGGGAAAGCAGGGCGACTACCCCTTCCACCGGCCAGACGCCAAGGTGGCGAGCAGCGGGCCGGCGTCACCCGACGACGACCTCTCCAAGAAGTGCCACCCGACGCCCGACAGAGACAAAGAGTGACTGTGCGCGCGTGCGTGCCCCCCCGTGTCCGCGCCTCGCTCGTTGTGGCGCGGACTCTGTACAAAGCGAACTCAAGTCATGGGCCCGGGTGGCCATTCACACACACAGAACGCGTCGTCGGGCGTGCGCGCTCGCTATCTCGCTCACCGGTCTGCCCGAGACCGTATTTATTGTATCGCGCGGCCGAAACGGGGGCTCCCGGCCGGTCGGCCTCTTCCATACACATTCCAGGAGTCTCGTCTCTTCTCCCGAGCAACAACGCACCGATCCCCATTCCCTTCTCCCCATACGGTCGACACCACTCTCGTTTGCGGAAAGCTTGCGCGATTCCCTCGCGACTCCCTGCGTCTAAATTAATCGCTAAAGAGTGCGGCTTGGTTCCAATCCCAGCGCGCACGTCCTCAGTGTTTCGCGAAGAACCAATAGCGTCTACAAGTAGCGATCAGGACAGGAACGTGCGCAGGCTTGCTGCGACCTGGGTGGTGTTTTTCTTCCTCAACACTCATTTTCCCTCCCCCAAACTCGCGTTCCTCTGTTTTTATTTTTGTCGGCTTTTCCGATTCCCACGCGGTCCGGGTAATTCGCTAACTGCCGGCCAGTTAGCGCATGCGCGTCGCTCTACCCCTTTTCTCACACAGTTCGAAATACCCACCGAAAATAAACAACAGAAACAAGAGACACCCCTGCGGTGTTTTGGTGGTCTGAGTCTGTCCGCACAGTGATCGGCGATCCTTGTATTCCTTTTGACAACGAGACGACCGCTTACTTAAAAAAAAAAAAAAAACCATCTGAGAAATAATTTTCTCGACGAATGGCGACTTTTAGTCAAAGAAGAATTGAAGTTATCGGGCAGAGAAAGCAGGGAAAGCATTGAGAGATGTGCGGGAACTGTTGATAGAAATCGTTGCAAGAGAACGGAGCCAGAGAATGTTACTACATTGCAGTGCGAACTCGATCAAGAATTTTACTAAAACTTACTATACTCCATTCTTGGCTTTAAGACATTACAGCGCAGAAATATCTGCTGTAGAAATAAATTTAAACAAAGACTTGTTTTAAGAAATGACTTCTGTACTCGCCGCGGTGGCTGCTATTCAGATGGAGGTGAATTTGCGAAAACTCCCGTCTGTCAAGATTTGGGCACATTTTAAAGATCTCCAGGAAGTCAAAATTAATCCGGAGCCCTCCACTACGGCGCGCCCCTTAACCTAGGCGCAGCTTCGGCGCATTAAACCCCCCAAAAATGCAAAGATTTGAGAAAACAAACTCCACACCATTAGATTTCACGAGCTGCGGACCCGGTGAGACGACACCCGCAACACATATTTATCACCACAAAACAACTGTACATATTATCGTTAAGTAAAGCACGCACAAGGAACGAATTCGTCGTGTGCTGGGCATGTGTAAATCAGCTCGTTTCGCTGGTGCGGACAGACGCGGACGAATAATTAGAAACAAATCCGGACCCGACGAACGCGTCACTGGACTGTCACAACATTTGACGTGCTTCCTCGCATGTCAAGGCTATGGCGACGCCGCGCTCAGTTCCGCACAAACAAAAAGGAAAAGCCACGTCTTGTGTGCCGTGTGATCACGAGTCCTCGTCTTTTTGGTCAGCAGGTCAGTGTATTGTATAATCGTCGTGCGTTGGAGATGAAGTGAAGGGTTATTTATCGTCCTCCTGCAGGACTGCAGATCGGTGGAACAAGTGTACGTTCACGTGTTTACGCCTCCCCTGAATCCCGTCCCCTCCTGTTTAAGATCGCAGATATATATAATATAAAAGATCTACGCTACGCCTAACCGTGTTCGACACAAGCACGCGACTCCAATTCACATTCCTCTTCTTCTCTTTTTTCTCCCTTTTCTGCCGATATCTCGAACCAGAGTTAAAATCAGCAGCCGCTCGAAGCAAGACAGCAAAAAGCCTTCTACATTTTTTTTTTGTCGGCGACTGTAGAGCTCTGTTTCAACACAGGCGCCTTGTATAGTTTTCCCGAAAATTGCGAAGGCAGCACAGGCAGTAGGTTCTCTCAGTCTATCGCTTTGTTGATGTGTTGTATTATCATAGAACTCAATCTCTGTCTGGGGAGTCCATCTTATCGCCAACTTGTCGATTATGTCTTGAAACACACCCGCGAAAGACATTAACAATTTGAGTGCCCTTCAGGTTTCAGGTGTGTTTTTGAATAGCGTACCGTTATTTGTACAGATTTGCTTACCGGAATAATGCTGATAGTGGCATGAACTTAGAAGACGAAACCAACGACAATGGCAACGCTATGAGATCGCTATTAGTGAATCGGTCATTCCGGCGCACGTTAAAGATTGCCAGGTGATCAAAATTGATAATTCAGAGTCCTCCGCTACACCGCAGCCTCATAGATCGGGCGTAGTTCCGGCGCGTAAAGCCCCAAAATTTGAATTTTGAATGCAATGGCTTGGTTGAAGCTTGTAAGACTGCCTTAATGCTGCTATAATCGGTACCAATGAGGTTAGTGAGGCCGCCTGTAACTTCAAGGTGTATTGTGATGCATTCCTTAGAACCTGGCGGCTTCAAACTCGCAATTGGTTGAGTCATTGACTGAAATAGCAAGGAAATACAGTTTTACTTCCCGGAATGATACCGTTGAACACATACTGCACGTTAAAACAAATTCACGCGTGTTCAATCACCAGTTCGATCACCGTTTAGCTGCCACTGTAAGCATTGCTGGTTATAGAGACTAAATTTGCAATGAAACGAGAAAATACGATGTGCTTAAGAACAAACCCTTCGGACCTCTCTGTCTTTGCCTCTTCCTTCCTTCTTTTTTTCTTTTTTTTTGATAGCGCGCGGAGCTGTACTCGTTGGATGGAGCGACGTGTGAACAGCCATGTCTATCGTTCATTTAAACCTCACGCATGTGTTCCACCTAAGCATTCCGCGACATTGCCTTGCCCTCAACTACCAGGAGCGAGGACATCATGTCATCGGGCGGCCTATAGCTTAGAGATCTCGTATGTACAACTCTCGCCTCGAGTCCTTGAAAAGTGCAATCGGGTAATTACACCAGTGTCGTTTTTGTACCCTTCTGTGCATTGTCCCCCTCCTTGTGTACTGCCACCACTTGTTGCTGAATGAAAATGAGAACGAAACCCTTGGTCCCTCATACTCGAAGAAAAAGGTCGCACAATGTATGTTTCTTGTTCCGAAGCGGTCATTTTTATCGCCGCTCGAACCGCCGTTATGTTCCCGTGGCGATCACCTCAGCAGATAGCGACGTACCATATTTATTTCACACAAGAAACTTTCGAAGCCGCACGGACTTACGGGTGTCCTCAGGAGAGGAGTTAAGTGGAGAGAGAAAGAGAAAGTGAGAGAGATTTATGACTCTGGGATTAGGAGACACGACCCCCTTGTATCCTATCTTAAGGAACAGAGGAGCTTTTGGACGATGTTTTAACGTCAGTGCGGAAGCAAACAGAAACCTATTTTTTGAAAATATTTCCCATTACTATTTATTTTTACCCGCCGCGGTGGCTCAGTGGCTAAGGCATTTTGGTGCTGAGCCCATGGACGCGGGTTCGAACCCCGCTGCGGGGTTGCTTTTCAGATGGAGGCGGAAAGCGAAAACGCCCGTGTGTTCGAAATTTCGGCGGACGTCAAAGATCCCCATGTGGTTTAAATTAATCCGGAGCCCTCCACTGCGGCCCGGGGGCGTAAAGCCCCTTCGGCGCGTAGAGCCCCCAAATTCGAATTTGAAGTATGTATTTTTGTTCTTTTATTTTTCAACTGCGCATAATTAGTTGGCGCTCCTGCCTCTGAAACATACTGGCAGAAAACTTACCAGGTTAATGTAAGTTAGATAAAAAAAAATACTGACGTTGACCTTATCTATCGGCATGTACTTCCAGTGTTTTTAATTGTTTCTCGATATCTACTTAGTGCCCGCAACGGTATACGTCCCCCGCTGTTGTGAACGCCACGGGAAACTCCTGTTTGTTCCTCCCTAGCACTGTCTCGAGTCAAATGTTAAGTAGCAGTAGTATTGTACCACACACACACAATACGTGTTCTTGCTATTTATGTGAACAGAGACTGAATACGCTTGTTGGTGTCAAGATGCTGAAAATTTCCACGAACAGGGCACGGTCCAAGATGAGCGTCACTTCGACAGCTTCAATTTGCTTAACCGAACTTGAAATATGTCGGAAGAACTAATGCGTCGGCATAATGTCACTGCGTGAAAGCAGATTTCTGAGATCAGTTATAACTTCTCGTCGCTTTACCCGGTGGACCTGTCCAGGAACTGATCAGGGGTAAATCGAGGTCCCGTAAGAAAAGTTACCCGCCACGGTGTCTGCTTTTCAGATAGAAGCGGAAAACGAAAACGCCCATGTGTCGAGATTTCGGCGCACGTTAAAGATCCCCGGTAGTCGAAATTAATTCGGAGCCCTCACTACGGCACGCCTGATAGCCGAGGTGCGTTATACCCCTAAAATTTAATTTTTTTTATTTAAGGAAAGAAAAGTTTTGTTCAGAGGCTTGATACTGCTGCCGCAGTGACCTTTTTGTGCACCGAGACGAAACCACTTTACAAATTCGGTCACTGCTCAAAGGACAAATACAAAAATGTTATTACAATACAAATTCCGATTCAATTTCAAGGTAATCAATCGACAACCAAGTTCACATCCTTTGTACGCAAATTTAGCCCATCACTTGTCCAGCTTTTAAAGCTCGGGAAAGTAACAGTGTGACCTAGAACCTGCAGTTGATCGCGAAAGATCCGGACATGATGAGTTAAATCTAATTACGACGCCCTGTCTTGACACCAAGCCTACCGTTTCGTGTCTCTTGCAGCGCCTGCCACCGATATGACGTCACATCCATGTCGTTCGGCTGACCCTGCGTGTTGTTTGGCATGTAGCGAGGCGTGCGATTGTTGCCTGTCATTAGTGGGATGTTCACTGTCCCCCACTGTACCCCACATTCCTCTAGGAAAGATCCGTTACATTTGACGCGAAAAACTGTACTTTAATCTCCCCAATTAGATAGTTCACAGCACAACTTTGTTAGAGTGAAGCTGAGCGTTCATAATTGAGTGACAGGGACAGAAAAAAAACTTTGCTGTATGCACATATTCGCAATATCCGTAGTTAGGCCTAACGCTGTTTAAGCTTTAGAGGTCTGTTCGCAATTCCACACCTCTTGAATGGGAAGTTCCCCTGTATTGAGGTACTGCTGTCATCGGGATTTGAGGGCTCTGCTTGTATTCAGCTTCAGACTTGCGCACCCGGCCCTACCGCATCCTCCATTTGGCATGGGAAGGCAGGAAAAGAGAGAGAGCTTATCAATAGGTCTGCAGTTCAGCAAGTTCAGCACACGGTTCACTTCAGACACCCTATAGAAAAATAAAGGCTGGCGCTGAGAAGGAAAAGAAAGTTTTTCTTAGGAATTGGCGAGTTCAGCAGCAGTTCAGCAGCAGCGAGTTCCTTCAGCCCCCTTGAAAACAGGCGGGCTGGCGCTGGAAAAGGAAGAGAGAGAGCTTTTTCCTAGGAATGCGAGTAGCAGCAGTTTCGCAGCAGACGAGTTCACTTCAGCACCACACTATAGAAAATGGCAGGCTGGCGCTGAAGAAAGAGAGAAAAGGAGAGGGGCTTATCAATAGGAATTGGCGAGTTCAGCAGCAGTTCAGCAGCAGCGAGTTCACTTCAGCACCACCTATAGAAAACATGGCAGGCTGGCGCTGAAGAGAGAGAGAGAGAGAGAGCTTATCAATAGGAATTGGCGAGTTCAGCAGCAGTTCAGCAGCACGAGTTCACTTCAGCACCACCCTATAAAAAACATGGCAGGCTGGCGCTGAAGAGAGGAAAGAGAGAGCTTATCAATAGGAATTGGCGAGTTCAGCAGCAGTTCAGCAGAAACGAGTTCACTTCAGCACCACCTATAGAAAACATGGCAGGCTGGCGCTAAGAGAGGAGAGAGAGAGCTTATCAATAGGAATTGGCGAGTTCAGCAGCAGTTCAGCAGAAACGAGTTCACTTCAGCACCACACTATAAAAAACATGGCAGGCTGGCGCTGAAGAGAGAAGAGAGAGAGTTATCAATAGGAATTGGCGAGTTCAGCAGCATTTTCAGCAGCAGCGAGTTCACTTCAGCACCACACTATAGAAAACATGGCAGGCTGGCGCTGAAGAGAGAGAAAAAGAGGGGAAAGGGGGCTTATCAATAGGAATCTGCGAGTTCAGCAGCAGTTCAGCAGCAACGAGTTCACTTCAGCCCCACCCCATAGAAAACATGGCAGGCTGGCGCTGAAGAGAGAAGAGAGAGAGCTTATCAATAGGAATTGGCGAGTTTAGCAGCAGTTCAGCAGCAGTGAGTTTCACTTTAGCACCACACTTTAGAAAACATGGCAGGCTGGCGCTGAGGAGAGAGAGAGAGAGCTTATCAATAGGAATCTGCGAGTTCAGCAGCAGTTCAGCAGCAACGAGTTCACTTCAGCCCCACCCCATAGAAAACATGGCAGGCTGGCGCTGAAGAGAGGAAGAGAGAGAGCTTATCAATAGGAATTGGCGAGTTTAGCAGCAGTTCAGCAGCAGTGAGTTCACTTTAGCACCACACTTTAGAAAACATGGCAGGCTGGCGCTGAGGAGAGAGAGAGAGAGCTTATCAATAGGAATCTGCGAGTTCAGCAGCAGTTCAGCAGCAACGAGTTCACTTCAGCCCCACCCCATAGAAAACATGGCAGGCTGGCGCTGAGGAGAGAGAGAGAGAGCTTATCAATAGGAATTGGCGAGTTCAGCAGCAGTTCAGCAGCAGCGAGTTCACTTCAGCACCACACTATAGAAAACATGGCAGGCTGGCGCTGAAAGAGAAGAGAGAGAGAGAGAGCTTATCAATAGGAATTGGCGAGTTCAGCAGCAGTTCAGCAGCAGCGAGTTCACTTCAGCACCACACTATAGAAAACATGGCAGGCTGGCGCTGAGGAGAGAGAGAGAGAGAGAGAGCTTATCAATAGGAATTGGCGAGTTCAGCAGCAGTTCAGCAGCAACGAGTTCACTTCAGCACCACACTATAGAAAACATGGCAGGCTGGCGCTGAAGAGGGGAGGGGGGCTTATCAATAGGAATTGGCGAGTTCAGCAGCAGTTCAGCAGCAACGAGTTCACTTCAGCACCACACTATAGAAAACATGGCAGGCTGGCGCTGAAGAGAGAGAGAGAGAGAGAGCTTATCAATAGGAATTGGCGAGTTCAGCAGCAGTTCAGCAGCAACGAGTTCACTTCAGCACCACACTATAGAAAACATGGCAGGCTGGCGCTGAAGAGAGAGAAAAGAGAGAAGAGAGCTTATCAATAGGAATTGGCGAGTTCAGCAGCAGTTCAGCAGCAGCGAGTTCACTTCAGCACCACACTATAGAAACATGGCGGGCTGGCGCTGAAGAGAGGAGAGAGAGAGAGCTTTATCAATAGGAATTGGCGAGTTCAGCAGCAGTTCAGCAGCAACGAGTTCACTTCAGCACCACCCTATAGAAAACATGGCAGGCTGGCGCTGAAGAGAGAGAGAGAGAGAGCTTATCAATAGGAATTGGCGAGTTCAGCAGCAGTTCAGCAGCAGCGAGTTCACTTCAGCACCACACTATAGAAAACATGGCAGGCTGGCGCTGAAGAGAGAGAGAGAGAGCTTATCAATAGGAATTGGCGAGTTCAGCAGCAGTTCAGCAGCAGCGAGTTCACTTCAGCACCACACTATAGAAAACATGGCAGGCTGGCGCTGAAGAGAGAGAGAGAGAGAGAGAGGGGGGAAAGAGCTTATCAATAGGAATTGGCGAGTTCAGCAGCAGTTCAGCAGCAGCGAGTTCACTTCAGCACCCCTATAGAAAACATGGCAGGCTGGCGCTGAAGAGAGAGAGAGCTTATCAATAGGAATTGGCGAGTTCAGCAGCAGTTCAGCAGCAGCGAGTTCACTTCAGCACCACACTATAGAAAACATGGCAGGCTGGCGCTGAAGAGAGAGAGAGAGCTTATCAATAGGAATTGGCGAGTTCAGCAGCAGTTCAGCAGCAGCGAGTTCACTTCAGCACCACACTATAGAAAACATGGCAGGCTGGCGCTGAAGAGAGAGAGAGAGAGCTTATCAATAGGAATTGGCGAGTTCAGCAGCAGCAGCAGAAGGTTCACTTAGCACCACACTATGAAACCATGGCGGCTGCCGTGGATCGGACTTTTCCAATTTTTTGGGATTCGCCCAAGCAGTTCGCGGCCGCGAGAACTTAGCACCCATATAGAAAACAGGGCCCTGGCGCTGAAGAAAAAGAGAGAGCTTATCAATGGGAAATTTGGCGAGTTCAGCAGCAGTTCAGCAGCAGCGAGTTCACTTCAGCACCACACTATAGAAAACATGGCAGGCTGGGCTGAAGAGAGAGAGAGTTTTGGGAAGAGAGAGAGAGAGAGATTAGAAAGAAAGGGGGGGAGAGAGAGCTTATCAATAGGAATTGGCGAGTTCAGCAGCAGTTCAGCAGCACGAGTTCACTTCAGCACCACACTATAGAAAACATGGCAGGCTGGCGCTAAAGGGGGAGAGAGAAAAAGAGAGAAAATTATCAATAGGAATTGGCGAGTTCAGCAGCAGTTCAGCAGCAGCGAGTTCACTTCAGCACCACACTATAGAAAACATGGCAGGCTGGCGCTGAAGAGAGGGGGAAAAGGGAAGGAGAGAGAGAGAGAGAGAAAAAAGAGGAGGGGGGAAGAAAGAGCTTATCAATAGGAATTGGCGAGTTCAGCAGCAGTTCAGCAGCAGCGAGTTCACTTCAGCACCACACTATAGAAAACATGGCAGGCTGGCGCTGAAGAGAGAGAGAGAAAGAGAGGAAGAGAGAGAGCTTATCAATAGGAATTGGCGAGTTCAGCAGCAGTTCAGCAGCAGCAGTTCACTTAAGCACCACATTTGGAACTCCTCGTTAAGGGAGTAGGGAGGAGAGAGAGGCGCTGTTTTCCATATCAGGGATTGGCGAACGCAGTCCACAGCGGAGCCTCAGAACTGGAAAACGGCATGGCAAGAAAGAGGCTGGGCGAAGAGAGAGAGCTTATCAATAGGAATTGGGAGTTCAGCAGAGTTCAGCAGCACGAGTTCACTTAGCACCACCTATAGAAAATGGCGGTGGCGCTAAAGGGAGAGAGAGAGACAAGGAAGGGAGAGAGAGAGCAGAGAGAGGCGAGATTCGAAAAAAAAACAGGAGGGGTGGAAAGAGAGAAGAGAGAGAGAAGAGCGCTTATCAATAGTAATTGGCGAGTTCAGCCCTGATAGCGGCAGGGCTTGCTACGCCATATGAGGAAAATGACAGTAGCGTGGGGTAAGTATAGAACATTGCGGGGAAAGCCGGAGAGGGAA
Source organism: Haemaphysalis longicornis (assembly GCA_013339765.2). Lineage (NCBI taxonomy): Eukaryota > Metazoa > Arthropoda > Arachnida > Ixodida > Ixodidae > Haemaphysalis > Haemaphysalis longicornis. The sequence goes on along the minus strand of CM023456.1, from coordinate 78,817,217 downwards.
AACAAATATATTAAAAATACAATGCAAGAGAATGATAAAAACTAATTCAATAGAAAACGGGGCAGAGAAATAAGGAAGGCCAAACCGAGATACTGAAAAATATAGACGAATGTACATCTAGCGACGAACAGACAATATGGTAAAGCCACCGCAGAAAATCTAGAACATAATCAATTCTCCCGATGACGTATGAAAGGCTACGGGAAGTGAACATAGACGAAGACGAAATTTTCAGCTCACGAAGTGACCGCTAATGGCTTACGTTGCTTTGTTAAGTGCAACCTAGGCAAAACTAGCCATGAAAGCATTCAGGGTAACTAATTTAAACAATGAACAGACCGCGGGCGCAGTGCGAAGGCAATACAAAAAATAACTCTATATAATATTTCCATTGCAACAAAATTAATGACTTCAGATCAGTAAAAGTTTATCAATCACCGCAATGCAACCAGTCGGATGGTGGGCGAAAACCCAGAAGCAGCTAAAATAAATGATGTAGTCCAGAAGCGGAAAAGGCGCCGAAGGGACATAGGGCAGTAAGGAGCGCAGGCGTGGACAAGTTAAGACGCCAAAATAAACTATTACAACTGCCAGGAGAAAACAATGAGAAGTGTATAAACAGGCACAAACTAAAACCAAAGAATAAGGGATCAATGAAAGACAAAAATACGCAAGAAAGACAAAGCTGCCCCTAGAAAATTTGGAGCACTATGCGTAAAGGCGCTGGGGAATAGAATAACGAATAGAAACAATTATTAATTGGTGGTGAAGGTCAACATTTAAAATAGGAAAACATTTATGAGAAAAAGAGAGGTATAGGAAGCAGGCGCAAAACTTTATACTTCTCGTGTTACACTGCTATTGAGGGGGAATTGTGCAGCGAAAGTGAGGGTAGGGATGTCGACCCTACGGAGAGAGAGAGAGAGAGAGAGGAGAGAGAGAGAGAGAGAAGAGAGAGAGAGAGAGAGAGGGAATTTTTAAGAGAGAGGAGAGAGTCAAGGAGAGAGGGAGGAGAGGTTGGGAAGAGGGAGGAAGATTCAATGGGTGGCTGGAGATGCAGCCTGCGGATTTCAACAGTGGGGGAAAGCAATATGGAAATAAATCAACTTGAAGAAAATTAAGTAACAGCAATAATGCTTAGAAAATTAAAAAGTTGAACAAAAAAGTCGAGCAATGGTGGCAAGGAAGCACAAAACGCTAAAAAAAAGGAGGAAAAAAGAAAACGTACATGACGACGCAGGTTCATAGGGGATTTTCTGGGGTGTCAATGTGCGTAACAAGGTAAATTTTGTACAGAACCAGATAACGTGGTTTATATTGGATTTGGTGGCATTGAGGCAGAGGGTTCTGCTAGTTGTCGACAGAGGGGTGTACCACTGTCTCAAAGTTCCAGGGGCATAGCCGGCTTTGGCGACGTATTTATTGATAAAATTCGCGAAGTCCAGGAAGGGAAACGAGGAAGCCAGGAAGAGTTACCGTTTTGAAGGCAAGTTTCTTGCCCTTTTTTGTTTCGAGTTATTGACGCTGCTGGGATTGTAAGGAACCGGAAGGGGGGGGGGGGGGGAGGGGTCGATTTGAGGGGAGAAGTGAAGGTATGCCACCCTGGACTATCCTGTGTATCCTAGTTAGCTGCCTGATCCTATGGTGAAGGACTCCTCATGGCCGGGCGACCAGTCGATGCGAATGTCAGTGGCGTTGGGGGGAAGGTAGTGTATCGGTAATGCGTTTTGTGTGCAAATGGGTTGCTGGAGGTCGGGTTCTTGACGGTTTCGAGAGCTTCGAAAAGCAAGCAGTGATGAATATTAATGATAGGATTAGTGCGAAGTTCAGGCGAATTGAACAAGGGGAATCTCCTCGCTTGGTCGAAGCCCTGGAGATTCCTGTACGGACAGACAGATAACATTCAACAATTTCGACTGGAAATAAACATGGGAGGAGGTTTCCGTCTGAGCAGAAATGAGCCAGGAGTGATTTCTGAACTAATTAACCTTTTGAGTAAGGAAACAAAAGCTAGAAATTGTGATATAAGTTGAGGAAATACCGGACAATTGTCTCGAGAAAAAGATGAATTTAGAGACAGAGAAAAAAATCATACACCTCTTCAAAGAGAAAAAAAAGCTGATGATAATGAAAGAGATCACGATGATCCGCATGCTTGTATAGGGTTTCGTATAGGCACTGGTCCAGTCTTGTATTTCTGAGGAAAGTCAGCAGAGCCTTGGCCGCGCGGCAAGCTCGTTTGGTACACAAACAGGGAGGGGCCTAACACGTCACTCGATTGCAATCTTTCAGAGGACGGCTTACTGAAGGACTATAAAAGAGACATTCTGGGCGCTTGCCCCCATTCCGACCACCAAGAGATGATGATGCTTGAATGTTAATGGCGCAAGGCCAGCTAGGGCAAAGAGCGCCAAGAAAGTGTTTTGATGAATTGGTGACAACTAAGATTGGTTAGAGGGAACACAAATAAAATCATTAAAGGCTATGAGCACGGCTGGTGTAAAGGGCCAGGGTGAAGACCAAGAGTGGTTAAAAGATAAATAAGGTGGCTGGTGTCTAGGACCAGGGGTAAAACTATGGGTGGTATGAGATGAGCTGTAAGAAGTGAACTTCTGACAGAAACTTAAAAGTGCGCTGAACAGAAAACATGGCATCGTCTCCTAAAAAGTATGACGGATGTAATGGAATATGTTGTCTGTAGAGTTCTCTGAAGTGTTTGCGTCGTGTAATGTCGAGTGCCTTGCATTGAATGAGGATGTTTATCACGGATAGGCCCTCCCCACACCTGCTACACAGGGGTCTTGGAGATCCACCAAGAGGCACAGGTGCTCAGCCCAACAACGCAATGGTAATGCTCGTTGATGCCTTCAGGAGTAGTTAGGCCTACATTTCCAACGGCCGACATATGTCGACACAGAGTTTTCGAATCAGAGTCAAGAACAAACAAGCAAAATAACTCCCACCGAGTGAGGAACACACAATTTTTTGCCGCAAGCCATGCGCCGGGTGCGCATGCGCAGTAGGGTCTGAGCCGCGACGCAGTCTCGTAAAAGTAGTATGCGTTGCGCACAGAACTAACACGTAGAACTGGCTTCACTGCCGTACGCTCGTTGTGCTGGCTTTACTGCAAGACGTAAGGCCTCCGCGGGTGAGCCTGCTGCTGAGTCTCTTTGCACGCTTTTGAAGTATTGGCACTGCACGTAAAAGGCTTTGCAGCTGGTTCGTAAAAGGGTATAGCAAGTACGAAAAGTAGCGAGAAATTGGACAGGCGTAACATGATGATTTTTGGATGTTTATGGCGCAAGGCCAACTAGGGCAAAGAGCGCCAAAACGTTGGTTAGGTATGAAGGATGTAAACGTAAACTCAAAGATCGTTCAACAAAAACAAGAGTAAAATCTGTAAAAGACAATGAGGATGGCTAGTGTAAAAGGCCAGGTTGTGATGGTGCGTGGCATGAAATCGAGTTTAAAAAAACTACGCGTGATAGGAAGTGAGGTGTAAAAACTTGATGTCGCTGAGAAACTTAAAGGTACGTTGTAGAGGAATCATGTGATCATCCGCTAAAAACAATGCTGAATGTAGTGGAATCTGTTGTCTGTAGAGGTCAGCGGAGTGTTTTTGTCGTGTTGTGTGGAGTACTTTGCATTGAAGTAGCACATGGATCACGGGTAGGCCGTCTCCACACCTGCTACACAGGGGTCTTGGAGATCTTGTGAGCAGGTAGGAGTGTGTTGCATGCGTGTGGCCTATCCGTAATCGAGCCAGTGTAACTTCATTGTGTCTGTTGTGTGCGTCAGTGGTGTATGCTCCCAAGAGTGACTTTATAACGTGTAGTTTGTTGTCTGTCTGTTCATTCCAGTGTGCTTGTCATGTATTGCGAAGGTCAGTGCACGGTATTGTTGTTATGTCAACTGTGTTTGTAAGTGCAACAGCAGCGGCCATTTTATCTGCTATCTCAATTCCGGCGATCCCCTAGTGACCTGGCCCCCAGCATACGGTCACTTCAAGACTTAACGCATATGTTGACATAATAGTTTCGTACACGACACGGTAAGGGCTGTTTTTGACGCGTCGCTAAAAAATTCTGCACACTTGTATTTCTGTTGAAGGAACAAGAAGTGCTGCAGAATTGCAGTTGTGGGAACTCGTTTTTTACCAACCGCCACAAAAGAAAACTCGCAAGACACGGGGCGAAGCTGCCATGGTGGTAAAAAGTCGGAAAGGGTTGATTTGTAGGTGTCTGAAAAGGTGACAGATAATTATGACGCTTCCAGTCTCACTCTATGTGAGAACGGAGCAGAAACAGATGGACGATTTAGAAGAAGTTGGGACATGGGTGTATCACAAATAAAAGGTTTGAAAGGATGGTGGGTTATTGACTAAATTTTAAAAGCGTAAAGAAGATCCATGTATGTTCGCTGGTGATCTAGGGACCATTTATCGCACTCGACGTATAGGCTGTGGGCGGGGCTAGTACGGCAAGCGCCCGACGCGAGGCGAAGCCCCAGTGAAGCACTGGGTCTAGCATTTTCAGCGCTGCTTTTGATGCCGACCCATAAACCACACTCCCATAGTTCAAGCGGGACTCCACCAAGCTTGTGAAGACACGTAAGAGGAGTTGCTTGTCCGCACCATAGGAGTGCTGTGAAAGGACCTCAAGAATGTTTACTGCTTTGAGGCATTTATGTTTTAGTTGCTTGATGTGTGGAATGAATGTAAGTTTTTCGTCTAATACGACGCCTAAAAATTTGTGTTCTTTTTTTGCAGGAATCAAGTCATCATTAAATTTAATTTCAGGGTCGGGCTGGATACCGCGCCTCTTTGAGAAGACGACGCAGCTACTTTTTCCAGGTTTAAGCCTAAAACCGTTTTGATATGCCCAGCGAGCAAGCTTGTTTACCCAAGCTGGACCTGTCGTTCACATATGGACATATTACACGATTTAAATGATATTTGTACGTCGTCCACATACATCGAACAAGAGATTGTTGGTGGCAATGCCTTTAGAACTGAATTCATTTTGACTATAAACAAGGTGAAGCTCAAAACACCACCTTGAGGCACGCCATTCTCCTGCACGTGAACGTTTGAAAGTGCCGAACCAACTCTGACACGAAATTTATTAAAGACAGGTAACTGGACAGAGTGTTCAGCATGTTACCTGATATACCAAAGAGTTTGAGGTATCTAAGGATGCCATAGCACCATGCAGTATCATATGCCTTTTTAATATCAAAGAACACCGTCATGCAATATTGCTTATGTAGGTAGGCATCTTTAATGTAGGATTCTAGCGCTACTAGTTGGTCATTTGTAGATCGCCCCGCCCTGAAGCCTGCCTGGCAACCCTCGAGAAGACCATTGTACTCAAGAAAGTACACAAGTCTCCTGTTTATCATCTTCTCGAGGAGCTTACACAGGCAGTTTGTAAGGGCGATGGGCCGATAACTGGGAGGAGAGGTTGGGTCCTTCCCCTCCTTCGGGAAAGCCACTACTATGGCCTCCCTCCAAGACTTTGGAATGTGCCCCGAAAGCCATATTTTGTTGTAGAGGTGTTGGAGTGTTTCAAGTGCGTCTGTATGTAGGTGTTGTAATATTGTGTATGTAATGTTGTCTGGGCCTGGAGCTGAAGGTTTGCACGTGCTCAGAGCAGCCCTCAGCTCATGTAGTGAGAACAGGGAGTTGTAAGAAGTCTGTGATTTGTTGTTGTCCTTCTTTTTACTGGAGCCTTTATACTTCAGGAAAGTGTTCCTATAGTGTGCTGAACTGGACACGTGTTGGAAATGTGTGAGTATGTTAGCCTGGTATTTTAGTGTGTTCCCTGTTGTACTAACCAGGGGCAGGCTGTGTGTCTGATGTCCTTTTAGTTTCCGTATACGTGTCCAGACTTTGTGTGTGTCGGTGTATGAGTTAATGGATGTCAAGAAGGTGCGCCAACTCTCTCGTTTTGCCCCACGTCGCACACGTTTTCCAAATGTCTTTGCCCGCTTGAGCAAAAGGAGATTATCCGACGTGGGGCACCCTCGAAGGATACCCCACGCCTTGTTCTGGGCCTCTGGCGCCCGGATACAGTCCTCATTCCACCACGGCCTCCTCTGGTTGCGCGGGGCACCAGAGGCTTGGGGAATGGACTTTTCGGCGGCGTCGAGGATGTGCGCCGTGAGGAGTTGGGTAGCTTCTTCAACGTGTTGGTGTCCTATGAATGTGTATTCTAGTTTAGATGTCTCTGCAAATGAATTACAATTTGCTCTTGCTCCATTGAACCTGTTCTGGGAAGATGGACTGCGGGGGCCTTTACCTATATATGTTAATGAAGTGGGGAAGTGGTCACTACCACACGGGTCCGTGCCCGCGCCCCGCTCAAGACATGGAAAGAAAATTGCAGAACCAATAGCCAAGTCAAGATTTGAGTATGTATTGTGTCCTAATTTATGGTATGTAGGCTGTTTTTTTGTTAACAGGCATGCTCCCGAAGATGTTGGGATCTTCTCTATCAGGCGACCTCGGGCATCCGTGCGAGAAGAGCCCCAAAGAGAATTGTGCGCATTAAGGTCGCCTATTAGAATGAAAGGTTCGGGTAACTGATCTACCAGACCCTGGAAATCTGAGCCCGAGAGCTGGAAGTCAGGAAGGATGTAAAGAGAGCATAGTGTTATAGGCCTATTAAAGATTATTGTTCAGGTGGCCACAGCCTCTAGGATGGTCTGTAGTTGGACAGTGTGGCACGCCAGGTATTTTCGGGCAATGATGGCCACACCGCCTGAGGATGTGCCACCACCATCTCTGTCCTTCCTAAATACCATCTCACTATTCAAGAAATTTGTGGGCCTGGAGTTTAAATTGGTTTCTTGGAGACACATCACACTTGGCTAATAACTCACAATACAATAACTCATAGACATCAATAAGATTTTTAAGAAGGCCTCTGCATTTCCATTGCATAATATTTTCTCTCCCATTATTTAAGTTTAGAGCGACTAGAATATGAGCGTGTTTATGTGTCAACGTTCGGGGCTTGTACTCTTGGAAGGGGTTTTTTCACCTTCTCTACTGACCTGGACGCCGCAGCCCGTTCCTTCCGTAGTAATGCAAGCCGGAATGGCTCGACATCTATGTCGTCATCTGAAGGCAAGGGGGTGCCCAGCGAACTAGGCCCCCTAGACTTAGTACCCTTTCGGGTGTTCTTTGCCTGCACTGGCAGTGCCGAGGGCGTGGGGAGCACCACAGATGGCCCAGGCAGTGAGGCGGGGGAGGGGGTCGCCGCAGCTGCCTCCGTCTCCATCTCCTCCGTGCCCTCGGTACGCTTTGGGCCGGTGGAGAGGAAACTGTGGATGCAGCGGCATCTCCAACCGATGTGGTTGCCACAACAGCCGCTGCTGGGTCAGCGAGTGGTGCGCAGGTGGGTTGGGCTGCCTGAGGCAACCCGGTGGGGGGCGGAGGCGGGACCAAGTCCTACTCGCGGTACTGGGTCCCTACCGAAACCAGACGCCGCTCCGCCCCCCGGCGAGCTGCGTCGGCGTACCTCCCCAGAGGGAAAGAGACGAACCTCTTCCGCGCCTCTGGGAAGGAGATGTTCTCGGCGACTTTCACATTAATTATCCTCTTTTCGTGTTGGAACTTTTCATAGCTGCGGGACCATGCCGCGAGCGGCCCCTGACAGTTTGCACAGCTGAAGGTGGGGTGGTCATGGGCGGAGCATTTCGCGCAGGTCGTTTTGCCGCGGCAAAAAGTTGTGCCGTGCCCGAACCGCTGGCACTTGAAGCAGCGGCGCAGGTTAGGTATGTACGGGCGTACTTCGCACCTACCGAAACCAGCATTGATGTGCTCAGGAAGTTTTTATCTGTTTAATGTCAAGATTATGTGCTTTGTTGGTATTGTCACGACGGATGGTGATTCTCCTGACAGCGGTAACGCCCTGATCCTTCAGGCCTTCCAGAAGGTCGGTCTCTGTTTCACTTAGCAGATCTGGCTCAGATATCACACCCTGCGAGCTGTTGAGGCTGCGGTGGGGTGTGACACTGATATCCAGATCTGCCATGCGGGTTTGGGTCAGGAGATTTGTGGCTTGCTGCTGCGTCTTGACTTCAACCAACACTTCGCCTGTTCGTAGTTTTTTGCCTCGAAAGACTTGCCAATGATTCCTTCAAAGAACTTGGAGACGAGGAATACAGACTGGGAGGAGACGAGTTTCGATTTATCTACTGATTCCAGGACCAAAAAACTGGGATAGTTGTCGGGTTTCGAAATGTTGATGGTTGGTAGGGATGGGAAGGAAACTTCGGGACGGCCCCTTTTCAGGGACCGATCACGTTTTGAGGGGGGTTTGGATTTATCCATACGGCATAGGAAAAAGCAGGGGACGGGGGTACTTTCTTCGCTCGGGCTACCCTGATACCGAGAGAGGTCCCGGAGCTCCCTGCCTGGTAAACCGACAGGGAGCCCATTCGCCGGATCTTGACCTGGGCTCCGACGGCCACCGTTTGTGGTTCATAACCCTCCACCTTTAAACACATCGCCACGGTAGGTTACAACTTATGTGTGGGGGCTCGGGGTCCGCGGTGTCGCCAATACCGTCACCAAGATTACTCAAGGTGCCCCGCGCGGGGGGACAGGCGTAACAATTTCGGAACTGAGTACTCTGCTCAAAAAATGACACCCTGTTACGCCTGAAGTAAATCGAAGGACGGATAGACCGTTTGGCTTTGGGCGCTCATCCCATGACTGTCAGCCAAGTAGTGCAGGGTAATCGACCAGGTTTAGTGGAAATTCCGAAGGTGGAGTAAGTTTCCGTGAAAGAAAAGTTCTGCGAAGTTTCAGAAAAGGCTGCATAGCTTTCCCTTGTAGCCGTATGACTGTACCTCAGGTGGATGTCAAATTATGGGCGAAGCCCTTAAGGGCTGGGGCTGTTGGCGTATCACGTCGTAGTAACCGTCGTCTCATGTAGTCACGGTACTAAAACATCGGGACACTCGTTTACGCCTCGCGCTAGAACGCTTCGTGCTTCAAAGACACGAGAATTTTACAGCAAAGCTGTATACCTCTACCCCTCCCCCCCCCCCCCCAACGGTTTCATATCAGTTGGCAAAAACGCCAAGGCGCCAACAATACACTTATACGCTGAATGCTTCTCCCCTCCGCAGGTTTAGAGTTAGTGGAGATGGCCCGGGATTTTTCTTCAACGGCGAAGTTTGAAGAAATATAAAGAAATATAAAGTGCCGTACGAGTGCGTTTCAAGTGGATGTCAAATTTTCTTTCGTAGTGTGGGGTAGTAAGTACTGAGCATCAGTTACAGGGAAGCACAAGAACTATGCAACACCATAAACTGGGCAGCCTAAGCGTTAAAGAGGCCATGAAGAGAAAATACAACTTTGTTTAGTACCTCAATCATGTCCATTCCAGCCGCGAAAGCCGTTTATAACCGAGAAAATGCAAGAAATATAAAGAACTTTCAAATTTAGCGATACACTGACGCGTTATGTGCAGGAGTGACGTCGTATGGGCCAGTACTAAAAATAATTTTCAGTGTGCAACTGATCGCTAGCATTCAATAGATGCGATCAAACTGAACTAGAGGCCCCACTACAATCGTCCAGTCATGTGTCTGTGCGATGGGTTACTTCGGCAACCACCAATCGCACAAGCAGGATTCTGTGACGTCATAGAAAAGTTGCTGGAAAGTGGAAAGGGAGTCGCCACTGCTTCACAAGTGTTCTTGAATACCATTGGCTCTTGGCACGCAGGAGCTTCTTCGCGTGCGACTGCGGATTGTGGCAAGGCAATGTGATCACCCTTTAGCGCCAAGTTCGGTCCCTGAAGTGCGTGACTTCCTGCCGCTTCATTACCAGCCGCCAGCTCTTCCTCTGCATCCGCCCTGGATGTTCCCAACCATGAAAATAGGGACCACTGTGCCCGGTATTTCAAGCGAGGAGCATATTCCGCCTGCCGCTCTATGGTTTTTTTCCCTTGAATATATCCACCACACGTACGGAGTACACGCACCTCTGTACACTGACGGATCGGTGTCATCCACATCATCCACTGTCGCGGTGTGGATGCCTTCATCTCGCACCACCCTCAGTGCCATCCTCAGCCACAAAAACTCATCTACGGCTACCGAACTTGCCGCTCTGCGGCTAGCCTTGGCTCATATCATCGAGCAGCCTGCACGCGTGTGGGCCATCTTCACAGACTCTCGGGCTGCACTGCAATGTTTGGCGTCTTTGCCGAAAGATCAGCTTGTGCTTGATGTACATGCTTTGCATCTTCATTCTCCGCAGGCGCGTAATCAAATAACACTCCAGTGGCTTCCTGCCCATTGCGGAATAACTGCAAATGGGAAGGCGGACGCTGCAGCATTCAAACGCATAGCCAACGTGGACCACAGGTACCGGTACAATTTTCTCGGAAAGATGCTACAGCACTTGCATCCAGTGTGGCATGGAGCGTGCAGCGATCGATTTGGACAGACACAGCCCATCATTAAGCGCCCATCTACTCTATAGACCCGCATTGTAATACTAGTATGCCACCCTGAAGTATCCAAGCATGATGAAGCAGTACTCTACCGTATGCGGTTGAACGTCGCATACACGCGATACTACTGTTACAAAATCAACCAGTCCACCTCGCCACTGTGCCCAGAGTGTGCTGTGCGTGAAGCTCTAAAACACTTAATATGTGACTGTGCGCCATTTAGTGCGCAAAGAGTGTTCCTCGCAGTGTCTCTGGGCTGGTCGCTCTCCGCAGTACTAGAATTGAGGGACATATTAGGTCCCTGGAATTCTTCCGAACGTGCCGGTCGTGCTACAAAAGTTTTATTGACCTATCTAAGAGCCACAAACCTTGATCAGACTTTGTAAATCGTTCAAATCATGTGTGCCCCTCTCCATCATTACAATTATCATTGTCACCGGATTCATCTGGCGTAGCAAGCCAAGCGGATTAGCTCGGCTGACATCGCCAGACTCATTAAAGATTGTTCTTTCTCTATCTCTTCTATTTGTTCGAAGTTCTCGATAAAATTGATATCATTGTAATCGGGACAACGTCTTTCTATTGTGCCAAACTTGTATTGTGTCTTCATGTCCCCTTTAAGGCATACCTTTACATAAAACACGTGGTCATGCAGTGGCGATGATGTAGAAGTGCGATACGGATGTATGCGAACCTCAGTGGAAACAAAGCTCGGACACGATAGAAGCAGTAATACTTGCGGATCCGAAATACTAGGTGAAAGGTAAAATGTTATAAAAGTATTTGGAGATGCACCCGGATGCCAAATGTGATTCTAGTGAGAAAAAAACTGTGGTTGATTCCTTTGTCATAGGAATCAATAAACCACGAAAGTGAAATGTGCAGCGAAATCAGCAGCTGGGCGTGATTTGCGGGTCGGAAGCTGTTTTGTGGCTGTGCTTGGCGACCGACGTCCTGCTGGCGGGTCGCTTCGGCAAAGATGTACTGGCGTCATTTCCGTGACGGATATGACGTCAGTGAAATCTTGTTGTATCCCGGCATAAAACACTTTCGCGTTAAAATATAAAACCCGAAGACGAACAACCCTAAATATAACGTACTCTTGGGGGCTAAAGGTTGCTTCCCCGCAAGAAGACCTCGTGTGCAGGCGTGCACCCTTTACAGGCCGCTTGCTTAGTTGTGCAAGCGTAACTTCCGCGACGGATATGACGTCAGCGAAATCTTCGTGTAGCCGGGAATAAAGCACTTTCGTGTTAAAAATTATATGATTATTCCTAGAAAATTACGCCCACCTCCCCTCGCGGGAACCCTGTGTAGATGCGACGCATCGGGGGTTTCCCTCGGCGGTTCCGTTGGATTGATTCTACCATGGCGTGAAACGTGCCATGAACGCGTACGATGCATTTCCGTCTACTACGGGGTTCCCGCATCCCGTGCACGTCGCTTTGCAGCCTCATCGTCGGTGCTGCTAACAGTTCTGTTATTGGGCTGGCCGGTGCTTGTTGCGGTTGCGCCGACCATCGCGATAGCAGGCTTGTTAGTCTCCATTCAAAGCAGCGTTGGACATCGGAGCACCGGCGCTGGAACGACGGAGCGGAGCGGCGCAGGTACCGCGTCGTATACCGCCGCATAACGGTGAGGGGAATGAGAGAGAGCAGCGCATGCGCATGCGTTAACCGAGCGCTAGCGCGCGCCGACGCACAGCTGGCATTGCGAGGAGCGAGCGCTAACCCGCAGATAACGCTGCGGCGAGAGCGGCGGAGAGCGCATGCGCAGCTGGCGCGGACAATGACGACGCCGGATGGATGGAGGGATGCATGCAAGCATGGACAAGGCGGGTGAATGAGATGCGTCGCATCTAATAAGAGCCCTTCAATGCTTTTCTGGTCATGAAACTCCGCCGTCACGCTATGGGAGAGCTTCGTGCGCTGCCCGAGGAGGCCGCACCGCGGTGCTGGCGTTGACAGAAGGGTAGCCGGCTCAGTGGTCGGAGGGCGTTCGGCAGGGACGGCACCGGCAGGGACCGGATTAGCAGCGCGCGATCACTCTACTTGTGAGGAGCTAAAATGGACTTCGCGTTTCGTGATTGTCCGAAAACTTTCCTGTCAACGGTCATGCTGTTACTGCGTTCATGCCTGCCGGTCTGGCTTAAGAGAAAACGGCGACAAAACATCGCTGTCAACGCGTAGCATTCCTTTCCGAGTACCTCCACAGCCAGGACCGTGTAACACCTTGCATTTCCACAAAAAAAAAAAGCATATTTGACGGAAGTTACACTTTTAACCGTTATAAAAGCGCAAATGGAGATGATGGGTCAAACAGACTTTCGAAAAATAGAATTTTGAAAATTATAGTGGAAATAGAGATAATTGGTCGGACAGAATTTCGAAAATACAGAAATAAAATAGTAAAACATAAACTTCCGACAAAAATGATCTGACAAATTCAAAAATATGTATCCGATGCATCTCCCTCAAAACCTAAGAATAAGCAAGAAAAGTCCGCAAAAGAACGTTCAAAATACGGCTGTATCCAAAATACAGCCATATTTGGCCGTAAAGAACTCCTGCTCTAGACAAACGGACAAGCGGCATAAGAATGCTACGGATTAGTAGGCAATTCCCTGAATTTCTGCGGATTTTTTTTTTTCGCTCTCCTGCCGCCGAGCTGCGCGCGGGATAGAATGGTATCATTGCCCGAAAAAAATGTTAGCGAATTGAGCTTTCATTTACTGCACGTCCACGCATGTAAAAAACAATTGCACACCGGCTTGGAAAATGCGTCGTGAATGGAGATACGTAGCGCGTCAATGTGCACGTGCCCAGACATTGTAGAGAGCATATCCCTCGGCGCGTATATGCGTTTCCTAGCCAGTACAGCCAGCCGTCACCTGAGCTTGCTGATGGGTGTTATATCACAGTTCTAAAGCATACAAAATCACCCAAACTGAAATAAATAACAGCAAAAACGGACTTGCGATGGTTGAAAACGACGGTGTAGAAAAATATTCAGCAGAAACAACCGAAACCGACCTAAAAGGGGAAAACCCACAAAAACGTACCAGAAGCAGTAGCTGAAACTGACCAAAAGGCAACGCAAATACCCGAAACCCAATTTATAATGCATAAAGATGTCATAAATAGATTATATGCGCGATAACAAATGTTAATATTCAAATACGACAAACCCTTGAAATTGGAAAAAAAAAAGCGGTAACAAGATGATTTGAACCCGGGTTAGGAAGTTTGCTTCGTAGGAGCGGAAATAGTACACTACGAGACCAAGCGGTTCTGAGCGATTAAATTGAGGGCCACATGCACGTGAACATAGCTTCAAAGATGCCCCTAGATGGCGCCATGCGTCGCTTGGCTGTGCTGACTAGGAAACGCCTATACGCCCCCTTCGGCAACAGCAGATAACGTCCACTTTTTAAAGTGCCTCCTGCATTTTTCTTACTCGCAAAAAAAAAAAAAAACGGTTTTGAGGACTGCGGTTCGCTCATAATTCCCAGCGAGGGAAGGCGAAGTCAAAGCAGGGAGGGCTGCTATGGGAATTTCTTCTTTTTCTTCGGCATTGTCTTCGCTTTGTTTTCTTTACCTTGAAGGTGGCGGTGGGGATGAGGTGTTGCTTGGTTCGTAATCAAGCTCATCGCAGGACTGCATAAAATGCTCTTAAAACCTCAACCTTTTTGTTTTGCGGGCATTTTCTTTTTTTATACCCACAGGCCATAAATACCTCGCTATGTAAAAGGTCTCGTCGCCGTACGTCGGTAACTATGTCAACTACGTTATTATCATACGTAAAATAAATATGTGAAAATGTAAATATATAAATGCTCGCCGTGAATTAGTTCCCGCGAGCGCACGCGTAACGAGCAATGTACAAACCCGAGAATTATTTAAAATTACTCCAACTACCGTTCCCATTCTAAACTTGAATTCCACAACCAACTTGTTTCCATGAGATACCAGAGGCACTGGCGAGAGTAGTCTTGTTTTATAGTGTTTAATGATGCCAAGGCTTTCAGCGTTTTGAAAAACCGCACTATTACACACACCACACTGCACCTCAATGATGCGTAAAAGGAGAGCATTGAGGAAGCTGAGTACGAAGAGAGCTAAAAAAACTCCCACCTCCCCTCGCGGGAACCCCTGTGTAGATTCGACGCATATAGCTGACGTTGCAGCGTTGGACAGCGGAGTAACGGCGCTGGAACGATGGAGCGGAGCGGCGTAGGCACCGCGTTTTATAGCGCGCATAACGGTGAGGGGACGTGCCGGCGCCAGTGCGTCTGCCGCGGCTATGACGCAACACAATCCAACACAATCCACTTTAATCCAATCCAATCCAATCCAATCCAATCGAATCCATGCCACTGCCCCTCGCCAGAAAGTGTTCGCTATCAAAGAGGAGAGGGGGTGAGCGGCGGAGAGCGCAGCTGGCGCTGCGAGGAGAATGGGGGAGGGGCGGACGCCGACGACGACAACGCCGGATGCAGGGACAAGGCGGGTGAATGAGATGCGTTGCATCTAAAAATAAATAGTTGTCTACCCATGCAAACTTTCCATTTCGCACCGTTTCGATATGTCTCCCCCTGCTTTTCACACGGGGTTCAGTCCTAGCAGGGGTCAGAAACTAGTTCTGCGGGTAACTCACTATATCCACCTCATTGCGGGTTAAAAGAAAATGTCTAGAGCCTCGGCGCCTACGGCATGCAAGCACAGAGCACCACGCCCAATCCAACTTTTGACGCACGTGAATTTTCCCTAAAATGAACAGCGCCATTTCCAGAGCTTCGATGTCCGCGCTGTGAAATAGATTATCAAGGTTGAGAGCTGCAGCTGGGCAAGGCTGAGATGAGCGCGGTCAAAGGTCAGGAAAGAATTTACACCACCTCGGAACCCAAGTCCCTCTAAAGTCTCCCACGCGTGGGGACTTCAGAGAAATTTCTCAGAATCAAGCTCAGACATCAGTCGACAGTTCTGTCGGATCGGATTACTTGCAGGGGCTCGAATTATGAGTCTTTCCTGCCGGCTTCGTTATGTGGCAACAATTGAGGGCATAATTACCAACAACGCGTTCCTATCGAGAAAATGCCGCTATAAAAGGCGGGCGCATGTTCTGCCGTGCGGCTGCACTCACGGAGCATCGGCGGCCACCCGATGATGATGAGGATGATGGATGATGATGATGATGCTGATGGTGATTAGTGGCTCTCCCTTTGAATGGGGGCGTCGGTTGCCAGCAACCAACTTGCCTGTTTTATTACGCTTACTTGCAGTACTAGTGGCTTACCTAATAGATTTGCTTTCTCTCCCCATATCGCCCTCACCCCTGTTTTAAACTCTCATCGCTCCCACCCCCCTTTTTTCTCCTCCCGCTATTCTTAATTCTCATCCGTATGATTACTCCGCTTGCGTGATCTGCGGTGGCGCCCCTCGCGGTAGCCTTTGTCCCCCAAACAAAACTTGGGCGGGAATTTCGTGACCAGAAAGCATTGAAGGTCTGTGGTAGTGCATGTTTCAGTCTGACGAGCTTTCAAAGGAGGTATTCGCAAACGTATGAGACATGTGTGAATTGTGGAACTGAAACGATAACAATTCGACACATTCAGTTGAAACTTCACTTAAGCGAGATTACAACAAAGGGAAGTTGACCAAAGGGAGATTAAAATATAAGGGGAAGAAGGATAGAGAGGAAGATATCGTAAAACTACCGCCGGTTACGAACAAAAAAGCTACAAAAATTCCCAGAACCGTCTACCAATGCGGAAGCAGTCTTACACACCTTCTCGTCTCACCAACCTTGCGTTCCTTGGTGGCACTTCAAGGAACTCGTCAACCTAGACAGTGTTTCTTGTATTAATATTTTTTGCTTTTTAAACGTAGGGGCGTGGGAGCGGTGAATTAGATAAACCTTTGGAATTTCGTTGGTTCATTTTCGGTTAGTTCATACTGGCATTTTTTCTCAGTTAATTTTGTGAGGGCACTGGAATAGGTACACCTTCGAGATCCCATTACTTTATTTTCTACGTATCTGTGTATTTTGATTCTCTTTAGTTTTCTGCGACGGACGATGGTCGCCCCATTTGGCTGTGAATAGCTAAATTTTGCACCTTTTCATTTCGTTTAGTTACATTTTCTCGCCTTTGTTATTTTACTTGCAATGGCCTACATTTACGTTCACTATAACGAACACATGCCCAAACTTTACGAATTGCAAGGAAGCACTCGAAGGGCATGTAAAGCACGTATGCGTGTGGTTGTGAAGACGGAACGACTTGGCGCAAACTTCCAAGGTGGCCAGTATAGACCTTTCTGCACCGCGATCTATTTTAGCTGGACAGATCTGCGGCGAGTAGTGCGTGCGTCCAGTATCCACCAATCCCTTTGGGTGAGCTGCTGCTCATGCGGTGGTGTTAGAAGGGAAAGTGAGCGGATGAACACATTCAAACAATCAACGAGAAAAAGCAGGGACAGAACAGGGGATGATGAGCACTGAGGAGATTTAACGTAGTGGACAAACGTAAAGCTTACCGTCGTAATAAACATGGAGCTTACCCGCGTCGTAGGCATCTTACTGTCTGCGTAACACACCAACGCAATCCACTCGACCACTGAGGACACCGGAAAGTTCGCATTGGGTCGGTGGACATACGCTTGTCAACCTCCCGCCAGCACAACGGACATATAAACGTTGAGTGCATGAAACCTACATCTGCGTGTGCCCCCCCCCCTCCCCCCCCTTTCCCTCCACTCCCTACTCGTGTCTGATATACCGGCAACCAGTTATGTTTCCGTGCTTAGAAGTGAAAGGCACCGCCAATATTTGTCGCTCTGAAAGCCCTCCAATCTGAACAAGAAATATTAGCTCACATCTACGACGCTGTTCATCCCGGATATACTCGCAGCTACTCGGCGAGATGGAACTTGCGGTGGAAACGGCGGCGGCTTTCTGTTGTTTTGTTACTCATTCACGCTTCTGTTACGGCAAATGTTCCTTCGATTTCGCTGTGCTTCTTCGGAGCGAACGACACGCGTCTGTCCCTAGCGAGTTAAAACCTGGAAGGACTCGAGTTTTATTCTAGTGGACATAGATGCCGCTGTCCGTTTCCTTCCCGCGCCGTAGGACGCGGGAAAGGAAATGGTGCGTTGCACTGTCTGCAGGGCTGCCAACTCTATGGAAATTTCCTTAGATCTAGGGTATTTTGGTAGTCTTTAGGGAAAAAGAGAAATTTGTCAGAATCTAGGGAAATTTTTGCGTCCACATGGACTTAATCGTGTAATTGTGTCCTTTGTTAAGTTTAACATTTAATATTATTTTATGTACTATGCATTTAAGTTTCTCGATGAAGCGGAGATATCTATTTTCCATTAATGGGCATCGAGCGAAGCTATCGCTACTACGTTTTACACTGCTGGATTAAATAGCAAAAGAACATGATTGATGAAGTTCATAAACTTGCTCGCTCGAATATCTCATGCACTGCGCATCGTCTGTGCTCGTTCCTATTATCCTTATTTCATAAATACTTGGATGCTATTACAAGTTCTCTGTGTCGTAGTAAAAGATTGTTGTGTTTTGCATTGAATTGCGGTGTTCTTGATTATGTTATTTTTATAACTTAACACGTCTTCGGCTTATATACAAGGCGCTGTAACACGTAGTGCTTCTTGGAATGTGGTATCGTTGTGTGTGCGCCGAGGGATTGCTTTTACTTTCTAGGTAATTTTTATATGTATTATTCACTATTACATGTCCCCCTCCACGTAATGACCCTCTATTGCTTTTGTGGTTTGATGAAATAAAATATTTAAAGCATTACAAATTGTGCTCCAACACTTTTTCACCTTCATCTCCGTTACTTCAAAAATGGTTTCAAACGAATTCATAATTATGCCTTAAAAGTAAATTCGGCAGTCATATCGCATAACTAGAACCCAATATCTGAGAGAAAACACCTGATAACCGTATTCAGCAAAAATCTCGGGAAATCCAGGGAATTTTTTTCATCTGAGCTAGGGGAAAAGTGGCTTCGCAGGTTGGCAGCCCTGACTGTCTGTGTAACACACCAACTCAAACACAAACTGCGCGACCATGGAGAAAAGCTGACAGGTCGCATTGAGCCGTTAGACTTCCGCGTTAAATTCCCCGCTAGCACAACGCACATGTCATCAGTAGCGGCATGAAGCCTAGCTGGTCATGCACTGCCCCCTGCTTTCACCCTCAACCAGTGCACGCATAATACGGCAACCGATTATGGGCGCGCGCCGAGGCGTGAAATACACGGTCGAACATGTCGCCTTTCATGCTGATAAAGAAATATGGGCTCCCATCGGCGTTCAAAGCGGGCAAGTTGCTCTGGTAATGCCTGATAAGGACGCCACCGCCGTTACCAGCCGATTGCGCAGCTTGGGAAAGAGGCTTCCGGGGTGGTGAGGGGAATAACAGTTGGGAAAGCGGCGTCGCCGGTGGCGAAGAGGAGCACTGCAGCGGTGCCGGGTAAATCTGCTTCCCCGGAATGAAAACTGGGGGTGGGTTAATCATATACTGCTTCGCAGAAATACGGTATGTCAATCCATGTTATCTCAATATCTAATTAACGGAGTCAAACGGTATGAGCATAAATTAATATCCGCGAGTGCGAAGCAGACCACTGCGGGAAACTCGCCTACGCAGTGAATGCAACATAGCGAGTTTTAGCACCATTTCACGTCCGCTCCGCGATAACAAGCGGACCGCAATCGCTGCACGCACGTTGGCGCAGCGAACAGCATTGGCTCCGTATGCTCGCGACCGCCGTACGGGCGAGTGCGTCGAAACGTCAGCTATAAACTCCAAAACGTTCTCAATGGATAAAGAACGTGCAAGACATTTCCTTCCCTGATGAAGGGTCCCAAAGAAACTCGAATGCTCTGTCGTTCAGATTAATGAACAGCCGGCTCATACATACTGCTGCTTTCCTTGCGGAAGGCACCATCAATATTACCTGATAAGGCTCCGCAAAAGTAAATCATATACGTCGTACGGCCGCCAATGGTCACATACTTTGTTTCGGGATAGTTTCGATCACGGAGGTTTCGATAAACAAAGGTTACAGTCGTTTTCTGTTACTACACTCGTCCTGCCCGTGTATTGACAGCAGGCGATATGTGTGTAACATTTAAAAACTTCACCGCAAACTAAACGAAACTCGGCGGAAGGACGCCCCGTTTATCAGCCAATCGTATTCTTTGGAAAAGCCGTTTCCTGCTGAGCATCTGCCCTGAAATTGGCTCTGCCGCAAGCCGTTTTTGCAAGAAAATGCACGGATCCCTGCGATAGAAAGCCATCATAAAAAGAAGCCCTGACCCGGACGTGATTCGAACACGCAACCTTCTGATCTGGAGTCAGATGCGCTACCGTTGCGCCACCGAGTCCACAGATGTTTTTTTTTTCTTTATTGCATGGGAAACTAGCCCGAATAGCTTAGAGTCCCACCCTAACTACAATAACGGTACACTCACTAATACATTTTAAAAGTCAGGCAGGCACACACACGTTTCAAGAAGATGCAACCAGTCCGGCGGCTGCGATTGCGCCGCATAGACACTGTACACAAGCGCACATTGTTCGCGGAAAATTGACTTAGTTCCACGAGGTTCCTCGGCATGGCGGTCAATCATGCGACACTTCCATAGGCTAAACAATCCTATCAGCACGAAAAGGTCATATGGCACGGAACAGTTCTTCATCACTGGCAGGAATCGTATACTGTAAGGGGTGATGTCTATGTCCTTTTTAAGAGTCCGCTGCAGAACATCCCAAAAAAGGTTATTCAAATTTGTTTTGTTATTATGAAATTGAAGCTCCAAAAGGATTTAGTCGTCAAAGATTATTTATAAGCTTCATGCAAGATGAACTAGAAAAAGCCGCCCGCATCTTCCCACGGGGGGAACTCGAGTAAATGCGTCGCATCTACTCGAGTCAAGCAAAGCGTCACGTCAAGCGAAAGCCAAGCAAAGACGCCCTTGACTGAATTCCGAACGCGCGCTCCGCCGCTTATATACGTTGAGGGGACTGCGTAAGCCGGTCCCAGTCGACGACGTTGGCGTACTTGTAAAGCGGCGTGGACTCTAGGTGTTTGAGCCAACCGCGGATGTTGCTTGGCCGGAGAACGGCACACCGGTTATATGCGCAGCGCGCCCGAAGGAGAGGAAACCGCGGAAGAGAGAGTACTGCACATGCGCCGGCCCAAGCGCGTCTGCCGCGGTTATGACGCAACGTGCCGCGGCTATGACGCAACACAATCCAACACAATCCACTTTAATCCAATCCAATCCAAATCCAATCCAAGCCAAGCCAAGCCAATCCAAGCCAATCCAATCCAATCCAATCCAGTGCCCCTCGCGAGAGAGTGTTCGAATCCAATACAATGCCCCTCGCGAGAGAGTGTTCGCTTTCGCCTCGACTCGACGCGCATGCGCAGTGAGCGTGCGGACTACGGACGCCAACACGGGTGACATCGTGAGTTACTGAAATGATCTGCATTTAAAAACACAGCATCCCGACATAAAACAAAGCAGTGATCAATTGTCACCGGCTGGTTACACAAGCGACAGTTAACAGACCAAGGCACATATACACCTTTACTATTGACCCAGGTTTTAACAGGCAACGTTGATGTGTGCAACTTAAAAAAGAAAGTTTTTGCAGCCGCTTGGATCCACATTTTCTTGACGCGCTTCAACACACTGTCATCTAAAAACATCAGGTATGGTTGACGGTAAATGGGCACTGGAAATAAACATGTGCTCCGCAGTTCGTTCGCAGCTCTCGGGTAGGCTCGAGCCGCTGTAGCGCGCCGGTGACCCCGATCGCAATTTTCTAGGTTCTATACGAGAATCCCTGAAGGAGAAATTGTATGGCAGCTGCATCTTACCGGTACTCACCTACGGGGCAGAAACTTGAAGGCTGACTAAAAGGGTTCAACTTAAATTGAGGACGACTCAGAGAGCAATGGAACGGAAGATGAGAGGTGTGACGTTAATGGACAAGAAGAAAGCGGAGTGGGTCGGGGAAAAAACGCGTGTTAAGGACATATTAGTAAAAATTAAGAAGAAATGGGTTTGGGCAGGGGAGAGACAGATAGTTAGCCCTTACTACAGCAGGAGGACGCCAGGTCAAGTGGGGGAAGCGGGAGTAGAAGGTGGGATGTTTGTAGCTTGGGACATCTTGAAAATGGACAGTTCAAATTGAAGCAGGTTGGCTCCTTACGAAGGCGGAAGAGGCCACGGGGGGTGAGACAGGACTGGACTGGAAAGGACTTTATTGAAACAAACCCTGCAGTAGGCAGGAGCCGGGTTACGGCTCCGCCTCGACGTGGCCTGGCGTCGCGCCTTCTTCTGCGACCCTACTCGTCACAAGCCCGTTTTACAGAGCCCGTGCCTTTCGAGCGCGGCGAAGACCTGCTGGATGGCCCATGACTGGGTCTGGTCTTGCTTGTAGATTCGATGGCTCTCTGGAGTTCCTCCGGATATCTTCGAGTGCTGGCAGCCGTCTGGGTCGGCGGCACGTCCCACATAGTGGTGCCCCGGTTGGCCGGTCTTCCTTTACACACACTGCACTGGTCACGCGGGTACTCGTCCGGGTAACATGTGGGTGTAAGGAGGCCGGCCGACGTTTGTCGACGCTGTTTGGAGTCTTTCTTAGATGTATCGCCTCCTCCTCGCGGCCCCCCAGTTCCCGGTGGGGCGGCCGGGTACGCTCGTCTGGCCAGACCGTAGGGTCTGCAGTGTTTCGCCGTAGCCCCTGGCCTCTGTCTTTGGTTTCCGTCCCCACTCCCATCTCGGACGAGCTAGTGCCCACGTGGGAGCGCCGGTGAGGTGATAGCGGCTGCGCTTCCCTGTGGGCCGTCTCTGTGTGGTTCGGCGCGTACGGTGAGCAGGTTTCCGCAGGCTCACGGCTCTAAACTGCTCGCGCTATAGACCGCTTTCTAGACGGTAGTGCGCAATTAAAGTCAGCGTGGGGGGTCTCCAGTGCACGAGGGTCGATGTATGAGGAGGAGGCATTTGGAGGAGGGTTGAAGGTTCTGTAACGCGTAATTTCGACAGTGCCAAGTTAGGTGCTGGAGATTGGCGGGTGTGAGGCAGGCGCACAAGGGACATCAAGGCGGCAGGGATGGGGCTATACCATTTAGGGAATGTCTCTGGGGTTAAGCTAGCATTGGCAAAATATCTGTTTATAGAAATTTCCGCTGATCTTAGGAGCGGGGGCAGAGCAGATAAAAAGCCGGTTGGAGTGAGGGCCTTGAGGCAGTCTTTTTTTTTTTTTTTTGTACCGTAGAATCTGTATGGCTGGCGGTATAATGACTCAGGAGGCGGAGGAGCCAAGTCGTGTAGCGGCAGAGTGGACTGCCTGGTTCCCCGGGGATGACTCCTCGTGTCCAGGCGACCAGTCGATGCGATGATGGATGCCGCTAGGTTTTAGGATGGAGATATGATGCAGGATTCTGTTGGCGATGGGATTGGTCGATGTGGGACTTTGTAAAATCTTTAGGGCTTTGAATGAGTCCGCCAGGATGCGTATCTGTGAAGGGACGGAGGAGTGAAAGTCGAACATGAGGAAGTGTATGATGGCTTTAATGATGGCATGGAGTTCCGCTTCCGGGATGGTAGCACATGGGATATTAAGGGTTCGTTTGCCAATTGGGTGGAGGGGAGATCAGGTGATGTCCATGCAGTGCCAACTAGTGGATGAGCTATGCTTGCGTCGGTGTGAATATCAATTTCGTGGGGGCGTTTACTGTTCCGGAGGCAATGTAATGCGAAGGCAAGATAACCGCTGGTCATTAAGGGTAACATAGTGGATCCCTAGAGAAGGCAAGCGTGGCAGGAGGCGGCAGAAAGTTAGATGGTCAGGTGGGATCAAGAAGTTTGCGGGGATAAATTGGTCGCAGTTAGCACAGGACTGGATAATTGGAGATCCATGGGAGAGCTGCCTTTGCCCTGCAGTGGGCGTGGATAGGATGTTGACGACGACGACGACGACGACGACGACGATGATGATGATACGAGAATCATGCCGAAGGGCTGGGTTACAGCTGAGTCATTCTGACTCAATCAAAGAGCTGGGTTATAGCTGAGGCCCGGCTGGACTAACCAGGTCCACCGTGCACTGACCCTGGCCACGTGAGGACGCGGGTTCGATTCCCGGCCGCGCGGCCGCTTTTCTTGAGGCGAAAAGCCAAAACGCTCGTGTTTTTGCGACTTAGGCGCAAGTTAAAGATCCCAGGTGTTCATAATTAATCCGGAGCCCTACAGTACGGCGCGCCTCATTACCGGTGTAGTGTCGGCGCGTTAAACTTAATCAATCAATCAATCAATCAATCAATCAATCAATCAATCAATCAATCAATCAATCAATCAATCAATCAATCAATCAATCAATCAATCAATCAATCAAGCGTAATTAATTAATTAATAATGTGATACCCTTGGTGCGGCAACTTCCCAAAAGCTTAGTCACAAGCAGAAATCACGACAAGTCATGTCACAATCTTCTGAATAGATTAGTTAAAGGAATGATGTTCCTGTGTCATTGATATATACTGTATCGTCATCTCAACGCGCTGTTGCAAAATATCAAGAATAAAATAAATGCGTTCATAGGACGTCTTGGAACTGGGTGTATGTGTAGTCACCATGAAAAAGTAATGAAAAAATCAAAAACCAATTTGCTTGGAACAGGAAACATCAAGTCTTTTGTTTGCCATGCATGACCCTGAAAATAGCTGTACGAGTCACGGAATCATCATGGCAAAATGTAGTCCCATTACAAGCACGCATCACGCAGCACGGAACTAAGCAATTGGTATGCGTTTACTTGATACATTTGGCGCTCTACTCGGTGAAAGCTTAGTGATCAGGCAAATATTATGAAAAGTCATATGACCATCTTCGGGACACGCATAATTATTATATTATATTGTACTGTCATATCAATGCTCAATTCCAAAGCACAAAAGATCAAAATTAATGCACTTGATACCAAGGACGTCATTATTACTAATTAAACTTAGTGAAAAGCTTAGCAATCACGAAGAACTCCTAAAAGATCAAATTATATCATTTCCTCCGCACAGCTAAGCATTTTGTTCGCGTGCGCAAATTACTCAAACACAAGTTGTTTGAAGGAAATGTCACCATAGCGAGCAATTTTTTGGCCAACATGAATAATTATGAAAAATTGTACTTTTCCGTATACCAAACAGCATTAAGCCGTCATTTTGAACACTTATTTGATGCACACGACGCCATAACTTTCCAAAATCTTGGTCATAAAGAAAAATTCTTGGCAACCCAGGTGAAATAAATTTTTTTTCTAGCTGGATTATTGAACCAGAAACGTTTTCTAGCTAGAAAGAGGCAGAATTTCTAGCTTGAAATTCAGTTTCGTGCTCATTTGTAGCTGGATGGAGATTTTGTTCCGGCTGGCAGCTATTACTTCCAGCTAGCATTTGTCAGTCCAGCTGGAAGAAAAAGAAAACCTGCAAGCTGGAAATCATCGTCTCTAGCTAGACTAAGCATTTTTCTAGTTTTGAAGCTGTCGATTCCATCTAGAATCTGTAAATCTGGTCAGAAATGAAGCTGGAAATTATGATTTCTTGCTAGAAATTCTCTTTACATTTTCACGGGGGAAGTAATATATATTGGCAGCATTTGTCAAATTTAATGTTCGTTTTGCGCGAAAAAAAATTACCAAAATTTGTGTTAATGTTCAAGATCACTGACAGCCATTTTATAGCAAATGAAAGTCTAGAAATTATTCAAAGCTCATGGCGACCTATGCCATCATTGTCCCCATTCTTAAAATGAATAACTCTACTCCAGCTGTTCGACATCAGTGTGACTCCGGCAAGCAATAAAGAGATGCCTTTGTCATAGAGGATGAGCTAGTGCTATGCAAATGCGTTTGTTTGATTCCCATGCACACTAAGAAAGCGGAAGATTATCATCAGGCCTAGTCATAGCAAGTCATATATGACTGCGAGCTGCTTGCTATAATGTAGCCAAAACTAGCAACTACATGTGCACGCTTACTTCGATACCAAGGAGGCCGTAATTCGCAGAAAGGTAGTTACGAGGGAATATGACAAGAAGTCAGAAACTTACCTTACAGGTGGTTGTAATTAAATACAACATTATGTGATGAGATAATATTGATCATGAGGCCATCACGGTGTTACCACATAGAACAACACAAGAAGAATTATGGAATACTTAGTGTGTGTATATATGTGAGACATTTTGTTCGCCTCTGTTATATATTAAAACGAAAATTTATTTCGTTGCTATATATATTTATATATATATATATATATATATATATATATATATATATATATATATATATATATATATATAATCTAGCCTCATTAGGATCATGTTGGATGGCAGCTGGATTGTAGGCCCATAGCGGCAAGATTATCTTGGCTTTGAATCGGAAACGTGCAGTGGTTCATTACTGCGTCCAAGTGGTGCATAAAGCGGAAAATGTTTTAAATTAAAGAACTGGTGCCAATATTAAGATGTGTATGAAACAGTGTATTTAACGGAGCTGTAATTATTGTGCATTATGCATGATATCGTGTCACGTACATACAATCGAATGGAATAATCGAATAGCGTACGTGTTATCGCCCTTGAGTATTCGTGTTCAAATACCCGGATAACCGGTCAACTGGTTATTGTAACCGGATATCCTGATTATCAATTGTTGAAAATCAGGATTTAACGGCGGGTCAACCTCTTTCTATTTTCAATTTCCGCTGTCACATTGTCTAGTCCTCTTGCTGCAGAAAGATGGTTGCCGTTACCGAATGCCTTCGAATACGGCGAGAAAGGTACTACAAAATAGTAATACTAACAAGACGACTCATATAAATGCGAAAATTGAAAAAAAAAAAAAAGTGACCCGGACGTGATTCGAACACGCAACCTTCTGATCTGGAGTCAGACGCGCTACCGTTGCGCCACCGAGTCAGACAAGCCTGCGGGGCGAAACTTTTCGCCAACATCAGACTTCTAGTTTTTAAGTACATAGAAACCAGTGTTCACCCGCGTTCCTCAGTTTCCTGCGTTGTGACAAAGAAATCTTACGATTAATAGTAGCAAAGCGGTTGTTTAGGGCCAGTTTGTGTTTAGTACCGAGAGCAGGGAAAAT
Organism: Haemaphysalis longicornis; assembly: GCA_013339765.2. Taxonomy (NCBI): domain Eukaryota; kingdom Metazoa; phylum Arthropoda; class Arachnida; order Ixodida; family Ixodidae; genus Haemaphysalis; species Haemaphysalis longicornis. The sequence goes on along the minus strand of CM023456.1, from coordinate 78,790,539 downwards.
GAACAGGAAAATTGAAGGAACGCTCAGTCCTTGTGATGCCTTACACATGTACAGGCCTGCAACAAGAGCCGCTTACTGGTTTCAAGAAAGATTTAACTCACGAAATCCGACTGTTTACGTGTTCTGAGTTTTCTGCCTTTGGTATATTCTTGCACTCCTCGCTAAGCAATATAAAAAAAAATTTGACCCGGACGTGATTCGAACACGCAACCTTCTGATCTGGAGTCAGACGCGCTACCGTTGCGCCACCGAGTCCAGCTGATCCGGTGTCTTTAAACAGCGTATAAAAACCATTTAGTGAGAAAAGCAAAGTCCGTGCATACAAATGTTTGTTTGTGTTCACATATACTGCCTATTCTCCAGTTTAAATCCTTTCTTTGTTATGTTGATTGCGCCGATCACAGCATTCCCGTGATTATATTTACGAATTGACTCGGCCATCACTGCAGAGTTTTTTGTGCATGGGAGCGTAGGGCCATCTACCACAGATTATGCCAACGAGACCACAGTCCCTACTGCATTCATCGGTATAGTGGCGCCATCTTCTTCCAGGCAGAAAAACCAAACACCAGTTAGTGGCAACGTTTGGTCGGTGTAGTAGCAGGTAGCAGTGCTAGCGGCATGGGTGTGTCACTGCTTACTTTGAGCACTTTGAAAGGATGGTCAGTGCCTTAGGGTTTCGGGCGGTGCCTCGTGAGAAGTCTGTCAAACCCGGGAACTGTACTACCGCAATTTATTTGTGCAGTGTGCGCTTTTAGTGTTCGCTTTGTGAATCCTCGCTGTTTTACTGTAAGCTTGGAGGTTTTTACTGTAAAGCTTGGAGATGTGGCTTCGATCCTGGACTTCTGTTACGCGCGCTACCTGTCAGCGTATTTTTGCTCGTATTTTTTCCGTGGACGGGCGTGGCCGGTTATCCTTTGTAGGAGACATCACCGCAAACAAGGCGTCACATCAAACTGCAGGCATTACAGTCCGTGATGCTGTAACGTGCGTAGTCTGGCGTTGCAAAAGGAGTTTCTGAGATTGTGAGAAGGTTTCGTTTCTGCGCATGCGATGAAAGGATGGAAAGAATGCAGTGTGTCACAACCAACGTGATCGAATCGTATGTAAGGCGTGAACAAAAGAACAAAACCAACGGCGTACAAAATAAGTAAAAACCAGGTTATGTATATAATGCGAAAAGTGCAGGCGGGTCTACATCCCCGTCGATAGCTCAGTTGGTAGAGCGGTGGACTGTAGAGGTTTCTGACTATGGATATCCATAGGTCGCTGGTTCGAATCCGGCTCGACGGAGTGTTTTTTTTTTTTTTTTGTACAAACTGCTCTTGATCTGTAGGCTCTAAGCAAATATTTCCGTTCAATCCAACAACATTCTCTGCAATTGCAAGCTTCAGAGTGCCAGCCGTCACAGCTGATTTCGTTGTGATATACTTCTGCTAGCCGCTGGCAAACCTGCCGTAAACGCCGTTGACACAGCGCACGCTTGGGGAAGAAACCACGGAAAGAGCGAGGCGATATTTCATTAAAACCATCATATAAATTTATCAACACTCTTGAAAAATGGGTCAAGACGAAGGGAAAGAACGGAATGAGGGGCGATGGCTGCATCCGCGGGCGACACGGTGCAAATAAAATTGGTTAAAAAAACATGCGGCGATTGCCACATTGAAAAAGAGCGGAATCATGCATGAAGGAATGAATGAATGAATAGGCTTTATTATAAAGGAGGCACGAGAGAGAGAGAGAGAGACTTTATTAAAGAAGACCTCTAAGTGAGGGCGGTGGCCGGCAGCCGGAGCTGTGCGGCGACCTTCGTAGCCCTTCTGCCAGTAGTATTAACTCTATGTCTTCTGCCTCTTAGGGTCAGATCTTTTTAGATTCGGGTCAGTTTTTAGATTAGGTTAGGTTAACGTTGGGTCAGAGCAGCTCAACTCTAGAAGCCCTTTGGAGGGGAGGAGGTAAGTAGGAAAGGGATGAAGATGGAAACCATTAAAGATCGTTGTTGGGATCATAGCAGATATCATAGGTCTTTTCGTGAGCGTCTTCGTTCTTGGCACAGACATGGGCTTTTTCGATGTCACCATCACCTCCAACAGCTCTACTGGACAGGTTGGGGACAACCGTTCAACCTGACTGCATCTCCCTCACAAAAAGGCTGGCTTCTCGCGGGCTGCCAAAACTTTACTGCCACAAGGTGTTGGTTTGGGTTCTGGCAGCCAGCTGGCTTTCCGAACGCCGCAAAACGAAGAGGGCCTCCAGAAAACTCTTCCTATGAAAAGAAAGCAACGCTGTCGTACACCGGTCGCACTCAGTGTAGCCAGTGTAGAATCTTTATCTGCACTCGTCTACACTCAGTGTAGCCAGTGTAAGGTAAAGAACGTTCGCTCTGTCTGCCGGTGTAACGTGCATTTGTCAGACATGGATCACTGGGACAGGTGGGACAGGCGGTATCGGTACAGGGATAGAGGTATCAGGTCGTTGTTGTCTTTTTACGAATTCGTGGAATACGCTTTTCGCATCGACGAGCTTATTTTCGGCAACAGCCCCGAGGACGAATCTGGGGAGGACGAGGAATCCATCGCGGATGAGCCACCGCCACCGCCGCCGCCGCCACCACCACCTCCGCCACCAGCGCAAGCTGTGCCGCAGCAACGCTTCAAGGACTGCCAGAGCGTCTTGGGGCACTACAGTGACGGCGAATTCCTGGCACGCTTTCGCCTAACGAAGGCCACAGTTGTAAAGACGTTGCAGTGCCTGTCGTGGGCAGAGAAGGCGACTGGCCGGGGTCGGCCGCTGTCGCCGACGATTCAGTTGCTCGTCGCGCTGCGCTTCTACGGTGGCGGCACATTTGATGTCGCCAACGGTGACCCCGTGAACGTGTCGCACGCCACGACGTGTCGCGTCGTCACTCGGGTGACCGAGCTCATCGCGAAAGAACTATTCCCGCGTACAGTGAGGTTTCCTGCCATCCAGGCGGGGTTCGACAGGGTCGTGCGGGATTTCCGCGCCATCGCAGGCTTCCCCAAGGCGACGGGGTGCGTCGGTTGCACGCAAGTGGAAATCAAGGCGCCACGCGGCAACTCGGCCGAGGCGTTTCCGTAACAGCGAGGGGGTACTACTCGATTAAAGTGCAGGTAAGTGAACTCGAGGTTAATTTAATTGTCGGCTTCGTGCTAGACGTGCGCTGAACGTTTGTCAGTATCCCGTGGCACTAAAGAAAATGCACTCATGCGTACAGAGCTTGCAGCCGTACAGAGCACCTGCTGGTCGCGCACTTCACTTCCAGATGGCGCCACATCCTTTGCTTAGTTAATTTTAGGGACCTTATGCTTAGTGCCTGCGTATGTGGGATTCAAACACTGATGCTAGGCCCGCCACACTAGCCTAGTTCTGTAGAAACCTGCAACTTGAGTGGCTGCACACGCAAACCAAAGAAAAAAGGTGCCGCATACTTGGTCCACATTGTGTAAACAGGTGAACACATTATGCGGCACGGGGACAAAATGCATCCATAGTATTAATTTTCCGCATTGACGAGCTGGATAATGAGGCACCTCCATTTTTCCTTACGTCCTGCTGAAAGTTTCGAGTTTTTTGCCATCCTTCACTAACATGGACTAGGCCAAGTTGTGCGTTAGGGGGTTTAATAGCTGCTACATTTAGGTTAACGTTGAACCACTCCGCTGATGTACCCGCAGGAACCGCGGTTTTAGCTCCTTTGTGTCATTAATATCGAAACACCACACCTTGAAGGACATTGGTGGTCATGCAGTGTTACATTTAAAAACTTTACCATTCCTTTCCAAAGAAAGTTGAGGGAAGTGCGAAAGCTTTGTCGCATCAAAACTGCGTCAACGGTGCATTCCAATCTTCGCTAAAAGTGCGTCCAACTGATTGTCAACCTTCAAAGGCCCAAATCGCAAATGAAGAACGAACCCATGCAATGATCTTTCGCGCTGGAAGTAAATGCATCTTCAAACGATAGCGATGTATACAGATACGTGGTTAACGAGATAAAGGTATACTATTGTACTCCTTCATGATCGATGCATGTATTATCTTATCGAGAACCTTTTCTTTTTTTGCGATTTTCAAGCAACTGTTCTGACCCAATAGAAGCCCGGTTCCACGCACGCATTGTGTGTCCAGAGATCTTATCAGAGCTTTTGACTGACTGACCGGTCTATGGGGAAATGCATTAGTTTTGTGGCAGTAAGTGAGAAATTTTTCACCTAAAAAACCTTTGCACATATCCGCATGCATTTTTTCTCTCTGAGTACCGGTTTGGCGGCAGTCAGGAGCACGCATCAAGGCTACAAGACCGGTTTTGATGAGGGAAAAACCGCATGCGGAAACGCATTGCTCTCCGCACATCTGTCTGGCCCTTCGCTGTTGCCTATTTTTTGGTTGCATGAAGTTGGTGATGTGGGCATTACATCACCATGGGTTACTAATTGGCTGATCGTCTGGCACGGCTCTGAATGACAGCCCATCGGGGTTTATCGTGTCAGTGGCCTAGTTATGTCTGATATCACGGACCTCCCAAAACACACGGTGAAGAAGTCAGCCCTGTTTGGTGGGCAATCATGGAGCGCTGCTCTTCATGCCTTGTTTAAAGACATTATGTGTTCTAAGGGATATATAGGATCAATAAAGGGCCCATGAAGACCAAGTGTGAGATGATAGAACAGTGATAATGAATGGCAGCCTACCATTGTCCCTGTAGAGGAAAGTGCAGCTGCGTCTTACCGGTACTCACCTACAAGGCGTAAAATTGGAGGCTCACTAAGAGGGTTCAACTTAAGTTGAGGCCGCCTCAGCGAGCAATGGAACGGAAGATGATCGGTGTAACGTTAACGGACAAGAAGAGAGTGGAGTGGGTCGGGGAACTAAAGCGTGCTAAGGACAACATATTAGTCGAAATTAAAAAAGAAATGAGTGTGGGCAGGGCATGTAATGCGAAGGCAAGGTAACTGTTGGTCATTAAGGGAAACAGAGTGGATCCCCAGAGAAGGCAAGCGTGCAGGGGGTGGCAGAAAGTTAGGTGGGCAGATGAGATCAAGAAGTTTGCGGGGATAAATTGGTTACAGATAGCATGGGACCGGGATAATTGGAGATCTATGGGAGAGGCATTTGCACTGTAGTGGGCATAGACAGGATGATGATGATGATGGTGATGGTGATGAAGACAAAGTACAAGTTTGGTTCGTTAAATAGACTGCTTTGTCCCAGTAACAGTGGTACCAGTTTTATCGCAAACTTAAAAAAAATAATGGATACCTATGAAGCAGTGGCAACTTCTCAGCCACTTTCCAGCAACCTCTCTATGATGTCATAGATTATATAATTTGTGCAATTGGGGGCCACTGACCTAAGCCACTGCCAAGAAACATGACTGGGCGATTGTAGTGGGGAACGTAGTTCAGTTTTACCGCATCAGTTGAACACTAACATGCACCGTGTTATTAGTGCCTGCCCACACTGCGACACTTCTGTCCATGTTTCGTCACTGTAGTGTGAAATCGGGAAGTTTGTCAATGTATTTTTGGGTTTTCGTGGTTAAAAGAATGCCTTTTGTGGCCAACATGGATCTGATTATGTTACCAAAGGTTAAATCTTTCAAATTGGACAGATGTGTAGTATGTTGTCTTCCAAGCCCCGTTAAAGGAGCCATGTACACAAAATACAAGCTTGTTTTATTCGAATATTTCATGTTTTACAGTGCCCCCAGTGCTTGTCCGGCAGGAAATGATGCCGTATTCACTGAGAAATTAATCAATTTAGGTTAAAATTTTGGTTCTCCCGCCAAGGCATGTGCTTTCGTGACGTCAGCACTGAAGTCATCAGTGCGCGTTTTCAAACAAACTTCCACTGCGTCATTCGGCTCTGCAGTTACATCAGTCCTCCCAGATGACGCTACTATTCTCAGCCACGGACCGTTGTCCACCGTTGCTTTGTTTTTGACCGTATTTGCACCTGGCTTGTTTTTGTTGCCGTAGAAAGTAATCGTTTTGTGAAACATGGGGTATGCTTGACAAACGTGGTCACGTAAGACAACGTCGCTTATGCCAATCGGCCAATGTCGGGCCAGACAACTCAAAAGCGGCAGACTGCTGTGCAGCTAAAACATGCATAGTGCGCCCAGTACCAACAGCATTGCGCATTGGTACTTGTATGGTTACGTGTGTATTTTCACAACTTTCATTGTTTACCCCACCGTTCTTACTGCTGTAAAATGAATATGCATTACATTTAAGCGGAAATAACTCATTAAGTGCAAATAGCCCATTCAATTTGCATTTGCTTTTGCCGGCCCCAGCGTATTGTACAGCTGGGCATATATAAAATCACAGGTTCTATTGCGCGAAACGAGCTAGTGGGTCGCATGGCCATTCTCTTTTTTTCCTAATTATATAGCTTATTTGAGTGAAGTGTGCATTAAAAGTAGTGTCAGTATGATTCTAAACGAGGCAATCTTTCGAATGAACCAAACTTGTGTTTTGTCTGCATGGCCCTTTAATGAAGACAGCTTTTGCCTACTTGCGTTTCTTTAGGGAACCTGCCTTGGTAACTCTTGGTGGTAGACTGCATTTGGTAGGCTTGTTTCGTTTAGGATCTCCCGTGCCCAAACATCTCACTCACTGGTGAATACAACGCTACAGCGCAATGTTTCAAATTTCCCGCCTTCAGGCCATCGTGGGACCCCAGCATCAGTTCTTCGACCTCGTCGCGAGATGGGCTGGCTCTGTGGCAAATAGCCACATCTTCGACAAAAGCCGCGCACGGACCCTGTATGAAAAGGGGGAAGTGCCCGGGGTGCTTCTTGGAGATGCGTCCTACCCCTGCACATCTTCCCTGATGACTCCGCTGGTCAACCCAGTGCCAGACAGCCCACAGGGCAGGTACGTATGCAACTAACATACAAGATCTTCCCTTTCCACCACAAGTACTGACAAGCATGCCAGGTTCACACTTGTTGTCGCCAATTACGTGGACTGCGCACACCTCATGTTGCAATTCGATGTGAACGGATAGTTTTGTGCACAAAATGTGAAGTGTTGAAGCTTTGTACAAGGAGCCGTGGAGCCACAAACTTGCCAAGAAACGTACCCGTTAGTTGAAGAGAAACTACAAGCCCATAGCCACGGGTTTTACGAGAGAAATGCGTAGTAGATGGCCATTTCTAACTTTGCCCCTTTTTTGAAGGCCAGAACAATGAGTGGGTACTGGTACTCACCTACGGGGCAGAAACTTGGAGGCTCACTAAGAGGGTTCAACTGAGGGTTCAATTGAGGACGACTCAGCGCGCAGTGGAACAGAAGATGATAGGTGTAACATTAAGGGACAAGAAGAGAAGTGGAGAGGGTCAGGGAACAAACACGTGTTAAGGACATATTAGTGAAAATTAAGAAGAAGAAATAGGCGTGGGCAGGGCATGTAATGGGAAGGCAAGATAAGCGTTGGTCACTAAGGGTAACAGAGTGGATCCCTAGAGAAGGCAAGCGTGGCAGGGGGCGGCAGAAAGTTAAATGGGCAGATGAGATCAAGAAGTTTCACGGGGATAAATTGGTCCGCAGTTAGGCACAGGACCGAGATAATTGGAGGTCCATGGGAGAGGCCTTTGCCTGCAGCGGGCATAGATATGACGATGATGATGATGACAATGAGTTTGCCGAATAATATCCTCTTTGTGGCTGCATTGTGCTGTTGAACTGGTGTAACCATTTGTGTAGCTATTTAGCAATAAGGTGGAGATTTGGTTGATCTGCAAGCCTCTCAGAAAGAGAAGACACCACAGTCCTTAGGATGTCAGACTGGTTTGCAATGCAGTTTAAGTTACCCCCACCTCAACATTTGATTTTTGCCTTCTCATGGTTAATAATTCGCAGTTAATAAGCATCGTTTGCTTCCGGAAAAAGCGCAATATAGAAACACGAAATCTTTCGAATAAAATGAACTTGTATTTGTCTCATGGTACCCTTTAAGCACGCAGGAAAAATTCAGGAAGAGACAGAGAGAAACTCTTTATTAACATCGACTTAGTTGTTCATAGGCAGGTTATACAGGTTAAATATTGTTACAGGGCAGGAGGATAGCGTTCAGTGGTAAATGCCACAGTGTACTCTACACTATATTTGCATTAGGGGTAGCAATAGTCTTTTCAGAGAGAGAGAGAGAGAGAGAGAGGAGAGAGGACCAAGTTGCATTGTTCGCAGGCTGGGGTGAGGATTCCCATCCTCTTCCTCTTCTGCTGGCTGTCATTCGCACCAGTGTCAGTAGGCGCTTTCTCATCTGGTGTTGTCCCGGATGTGGGACTCGTAGCCACCAATTGTCTTGTGACCATATGTCCGCAATTCTTTAATTAAGCTCAGCAGGCCTCAGGTCACGAACTGAACAGCAACGTGCACAGGTGGACGGCCTTTTCGGCAAGCCAGCAAGTCAGGAAGGTGAAAAAAGGCGCAGTGAAGAATTCGTTGGGGACCTTTAGTTGGCTACATGGCTTGACTGCAAGAGCATGATGAATTCTTTTTCCGTACTCATGAAGACTTGCGTACTGCTACGTCATGCTTGCATACATCATGCCTTGGGAGACAAGTTCCTAATGTTTGGCCCTCTCGCTGCATTGTCCCCCTCGTGCACTTGGGCTCTGTTGGTGTACTTTGCGACTTTATATAGGCTTTGTTATACAGGTTTGTTATATATGTTTGTTGTATAGGCTTATATAGGTGTTTGACTCTATATCGGCTTTGTTAGGCTTTATACTCTGCGACTGACTGCACTTAGCTGACGCACATACTGCGTTGCACCTGACGTCGAAAGCATTTTCCATCACGAGAGATGGCGCGAGCCACTCTGACAGCTCCCACGAACATCAGGCAGGCTGGCAACGTGCCTCGAAATTTCAGCTTAAATGCAAAAAACGAGAGATGGTAGAAAGGAGAACGTAAACACAATGCTGTACATAAGGTGGCCGGACGCAAATGATGAATAGAAGTTGATGGGCCCACTAAATTGAAAAGAAACTAGAATTGCTTGGGATCGGGAGAGTTGGTCCGCATTCAGTGGAAATTTCAGCTTGAATGTTAAAAACAAAAAACAAAGGACGGTAGGGAATGAGCATTGTGTCCGCACTTTCTCCTCTACTGTGCTTTGTTATTTACGCTCAAGCTGAAGTTTCCAGCAAGTATAAACCGATTCTCCCAATCGCAAGCAATTCTGATGGATTCCTTGTCATGTTATGCAGTCACGAAAGTCGCACATTGGCTGTGCGTTTTGCTTTTTTTTGGCGCACGGCATGTAGAATTACTAACCCTAAAATGACGGCCTACCCCAGATTTTACACTTCGTGGGACACGTAAGGCCTTTGCCTGAAAATTATAGATATAAGAAAGCTTTGTGGTTGTAAATGCATTTAGACCCTCTCATTCCCTCCTGCTCTGGTGGCCTGGGTATGCCTTTTTAGAAGCACTGTTTCCACTGTTTCAGAACATGCCCAGAGGTAATCCGGCAATGTAGGTGCATCGGAAGTCGGTGTAAATTAAAGCAGACTGGAGACAAAAGCTGGATGTTCTGTGGTATTACCACGCCTGCTTCTTCCTCTTTATTATCGACTAACTGCAGATAATCTATTTTTCTCAACATCCTCCTCCGCCAAATTTAAATGCTCCGAGCGAGTAACTATTGAGTGGTGTGCGTGAATTTACTTTGTCATTGTGTAATGTTCCTTTCCCTGATTAATATAGTTCAACAAAACCTGCACAAGTCACTAGTCTCCGTGATTACAGCTCTTGTTAAGGCGGACAGTTCCCTTCGACAATGGCTGTCTGAGGCTAAACCTGGTTTGAAGTAAGGGTAGCCAATCCCTTCTCCTGCAGTCATAAATTAACTCTCGCTTGTAAAGTGTGCGAGAAATAGTTTCAAGTTGGCTTATGCGCAGAATTGAATGGGCTGCTTTGTGTGCGAGAGCCCAATCTCTTGGCGGCTTTTGAAAACATCTTGCACGATGGCTTCATGCTGAGACAAGTCCTTGTTTGCAAATCTATCCATGCACGCTCTCTTTCAGTTGACAAGCCTCTGTACACCTTGATGAAAAGTTGGACGAAAAAAAAGAAGTCGTGCCTGGGCATGTGCTCGAAGTCATGAAAAATATACAGCTGGTGTCCTGAGTTGGTCTTGTTGGTGTGCCTTCCAAATGACGGTACTTGCATTGCTTCCATTCAGTGCCGAGGTCGTCTTTTTCAGAGGCCATCAAAGAATGCAATACGCAAACAGTGCGTTTAGAAATCGAGGCTTTTTGGAGGGTCCATCCAAAGATAGTGTTTCGGCAGACATCTGCTGCTTCGGCAGACACCTTGCGCCATGATCAGCCTGCCCGAACTTATTCACATCTATGATCTTTCCTCCCGAGTTCACTAATCTCTGTGCATCAGGTACATTGGTAATGTCTCTGCGAATGTCCTGGCAAATCTCTGGTACCCCTACAGCATCCAATGTGCATGCGGAATTGTTGATGATTGACTGTAGGGTATAACGCTCTGACGCAATGCAGGTGATGAGGTGCGCCGTAGTTGAGGGCTCCGGATTAATTTTGACCACCTGGGGATCTTTAACGTGTGCCGAAATCTCGTACACACAGCCATTCTTGTTTTTCGCCTCCATCAGAAAAGCAGCCGCTGTGGCCAGGACTTGAACCCGTGGCCTCGTGCTCAGCTGCGCAACGCGTTAGCCACTGAGCCACCGCGACGGGTGTGGAATTGTTGTTCCGTGTCTGAAGCGTGATTCTGATGGTTCGTCGGTAGTCCTGTTTTCTTGCTGCGTTAGCTTATCCAAATGTGTTAATGGACAATGCAACTTCTCCTACAGCTGGTACCGTCACGTTCTTCAAAACGTCTTCTCGTACGAAACTTCATTGACTTCCAGTGTCAGTTAGTCCTCGTAGGAAGTTCCTTTTGAGGGGCGAAGCCCCTTAGGGGCTTGGGCTGTCGGCGCCATCCTCGTTCCTCGTCGTATTCTCATGTTGTTATGGTGCTAAAACACTGGGACACTCATTTTCTAATGCCTCGCACTAGAACATAACACGTACTAAAAGAACCCACCAGGACACTCGTTTTCCGACGCCTCATGCTAGAACGTTTCATCTCCACGGAAAAAAACGTGTACTAAATACTGGTACACTCGTTTTTCGTTCGCGCTTGCTTGGTTGCTTGCTTCTATTTCGCTCTGTACTCGTTTTAACTTTAAAATTTGCAGTTCTCCGTTTCGAATTTCACTTATCCTCTGTCTCCGCAATTGGGATGTTGCGTATATCGGTGCGCGCCGTGTGCTAAGAGAGAGACTTACAATCTTTAAGTACGCTTATACACTGCATGCTTCACCCCTTCCCAGGTTTCGTTAGTGGAGGCGGCCCGGCTTTTTTCCTTGGATACAGCAGAGACTCGAAATTTCGGCAGCAGGACAGTCTCGCTGGCTGTCGACCTTCCCGATATTGTGCAGTCTGTTAAGCGGGTTCCTGAATGTTTGGCTCTGAGGAGACAACGGCAAGCAGAGTGGCGAAGCATGATGTCGGTTGCATCAACAGCAAACAATTCTCCGACGAAAGTCTGAAGCTTTATGTCTGCGGTCCGAGCAACATAAGCATTGGCCTTCAGGGCACTTCATGGTGAAGAATAGCCTTCATGTCATCGTCTGAGACAGGAGATGTGCAGTCTTCAGCACGGTGGTTGGTATCGCTGCAGAAGCAACACCGGACATTGCTGTTGTCTGAATTGTGGAAGATGGATACGGTTGGAACTCGACATTTTTCCCATGGTATTGTAAATTACCATTGTCTGTATTTATCTACATCTGTTATACGAAGGGTGCCATTCAAAATTACAAATTGAAACAACCCAGAGTCATAGCATCACAAAGATCACTTTTCTAAAGCACCTGATGGGATTGTATGAATTCGACGATGTAATTTTCTAGCCGTTATCATTTGATTTGTGCATGTTATGAGAGTGAAGTACTTTGCAAGTGTAAAAGGGTTGTTTCCTGGTGTTTTCTTTCTATATAAAAAAATAATTGAAAGATGTTAAAAACATGATTTTTCCCCAGTTTACAACTTTCAAAATGTTATCTGTTTCTTTCCACCAAAATTTACAAACTTATAAAATTCAAAAGCAAAGGACACGAATTATGGGGAACTTCCGCTCATTCACTGTGCAACACAGTGTCACTTGACATGCCAGGAGCGAGCAGAACATGAAATTCTGCCACAAGGATGGAATGTATGAATGGCTAAAGAGGTTCTTCACATGTTCTGTTTGAAACCCGTACTGGGTGAAGAGCGGTTGGAGTAAACACTGATACTGCAGTTCATGTCGACTAAAAGTACTATACTCCATTGTCGCTGTTACACACAAACGCTTGCACGTGCACGTGCACGCACACACACAACACACACACACACATGCACACCATTGTGAGCATTCTTGCCCAATTATCAGCTCTAGCCCTCAAGTTGTCATCACGCCTATATATCTTCAAGCGTGGTCTACATATCTACAAGCGTGGTGTGTACTGGCTGCTTAAAGGGACACCCTCAAGCGCAAAGCAAGTTTGCCTGTATCGTTAGATTAGAGCATTATGAATACCAGTATACCACTCGCAGCGGCAGCAGTTGATTATTAACACAGGAAAGGCCAAAAATGTAAAAACAGGTGTCAATGCCCCACCCACTTTTGCACACTACACTTTGTTGCATCATAAACTGCGAATGCGCGGTGAACTGGGATTGGTGGAGCTTGTCTAAGCATTTTCTGAAGTAAACGCGAAGGCAGCAGGGACTTGGAAATGTAAAATAAATGTGTGCGGGAACTTTTCACGGTCACAGCAAGCACACATGAAAAAATATGATGCTATATCCCAGGCAGTAGGCTGTGTTTCAGTTTTCACTTCATTGAAATTTCTCACTTTGCATACAAATGCAGTCTGAAGGTGCATGTGGTGAACGCGGCAGCCTACCGCACCTACTGGCTACTAATGCATGTATTCTTGACACAGCCAGCGGCAAAAGCAGATATTAGCACGATCGACCAGAGACGAGATGGCCGTGAAATTATTTGATCAACTCCAAACGTATTTGCAACGACTGCTACCAGGTGGAAACACGTCGGGGGTGTTACCAGAAGCCCTAGGATCTAAGGGTAGAACAGAGGGAGTTAACTTCAAGGCTGTCGAGGCGACTAAAAGAAGATTGGAATGCTGGTGGACGAAAAGCAGAGAGGGGAATAATGCCTAGGACAGGTACCGCCTGCAACAGGAAAAGAAAAAGTATTTTGTGCCTGCCCTCAGAGCAGCACTAGTATTAAACGAAGGGTATAAAACATAGATATATCAGTTTTTTCTGGGTAAGATGACACGTCATCATCCCGTTTCAAAGAGGATACCACTAGCAATCAATCAATCAATCAATCAATCAATCATTCAAACCAGGAAAGCTTCACCAACTGCATTTTTTTCCACCAATAAAGAGCGGGGGCTTGGCGGCCGAATTTGCTGCACACTGCCACACCAAGATGGCATCAAATAAACACTTCCTGATTGGCTGTGATGAAATTGAAAGCCAATGGGGACAGGATTTCAGGAAGGTGACAACGATTGAGTAATACCGGGGCTTGCTTGCTCGGGAAGATTAGTGATGTGCTTAGAATTGCTACGAAAAATGTAAGGGAGGGGCAGAGGAAAATTCCAGCCCCAATTATTTCTTTCTTAGCAACCAAAACATCTTTGGCTGTTGAACACAAGGTGAGAGGGCTACGGATCGCACAATCTTTCGGTTGAGATGAAAAGATTACTCAGACTTGGTGTCCTTTTAACCCTTTCGCTGTCACTGACGCACCGGTATATTTTCGCATTTCCCCTCCGCAGTAACACTGACATACTGGTACGTTCTCCATTGTGCGTTCAAAAGTTTGCGCCATAGCACAAAGCTGACGCGCCTGGACTGTTCGCACCAACTGTCGAATCCTTGTAGTAGTTCGTATTTTCACTCGCGAGTTCTCTACGACGGTATATTGAAGAGCATGGAGCAACCGTCCCGACCCTTCGTTGCTGGGGGCATGGTCACTCTGCGTGCTGTACTCTGTCGGGATGAGTGACCATGCAGCACGCGTGCGATTATGGGTGCAAGGGTTGTTGTGCCATCCACAATGGGTTTCTAGGTTTCTTTTTTTATTATTCTGTTCCCGCACCTGCTATGGCGCACCTGGTTAGCCCAGCGCGCCGTTGCCTCTCCGATAGACCGAAACATGACTCAATCGCGGCTTTCACTCGCTCACCGCACCCTCACTTGCCGCTGTCAGCAGCAAACGAGGTTGTTGTATCAGTGATGTATCCCCTTTTTATCTCTACCTTCCACCATGATTTTGCAACGCGTCATTTCTGTGCGTTGTGTGGGCTGCTGAAAGTGCTCCCTCCATGCGCGCAGTTACTTTCGGACGGCTGACCGCGTGGGGCCTTCGAGTACGAGCCGAGCTCGCATTCATGTTTTGAGAGTTTCTCATCCGAGGAAGGGGTGCGAGTTCCACAGCGTCAGATTCCGATGTTGAATCGGTGGGTTCGTTGTCCCGGAAGCGTGCATGGCAAACTGAAAATATCTGGAAGAAAGGCGATTTCTCCCTCGCGCTCTTTCCTTTTGACCCGTTACGTTACGTTCTGGACGCTATCATAGTCAAATAAATCACTATGCTTCTTTCCTGATATTCCAGAAATCAAGCCGACACTGGGGGTGCATCACGGCCAGAAACACCTGACAGTGAAAGGGTTAAGTGTTAAAGTAAATGTTGCCATGGCCTTCCCCGTTGTAGAGGAAATGCTCAATCCCACTGCGTAGTGCTTGGGTCTCACTTCTGGAGCTTCAGTCGCCGCCTAGCGCAGCGAACCGTGCCCATGGCTCTAGCCACAGTCAATGCCCTGGTACCAGCACTGTAGCCAGCTGCTGGTGCAATCTGTTATCTTATGATCTGTTTTTCGCAGAGGTGATTTCAAGGAGTAGCTGGGCATTTTACAGAGGCAGTGTGTTCAGTTGATGGGGTTATAACGTAAATGAAGCTGCCACTGAACATCACCTTTCATCACTCGACAGTGCCAAGCTGGGATGCCTCAAAAATGCCATCACCGACTGGGCTGGCTTCGCTACTTCCAGATTTTTATGTCTCCGCAGCCTGTCCAGACGGCACGAAGAAACTTGAAAGGCATATACAGCGTCTGCACAAGACGTGTCGTTCACACATTGAAGATATTCTTGTCCTGTGCTAATACATCAACAAAAACATACTGCTGATCGGGTATTTCAAGTCTCGAAAGGTATCGGGCAGTTCGCGTATAACGCCCTTGTGCTGCAAAATCATACAACCATTTTTGGATGCGATGGCCTGGTCAAAGCCTGGGCAAATTTCAGTCTGTGCGCCCTTCAGCAAGGCCCATTGGTTTGGCAACGAGTGGGTCACTTTCGTGCATTTATACAGACAGTCTTTTGGGCAGAGACTGTCTGTATAAATGCACAGCAGGCACATGGCCACGCCATCTTACTCTGAAGTTGCTAGACAACCACCCCTGCCTCTTCGCAGGATATGCTGCCCACATTCTTTTTTCTAACCCTTTGAGCCACAGTTTTAATACCCCACATGGTAACTGCCCTACCCAGAGCTTGCGGGTAATTTGGTCAGGGGTTTCGACTGCGGAATCTGTGGCCACAGTGCTTGGTTCTGTCATGGCTAGGATACGTATGTTATCAAATAAGTCGTGGTTACAGCTACTGCCAGCAGGCCTACCTGTTTCCGACAGCCCGGTCTCCTGTAATTTCACAGCCAATTTTCCCAAACATTAACTCCAATTTCTGTAGCCGTTCAACCACACTACATCAACCCCTGACGCCGTTCTGCCCTGTACCAACTGCCTCTTGAAAAGCTCGGCAATGCAAGTTTTGGAGGGAAAACTGGATCTACTGAGACAGTAACAGCTTTCCGACCTTACTAGTATCATCATCACCAGCCTATCTACGCCTACGGCAGGGCAAAGGCCTCTCCCATTAATCTCCAATTACCCCGGTCCTGTGCTAACTGCGATCAATTTATCCCCGCAAACTTCTGATCTCATCTGCCCATCTGACCTTCTGCCGCCACCTGCAACGCTTGCCTTCTCTAGGGATCCACTCTGTTACCCTTAATGACCAGCGGTTATCTTTGCCTTCGCATTAACATGCCCTGCCCACATCCATTTCTTCTTCTTAATTTCTACGATATATCGTTCACACGCATTTTGTTCCCTGACCCACTCCGCTCTCTTCTTGTCTCCTAATGTTACACCTATCATCTTCCGTTCCATTGCTCGCTGAGTCGTCCTCAATTTAAGCTGAACCCTCTTAGTGAGCCTCCAAAGCAACCCCGTAGGTGAGTACCAGTAAGATGCAGCTGTCATACACTTTCTTCTTCAGGGACAATACTTGCTAGTATACTACCTATCAATCGTATTGCCGGTATTAGTTGAAGACATTTCTGTTTGAGTGTTGGTGAACGTGTGCACTCGAGTGCACTAAGTAAAATCTTTAAAGTGAACGTCCGCTATTGTGTGGTGCCTACGAAACTTTCACCAACCATTCACTTTCTGTACAGTTTAAGTTTCTAATGATGGACTTTGTCACCACATCTTATGCACAGTGCTTTTCCCTGGCTCTTACATCCTTATCCTTGTCTTGGACTTTGTTTTTCGATGTTCGCTATTATTCGTTGCTGCATACCTGCTATCAGCATAACAGCTATGTACAATAAACACATAGTTCATCCAGAAATTGGGGCCCTTTCTCAGGTGTTAACTGCAGGCTATGTCGTACTCCGCACACCATGAGCACATTCTTACGGTTTCTACTATAACATTTACTCAAGCGACCGTGAAGCCAGAAACAAGCTTGGTATTATTAAACAGACTACATTGTTCTTATAGCAGTGATGCTCACTTTATCTCAAACTTTAAACAAATAATGGAGATACAGCTGAACCTCGTTATAACAAACACTGATATAACGAATAGACCTTTCCGGAAAGTTGCGCGTGCCCCCAAACGGCGGCCGCAAAGCAGCCTGGAACTGTGAGCGCCACAGCAGCCACCGCTGCTGCCGCCCGGGCCACTCTTCATGTAGCTCTACCGTGCCAAAGTGTGCTGTGCGCGACGGCGCCTGTGGAGGCAGCATTTGTTGACGGTGCAGCTTCGGCGTTTAAACATTGTGTGATGCATGCAGAAACATCTGCGTCCTGGACAGCTGACCCGCCGCGGTGGCTCAATGGCTAAGGCGTTGCGCTGCTGAGCATGAGGTCGCGGGTTTGATCCCGGACGCGACGGCCGCTTTTATGATGAGGCGAAAAGCAAAAAACACCGTGTGTACGAGATTTCGGCGCACGTTAAAGATCCCCAGGTGGTCAAAATTAATCCGGAGCCCTCCACTATACGGCGCGCCTCATCGCCTGCATTTGCGTCGGCCGTTAAACCCCCAATAAATCAATCAAGTCCCTGGACAGCTGTTTTTCTTCACTGGCTTCTTTTTCAAACTTCAGAATTCTTACCACCGCCCGCATTTCTTCAACAAACTGCTGCATTTTGGGGAGTTGCAGTGTGTATCCCGTCCATTCATGCTACACTATGTCTGCATTGTTTCAAGTACTGTTGCCCAAGAGGTGGCAATCCTAAGCTCTTTTGATGTTTTCGGCTGTGTGTAATTATGAAATAGAAATGCTTATTTCAGTTGAAAAAAAGACGAGGCAGCTAGTGTTGGTATCATTACAATAAAAGACCACATACACTTTTAATTACTCCATTAGAAAAACTAACCAATACCGACTCTAAAAGGTAAAACTGTTCAGAGGGCGCTATACCCAAACACGCGTAGTTGCCATTTTGCTTAATTGTCCAATTGCAGAAGTGGTTCGTGTGTGAAATTGCTCAGGTAGCAACAAATTTTCCACATCTGGTTTTGGCTTGTCAGGCATCGCATTTGGGGAAAACATACCCGGTATTCTCAGTTCTTCACTTCTCGGATAACTCGCTCAACGTGTCTTCCTTAGGTTGGCGATTTTTGCCGTGTGTGTGTTTCCTCCATTACTGTCAGTTGACGCCGGCCATTAACATGGGGGGTCTGTTCAATTTAACACCAAGTTCACGGAGCTCATCTTCGATCAAGAATCCCGGGTCAGCTATGACGAGCTGTCTCTTTGTTTCTCACAGGAAGTACACCACACTTTAAAAGTAGGAAATAATAATCCACAATGAGCGGACGAAAAGAAATAGTCGAAATGCTGAACTCACTACAGCAGAAACCCCGTTCCTCCAATGCTGCAGAACCGGGCTGCAGGCAGTCACGGTCATTGGAGAAACCGCATCGTGCCTGCTGGAGTGAAGTATTGTTTTATGCCCTGTTAGACCGTTTGTGCTAAATTCATTACAAAACGGGCGTTTGATTACTTTGAGCTGACAGGAGTATCTCGACAGTGCTGCATATCACTAGTCGTCTTAGATGCCTGGAAGCGGGACGGGTGCTTAGGAAGGGTGGTGTTTCATTCACTTTGCGGCAGCACAGGAAACAAAACATATAAAAGCATAATTTACGTTATAATGCTGGGCGTTAGCTGTCTTTACCGGAGGACACCTCTCAGCGAAGACCCGGTGTGGAAAAATGGTCGCATACGGTCCATGTAACATTTGCGTCTGCTCGCGTGTCAAATGGGCTCCACATATCCTGTGATGTTCAGGCGGCTCCCACAAAGCGAATCGGCCATCACGACCCTGGCGATTATCTGGCGAACCTATTCCTTTTTAAGTTTCTTGTCCTTCGGAAACTTGCTGCAATGAAACATGCCGGTCTCGTAGTGTATTGTTGTCCCATCCGATCACACAGCACGTTTTTCCTCTTCCTGCAGCTTCCTTGGCGCCATATCGTCAGCATCGCGTAAACTACAAACGCTAAGGCAGGTCGTAAACGAGTGTAGCTTTACACACGCGGAAATGCATCACGAATAACGTGTGCACACGATATGGGCTTCTTCGTTTTCCCACTCGGCTCTCCGCGGGCTGCCAGAGGCAAGAGCTGGTTATTTGTATTTTTCTCGGGGAGCTCAAGTGTCACATTTGTTTTCTATTTCCTCATGTTGAGGAATTTCTCTTTTCCCGCGGGCAGCCAGAAGCGCGAAGACGCTTTTCAACTGGCAGCAGCTAGCAGACGACGTTGCTAGCAGATGACAAAAGGTTCTCATGCGGTGCCGGCAGTTTCAGAAGGATGCGGAGTTTATTTCTTATTTTGGGTTCTATGGTTTAAAGATGATTTAATTGATGCGCAATATAACTTTGCAAGCCCATCCTTTCACGCTACTTAAACTTGGTCCTTTGACGGGCTCGCTCCGCGTGCGCGGCACGCGGCGCGACCACCCCATCGCCGCTCGCCCCGCGCGCGCACGCAGTTCCCATGACGCCTTGCGCGCGCCGCCAGGAGAAAAAGCGGCGCTGCAGTTTCTGGAAAGGTCTATTATCGGCTATAGTGAACTAAATACGAATATTGGTTGTTTACAGTTCATTTCAGTGACACTTATTCTTTTTATAATGAAACCGAAACCACAAGAACCGTGCAAGATATCGGCTGTAATGACGAAATAGTTAATTAGGCAAGGCTCAAAACCCAAAAACAAGCATAAAAAAGTGGAAAAAATAATTGAAAAGATAACACAACCATTTTTTTAATAGTTTGAAAAACTGCAGGAGTAGAAAAGGCCCACTCATGCGTGGACACTAAAAAACTTCATCCTGCTCAGTGCTGTGAAAGGCCACCAGACGAAGATCACATTCTTCTTTAAATAAATGAGAACGCAGGCCTGTTTTGTCAAACGAACTTGTTCTGTTGTAATTTCATGTTCTCATGTTCCGATCCATTTAGTTCAAAATGATACAAGGAGAGGGTAAGGGTTACTACCTTGTTTATAGTGAGTTCGAAGCCTAGAATAACGCGTTTTTGTAACTAGGACTTCTGCGCTAGCAGATTGCCGATTTATCTGAGGGCCGATTTTTACCTCTACTGTTACAACGAATGTCAGATATAATGAACTAATTTACTGCCGCAATACTGCTTCATTATAACGAGGTTCGACTGTAATAAGGAAAACAGTTGAAGCAACGGCGACGCCCTAGTCACATTCCAGTGATGTCTCTGTGATGTCATAGAATCTTGCTAGTGTGATTGGCGGGCATTGACCTAAGCTACTGCCACGAAACATGACTGGATGATGGTATTGGGCGCAATGTTTCTACCGTAAAGTTCCGAGAGAACGCCCTCCCTTGAAACATCGCCCACCCACCTTTAAGGGGCTATGCAGACAAAACACAAGTTTGGTTTATTCGAAAGATTGCCCTCGTTAGAATCATACTGACACCACTTTTAACGCACACTTTGCTCAGATAAGCTATATAATTAGGAAAAAAAGGGAATGGCCATGCGACCCACTAGCTCATTTCCCGCAGCAAAACCTATGATGTCATATGCCCAGCTGTGCGATTGGCTGAGCCGCCAAAAGCAACGCAAATTAGCTAGGGCTTATAAGCTTGCCGAACGAGCTATTTGCGCTTAAATGCAATGCATATTCATTTTACAGCAGAAAGAATGGTGAAGTAAACAATGAAAGTTGCGAAAATACACGTAAGCATAGAAGTTCCGATACGCACTGCTGTTGGTACTGGGCGCACTATTCTTGTTTTAGCTGCACAGCAGTCGGCCGCTTTGGAGTTGTCTTACACGACACTGGCGATTGGCGTAAGTGATGTTATCTTACATGACCCTGTTTTTTGAGGATACCCCATGTTTCACGAAACGATTACTTTCTACAGCAACAAAAACAAGCCAGGTGCAAATACGGTCAAAAACAAAGCAACTGCGGACAAAGATCCGTGGCTGAGTATGGTAGCGCCATCTGGGAGGACTGATGGCAAGCAAGGTTGCAGAGCCGAATGACACAGTGGGAGATCGTTTGAATACGCACACTTATGAATTCATGGCAGACGTCACGGAAACACACGATTTAGCGGGAGAATCAGAATTTAACCTAAAATGATTAATTTCTTAGTGAAGGCGGCATCATTTGCTGCCGGACAAGCACTGGGGCACTATAAATCACGAAATCTTTCGAATAAAACAAACTTTGTTTGCATGGCCCCTTTTAGGGGTGATATATTCAACTTACTAAAGACCCGAAAGATCGCTTACCCTCTAAAATTGATTGCTTTAGTGCCAATGAGTAAACAAAATAAACGTGAATCATTTATTCATGTGTTCATGCGGTCAGTTATTTGTCCTTTCTGCACTTTACCCGAAAGTTCCCCATCTCACATTTCCCCTTGCTATCTTCGCAGTTTTGGTTGATTGTGTGGCCACTTTTTTGTAATTTTTCGTGCCTTACCTGAAAGTTCACCCATCCCATATTTTTCACTTTATGTGTTTGTGTTTTGGGTGGGCGTTCTTTCGGAACTTTGCGGTAGATACTTTCAGTTATAAAACTCTGCAACGGCGCGTGACCTCTTCTAGCTGCTGCTGCATGGCGGCACGCGCGACACGGTCAGCCCGGTCTGTGCGCTTCAGAACGCAGCCTGTCGGGTCAAAACGTTTCTGCCTGGGTGAAATTTTTGGTTGGCATTCACCTTGCAATCCCGAAACGTGCGTGTTTGTGAGCTAATGTGCAGCCCTGTTTTGCTATACTGACTTTAACCACAGTTCAGCATGATCTTTGAATGAAAAGAGGCAAATTTCTTTAGTCTCCCCAGGGACCCATCACGCCTTCAAGAATGGCATCACTCTTTGCGGAGATGTATTTCGGGACGCCTTGGATCATGTTGAGCAAGGAAACGTTTCTTAACTTGACTGTGGAAACCACGTATTCACATCTATCCTTCATTGTCATAAACTTGTCTGTTTTGGCCCTGCAGACAAAGTGAGCACCCGTGCCCAACTTTTCTTGAAAAAAGTATCTACAAACGTTGCTCCTGCCCACTTGCGCTCACTTTTTGTGTAAAAGAAATGCCTCTGCATGATTTTGAGTTTATCTTTTATGTGGGAGAATTCCTGTGCTAGTTTAGAGGCATCACTATCGTGCATAGGCAGCCATCAGATACTGCCGGGAGTAAATGCACAATTTGAAAGGAATGCATCTTGGGCCAGTCAGGAAAAATTTGGTTAGAAAACAAAATTCAAGTAGTACACAGGTGACTCCTAGGCCCTCTTCGACATGTTTTATTTTTTATTTTGCAATTTATATTGCACAGAGCCACACAAGAATATTGTTACCTGGCAGGGATGTCATCACCACACAGCCTTTAAAGTCAATTCCTCTCACTCTTATACAAAATTGTTTGCGTGCACGAACAGGGTCCACGAGTGAAGAATCAAACGGCATTTTGTCATACACTGCCTCTCTTGGCTTCACTGGCATTGTATCAGCTTCAGTACAGAGATATTTTTCATGTAAGGTACGTAAATATCTACGTCCGAGCCTGTCTCATCAGCCTAAATTATGAAATTCTGGCTCAACGGTCTCAAAAACAATCCATCTGCGTTTCTTTAACGGCGGAATGCTGCATTGCTAGCGAGCACCCTGCAAACGAATTCATGCCTGATGAAGTGCGCAGCCTCAACAGCGTAAGAGATACTAATTTCGGCTCAAGTTGACATTTCAAATTTTCAGGAAGTTCTCACGGGTATCTAATGTCAGTTATGTATGCTGTCATTGCTTTGCTCATCTTAGCGGTATTCTAATTGAGAGCACCTTGATATTCTCGCAAGTTTGCGTACCATGCCTGTGGTATTGCTTGCCCTTCGCAAGCCTTGTATGCACAACATGATCATCAGTTGTATACATAGCTTGCAAAATGACCAGGGCGAGCCATTCAGTGGTCAAACAGGCTCTGTTAGGGGCCGACACGACAACCCAAACCCCCCAGGGACTTAAGTTGTCGGCGTCTCATGTCATCGTCGTCGTAACTGTCGTGTTGTGTATTCACGGTACTAAAACACCGGGACACCCATTTTCCAATGCCTCGCGCTAGAATGCTTCAAGCTTCAAAGACACGAGACTTTTGCAGCGAAGCTGTATACCTCTACCCCCCAACGGTTTCATCTCCTTTGGAAAAAACGCCAAGGCACCAAGAATACACTTTTACACTGCATGCTTGGCCCCTCCACGAATTCACCTTAGTGAAGATGGCCTGGGATTTTTTTTTTTTCTAGTAATTCTCAGCGTCTGCACCATCTTGTGGCATTGCGTTGCGTACCGAGCCCACAGCGTCAGCCCAGACATTTGCATACGTCAAGCACATAAATATATACGTTCGAAACCTGGCCAATCAGATTAACACCTGAAATTCTGGCACAACATCCTCGAAGACAATCCCTTTGCTTTCTGTTTACAGCACATGAAGTGTCCTCTGAGCTGACTGATCGGGCTGACCGTGGCAACAGCGCCACCACGTGGGTGGAAACGGACAGAGGTCACATTCGCACGCCACTATCAGGCTTAGTTTTACAACTGAAATGTATCTACTAATGGTGACTGGGCCTCTAGTTCTGTTTATCACAGCATTTGAATGCTAATGTGCAGATAACATGGTAATGAACATTTTTTTGGTGCTGGTGCATGTTACATCGCTTCTGCCCATTTGGAGTCACTGTAGCACAAAATTTGAAAGTTTTTCAATATTCCTTGCTGGGGCTGTTGGCATTTCCTGTTGTCACTGTAATCGTCGTCTCATGTGGTCACGGTACTAAAACACCGGAAAACCCGTTTATGCCTCGTGCTCGAACGTAACACGTACTAAAAAAAAACACCGGGACACTCGTTTACGCCTCGCGCTGGAGCGCTTCGTGCCGCGTACAAAAAAAAACAGCGGGACACTCGTTTACACCTCACGCTAAAGAGCTTCGTGCTTCAAAATCAAGGGACTTTTATAGCAAAGCTGTATACCGCTACCCCCAAACAGTTCATCTCCGTTGACAAAAAAGCCAAAGCACCAAGAATACACTATTCCTCGCTGGGGCTGTTGGCATTTCCTGTTGTCACTGTAATCGTCGTCTCATGTGGTCACGGTACTAAAACACCGGAAAACCCGTTTACGCCTCGTGCTCGAACGGTAACACATACTAAAAAAAACACCGGGACACTCGTTTACGCCTCGCGCTGGAGCGCTTCGTACCGCGTACTCAAAAAACCAGCGGGACACTTGTTTACGCCTCACGCTAAAGAGCTTCGTGCTTCAAAAACAAGGGACTTTTATAGCAAAGTTGTATAGCTCTACCCCTCAACGGTTTCATCTCCGTTGGCAAAAAAGCCAAAGCACCAAGAATACACTTATACACTGAATGCTTCGGCCCTCACCAGTTTTCACAACAGTGGAGATGGCCGGGGATTTTTTTTTTTTTTTTGGTTGCAAACATCTTACGTGGCTTGAATGGAGCTGAGTGAATTTCCAAAGGCCAGGTCTTTCAAACTGAGCAAAGTTGTATGCCAGTCAATTCCGTCTGCATGTCTCCCTTCACAAGGAACCGCAGTTGCTGCAAGCCTCACCCAATTTTCCCAGGGGCGTGCCCTTGTTTTCATACATAGCGCAATGGCAGCAGAAGTACTAGTTCCACTTCCACAAGGCTGCACTGTTGCTCCTGTCTCACACATCACCCTTCAGCAATGACTACACTGCAGTCTTCTCCTGAACTCACCACCAGCCCTAGTCTTAAATCCACGCAAACCCTATCAGCTCTAGGAATTTTGAACAGGCACCACGCCTGCTTTGATTCTCTTCCTCCTGTTTTTACTCTAAACCACTGTATCACCTTGAAACTGATGGTTCTATCAGCACCCTAAGGGACACTAAAAGTTCAATAACTTCTTATTTTAACTGAAAGATTACATATTTTGTAACTGTCTTGGCTTTTGTTCAATTACCAATAATGTGTTGTTTGCTGAGATATAAATCATTTAGGCTGGAATTTTTCTCTGCTGTTTCTCTTCCATTTTTTTGTGATGTTGAAACGCATGTCACAAAGCACTGGGGCCTGACTTTACTAGATCATTGCCATCTTCCCGAGCGCCTGTCCCTTTTGCTTTCATTTTCAACCTCAGTTTGGTCAGCAGACTTTGCTTTGCTGGAAACAGTCTCTTACGATAGGGCGTCGCCTTCCCTGAACTGGTGGAGAAACGCCCAACGCTTTGAAATTGTCGATGTCCAAAGAGGTTTGCAATCTCATCTGCTTTTTCGTGAGCAGTCTTATCAATGCGACCCCCCCACCCTGGCACCCGTAGTTTGAACCACGCTGCCTGAAAGATCTCTCCCATCTTGACATGCTGCGCACCCTTTGTCTCTGTTAGACACCAGCGTTGAAGACGTCGAAGTTTTAAGTGCAGAGCACTTTAGGGGCTTGCCTTGTCGTCGTAGCTCGCTCGCTGGACCGAAGTAGAGCCACACGGCGTTCTGCCGTCGTGGCATAACCCAGAGGCTTCGAAAGCCAAGTGGTTTATATAGTTACAAAAAACAAGCATTCGAAACTCGTGAACTGCTGGCGCTTGTCATACATCTCCCCGTTGTTTTGCGCAAAAAAAAAAAAAAAAAAAAAAAAAAAACTGCAGGTACATTTGAGGCAAAATATATGTAATTATTTGCGAGTGCCCGTGTTCATTTAGTTCAGAACACTCGTTGGGTTGGTTTTTACTATAGTAAGTGAAAAAAAAGTGGCAGTGCAACGCCGGCACGTGCGGGAGGAAAAGCAAGCACAAAAGAAACAGAACTCCCGCTGGCGCAGTTTCAGGCAGGGGGCGCACGAGCACTGTGAGGGCGCGAAATTTGAATTGCATTGGGTGGTAGCAGTGAGCGGATAACTGCGCTACAGCCCATTATGGCGACGAATCACGGCTCTGCACTTCCGACAGGTTTCACGTTGAATGGAACGGCTTTAATTTTTTCAACTTTTTTCGCCAACAGTTGCCTTCAGTGTAGAAACGGGCAAACCAAGTTCACGAGCCAGGTCCACGCGTTTTTTCTGCAGATTTTCGTTAACTTTTGAAAGGATGTTGAGTTTCTCATTAAGGGTTAAGGCTTTCCACTTCCTAGAAATGGTTAAATGTGTCAGAAAAGCGAAACCTACAAGTGCTAACCAGCTCGCAGACAGCACAAAACAACCACAAATGGCAACAACGCAAAACCCACACTGCACCATCAATGCCTGTGTGAATCGCTGTTTCTTGGTCACTAAAGACAGGACAATGCAATCCAAGTGATGTGGTTCTCACACCTATCTGTCGAAGGTCATGTCAAAATAAGCGTGACGGCTACTGCGACTGCTATAGTATCCCACCAGAAATCTTCGCTGCCTCTCGGTGCAAAAATTGAAACTACACGATATTTCTAGCCCTTTCAGACACTATGTACACAACTGTGTACATTTCAATCCTGCGGTTTTTTTACAAAAAGGAATACCAAAGCTGGAAGTTTTAGCTAGTTTAGCATAATCTTTTATCCTTCGTCTAACAATGAAGATTTTAGGGCCATCTGGCGGCTAGTAAGATTACTAAGTGCATAAACAAACAAGATGGCGATGCACGCGACGGCTTCAGGGGCTGAGTTTCTCAACTCTTTCTCCTCCTTTTCTCAAAAAACTCGCAGACCTAAAAAAAATACAGAAGCAATGCATATCACACAAATATATACGTATATGGAAATATTCAGCGCTATTTTACGCTCCTGACCTCTGTGACGCTATGTACACAATTCTGTACATGACTGTAAAAAAAAATCTAAGATATTTTTGGGGTCAGTAACCTGCCAATTCATCTGCTTTGGTGAGATACACAACATAGAAACAACAAAAAAAATTTGTAGGGGGAAATAGTGAGCGGTGTCTGAAAGGGTTAGACATTTTTCACAATTGCAATATCCAAGCCCACGTTGAAGTACAATCAAATTAGCTGCTTAAAAATGCATTGCCTGTGTAGGGCGTAGGCCAGGAACAACAACAAAAATGTATTATACTAAGGAGCGTATCAAGCAGGATCAGACCAATGAGATTTCACTGTACTATTAGCATCACAGTTTCGCCATTTCATTTGAAAGTTTACCACTTCTCTTTGCTCTCTTTGGCGAGGTTGTCAAGCATGGCGAAAATAAGCGCAGGAGGCATGAGGGACATACCATATTTTTGCATGTATAACCCGCCCCTGCATATAATCTGCACCCACACTTTCAGCTCGCCGCAAATTTAAAAAAAATCCTCGCGTATTGCCTGCACATTTGATAGAGGAAAGGCTGCACCAAAGCTACTGCTCAAGGAACACATCACATACTATGTAAACAGAAAAAGTGTATATTCAGCAAGTAGAATACACTGACTGCAAGGCGAAAGTCACAATTCGCTAATTAAATTCAGTTTTTAGAGCGTGCTCGTCCGTGTTTTTTCTTCCTTGTCCTTGTATGTTTTGCGCAATTGCTGCCATGCAAGGACTAGTCAGTGTTACTGCATAGGAGCGTCACGGCACAACGTGCATTGCCGTGAAGCTGCAATAAAGAAAAAACCCTGCGTTTTATATGCGCCTTTACTTTGCCACTAAAATTTTCACATTTTTGGTGCAGGTTATCCGCACGAAAATACGGTCAATAAAGAAAAAAACCCTGCGTTTTATATGCGCCTTTACTTTGCCACTGAAATTTTCACATTTTTGGTGCAGGTTATCCGCACGAAAATACGGTACTGAGTGTTGTTTGAGACACCACACGCATTTTGGGATGGTAGCCAGCGTCGCTCTGGCAACTATGTCTCTCACTGGAATTCTTGACTGCTGGCTTTCCTTACTATGTTCATTCAACAAGCCCCTCATTCCAAACTATCATAAGATAGTTATATATGTCTTTGTGTGTGTGCGGAATTCATGCCTTAGTACTTTCACCACTTTCTTTTGGCGTAGACTAAGACTGTACGCACTGCATCGTGTAGCCGGCGACCAATAGCTATACCCATAACCCCATACGTCCGTTGCATTGGTTACGAAGCCCAAGTTTTCACTTTCCTGCATGATGTCATGGTAAAAAGGCCCCTAACTTCTGCTCAAAAGCTCCGGGTTTGAATCTTAGCTACCCGAGTCGTTTAGTATTTTTTTACAGACTTTTCTTTTTAATCAATTTGCTGTATTTTTCATCCTTATTTTTCTTAACTGGACTGGTGCGTTTTAGGTCGCTTTCGGCACACATCACCTATAGCACTGCTCGGCTCTCTGGGAACTCCCTTTTTCCAGCAAACACTTAATTTATTTCACTTATATGCAGTATTTTTGAGAGACTGGGGTGGCGTGGTACCACTTAGATTGCTGTCGACACAGTATGTGTAAAAACAGTGTTTATATTTCAGAAACTAATGATGCGGTGCGTGTAGGCATGCAGCTAAGATTGCACGATGTTGTGCGTGCAGCCACAGCCTTTGGCATATGCCACGTTTTTGCCAATTCCCTGTTGCCAATTCCCTCAAAGTGAGAAGTGACTCCGAATTTTCCCACTCCCGCAGATACCAAGCTGCGCACGCCAAGACCCGCCAGTGTGCCGAGAGGACCTTTGAACTTTGGAAGCGTCGCTTCCCATGCCTGGACAGGCGGCCGCAGCAAAAGGCGGAGCAGGCGGTCATTGCCATGGTCGCTTGCGCCGCCCTCCACAACATGGCGTGCCTGTTCAAGGACCCCTGCCCGCCTGCCCTGCCCTGCCCTGGGTCGCCACCAGCGCCACACCAGAGGACAGCGCCGCCAGCCCCGTCACAAGCGGACACTGCTCAGGGCGTGCGGAACCGAGCCCTACTCATAGCGAGGTGCTTTTCGTGAGGTGTTGCGATGCATATCAATTTGGCAGGTTATCCTAGATCAACACTAAGTCACCACTAGGTCACCACTGGGTCACCACTGGGGTCACCACCACCGTGTGCTCGTGTGGGCCGTGTGAATCAACTTGCTGCTGCATAACCTATCAGTTTGTGGCAGAAACCCCGCAATACTAGCAGGTCATCATAGGTGGTGCCTTATGAGGGAGGGGAATTTTGTTTTTGTGGTATTTAGAGCCATTTCTGTGAACGTCTGCTTGTTGCGCTGTTTTGTACAGCCGCGTTTGATGTTCCTGGAGACAATTTGTTGCATTTTATGTTGTGTTTTTTGAGCTTGTTACACGAATTATGCAAGAGCATCACTTCAAATACTGTGTTCATGTCTAGCGCACGTATGTCTACCGTGTGCAGGTTTTCTTGGAATTTTTTTTTTCTGCTTCCGCATAGCTAGTTTCGGCTTGTCATTTCAGGGAATCTTCAGTTCGTTGTTCCTTTCTTTTTTTTTTTTTTTTTCAATGCCTTTTTACATTAAATGTGTGGAAGTCTCTTTGCATTGCTAGTGTATGTGTTCCTCAGTCTCTCTAAAAATGGCATGCTGCCCTTTCTTCTTGTTTGAATTTAGGCATGCTGACAATGCCTAGACTCCAGGAAGAGCCACTAGAGCCATGCCGTCATGGTGTAGTCAGCGCAGATTTTTTTGTGACATTGCATTGGCTTCACATAGCAGTTGGAAAAACCTAATGCGGTCTCGGCAAATCCTTTTTTCCATCCCACCCAGCTGCTTGGAGGAACTCCCTGTCATTTTCATCTCACACTATTAGTTCGGGCATTAGTTTAAAGTGGGACAGCCAATAAGTGCTTCGTATGTGAAGGAAAATGATATTCATTGTGTGGTACGTAGTACGCACAGCTATCTGGAGTTATGTTGTGGGGCCATCTCCTTGCAAACAAATGAACTGTGTTAGAAGGGTCATTTGGGCTAGTTGGTGCATACTAACTGAATTCAAAATAGGACTAGACAGGATGAGAAACAACGTTCCTCATCCTGTCTCTTAGTGCTGTTCTGAATTCAGTTGAAATGAACTGTTTCGGGGCGTGATAATAGGGATGAAAGTAAAGTGACGAGCTTGCAAACTGCAACCATTGTAGTTTCATGCTTAGGCTGTTGTACTGTGCTTTTGAGGGATGTTGCAGACAAGGTTGCAAATAAGGGTTACACTAAACATTTGCAAAGATGAACCGTGTCACTAAAATGCTTCTTAGTTGTCACCTTTGCTTTCCAGGCAATCATTCACACGAGTTCTTGTACAAATGCTTAAACTGTTCATGGGTGCTTGAGACAGGACTTGGGAACTTTCCCGAGTGCTTTGCTGGTGTAGAGTATGGGGTGGTGCCATCACAAAAGCTGTAAATTACTGGTTTTGCTTTGCAGTATTCGCTCAACTTAGGTTTTTAAAAAATTAGCTACTTACGTATCGCTATTGCTGCTTGTAAAAAAAGTAAGACATATCTTATCTTGAGCTGAAAACAAAGTGTAGAGGCGTTTATTTAAAGAAAGTATATTGGAGAAAAACTCTTCATTGCTGTCAGACACTTCATTATATTTGGTACTGATGTCCAATCTGCCAAGCTGTCAGATTCAGTTCGTTTGGCAAGCAGGCCTTCACTGTAGATTGGCCCGTTCTTTTTTATTTCTTGCAAAATGAGAGCGAAAACATTATTGAGTTGTGTATGTTAGCCGAATTCTTACGGCTACCATAACCATTGCTATCTTCTATCTTGGAGTCATCTTGTTCTTTATAGCAGTTTGCTTTTTGCAGGCTCATGGAGGTAGCAGCCACATGATGCATAATGTATTACCCATGACACGTGGCAATCTTGGTGCAAGAAAGTGCCTTTTCTTTTCCAAAGAAAACGTTTTGTTAGAGCATTGTCAAAGACATTTCTATGCTGACATTAAAGGCGAGATGAATGAGGCCAAGTAGTGCCAAAACTGAGTTCGTGTTCATTTATTTTAACTGCGTTTTTTTATAGCAGTCCTTGTTTCCTGCTGTTAATGCAGTTTAGAACTTTATTTTGGGGCATAAGCCACGTACCTTGAAACATAAGACTGCAGGATTAAGAATTTCGCGCGTAAGAGTACTTCAGCAACCCTGACATACACTTTGAAGCACAGTGGAGTCAAGGTTTGGCTTATTACCTCAACCGTTAATGAGTAGTATGTCAAATGAAGAGCGCTACATTATATCCTACACCCCAGTTTTATTGAAAAATTGACCGCATTCATTAGCAGTCCTCAAATAGTTACAAAATTTTTTTTGGCCAGGTAGATGGGAACGGTAGCGTAATGATGCTGTCATACTAATAAATTACAATGAGATACACTTGTGTGATATCTACACAAATGCTTTAGCTGCACTTGTTATAAACTTCTCCATAGGAATATTAATGCCTAATTGGCACACGCTGTAGCTATTTACAAAAAAAAATTACGCCCATCTTCCCGCGAGGGAACCCTGATGTGATGCAACGCATCAGGGGGGAGCGTTTGGCCTGACACTGGTATTGGATTGCGTCAGTCCACTCGCTGAAGGGACTGTCGCTTCCATCACGTCTTCATCGGAAGATCTTGCACGGAGGTATCGTCAAGCAAAGTCAAGTCAAGTGCGAGAGCGAGCGCTGGACTGATCCGGCGCCGTGCGCTCCCCCGCTTATATTCCCGCTTTTGAAAGGAGAGGAGCCGGGGGGGAGAGTCGCGCGCACCCAGAGCAGCGAAGCGCACACGCGCAGCTGTTGTTATGATAATGAGACAGAGTGAGAGTGTCGCACACAGCTGTCGGGGAGAAGAATGGAGGAGAGTTGCACATGTGCAGTGAGCGTGCGGGCAACACCGTGAAGACGCAGGAGGGACATGCCTCAGAGCAAGAGATGCGTCGCATCTAAAAAAGGAAGAACTAATTGTACCATTGGGGTGTGCCAAACACTCAAGTTCTTTAGGGGCATATAGCTGCCGGGCCTGGTGATTTCAAATAAAAAAAGTGAAGTAAGCGAGTAAGTTAATGAATGTGTGGGAAGCTTGACCTGCAGGCAACATGGAAAGTGTGTCAACAAGAAGTACCAGTATATAGTTCTCGTGACACGTTCCCTGGTATGACACGTGCTTGAAATAGGGTTTATGTTTGCTTGTGCTGACAAACAAAAACTGCTTGTAATCTGCCGCCGCTTAAGTTGCAACAGTGGTGTTGACAACGGTGAAAGGCTTTGCACAGGGGTGGTGTTCAAACCCCCTCCATTTCAGTCGTTTAGTGATTAACAATTTTTTTGTTAGCTCCATCTTTGTTATGCCCTGAAGTTCACCTAACAGGCTTTGATATGAGGCTTTAGTTTTCCTTGGTCCATTTCGGTGAGTTCACGGTGGTCACAGGTATTGCTGTGGCCACTGACGCACATATTTGACTGCTGGATTTACTGTAAATTTGAAGTGCACATGGTACGCGCACGTCCAAATCAGGCATGTACATTAAAACCAAGTCACCTACTAAGCTCAGCGCAACGTAGTGGAGGAATAAAGCAACATTCCGATCTGGCTTCCGTCAGTTGTCGTCTGACCAGCTTGGCAGCAAACACAAACTTGCTTTTCGTAACGGAATGTCTGATGGCAACGAAGAGCGTCAGCACCTCGTGATTGCTTCGGCAATGTGCGAGAAGATTTTGCACGTCATCCTCTGCTCCTATGAGGGAGACGTGTGGGGCAGTGTGCAACCCTTTGGAGAGTTTAAGAATGCCTTTGGTGGCCAAAAGTGCACAGCCACGTGTGTACCTGTGTAGCCAGCTGCAATGCGTGCCAGCAACACAAGTGAATTTTCGGAAGCCAACCTGGCCTTCTCAGTTTTACTGTTCCCCTGGAAACTTCCGTTGTTAGTCCGGTCAAGAAAATGGCTGCCTCCGTAAAGAGTAAATAAATAAACAAGTGATCGATGGAATTTGAACACGGGACGCCACAGTAGCAGCCTTACGCACTACCACTTTCAGGCCATAGCCAGAAATTTTTAAAGACGACAGTCTTTCTTGGGCTACTTAAAGCAGAAATTTTGGTCTGTCTGTGGTCTGTCTATCTGTCTGTCTGTGACTTGATTCAGCGACCCGGCCAAAGTGAAACAAAAGTTGCGCAATAGTCTTATGTACCCACAGCCAAATCTAAACATCTGGTGTCAGTGTTCATACTTGTCAACATTGTTGAACAAGAACAAGAAACTACGCAAATAGGGCAGAAAATCAATACATAGTGATATTTGCAGTGTTCCTTTATTAAAAAATTCACGGATGCCTGGTTTTTGCGATAGCAAATGAAATGTTATATCAACTGCGGAAAACCATCGCCTGCTGTTGCCCGTGCTCCTGGCGGCATTTGAGAAATCAAATGGCAACAGCAACGAAAAATTCGACTAGACAGGTTCCACATTCCGCTTGGAACACTTGTGGAGTAGGGCAACGTTGTCCTATAAGCGTTGCATAGTTAAACCTGGATGTAAAGAACCTCTATGTAACAAATTCCTGAATTGAACGAAGTTTTTCAATTTTTGGTTGCCAGCCCCATTGAAACCCATGTTTTTGCTACCCCTATGGAACGAAGGCGTTGCACAGTTAACCTTGATGCAACGAATTCGCTACGCGACGAGCTATTGTTCTTTTTCTGAAAATTCGGGTGGAGAATACTAATTTAGCGAATATTGCCCACACTGCAAACTACTGTGCGTTTTCACGTGCGAGTGCGGTGTCAGTTAGGTGCTAGGCCTGCCAGTCAGCGTGTAGTCGCGCGTCTCCTCTGCTATCTGTGCTGTCGGTTCATCGGTGATGATTTCTGCTGCCAGAAACTGAAAAGTTTTGTATTTCCAAGACAAGCTCTCAGTTTTAAATGCCGTCTTGGCCGGCAAGAAGGAAGAACGTCGCCGAACGGTACAGTAGCCCAGCTAGCACCCTCTCACCAATTTTGAGTGCGGAAAATACGGGAAAAGGCGTCCTTTAAGCATAGAAGTTTGGTCCTTGAAACGCGTTACAGCACCAGAAAGTGTCAAAAGCGAAGGTGATACCCAAGTTACGTTTGTGAATAGGGATCAGTAAGTGACCTTGCATCTTTGGAGTGCCGTATAGGGCCTAAGCATTGGGAAAGCGGTAGATGTAAATCACGCAGTTTTTCTCTGTGAAATAAATCTTTTAAGGGTAAGTTTACTATCACTGATGTCTAGCATTTTGGTTTAGTTTCTGCTTCACTCAGGTGGTCCTTAACTCAAAACCTGGATGTAACGAAAACCTGCATGTAACGAAAAATTGCAAATTTTTATCAACTTTGTTATATCCAGGTTTAACTGAGTAGGGTGCCTCGATTCACACGCGTCTCCGCCGTACAGCAGTGCTGGCATCGAGGCACCTGACTTGGAGCAGTGGAACGCGGTAAATTTAAATTGACTTGGGCAAACCTCTAGCACGTTATCTTGGGAGGAAGAGACAGGAGGAACAGCATGAGAGGTGAGCGGGAAAGACAAGGAAGGCCTTTACTTGGCAGGGGCGCCAGTCGACTATCGTCTTTCGTCGACATTTGCAACGAAAGAAGCAGATACGTGGCCATTTTTTTCAGAGGGGGTTATGGGCTATCGGAAGGGAGGAGTTTTGCTGAAAGGAACACTGAGATTCGCTTACGCACTGCCCAAAGAATATATTGGAGGAGGCTTGAACACGCAATCCGTCCTTCTGGCTGCATACCTGACCACTGTGCATCACCAGTGGTAGAACAAAAGTTGTAATTATTGTTTCCTTCTCCGCGGCGCACACGCACATGGGGTATTGGGCCATTCTACTGTTGACGTAATTCGCGCTGTGAGACGAAGAAACTCAAGTGTAGAAACGGACGTAAACACAGGGTAGCAAAAAAAGAGCCAGTCAGATTTATTCCCACAAAAAACGAAGGAATGAAAGCGAAGGAAGAAACGAAAATACGATGTAACAATAAAAGATATTAACTATATTGACCGGCTTTCGCCTTAAAAGGCACGTAAGCAGACTTAAGTGCCCAAAGGAATTTTTCTAGATGGGCGCAAATATCCACAAGTTTGAATACTTTGCGAAAAGTATTTTTAGTATGATTCACTTCACAGTACAGTTAATTATCATGCAAAGTATTTGAAGTGTTCGAATGTTCAAAATTTGCGAGTTATAGATAAAGTTGGCTCTGCTGCATGACTTGCAAACTTTCAAGCTTTTAAAGCCAACCCAAAGGGTTGGCTTTGCTTGATCGCACAACGCCAAGGCTGCGCAAAGAAGCCTATCACATATAGTATGCCTTGCCCGAAACGTAATGACTCGGGCTGAAGGGGAACGTTACTTGTGTAAAATTTGTGAACCGAAAAGAAATTTTATGTCATATAGTTGCATGATAAATCAAAAGTTATTATTTGTTGGCAGTGCTGGTAATAAATTACTGATCATACCATCCACTAGCATGCCTAACCTCTTTTTAGTGACTGGAGGTACATACAGGAAGTGAGTAATACAGGAAGTGAATAATACAGGAAGTGTGGTATACCTAATAAGTATTACAGGAAGTAATACAGGAAGATATAGATAATAAGTAATACAGGAAGCGAGATACACTTCCTGTATTACCAGCATGTCGAAGGGACCCTGCAGCGCTTACCAGCAACTATTCAGAATGCATTTTTGGGCTAAGTTCCAGCAATCTCCTCTTGCAAGAAATATAAAAATCCTTCAGCACTGCCACAGCTACGCGAGATGAAAAATCGCACTTAATCTTTCCTTCTCAACTTGAGCTTGGACTATGCAATGAAGGTTGTGCATTCTCTCCCGGAGAGGAAGGGGGAGGAGGGGGGGGGGGGGGGGCAGCTTGCAACATTATTTGTGGTGTACTTCAATATATCGTAGGCCGGGGAGTTTTCTCTTTTTCGTGGCACTGTGGAGTGTGAAACAACGCAGGCATGGGTGCCTGCCCTCAAGCACGTGCTCAGGCTAGTAGGGCATTTTTTCAGCAATAAACACTTGTTTTTGAGTGGTCTGGTTGAAAGTGGAGTATTGAGTTCATCACTCCAACTCCACGCGCACTCAAAACAAAACAAAACAAAACACCAAAACTGTATGCACACAGGTTGGTGCACAGCGCCGCCGACGGCAGATCGTCACTGGAAATGCGAGAAATAAACTGTGACATTGACCAGCAACAGCCAACAGGACAGCCACCGCTGTATTTACGCAATTAATGCGGTGAATAATGAGGGAAATGGAAGAGAGCGCAGTAAGTTTTCCCCAGCGATTTGAAAGCTTACCGCTTCACATGCACGTGTAATATTTGGCTGAGGAATTCCTGTCAGTGCAGTCTAAATGTTGCGCAGGTTTATTTACACTGCTTGAAGCGTGCTGCAGGGTCTCTGAGTAACCCATGCCTGCTCGTGGTGGCCAGTGTATGCCAAATTACTATTGAGCTATCATGCGACCTTGTCTTAATCTATTCCTTTAAATTTTTGTACCGTTTTCTTATCAAGCACTAGTGCATAATAGTGAGGTGCGTTATGTCCTGACTGCACACGCTTTCTTTCTCTGGCAACGTTTAGAACCTCTATAGGCACTAAAGCAAAGATATTGTATGCAATACTATTCACTCCGATTCACAGTTAGTTTTTGCCATTCATATTCGATGCGCAATCCCAGATTTGGTGTTTGCACACCTCTACATTTTCCACATCACCAGCATTGATTGCGTGGGGCCCATGCCTACTGCTGTGGACAGGAACTGCTGTCTCTTCGTTCCTGTGGTCTGCCTATCAAAATATAGGTGGC
Source organism: Haemaphysalis longicornis (assembly GCA_013339765.2). Lineage (NCBI taxonomy): Eukaryota > Metazoa > Arthropoda > Arachnida > Ixodida > Ixodidae > Haemaphysalis > Haemaphysalis longicornis. Next base: position 78,753,791 of record CM023456.1, on the reverse strand, counting down.
CATTGTACCCTACTTGGCTGCTACTGATGTCAGTGACTTTCTAAAAGCCAACTTCAAGTTTAGACACTGCTTGAGAAACTTGTATTGGATCACGCGATGACTTTCAGCAGTTGTCAGCTGCACTCTTTTCTCCACTGAACGGGAGTGGAATGCAATTTTAAAGCAAAGCTTTACTAATCTCGTCGAGCGGTTTCGCCGTCGCGGTAAGTTTGAACTTCGTTTGACCGCAGCTGCGCATCACGTGACTTGCCGGGATATGAGCTCCGCAGAGGACTGCGTTCGCTTCTTCTGCCGTCACTGCTAGCTTGGCGCATGCGCTCTACGCGGCTGGTTTGCACCTGACCATGTGACTCGCCACGTGCATGCGAGCTTGGCCATGAATAAGAGCGAGGCCGGGCCGGCCAGGCCATCTTCTCTGAGTGTTGTGCGGTAGCTGGAAGCTTTGAGCCGTTGGCAGTAAGCAGCGTCTGACCACCCCATGGACATCGCCCGGTGAGCTGTTCGGCTTGGAAAACGCCGGAAGCGTGACGACAACCTCAGACAAAGGCAGGCTTTGGACGAATAGTATCATCATCATCATCCCATCTACGCCCACTGCAGAGCAAAGGCCTCTCCCAAAGATCCCCAATTATACCGGTCCTGTGCTAACTGCGACCAATTTATCACCGCAAACTTGATCTCATCTGCCCACCTAACTTTCTGCCGCTCCCTGCCCTTAGGAATAGTATAATACTAACAGCTAAATCGAAGGTTAACCAAGTGAAACTAAGATTTAACCAGGCTAAGCCAAGCTTTCACGTTGCGTATCCAGGGTTGGCTGAGCTAAGCCGCAGCTATTTTTTGTCAGCTTACCACATAGGTGAACTGCGAACAGAGGGGTCTTGCCAGACCATGCAAGCACAACTGGCACTGTGGGACAACAAACATGGCTGGGTAAGCAGACACTCAAGCATCAGCAGCAGACATTCGTGGGCAGCAACATGTCACAGACTTGGCCAGGATAACACCTTACGAAATTATTTAGAGACAACTTACAAAGTTGCAAATCGCAACCAGTTTAGACATTCCTCTGGAGAATTGGCTCAGTGGGAATCGGGCAGGTAGTGTGCTACAACGCGAGGGAGGACAAAAACGTTGAAAATGCGCAGAAGAGCTAGAAGTCTTATAAAAACCACATAAGGTAATGCTCGCCGCCGTAATTGAGTGGGGGTGAAGCAAGGCAGGCAGGCATCAGGGTATAAGAACTTGTGGAGTTTGAAAAGACCGTACATCGTCAAGTTGCATTTATAAAAGAACGCTTTGTGAGTGGGTGCTCTTTCAACAGCTTTTGATGTTGATAGGCGAAGGAACGATAATCTTGCCGTATGTGCATCACGAATGAAAAAATGGAATGCGGCATTTTATGTACTCGTGTTTTGTCAAATTTCTTTGATTTCTGGCAGTGTGGCCCTGTGGGAGGGATTGTAGCTTTGTACAGGCAAAGCATTATGTTGGTTGAAACATCAGCCATGGCAGAGAAAAGGAGGAAGCTGGAAGCTCGGAAGAATAAAACTTCCCTGTGCCCTTAGCTACGCCTAAGAGAGGCGAAGGCGACAGCCTTGACATATGTACGCTGCCAGGTCTCTGAGGCGACCGAAGTCAAAATGGGGATGTGTGCGCGTACCTCGGCAAAACTGGGCACTCACTAAAAAAAAAAAAAGTAAATAAACTGGCAGCATCTCCACTCCATGGATGATGGCGAGGGTGCGGAGTACGGGGACTTGAAATGACATCAAAGTTTCGCTCCGAGTGACATCCGATTCACCCCGACCGTCATTCGATTTGAGCCGTGAATTGCACCTTGATTATTCCCTAAATGAAACTGCAACTCACGGCTCAAATCGAATTTCGCTTGAGTTTCGCTTGATGGTGGTGTGCGCACTATGGACGCGGACGGACATCGGGAAGTCCTAAAGTACTCCGCACCGTTAAAGGCGAGGGAGTAAGCCGTTTGACTCTCGGGTACTAACTCACGGTCGTAGCCCAATGGGTTAGACGACTGACGCTAACTCTGCCTGGTCTACCAGACGCAGGCTCGAATCCACCCGGTGTCTGTGTAATTTTTTGCGATTGTAAATGCTATGCGCACGGACGCGGACGGAAACTGTGTGGTCCTAAGTGCTCCGCACCTAATATATATTTTCAAGTGAAGCTTCTATTGGCTGACTTGTTTCGGCATACACTAAAAAACCTTGCGGCAAAGCCAACTTTATCCACATGCTCTAATGACGACGATGACATACTTGGGGTGCTTGGCACGAACAGTGCCGGTCTTAGGGGCGGACCACGAGTGCGATCGCACAGGACGCCAGCAAGAAGGGGGCGCCGACCTACACTGAACTCTCCTCCGTCCTCTTCACCCAGCCCCCTCCCTGTATTCCATCCATCGAAGTGCCCTTCCAAGTGAGGGAGGAAATGCGTATGTCCAAATAACCCCAAAAAGAGGGTGTAAAGGGGAAATAGCCCCCCCCCCCCCCCCCCCCTCCAGATACGGCCTGACGAGGCTTTGGGACGTGGCTTCTGCATTCATAAACCTAACTCAAGTATAACTTTTGCCTCCCGACACTGTCCGGCTCCTTAAAGTCACAATAAAGCGAGAGTTAGAGACTTAGAGCCGTTTTCTGCAATCATGTGCCCTCCGTAGATGGACAAGCTTCACTGTGCAACCCATAATGCGGGAAAGCCATCTTGCGAAGAGGAAGCTTACACTGATACTGCTGATACCCCGAAAGTCGGCTTCCCTTCTAAACACAAACGAATTTGTGGGGAGACATTAATCCAGTGGCAATGCAAGCCGTCTTATATCGAAATGTGAAGGCCCTAGCACGGTTTCTTTATTTTTTGTGAGTGTTCTTACGCTGAAGCTGCTGGCGCGCAATTTTACGATCCCGGGGATTTGTGTGGGCGCCGCAAGGTCGCGCTACGCTTGCGAGCGATTCTTGCCTGCACCGCTCCCTAGTCGGAGACTATCTACTGGATCCTAGCCATGAATAGCTTCGCTGTAAAAATGAGTTTGACGGGTGGGGGTGTGGAGGGAGGCATTTTGGCAGGAGTTCGCACAGGGTAAGGTCGGTCGTGGGCACGAACCCGCTCGATCGAGGGGATTGTCCAAGAATAAAGTGTTGGCTGTGTCCGTGTTGGAGCTTATAGATTGAACGGAAAATCCGGCTTTATTCACGTACTTTTCGGGCGCAGCTCTCGCTCGCCGTTCGCAGCTGGCGCGGGCGCAAGTGTCGCGCTATATATATTACGCAACAATGGGAGCCAATCAACATCGTCGCTCGCATCACGCCACATCACAGGTGCGGTCCCCCCTCTCGTCAGGCAGTTCACATAGCGCGACGTAGGTAGGCCGCGCGTAGGTCGCTCCGCGGAAGAGCGGTCAGCCATTGAAGAACGTAAACATTCCCGATAATCGCGGAAGAGGATGATCTGAAATAACGCATATCAAACATACGCGTTCGGGGAAAGCTCAGCGAAATAAAAGGGTTTCGTTTTGGTCTACGGATGGTTTTGCGTTTTCATTTCGGTCATTGCCTTTTGATTTTGGCAGAAGTGTTTTCGTTTTGCGGTCATTGCGTTTCGATTTTGGCGCTTTTCGTTTTCACTGAAATCAAGCCTCGCTTGCACCCCGGTTTTCAAAGGGAAGGCGTTAAAATGTTTTCCTCAAGCACTGATCATTCGCACTCACGCTCACCGCTCGTTTCACTTGTCCGGGCAGACAGACAGATAGACAGACAGAACAAAAAAATTTCGGGTTTAAGTAGCCCAAGAAATACTAATCTTTAAAAGCCCTCGTGCTGGAGCGTTTGCCTTCTCGAAGCGTTGCACCTAAGAAAGCACCAGTCTCCCGCTTTTCTGACGCAGGCTAAAAGCAAAAACGCCCGTGTGTACGAGATTTCGGCGCCTCAGGTGGTCAAAATTAATCCGGAGCCCTCCACTACGGCGCGCCTGATCGCCTGCGTTGCGTCGGCGCGTTCAACCCTACAATCAATCAATCAATCAATCAATCAATCAAGCACCAGTGTCCAAACGAAGCACCCAAAGCGACCGGGTGTCTGGACATCAGTGACGAGGCGTCTGCGCGCCGCTCACAAAGCACTTCACCTGACGCAATGACGTTGCACTCACAAGCCCAACTTCGCCATTTCCCGGCGCCGGCGGAGGCGATGGTCGGCGTTATCGTTAGCAGTTGACGAGGTATACATATATTTTCTTTTTGTCAGGTAGCTATATATATATATCAGTAGCCATAGGCCCATATGTAGCTTAAAGGGACCCTGCAAAACTTTCGATAAACGCTTTCACTCTTTCCTTCGCGTCTGTAAGCTCTGCGAAAGCTAAAGTTATCGCCTGCACTGAGCGGCACTGCGTTATTTGCTCGTCGCACCAGATACGCCTTCCGTTTCTGCGGTTTGTAACGGCTGTATTTTTACAGTTGCTATTGAAAAGCGTTCCTTGCTGCAACTGAAGGAAAACCGGCAACAGCCGTTACATGGCCTTAGTGACGTAATTCGGGCCGTCAAAGAACGTCAAGACAGGGAAAGAGAGAAAATGTTTTGAGCAAGTTTCTAAGTTGTCTGATGAGCACAGATCAGTAATTTCTGGCTGAGGTACTTTGCGACTCCCTAATCTAAGTACTGGGTGTGTTGGGTGACTACGCTCTCCAAGCATGTAAGATTTCAAAATAAGTTGAAAATGTTGCAGGGTCCCTTTAAGAGGGTACAACGCTAGTCAATCGCTCTCGACATGTAGACGCTCGAGTCACGGCCCAGGGGTTACAAAGAAGGTCCATTCACCCGGAGAAGTTGGAGTGGCGCTGGCTACCACCCCCAAGCGCAGGAAACGATTACCTTAACATAAATACCCGAGAAAGTGGACGGGAGCACAGCCCCGCCGGTAGCGTAGTGGTCATCGCACCAGACGTGTGTTCTGGAGGTCGTGGGTTCGGTCCACCCGGCGGGCATGTTTTTCTCCACTTTCTTTCAAAAATTTGTACCTGTTTCAACGATAATTATGTGAACCACCACATTCTTCCCTTCGCTTTTCTTGACTGCCTACCCTTATTTTTGCATTAATTCAATGAGCCCCTCATTTCCCTTTCTGATTCGCTGCGTTCTATGTACCTGTATATGTAGACGTTTCGGTGAGAGTTTGCAAGATCCATTTTCGACCGTATAGAATCGCACAAAGTACAGCTAGAGGACTCTACTGCCGTTACAAAAACTTACGATGTGCTGACACTGCTTTTTGCTGATATGTGTACATAGTACCCTAACATGCAGCGGGAAACGATGAGTGCAATGACTACTTTTTCAGTAGGTACAGATTGATGACATAGGAACTCATAGCGGGCCGTTAGGCTTAAGCCCTATATGTAGGTCCACGTTAGATAACCTTTAATTTGAGTATTACGTAAAGACAAGCTACGTCATAAACATTGTAGGTCGAGCTGCGGGTACTGTTTGACGTCGTTAGACCTCAAAGCGGGCGTTAAGACCTAACGTTGGGCCGTCGTGCATCCGCGTTCCCCACTCCCTCTACTGCGCATCAACCTTAAAGGGACACTGAAGTGATATGTAAACATTGCGGGATTACTAGCGCAAATTGTAGTCCGGAGTCCCCAGGCCATGTTTCGACCACTCTAGGCGCGTTTACGCGATTTTATTTAGTAGAAAAACTAATTCGAAAACGCTGTCCTCCTCTCTTTACGCTCGCCCATTTTCTGTGGCGTTTTCGTGTGACGTCAGGAGGGGATGAGCTGGCAATTGGCTGCGCCACGGCTGCGCTACTGCACGGCTCCCCGGCAGACAGAGCCAGTCGGCCCAGCGTTTCGTCCGCCGGCCGCCGGCGGGTCGTCGCAATCAAGGGGGTTAAAAAAAATTGCTTGGTCGCAATTCGTTCGCTTAGTTGAAACGAAGCCAGGACACGTTTGTGAATGGAAGAATGTGCCTTTCTTTACTTGGTTTGTTTGTACACTGTATCTAGCTCCAAGTCAAGGTCGCTTCACACAAGCGCTGCACATGCGACGCTTCGCTGACTGGTACGCCAGTAGGAAAATATAAGCCCTCTTGAAGGCGGGAGAAGAGTCAGCGAAGTCAATATAGGTACTAAGCAAATAAAATCAACTGATATTTTTACCGTACAGCGTAAAACTAGGGCGCGGGAAGCACGTTTTTGCGCTGGCCGAACAAGCACAGCGGTCAGCAGCACGACTACGCATCTGCGAACGCTTTTCCGTCTACGAAATGCAATTGCTAGACGTGAGCTACTGTGGAAACTCGGGCGACGCTTACTGCACGATCGCAGTACAACAAATAGTCACCTAAGCGGCTTGAAATGCCAAAACTAAATAAAAGTGTAAACCGGTTGTACAATATATACCCTATATTAGCGTGACACCCGCGTCCCGCTCCGTGGCCTAGCGCTCTGAGGCGCTAGAAATTCACGGCGAATGTTTTGCGAGTCACGAGTTCGAATCCCCGCGGGTACGTGCTTTTTTTTTTTTTTTTTTTTTTAAGTTAACTTTTTTGTTTTCAACCGATGTTTTCTATATTGAGTTCACCTTTTTTGGGCCGCAACGTTCATGGCTACACGAACTAGTTCACAAAACGCGCGCAGGCTGGCACTGGCGCGCTAGCGAGTTCTCGTTGGCGTGCTGTTGCCATAAGCACCGACTGCTTGCAGGCAGTGGGCACAGGCCAGAATGAACAGACCCTTGGGCCTGGTGCGAACACGCTTTTTACGATACAGGCATGAGGGAGGCAAGCTCCAAATATGGGGGAAAAGCGCATGACATTTGGGCGTCTGCGGGTACGCGGAGGGCGTTCATGCACTGCGTAGGTCTCGGCTAGTGAATGCTACGACTACAAGCCGTCCTGGAGGCTTATCTTGTGCATTTTACAGCCGACAACAGGGCAGAAGCGCGGTACGATGATTACTGAGATATTGAGAATGCCCATCCAACAACGCCACCGGTTGTGTTTTACAGAACCGAAACCGAAACTTTTTTGGTTGCTCACCTTGGGCATCGTCCAATCACGGTGCGGCTCCTCCTAACGTCACAGCTTTAGTTGTGCGGCCGCCGCAAACCGCGCATGGCAGTTTTTTCTTCTTTCGCGCTTTGTAAAATAATTACCGATTTGTCAACCGATAAACGATGAAAAGTGTGCTAATTTGAGCCAGTCTACGCAGTGCAAGCAAAAACGGGAGCTTGACAATTCACTTCAGTGTCCCTTAACGCAAGCGGGTTATAAACAGAAAAATAAGAAAAACATCACAGCATGTGATGTTTGAACATGTTGAAACATCACAACGTGTCGGTTTGAACGGACAGACAACTGATTTTTGTGGAGTGCCTGTCGTAGCTCATAAGAAAGCCAGCGTTTTATACAAGAGGGTAACCGCAAGGAATAAACAGGTGGAAATAATTTTAATTTTGAACTAAAATTTTCGAAGAGATTCAAATGCGTGATTCAGAAAGCTCATGAGGGAATAGGAAATATTGCACATTGTTGATTTTTTAGCCGGGGACAAGCTTTTAAATACCTGTTTTAATCTCACGTGCCGCCAGAAGTGTGCAACTAGCTGTGCAGTCGCACGGCTCACTGTCGTGGTTGCCAGCATTCTTTCTCGCGGGACACATGGTTGGTAGATCTAAACATCCACGCTTCAAAAGTTCGTGTTTTAAGTGATTTCCTTTCATTTGAAACAAAGAAAATTTATGCTCGACAAAAATCGGTTATCTGTCCCTTTAAATAGTGAGCTTACCGGCAGTCTTGGTTCCATGCTGATCCATCCTTCGAGCCAGCCGGCGGCGCACAACTACCGCAGTAAACTTCTTGTGTCATCATTATCATCATCACCAGTCAGCGCACAAGTCCCCGAACATGTCCTCCAGGTTGCTCCTTACCTTCAGTCTTCGCCACCACCACTGTGACTGACACACACACACACACACACTTACGCGCACTGCAGCCCCCGACTCAGGGAAATTTTCGTGCGCCCAACTTTCCAGCCAACATTTGGTTTGGAAATGGTAAACCTAACTAGCTGCCACCCATTGAAGGCTCCAAACAGCAGGAAAGTTCTTTTCACAGCAGTTCAGACGGCGGAGAATGCTGACGGAAACTGCGAAGCGCCACCGACGGATATCAGTCGTCGTTTATAGTCCTCAGGGAACGGCCTGAACCACGTCCCTGTCACTGCTACACATATCCGCGCACATCCATCGAGGAAGGTAGAACCAACAATTTACACGCCGTGTCCACGTAGGTAAAACAGCTCGAAAACCAGGCACGGGAACGAGACGAGAGCGCTGCGAGCGTCGCAGAGGCACTGCATCTGAAGTGTCGTCTGCGAGCGAAGGTAGATGGCTGTCTAGACAGGCGTGACAAGGCGTTTTTTTTGCGCAGCGGGCGGCGCACTAGCACAGGCGTCGCGCAGAAAACGCAACTTCACCACGTCATGGTATCGCCGGCGTTGTCGCAGGAAGCTCGCTAGCGCTTGCATCTTAAAAGCATTGCAAGCGCTGGATTTGCAAGCATTGAATTTGCAAGTCATTGCAATTACCGTCTACGGCAACCATCGTATCGTCGGGACGAAGAACAAATGGACGGACGGCTGTCGGGCCGCGTTTGGGAAAACCCGAATGCAGTGGTAGAGGATGATGAAAAAAAAAAAACGGCATCGCTGCATGCCGATGAAACGCCGTTGTGCCCGATGGTTACCGTTGTAGAAACAGCGCTAAACAACATCTGTGGCTGACGAATAATTGTAATTTAACCACGTTAATTAGGCTTATTGGTTAACCCGCCCAAGGCGTTGTGCTGCTGATCCCAAGGACGCCAATTTGATCCCGGCCGCTTCCGCTTTCTGATGGCGGCAAAACACGAGAACGCTCACGCGTCGAGATTCGGAGAAATTTCCCTTTGCCCTAAAGGGTATTCTAATGAACAATCCTACTGACGGACCACGACGAGCAGAAATGCACACGGGCGAGGGATATACAGCTTCGCTGTAAAGAATTTACTTCACTGCCACCAAATAAATGAATAAAATAAAAATTCTGATAACGAATCGTTGAATGAAACGAACCAATCAATCATAACGAAATTGAAAATCCACGGAACGTAAGGAACGAAATAACACGTTTTTATTGGGTTATTTTTGCACGGCCTTTCGGTGCGGCGGAGAGTTAGGCACCCGGACGTTTCACTGCAGGGTACACTGACGTTTGGTACAGAAAGATTCTGGCGTGCCAATAATCGTCTTAGAAAAAAACAAACAACAACAATGTGAATAGTTGAAATCAATTACATGTTTTTCGGTGTTCCTGTTATTGTTTTTATTGCACATAATCATAGACTCAATTTTTTAGTAACGGTGGTTCGTTGATTCCGGTTTACTGATTTATTTTTCTTCAAGATCTCTAAGAACAATTTTTCTTAAGAGCGCAGATGTCTGTGTTCTCACTATGGTAATTTACGCATAATTATTATTGCGCATGTTTTTGAAACGGCTGCTCCAGTAAATACTTATTAAGGATCATTCCTCAATCATCTTTGTTTTATTATGACTTCCTGACTGCAGGGGCGCGAAATTGGGGATTAATTTTAGAAATAGAGAAATAGTTGCAGTATGTCATTGAAAGCCCTTGGATTACATTTTCTGCTGACAAGACTGCAGTGGAGAATTCTCTGATCCACTGCTGTATCAAAAGTACGGGTTTTTAAATATAAAATTCGGGACTGCGAATCAAATACAAATATAGTAAGAACTGACCTTGAATTGAATGAACATTTTCGAATAGGAATATTTTTACTTTAGTGTTAATAGAGCTCCTCAAACATACCTACAAAAATGATAACGTAGGCAGTCAGGACTTACAAATAATACGATTCAAATTCAAATTCAAATTTATTCAGAAAAGTACAAGAGTGTATTAACATTGGGGGAATAAAGAGGTCAGGAAAAGATGGAAAAGCAGTGGAACAAAATTTGGCATACATTGCCACGAAGGAATGCGGTTTCTTCAACGTGCTGTGCATACATGGAGTATATATTTGACTGGTAGCTCGAGTCATTGAAAAGAGGTCAGGTATGCCAGTAGCTGATATGACCTTACTGTAAGGAAGCAAGACCTCTTGATTCCTCACTTATGGCACTATATTGACGGCAACTTCTTTCGGTTAATAATTTGCACAAGTAGCGTTACGTACACTTCAGTACACATACAGAAGAGTTTGCATATACTTGTTTCGCGCGTTGGTTCCACGTGTTAAGCTTTTTTGCACAGCCACGGCGTCGTGCAAAGAAGCCAACTCAAAAGAGCGTGCCGTGCGGTGAAGCTAAAGTTGTAATATCGCGCGGCAGAGCAATTTTTAATTACTGCTCTATTCATAAATTCGAAAACTTCGACTACTTCGAACAGTAAAACTGCGCTATGAATTTAATCAAATCGCAAAGGCTATTCATGAAGTAATGGAAACCTCTTGAGTGGAGTGGGGTCTTTTGGATTAAGTTTTTCTGTCCAAAAAATCTAATTCCACGCTGATGCGCCTCCGCATTTGTAGCGAAATGAAAAATGTTTCGGGTCGCACGCATAAGCTCCACTGCCGTACGTGCACGGGCTGCCATGCCAACGAGTCGAACTTCAGCAGTTACGTGAGGACGAGGGTTCGATTCTCGCCGCGGCGGCCGCTTTTCTGATGGAGGCGAAAAGCAAAAACGCCCGTGTGTACGAGATTTCGGCGCACGCTAAAGATCCCCAGGTGGTCAAAATTAATCCGGAACCCTCCACTACGGCGTGCCTCATCGCCTGAGTAGCGTGGGCGCGTTGAACCCCACAATCAATCAATCAATTGAGCAGTTACGTGACCAACAATGATCATGACAGCGCCTCAGAGAGGGCGCTATAGTCGTCGTACGTATCGATTACATGTTCTCTAGACGAGCTCCCGCGTGGCAACTTCTGATTAATATGTTCAACGTAACAGGATTTTTCGTAGATTTATATTGCGTTTTCTGGGCACAGTAATTTCACGAGCAAAAGTAGAACATTTTTCGCAGGCGTTTTTTAAACGTTGTCATTTTTTTTTGTTAAGTGAAAAATACGCGTTTTGAAGGATACTAGAAAAGCACGAACACCGTCAGGGTTTTGCTTGCTAATAATAACACTGTCGATAATGATAACAACGATAGCCCAGTTCAGGAAACACTCAGTATTTCCTTTTTCTGGTGAAGTTATTCAATAAATTTATTAAACTGAGTAGCAATTTTGGCCGGTTCTTTCTAGGGAAGAAGTGCTTTAAATGACTCACGTGTAATAAATGTAGCTACACCCCCTCATAATCAGGCATGTTATATAGAGAGCCATGTCGTAATTACAACCGATTAAGTGAACACTAGCAATGCTCGTGGATAAGCAACGTAACCTACTGGAGCAAGCGCACGCACGATGGGTACAGTGAACTACCACGAGCGCGCACCAAACTTGAATAAAAAGGACTCGAGGTACGCGCCGCCATCTGCAGCATTTGAAAAAGACCGCGCCGAATGCGCTTCGGGCGAAACTCCATAGATGGCAGGTTCGTTCCCCAAGAAATAGGGCGCGCTCGCATCGAGGCACCCTACCAAGAAAGGCGGAAACTTCAAGAGGTGTGCGAACATTTCGGAATTTCGAACACGAATCGAATGTTTAGTGATTCGATCCCATGATTTGACGTTCGGTGTTTACGGTGATTCGATTACTACAATTATGCATGGTTACCACGAGTATTTTACAACACTGGCGGGCTGCAGAAACAGGGTGTGGGGGGCATGTCTTGTTGGTGCTTGTGCTACCTTAACTGTCTGAAGTCTCGCTTCCAAGAGCCTCAAGTTATGTGTGAGATATGGGGCAATGTGGAAAGCGCTAGGAGTGGTCTCCCCCCCCCTCCGCCTCTTCCCCTCCCCCCAAATTTTCTTTCTATCGTCCTTCTATTGACGTGCAATTCCACCATCATTGGCTGGGGTGCAACACATCTCTCTGACCGATCGCGCCTGCCACGTGATTACTTTCCTCTCCCACCCTCTCAATTGTATTACGTTTCCATCTGAAGACCAACGACGTTTGCTGTAATCGGCTTCACAATTGGGGTGGTTACCGAGAACTTCTACTTTCCCGCCTTACGGATACTTGGTTTCCAGATCAGGGTCTCCGAAAGCATCGTACCCCGCGGGATTATGGGCGCTCCGCAAAATTATGCAGCGTAAGCTTCCTATGCCACGGTCTTTCCTTCCCGATTAGCTCCTTCGGCGATACAAAATCTTCACCGAGGATTTTTATTTCGGCGTAACTCGTACAAAACATATATTTGACTACGCGCATCACCAACAGAGGTGACCTTTCTCCCCAAGAGGCACATGCTATGTCCCGTTACTCTATTGTAAATCTACGTGCAACTGCCGCTTATGAGGGGAGCAAACCAGCGCTCCCGCTCCGCCGCTGCGGAGACGGTCATCCCCTGTTGGCGCGGAGTAACGCCCCTTTGTACAGTTAACTTTAGCGGGCAGTACGTCACGTTGATGATGATGATGCGTTATGTCGTATGCAGGAACGCGCAAAGAAATTATTGGCTGTAGTTAGGCATATATCACATCTACAATAAACGTTCGCTTTGTTGCCAAGTATGCAACTCTCGAATTCATTTTCGCAGACGGCTTTATTTATAGGGGCCATGCAGACAAAATGTAAGTTTGGTTAATTCTAAAGATTGCCTCATTAGAATAACACTGGCACCACTTTTTAACGCAAACTTCACTCAAATAAGCTATATATAATAAGGAAAAAAGAGAACGGCCATGAGACCCGCTAGCTCATTTCCCGCATTAGAACCTATGACGTAATATGGGCAGCTGTGCGATTTGCGGGGGCTATCGAAAGCAAAGGCAAGTTAGGCAAGGCGTGTAAGCTTGAAGAATGAGCTATTTAGTGCACATTCTTCTTATAGCTGAAATAACGGTGGGGCAAACATTGAAGGTTACGACGAACACGTAAACATAGGAGCACCAGTGCGCACGCGTCCCGCACTTTGACGGCCCAAGCTGCACATGCGTCAGGCGCGTTGGGCTTGTCTGGCACTACACTGGCTAATTGGCATAAACGAAATCGCCCTAACGTGATACGTTTGTCGAGCATACCCAAATTTTCACGAAAGACTACTTTCAACCGTAAAAAAGTAGGCCAAGTATAATACGGTCTGAAACAAAGCAAGCGTGGACAGCGGCCTCTCAGCGGTATTGTGACGCCATTTGTGAGAGGACATGAGAAACAAAGAGACGTTTCGCCGTCCGCAGAAGCTATTTAACGTTTTCCCTGGATACGTCATCGCTGACGTCCCCAAACACACGATTTAGCTGGAGAAATAAAATTTTGGCTTAAAACGTTTAATTTCTGAGTAAATAAAGCATCGTTTCCTGCCGGAAAAGCGCTAGGGGCACTATCAAGCGCCAAATATGTCGAATAGAACAAACTTGCATTTTGTCTGCATGGCACCTTTAAGTACTTTCTTTTACGTAGCGCCGAAGCTGTGCAGGAAAGCCAAACGCACAATAACACGCATAAAGCAAACAAATGAGGGGCGAACTTTGGGGCATGAAAGAATTGTAATATACCAGACGTCGTAAGTGATAATCTTCACCTTCCCCCAATTCCACCGCACCCTCCCTCCCCCCCCACCCCCCCCTTGTGGTGCGCGCAATCATTTTTGCTAACTAAAGCGGAAAACAGGGCAAGTTGGTTGCTAAGGGATTCATTCGTGCTAGCGGACATCGAAGTTCGAAACATGACGAAGTGAAGCTAAGATGAACACACGTTGTGTTTAGTCTCTTCTGCCATACCAAGATGGCGCCAAAAGAACCCCTTTTTATTCTCTTCCAATTTTTGAAGGGAAAGTGAAAGCTAATGAAATAATGGAAGCAAGCAAGTGGCGGCAATCGTAAAGGCCGAGGGAGCTACAAAAATATGATATTTCAGTTCAAAAAAAGGTTGTTCAGCTTTTAGTGTCCCTTTAATGCCGGATATCTCCTCCGATAGCGCAGCTAAGCGACGTGACGTACGTGGATAGAGAAAATTGTTGCTTGGAGCCGAGCATAAATCTTACTCTATGATGATTTAGGACGACCGCACTGCCTATCAGTTGTGTTTGGGTACCGTTCGCTGCCCCCGAACTGTACTGTGCATTGCTGCTGCCGGTTAAGGTACCGAGTTTGAGGAGGTTCCACTGTGCCACTGCGGCGTTTTTCGGAATTCATCAACAAGAACGAAAGGGAAGGAGGATTGCAGCCTACCTCCCCTTTCGTTCTAGTTCGTGGTTGTCATTCCCGAGCGATCGTGGAAGATCAAGTGCTGTTCTTTGTGTTAACTTTAGTTTAAGTACGACAGAATAGAAATGCGATTGAGGGAAGCAAGGCATAGGCGAGAGAAAGGAAAGAGTCAACGTAAGGAGATTAGATAGTAATGATAACAGTAAGGACTGAGTTCAAATAAGTTGTCTAGTCCTGGTGTATGCACAATGTCTGATCCCTCCAGTTCTCGCGCCCGTGTGGAACGAAAACTGCGGGACGCGTGTTCACCGTGTGAAAAAAAATAAAAAAAAACCGTAGGACCTCTATTGCCCATGAAAAGACATCTTTCCAACAATAAATTTGTGTCTAGAGGTAAAGCCGGCTCTAAAGGAGATCGGTGTAAGCTTGGTTTTTCAAAGCTGGCTTTCCCACATTGTGTGTTGCGCAGTGAAGCATTTTAAGAGAAGAAAAAAAAACTTGCTTCAAAGACAAGGCCACTGCAGAGGGGACAGAGCGAGCGCAGACTCACAACTAGTTTTATTGAAAAAAAAAAAAACGATCATGAATATATACGATATATTGCACATGCGCTCCAAGCAGCCGTTTTTTTTTTTTTTTTTCCTTTATCAATGCACCATCCTGCTCAAAAATTCAAACTCATTTCCGTACAAAGTAACTGAAGGCCCGCTCACACAATTTTCATGGTTTTTACGAATAAAAAACGGTTCTATCAGCTCGCGGGCGACTCGTTTCCGGCTTCTGCTCAGCACTATTGTTTGATTCAACAGCGGCTGACATGGCTTGTCTTCGCAGGCGAAACAGTGGGGTGGAAGATGCGACCCTGTTTTGTTTTTCGTAGCTGGTGTTCCCTCAAGCGGCCATTGACACAACGGCCAGTCTGGCCCACATATACGTTCGCGCAAGTGAGCGGTACAGAGTATACAACCCCAGTAGCGCATCGCACAAACTGTGTTGCATGTTTCTTTGGGCATGCTGTGGCCCTGTGTGATCCTTTGAGGATCTGGGGGCACAAGCTAGCCAACTTGCGAGGGGCAGAAAACACTATACGGGCACGGAGTGCCGGTAGTATTTTATTTGCACTGCTTGCATTTCTTCGCGTATCAGCCCGCCTCCGCGGATTAGATTTTTTTTGCCATGCTTCGCTAAAAAGTTTCGCCAAAGGTCCAATTAAGGGGTCACGATAACCAACCGACCTCCTAAGCTATGTGAGTTCCTGCCCAAAGCAATGTTTAGCTCCTCACATTTGGATGCATTCGTTTTGAGGCAAGGCGCTGTCAATACAATGGAACGCACAAAAATGACATGATTTAACGGCGCATGATCTTTTCACCCCCAAGGAAAAGGGAACACTTTGAAAAGTACCAACCGTAGTATGGCGATCCATGAACGACGTCCTCCCGTGGAACGGCCTTTGGCCATTCCTGCCGCAGCTTTTCGTCTCCGGAAGTCTTGGAGACACGTTCGCTTTGTGCATCGACTTTAAAATTACCGACGCAACTATGGAGGCAGCACGCCCCCCGCATGGCGACAAGTCCAAGGCGGACAACCCAAGAACGGCCAATCTGGCTTTGTAGTGAAGGCGTCACGCCGAGACGCGCCGATATCAAAGGTGATAACGAGACGGCATTAGACAGCCCGTGAGGCTAGGTGATGCACCGAGTGTCGCGGTAGGACTGATCGAGGCGGCTAACATGCATGGCAGTGCGCATACATGCGATGGAAAGAGGCGCTGCGTTTGCAGCACTGCGGCGAGCAGTCCGCGGTTTCCGACGCGCCGCGTCAAAATATCTAGTAAGTTGGATGCGAGCGGGAGCGGACGACGCGGCGGGTCATCCGTGGATATGCAAGTTTTCACCAAATTTTGAGGGGCGTGAAAAAAACAGGTTCTTCTGTGTTTTTTTTTTTCTCAGAAAAATGTGAAAAATTGAATAAAGACGATTCCGCGCAGATCTATAAAAAAAATTCGGCATACTTCTTAAGGCGAAATCCTTAGGTGTCTCATTAAACCCGAAAAGTGACCGTAGTTACTGGCGACTATACAAATAAAACCAAATTACGGCCGCTGTAAAATAAAATAAGTAAAAATATACATATAAACGTATTTGGGTTCCAACGGGATGTGAACCCGGGTCTTCAAGAGCCACAGCCCAGTGTGGTAACGACAGCGCTATCCTGTACCGTGCCAGGATGGAGCAAGAATTATCAGATTGATTGATTTGATTGATCGTAGGGTTTAACGTGCCGACGCAGCGCAGGCGATGAGGGCGCGCCCGTAGTGGAGGGCTCCGGATTGATTTGACCACCTGGGGATCTTTAACGTGCGCCGAAATCTCGTACACACGGGCGTTTTGCTTTTCGCCTCCATCAAAAAGCGGCCGCCGCGGCCGGAATCGAACCCGCGACCTCGTGCTCAGCAGCGCAACGCCTTAGCCACTGAGCCACCGCGGCGGGTAAGAATTATCAGGAATGCTGCCGCATGACAGGTGAACGTGGCGGCACCGGCGGACACGATGCAGCAGTGAATGATGATGATGATGAATAAATCTTTATTGTCAAGCTGGTTGCAGATGTAGGGCACCCGCCCGGTGGGGGGCTTCCATATTCCGGGATACCCTGAGCTCGGCTGGCTGGTCCAAGGCCCTCTTCACCAGTTCACGCTTGATCCCAAGGTCCGGGCTCGTCAGGGCGGTTCACCCACTGCTTGTAGGAGGGGAGGTTATTGGGGCAAGGCCTGGGGGTCTTCTGGCACTCCCAAATCTGGTGGTCACAGTGTACCGGGAGTTGGACAGAAATTGCAGGTAGACGGGTATTGGGTAGGGTAAATCGCATGGAGTAGGGTTCTGTGGGGGTACGTATTTGTCTGTAGTCTTCGAAGGGTGGTGGCTTCTGCTCTTGTTAATCGGGAAGAAGTCCTCGATAATCGCTGGCTTTCGCCTTCGAATCACTTAACAGACTTACGCGCCAAATAAATTGTTCCGTTAACACTGAAAAGAATATAATCGTTGCATGCTGCCTCACAAAAGTCCCAGCAGAGCTTCCGCTCCCGAAATCTGCGAACGATTTTACGTCAAGGCATTGATTTGAGAAAGCGTTTCCCTCACTGCAGATTGGTCGCATCACAGCAAATTTCCCCGGGCGAGCTGTTTTTTTTTTAATGTTACCCTGGTTAAAAAAAATAAGAAATAGTATTTTTTTTCCTAGTGCAGTTTTTATTATTATTTTTTTCAACCGTGCACATCTCCTAGCCATTCGGCAGCCAAACCGGTTCCCGAGGCGGTGACGCGTGCGGGGGCGCGTGCTTTTCCGCCCATGTGTTCGACCCATGACGCTGCATGCCACTTCCTCGAGTGGTTACCTCCATCCTCTGGCGTGCCGGATCATGGCAGGCAAGTTGGTGCGTGACAGAGCCCCTTTAATCAACAGGCGAAAATAAAATTTGCGTTGGTTGAACGCGGTAAAACCAAGTTTGGCGAGCGGGAGCTCAGTTCTGGCGAAGTGGTTGCCAGAGAGCCGCTTCTGTAGCACCAGCATCAACTACAGGGAGAGAGAGAGAGAAAAAAAAATTGTAAACAAAATGTCGTTTCAAATCGCGCGCCATCAGCCGCAAAGGGTTCGCACAACATCCGACAGATGGCGACGAGTGTACTGGCCAGTAGGAAGACGCAGTGAAACATCCCCCTCGCGAGGGGCACGATCAAATGCAGAGCATTTCCGGGGGCGCACGACGTTAAGTAGTTTGCGTTACGTTAATGTTGTTGCACTTGTGGCAACTGCTGACGAGAGAGCGCTCGTCAGCAGTAATTTGAATGAGTCAGCGATATAAGGCGCGTTCGTAGCGTCCCATTCTGTGTCGGCTTTGTGGCGCAGTGGGTAGAGCACCATGTACATTGCGTTCCGCCCGCAGGGTCGAGGGATCGAAACCTGGCGCCGGATAGTATTTTTTTTTTATATAGTAGGGAGGGGTGCGGTGCGGACTACGGACGTCAACGCGGGTGACATCGTGAGTTACTGAAATGCTCTGCATTTAAAAAAAAACTTTATTTCTGGTCAGATTAAGACCTATGCGTCGTACTACAGGGATACGGCCCGTTCGCCACACGGCGTTTCGTTTGGTAACAGGTCAGGTCGTAACAGGGGAACATTCGTCGTAGGACGGTTCGGGAAATGGGAAAATAAATGTGCACTTTTTTAAAGCGAATAGGGGCCTCAGCAAGAACATGGGACGGACTCAGAAGAGGAAAGGGAGAATGACAGGTGGCACAACAAAGGAAACATCTTGGAAGAGAGGCCACGCAGAAGAACCTGCGCTCCCCTCTTTATTGTTGCGGCCACCTTGTGGGTCCTTGAGCCCCACATGAGGACGGAAAGATATGGTACAACACTTTTCAACACTACATGCTACTCAGCGAGGATTGTGAGAATCGCGTGGTTTCAACCCACCGTGTTTTTCTTTTTTTTTTATCTTGCTGTCGGCCGTACAACCCCCTCCCCACTGTTGCAGATGGATTGTGTTCTTGAGCCGCACACGCGGACGGAAAGGTACAGTATGATGTTTTTGAACAGCGAATGCTAACCAAAGAGGCGAGTGAGGGTCACGTAATTCGGGCTGACAAACCCTTATTTCGTTATCATAAGAAATAAGTCTGAGTTCGCTTTAGCACTGGTTATTGTATTCATGATATAAAAGTAATGCGATTTTTGTGTATGACGTTGCCTTAGGTTTTGACATGGAGTTAATAACCACAAGCTATGCATTTGCACGACGCATATTCGTAGACTAGAATGAAAGGTAAATAAATAAATCAACGCTGAATTGGACTTACCGGCAAATTGGTAGTTCCAAGACAAGTCTCAATTTCAACGAATTAGCATTTTATTTCCTTCGTAAGCATGAGCTATTTCATTATCAGAGCTCGGTTTGATAGAAATTAACAAGGCTTCAGCAGCCTTTAAATTAAATTAACAAAGCTTCAATCGACGCTGAATTGAACTTGCCGGCAAATGGGTGGCTCCAAGAAAAGTCTCAATTTCGACTAATGAGCCATTTTATTTCCTTTGTAAGCATGAGCCATGCCATTTTCATTTACGAGAGCTCGGTTTGGTGCTAAATTAACAGGCTGGAGATTGTGGACTGCTACCGAGAGAGGCCTCCATGGGCACCGTGAATTGGTGTTTATTCCCTTATGGTTGGTCTCGGAGGTCGTAGCGAAGGATACAGACCCGGCATTCACAGTAACCATGCTAACCCGCTTTTAATTGAATAAATGGGTATTTTATACATAGAAATGGCTGACGATTACTGTACTCCCTAACGCTAAATTTGTGCGCAACGCGAACTGCGTTCTTCTCGGTCACGGAAAATAGCTGCTGCGCCTCAGGAAGTGATCGTGTGATCAGCGAACGCACGGCGCCGGCCTCTACTCTGCTCTTATCTCGCAGCGCGCCGCCGCCGACGAGCACGTTGTTGTCAATCGTGTTTGAACTTCCCGCGCAAATGTCACGTGGTTCTGATGAGCCATGCAACGAGGGGGACGCGATGCACATCCACCCGTTGCCTCACTCGTTGTTTAGCACTCACTCCTGAGTGCTGCAGTGCGCTGAGGCAGCACTCACTCGTGGGTTCTCTCGAGGCCGTCGGCGGCGCGAACTGCGTCTCAGGAAGTCGGGTTCGATTCCCGGCCGTGGCGGTCGATTTTCTGATGGAGGCGAAAACCTAACACGCCCGTGTGTACGAGATTCCGGCGCACGTTAAAGATCCCCAGGTGGTCAAAATTAATCCGGAGCCCTCCACTATGGCGCGCCTCATCGCCTGCGTTGCGTCGGCGCGTTAAACCCCACAATCAACCAATCAATCTCAGGAAGTGAACCCACATTATCGTCGAGCGCACGACGGCCCGCGCTACTATGACGTCATCTCCCAGAGCGTCGCCACCGCCCAGCATGTCTCACTGCCTCCCCCACACACTTTCGCCATGCGTCGCCGCCGCGGAGCGTCTCGTGCGGGCTCAGCATACTGCCCTCCCCCTCACACTTCTGCCACACTTTTTTCTGTTTTTTTTTTACGACGCCGACGCCAAACCACAGTAGCAGCCGTTAAAGTGCAACGCACTAATGCATTTCGACACAGTGTCATGCCAGTTTCCGCTGTGAATTGCAGCAAGCTTTGATTTACGGGTACACAATACTGTATCTTCGCACGACGCGTCTGAGCGAAGGTTCTCGTAAGCCTCGTTAAAATACATCAAATTCGTATACGAGGCTTACGCGCCGAAGCTACACTTGAACAGCTGGCTACAGGTTGATTTAGAACCTTTTTTGCTCCGTCGAAACCTGAACAACTTACATTTCGGCAGTGCAGAAAGCTGCTGTCGGTGATATTCGTTGCAGTGGCATCGCAGAAACACGAAACGACGCAGGCACAGGAGACATATTTGTTATAGTCTTTTATTCTCCCGCATGCAAAGTGAAAACGCCTTTGTTGTATTTTTCGTCTTTTTTATTCTCGTCAGAAGGCAGGTTGTTTTCAATCAAAAACACACACACACACAAAACCAGCAATTTCGTATTTTACGTTCTTTTTGCAAGTATAATGTATGGCTGTCCGCGCAGACAGACGTATACAAGTTTAGAAGCAGTCGTGTTTTCGAAGTTATATGAAACTACACTCAATGTTGATAGGAACACCGCAATTAATCTCGCGACATCGCAAACAATACGGCTTGGTGCCCTATTCAGCGCGTAATAGAAACGCAGCCGCCAAGGTTGCATTTTTTTACTAAAAAGTTAGCGACTGCAATACTAACACAATAAGATTCCATTATAACGTACTGCTCCCTGCAGAACACGACTCAACCAAAACGAACATCAATAAGCACTCCTGCACTTCGCGTAAAATCCACCATTTATTACCTACAATATTTCATACCAAACATGCCAAACACGCCCGCAAGCGTGAAAAGATCTCATTTCGCGCTGTTTCAGAAAATATACCCTTTTTTTCTTCTTGTGTCGTCCCCATCCGGGCTTCTTACTGGCCTGGCGTGATGAATACAGCAACCGGTTTTTAGCCAGCCTCCAAGCAGTTCGCATATATTTATTATTTGTTTACAAACCGATTATCACCTTTACGGGCAATTGTGCCTGCGAACCGAGTATTGCAGGGTGTCACCGCTTTTCCTTGAACCTGTCTTTGGACGCCATATGTACCGAAGCTAAACATCCAGGTGCAAACAATAAAAAAAAATTAACTTTGTGCTTCGAAATTTTCAAGTACGTTTACGTACAGAAATTAGGGCGAAATGTTCTTACAGAAAGGGGAATTGGAGCATAGATGACGGATTTCTCTTGTGAAAGTGTATTTGGGATTTGAATTTGCTAGCAAAGGAAATGAACGCGTGGTTAGTGACTTCTCGGGTTGCATAATGGAGGTGTTTGTTATCCTAAAAAGTTTGTCCCAACGCTTTTTCTTTGTTTTAAATTGAAAGCAAGAAGATATCGCGAAAGAAGGTGACAGTTCGGAATAGGAAGTGACAGCATGTTAGCAAGTAAGGTCGTTCGATATTTCCAATTTTTCACCGTGAAGACACTCCAGCGTCGACTGTGCGAACCACGCGGTTATGTCCTTAAAACGCTGCATTTCCTGTAAATAGATTGCCCAGAGGAAAAGCAGTGTTAAGTTTGAGCAGTCGCTCATGAGGTAAGTGTCGATTTTTCGCGGCGCGACAAACCTTCGCTTTCTTCTTTTTTTTTTTTTTTTTCATTTTGGGGAAGCGGGATCTGGGGTTCACTAGCGAGGTCTCACGCAGTGTTGTGGCACATTGATGAAAAGTCGAGCTGTATGCATTCCTCCGAACATGAACAACTCTACAACCTGTATTTCTCCCACACATAAAATCGATGTTCTATTTTACACTCACTTGAAGCATCACTCTTGTTTATCGCACTGGGATCGCTAGACACGGCTCGGTCAAAAAAAAAAGAGAGCTTAACAAGCTCCGGCCGGCCATGGAACCAAATGACAAAGGTAGAGTCTAATGTCCCCTAATACGCTGTTAGACTATAATAATGACCTTTGACCTCCGGTGAAAACGAAAGACGGCAGAAGGGCTACCTGGAATTCATCCTCTCCGGATGTATGCAAAGCGAGTGAACAATTATTACGTTCACAATTATGTTCATAGTCATGTTCATAATTATGTTCGTATAGGTCATCAGCAATGAGGAAGATGAATCTATAATTGATTGATTGTAGGGTTTAACGCGCCGACGCAACGCAGACGATGAGGGGCGCCGTAGTGGAGGGATTAATTTTGACCACCCGGGGATCTTTAACGTGCGCCGAAATCTCGTACACACGGGCGTTTTTGCTTTTCACCTCCATCAGAAAGGCGGCCGCCGCGGCCGGGAATCGAACCCGCGACCTCGTGCTCAGTAGCGCAACGCCTTAGCCACTGAGCCACCGCGGCGGGTAAGATGAATCAATAGCTTTGTGGTAAAAAAATCGACGATTGCTGAACACCGGAAACAGTAAACGAGGGAATAATACACAGTACTTCTTTCCTGAGGTCGATTCAAATCACGAAATAAATCGTACTGCCACGGCAATTAAACGCCAGAAAGCGAAAGTCGGGAAAGCAGGTGCAGAAAAAAATGCACTTAGTTTCCTTTTTTTTTTTTTGTCGTGAAACGCCAGAAAAATCGACTCTCTCTTCTGATTACGATATTTCCCATTTCCGTTGACGCTCGTTTCAGGTTTTCACCGGAGATCCAGGTTTAAAACTAACAAGCTATATACCGTATAAAACTTTCAACAGACGGCGTGACCAACAAAGAAGGTCGGTCGATGTAGAAGGAAAAAAAAATCACCACGCTGGCTGCTGGAATATGCTACAAAAGATAATTGAGCACCACTTGTGCCGATATTAAAAACTAAGGAGGTAGCTAGAGGAGGTATAGATATGAGAAGCAAAATATCCGCGGTTCATTGAGCGCCGCCAAGACTGAGACTACGAGAGACGAAAAGATTAAAAAAAAAAAAAAAAAGCTGCCCCAAGAGCGGTATTTTGTTACGCGAACTTTCGCCGCGCGTTTCACGCACGCGGTCTCGCAGGTTTCGCGTACGTACAAACACACACACACACGCACGCACTCACGCACATACAGTTTTGTACGTCACCGCGCACAACGAGCTAAAAAAATGTGACAACATTTGTCAAGCTATTAAAAAAAAAAACGGCTTTTCGAAAGGCTCTACACAGTTGTGGTCACCACGTAACAAGGTTGTTTATATAGTCTGTACAAGGGCGCACCAAGAGTCGCAGTGACTGATGTGCCAAGGTAGCAAGTACCCCGGAAAAGTGGCAGCAACGTGGTATACCTCACATTCGAACAAAAATTTCATTTCCGCAGACCGGAATACCGCTGACTACCTGCCTGATTTGCCGCGAGTGTTCCGTATGCGCCACATACATCTCTGAAGCTTTCTCTGTATCGCGCGTGTTAGTGCTGTCATACGAGCAATTTGGGCGTTCTACTCTGAAACAACACTTGCTTGCTTGTTCCGTTAGCCAAGTCAGTACAGCTTGCTTGCATATAAGCGACAGCTGTTTTCTTGCCCCATTTTTAGCGTTGGCCTTTTGTGGTAACAGAAGTCGGACGTCGTGAAAGGTATATTCACATTAGTACCTGTTTATAGTTAACTGTACAACATTCCACAAGAATGTACAGTGCCGGCAGTGGGCTTACAGTCACAGAAAAATGAAATTCAAACACCGAAATATGAACCGGAACACGCAAAACACAAAAAATAAGCACTGTTCGTGGAGGTCGAATAATTTCGCGCTATTGGTATACATTTCGAAAGCCACATCGTCCAAATTTGTTACTGCAATTAAGCCACGCGTCAGTATGACGTGAATGGAAAGAAATCGCGCTATTTGTGCGTTTTGGTTCATATTTCCGTGATGGCGTTTCATTTGTCCATGACTTACATGTCCGTGCATTTAAGGTGTACCTTTAGAATATTTCCAACAAAGAATGAAAACGGAAATGTATGGATATCGGAACAACTTGTACGCTGAGTGAATAATCACCAATTTTGAAAGTCGCACAATCAGCTGTCTCTGCACGCATCAAAATAATCGACACAATAAGGAAAAGACACGAATGTATTGTACTTCTCTTAGGCACCTCGTTTACCGCGCATTGCGCCTTGTAATTTTTTTTTTCTTCTTTTTACTCCTCAACCGCATCTATCACTTACCGAGAAGACCTTTCTATAGGTGATATGTAGAAGCAAAATACGCTGTTACCAACGCTCCGGCTTCAGCATTTTCGCGGCCACAACAGAAAGTCGTGCGAGCGTACCAAGGAGATCAGTCGAACGAACGCCTTCCCAGCTTCGCGCTTAAGTACAGTCGCGGGGGAAATAAAAATAGCTAAGTAGTCTTTATTTCCCCCCTAAAGTAAAATTCGCTGTCTGACAACACATGGCAAATCAATGTGCCCTGAAACCAAGCCAATCGATTTTCGGCACCTGGTGAGTAAAACGCCGAAACATTTGTGAGTACCTCCTTACGCGCTTGGGCGTACAGAGATGTTCTGTCGTGCATGTTATTTTACCCCGCTTCTGCTCTGGACACTGACTACAGTTATATTAAAAATCGCCGCGAATTAATGTACATTACCCAAAAATTGTACGGTAAATTATGATCCAACAATTAAAAGGCTGATAGCAGATGCAAAAGGTTGTCTGATACATATGTGCTTTGAACAACGTTTTGAATTGCTAACCTCAATAGCGGTGTCCAGTTTGCTTTGCTCGATTCCCTCGTACGAGTTAACACTCACTAAGGAGGTTCTGCTGCAGTGTCTTAGAGAGCCACTTCGGTAATCTCAGTATGACAGTTCCAGCATTGCCACACGTTCTCAAACTTCCCTTATCGGCCGACCTAGGCTACTGACTGAGAGAAAGCACGGATAGAACACTCAAAAACGTTCTTATTTTGCGTGTGAAGGCGTTGCTTTCAATCATGCCCTTCGCCACCCGCACATAGTGCGGATACTCACATGGTCTGTGCAATATCAGACAGCAGCTAACAGCGGATCACTTTCTCGAGCTCACAAAGTTGAGATTTGGCTGCAGTCCTCATTCTTGAGGTCGCATTCACACTTTCGATTGTACACACTCTTCTCCGCGGATTCGTAAGCTGCCGTTAGTACACAAGCTCGGACGATCCCGTAAAACAAAACCCTAGTCTTTTATTCAGTCTCGGCAGACGGCAACCAAGAACGTTAACTCTGCACAAAAGTACGGGCTCAGTTTACTTGTGGAGCAAAGAAACCAAAAAGCTTTCTGCTCTTAGCAATGGCCTGCCCCTTAAGTACGCTCCTACACGCACCCGTTCGACGACTCGAGCAAACCGCTCGAACTGCAACATACCTCTCAAACAGGCATGGTCGTGGCACACGGATGGAGCAGCGGCAACTTCTGTGCAAGCATTTGTGTTTCTATATTTTGCTTTTTTGACAGCCACCTTCTGATCACTCAACGAACCTTATGCACTGCTTACGCTGCACCAGACAGGCCCGATCACGGCACATGGACAGAGCAGCGACAACCTTTAGTGCGAGCCTTTTTGGCAACCTTCCGGGCTTATAGTTCGCGGACCACGTGACACATGTAAGGGCAGCGAGTACAACGGTTCATGGCTGGACGTGTTTGGCGCTGTTGTTGTTGTCCAGGGCGGCGTCCGTCTCGTTGTCGAGGGGCGGCCGGCTGTCGGGCAGGCTGCTGTCGCCGTTGGTCCTGCAGGCGTGCGACGGCGTGGCGGCGCCCTTTGCGCGCTTGTCCTCGCGCAGCGGGCAGTCGGCGATCAGGTGGTCGGCCGATTTGCACTGGTGGCACCGCTTGGGCTGCGGCCCCATGGTGCACTTGGCCGCGATGTGGTTGGCGAACTCACCGCAGTTGTAGCACCTGCGTCAGGAAGATCGAGACAGCCAGTGACGCCGCGATAAGGCTTCCGTCGCACAGCGCTCACCGAGACTCACAATACGCGTTGGACCCTTAAGCCCGTATTTAACAGCTGAACTGTTTAAGGTTGATCTTGGTCCGGCGGAGTTAGCAAAATAAATACCTAGAAAAAACTGCACCGCCTGTAAAGGGTGCACCACCGCAGATACGGTGTCATAACAGTGAAGCCGGCTTTCGCGCCTGCTCGAGTGTGAGCACAAGGGGCGCATGCGTAGTTTTACAGCGGAGCGGTTATAGGCTAACTCCCCATTTTTTGTTTGCGTACACCGAGGAAGAAAATTCAGGGAAGCTTGCAGTTCATTCTTGGTGGTGGAAGCGCTCACACAACAGGAACGAAAGCAGAAAAGCAGAGACGACACGGCGCTAAGTACTGCCCACTGAAGCTTGCAGTCACGCGCAAGATTTGAATGGCGGAGCTATTGTAAGTGATCATTGACGGACACAAAGTTGAGTTTTAGTATCGTTGCGGTGTCGTGGTTGACTTTGGTATGACATTTTCAATGACCTTATGTTGAGCAAGGCCAGAGCGAGCTCGTCGTTTTAGTCGACGTTTTCGTACGCCCCACTGCAAGCGCGACTTATCGTCGCTAGCGGATGCTTTGCACACCGAGCCTCTCGAAGCGCGGCCTCTTCCTCGGTCGTGCGAACTATCCGCGGCCGGGCCATGTGGAGGATGCATGCAGGCGCGAACAATAATCGCCCCTCCGACGCATCAGCTTGTCCTCAGCTTGTCCTCAAGCATCAAGGCGTCAGCTTGTCCTCAAGCATTCTGAAAGCAGCCAAGTTTAACCGACACGAAGACCATGCGCAAACAGGCGCACAGCTGCAATATAACTAGACAGTAAGGCATGTCGTTTTTTAACGAATAATAAAAACAACCCCCTAGCAGTTGTCCCGAACGCAACTACAGCAAAGTGCGCGACCAAACCGAGAAGGCCTCGAAGATCACCGAACCTGCTGCGCCGTTTCGCGCCATGCGATGGATTGCTCGGACGCGATAACCCAGTCTACAGCCCCGCGTGCATGCTCGCCGAGTCCATTCAAGAATTCCTCGTGGGGCCATTAGGCGTTCAAGATTTATGGAGCCTTCGTCACGCAGACTAGAGCAAAGCGCGTTAAGCTCGCTTGGTCGAACCATAGGAACAAGCAAGGAAACAGTATAGATGCTTGAGGGACACCGCTATGCGTCCGCAACATGTCTGTACTGAAAAAAAAAAAAAAAAACGAAGCAAAGACACTGGTGACGAAGAAGAAGAAGCGAACAAATGTGCGTTTTCCGTCGCGGTCCATGCGTCTCCATCCGGGAAATCGAAAGTGGACAGGGCCGCACTCTTCTAACGGCATGCACGCGTGTGATCCCTCCTCCGGCAGAGCAACGCGTCGAAAGCGTTTCGGGAACAACCTCGGCGCCGACCCAATGGTGGCACCCTTGTGCGTCGTTACTTACTCGGTCCCCCACCACGCGTACAGCAGCAGCGGGGCGTCGAGGTGGCAGCCCGTTAAAGCGGGACAAGATCGGGAAGACAAGACAGGCGACTGCCAGACTGCGGCTGCGCTGTGCCCCCACTTTATCGCGCCCAACCAGACACGTTCCGCGAGTCGCGCGACCATGTTTGGACGAATAAGGAATCACCAGCCGCTTCAGAGGGCTATTGAACTGAGGCTCAAAATGGGAACGAAAGCGTGCGGCTGCGAAGTGTAGCTGAGTTTGAGTGAGAATATAACAGTTCCAGTGTTTTAAAGCGTTGATTTTGTGGGCGGAGTGTGCGTGCGGGTTTTTCATTGAGGCGCTTGGCTGCGTCGCGGCACCCGCCGTTTGGCAGACGGAGCTTGCCGCGGCGACCGGCCAGCGGGAAATACGAAAAGTAATTTGCGAATTCGTGTAGTTTGACGCTACATACTAGGTTTAATTTCTAATCAGGGCACGTTTTAGTTCGCTTTTGTCCATTTTTTAACCTCCTGGAGTTGTTATTCTGCTGGATATTATTTCTAGCACCATTTAAAATCATTCGTAGTATATCTCAGCGCAGCCTGTCGAACGAGGCTGCGCTGTCGTAACAAAGCGGCGCGCGCGCGCGCGAGAGAGAGAGAGAGAGAGAGAGAGAGAGAGAGAGAGAGAGAGAGAGAGAGAGAGAGAGAGAGAGAGAGAGAGAGAGAGAGAGAGAGAGAGAGAGAGAGAGAGAGAGAGAGGGGAAATGAGCGGGAGGGAGGGAGGGGAGTGGGACGGAGAGAGTGTAGAAAGAGACCAGTGGACACAGATCCGTAATGCACCACGTGCCTGTGCGGGAATCAGCACAGCGCGGCTCCCGTATAGCTAGCGCACAAGCGCACCTGATCTTGCGGAATCGCTTCTTGGACATGGGCCTTCGGTGCGATCCCTTGCAGTCTTCGCCCTCGGGTCCCGACACGGCCGTGGCCTCGACGCCCTTGTCCGAGGCCTTGCACTCGAACTCCACCTCCTCTTCGTCGCCCAGGCTCCGGAAGCCGGACATCTGGATCACCGACTGCGCATGCGCAAGAAAAAAGGGGAGGGAGGGGCAGTTTACTTTGTGATTCGAGGCACTTAGCTGAACTTACACAGAAACAGCCTTCTCAACATTGAACACGATGACGAAGCAAAAATGTTTACAAGTTATGTACAGCGCTCAGTACTGTAAGTACTGTAAGTACAAGTAAAAGATTTTCTCCTTGTTATTTGAAAATGTTAAGAGGGAAAATTGGACATCCAGCTAAGAGCAGCTTTCTCAGAAACGTCGCAGTGGCGAAAAATTCGTCCTGGTCCAGGATTCAAACCCGCGACCACCGCCTATCTGGGCAGTGGCTCTACCAACTGAGCTAACCAGGAGGCTAACCAGGACAAATTATTCTTAAACTGCGAAGTCTCTGAGCTGTATAGCTTTTCCTTTTTGTAGCCGTACGGTTGCACTTCCGTGAATGTCGAATTTCCCGCAGTGCTAACTTACCCCCCTCAGGGGAGGTCCCTTAAACTGGTCGAGTAATATTTGAAAACGTTATGTGACTGAGCTTACGGAAGTTGTTTGAAACATAATTCACGCCCAGAATCATCACAACTGAAAGTAATGCAATGCTTCGTTCGTGTTGCTCTCAGAGCAGAGAACCAACTTTTACTGCAGTTACACGCCAGTTAACATTTGTGAAACGCATCGACCCCGAACAAGGGTCCACGAAGTTTCAGAAATTCTGCACGTGAGTCTCTTCGGTTGCGCGGCCTTCTTTATAGTGCTCCACCATTCCGTGGGTCACGTGATAGACGCCCGCTGACGTAACTTTTATCAACCTTCTAAAATTTTATCACCCTACCACACGCGGGACAGTAATATCGCCAGTCCCTCCCATCAACTCGCCTTGTCGTCGTTTCCTTAATTTTCAGGGCTGTGTATATGCCATTATATAGCCCGCATGCGGCATTCATATTTTACGCACGATTCGCGGTAGTTGAAATCCCGCTGTCTGCATCGCAGCCAAACACAGAATGCCGTGTTTATTGCCGAAAGATGTCTCGGAATAACTGCTTCAAGGATGTTCTGAATACAAAAGTAGGAAATACATTAAATCCTTGCTATACCGAAACCGCTTTGTTCGATGTTGTCGGCAGTGCCAACTCAGCAGTGCTGGAGAGAAAGTCATCCACTTTTAAAGAAGTGCCCGTTATAACGAAGTTAGTTTCCTTTCCGAATACTTCGTTTATAACGAGGCTTTACTGTACCGTGTATTGCTACAGGAAGACGAATAAATTAGCAGCGGAACACGGCGCTGTGGTCCCAGGTTCCGGCAACGAAGATGATGTGTGCGGCGCTTTGCCTGCTGGCCGGTCTGTCTAATGGTCGCCTTGTACATAGCGTAAATACATTGTTCACACCTCCCATGGTTCCTCGCACTCGTCGTGCGCTTCGTAACAATACATCCCACTGCTAAGCGCACTGCACAATACTATTGAACATCGACTGCTATTGCCACCGCCGTTGTCATTGATGAAAAGAGAGGCGATCTTGATGGGAAACGAACCACGCACTCGAAAGTATGAACAAAGAAAAAAGTCAGTTTTCCTTCGGGGACTTTATTTCGACGTTTCGACCTGAGACAAGACTTCTTCAAAAGAAGGTCTCCTTGTCCCAAGTCCCAGCGCGATATATTCGTGATAATACTAGGGCATTAGGAGAACGCGCCTCATTCTTATCCCGCCAAATTTACCCCAGCTGCAGCCCTCGCCGCGCGGCTGCGACGAAGAGAAAAGCCGGCTCGAAGTTATTAGATTTGCGAAGTGCCAGCGGAAAAGTGATGGACGCCGGATCCGGTCCGCGGGTGGCGGGATAACACTGCCCTCGCTGCTGCTGCTGCTGCTGTGGCGACGCCCGGGCACCATTTGCGGAAATAGAGCGCTTCCGGAGCGGTTGTTTCAAAGTTCCGGTCACCACTTCCGAGCTCTCCGCGGGCGGTCGCTCGGGCGGAAGCCAAACGAGACTGCTCAGCAACAGCGGTTCTTGGGCCCCGCGCGATTAAGCCTCGCAGACCCGCCAGCCTCGCATTTTCCCTTCACGACTCCGATCGCTAGACTCCAGCGCGAGGTCGTGTAAGCAATGTACGGCCCCCGCGTTAATCTGATTCTACCCGCCAACAAGCTTTGCAGGCCCTCGCTTTATCTTGCTTAAGACAACTATGATGTCATTGTTTGTCTGTACAAACGACCTCCCGAAAGACAGTAACAGCTTCCGACGCCGCCTCACGTCCATTTCATTAGATTCTATAGCCGTGGGCGGTGGTTGGACGAGGGTGACGTCCCGGGCAAAAAAAAAAAAAAGCGGAACAGACCATCTTCAAAGAAGGGGGTGAGTAGAGATAAAACGAATTTGTTGACTTGGCTAAAACGAGGCATTATGTTGGATGATACACAAAAATAGGGCAGAGTCCGTCCGTCCGTCCTCCGTCCGTGTGTCTGTCTGTCTGTCGTCTGTCTGTCTGTCCGTCTGTCTGTCTCTGTCCTGTCCTGTCCGTCCGCCCGTCTGTCTGTCTGTCCCTCCGTCCGTCTCCATCGCCCGTCTCTCTCTCTCTCTCTCTCTCTCTCTCTCTCTCTCTCTCTCTCTCTCTCTCTCTCTCTCTCTCTCTCTCTCTCTCTCTCTCTGCAATTTTTACACTTTGAGATGATAAAGAAAAGCAGTGGTAGAGTCTTCCACCATCTTAGCTGGAGCAACGCTTTTGGCACTTACCGTTTTCTCCTTTCTCAGCGTAAGGTAATTTAGTCCCAAGTTTTGCACTGCTCTGAAGTTGAAGGTGCCAATTAAATCCTCTACCACACTGCTTTTAACCATTTCACGCCAGGATGTTCGAGCTATGCCACACTAAAGTAAAATATGATGCTCCAGCTAGGCCTATGGTCGACTGTACAACCAGACGGTAAATGGCAAAGTACACACACAAAAAAGCTGTAGGCTGCGATCATCCAGTTCTACCAGGAACTTCGTGGGTCCTCCAGCTTGTAGTGTAATTCTGTGCATTTTCTTCTAACTAGATGAACTGACGGTACTTTTCAGCTTAATGTAAGATGATTTGACGCATAGTATACAAACAACAAATGTGCAGAGGAGACTTGAAGTGGCCCCACATTCCGCAATTCCACTTTCAAATATAAGAGCGCAGTCCGTATTACCGTGTGCAGAATTAAAAAAAGACTGCAGCTCTACTAGTACGCAACCGACCGCGAACATATCTACATTCGTAATCCCCGCCCGGCCCACGGCATAACCTGAGCCGACGTATTTGAAAACCGCAAGGGCGAATGCGGGAAGGGCACAATACAATATACAATGCCGCACATAGATACGACAGACACGTATTGCACATCTGCACCAGTACTACGCCCCGCATAGACAGACCGAAACCTCAAGTGGCGCCAATCAAGATTTAGCGTCACTTCTGAAAGACGTCCGCGGGCATTCATCACTAATCCTTGCCAGTGGTGGGCGCCAAATCGCGTAGGTACAGACAGCCAGAGGTCGGGTGGCAGGACTTGCGTAGAACTCTTGTGGTCTCGATCGTGAGAGCAGCAGGGAAGGTCTGTATTGCATCGTCGTCAGCTCCTGCCAATCTTTCTCAAGATCTCAAGCATGTATACTACCCGAGGGGCTGATAGCTCAAGATGAAAACGTTCGCGGACAAGCCAGCCGTCCCTGGTCAACGTGAAGCATCATCCAGAAGAGGACCCGTTGTCCCGATGAAGGGGCGAGGAGGAGCGCAGCAGAAGCTGTGCACACAACGCAGGAGTGACGGAGGTCTTCACACAAGGTGGTCACTCAACGACGGGAGCTTTAGACGGGGAGGTTCAGGGTTGGCGGTTACTTGATGGAAGGGGACCAGAAGGGAGAAGAAGGGGCGCGAAAAATAAGAGAGAGGGATAGCTTTCTTTCCCTCTATTCCCTGCCGGCTGGGCGCTAAAACCCCGTGACCTTGCTTCGGCGACGGCCAGCTGTCCACATCTGGACCGTGCGAGTGACCGTTGAAACGTGTCCTCCCCCGCCAGCCGCCAGTCAAGCGGTGTCAACAAGGGCCGAAAGACCGTCTTTTCCTGACCCCGTTGGGCCATTCCCCGCTTGATACCCTCCCCCACTTGCACCAAAGTCTCCCCCAGCCTCCCCGGCCCCTGGCGAAAGAGAAAACCGTGCACCCCGAGTTTGCATCTTTACTTACCACCACCAGCTTTTCTTTTGCCAAAGCGCTTTTTTTCCTACTCCTCGACTCCTCACCTTTCCCGAGACACCCACCTTTCGCGTTGCCTTAGAATTTTATTTTGGCCCATCGCAAATTGCTATTCCTCGACCGCCGCCACCAGCCGCCTGCGGGACACGAGGACGGAAGAAAGGAAAAGTGGACACGGTGCCTCCGCAGGCATCGCTGCACGCGCACACGTCCCCCAAAAGCCGCATTATTTACGCCGGCGATATGCATTTCTTTCCCTGCTGCCGCAACCTCTAAAGCGTGCCGCCACCGCCGCCGCTTAGCCTCCTCTGCTGACCTTACCCAGCTTTCTTTGGATTCCTTTCAGCTCCCGCAGGCCGTGAGCGACGTCACAACGCCTAGTTACACGCAACACTCCCTGCTGGCTCCGTTGGTGGCGCTGGAACACTCAACGCTACCGCCGCGCTGCACGTAACTACCAGGATTACGTTCGCCGCTCCTCTCTCGCGCGCCCTCTTCACCTAATGATGGACAACACCGGGTGGGCATTGTGTGCGGCGCGGCCCTCGCTTTGGGCACGCGTATACCTGGCATAACCTGAGCCGGTGTTGACGCAGTTCAACAAGCCCCCGCCGCAGCACGCGCCCGCTCGTGCCGGACCACCGGTAAGAAGACGCGAGGTTGCGCGTACAATCGCCGGTGCGCCAGCTGCCGAGGGCTCTGAGGGTCACGGTCTGTCATGGCCGAACCTTCTTTCCCTTTTTCCTTTTGGTCTGCTCTTATTCCGTGGGTTGTCTCTTCGGCTGTAGCGCCTGCGGGGCAGAAAGTGGCCTGCTGCTCTCTTCTCGGTTGTGCAGGCGCATTCACACATAGGGGCGTGAGGATTTCTAATCTTGACTTCCTTTAATGCATCCCTTCTTCTTGAAAAAAAACAGGCACCGCTAATTTGATATGGATGCGCTGTATTATTATTGTATGGTTTAACGCGCCGACGCAACGCAGACGATGAGGCGCGCCGTAGTGGAGGGCTCCGGATTAATTTTGACCACCTGGGGATCTTTAACGTGCGCCGAAATCTCGTACACACGGGCGTTTTTGCTTTTCCCCTCCATCAGAAAAGCGGCCGCCGCAGCCGGGAATCGAACCCGCGTCCTCGTGCTCAACAGCGCAACGCCTTAGACACCGAGCCACCACGGCGGGTCTCGATGCGTTGTAGCTGTGTCCGAGAGAAAACATTCGTTGTAGCACGACTGTCGCAATTGGAAGCGTGCACAGCTCCCCACGGACCGAGTTTTTACTCCGTTGGGTTCACGAATTGTAGTTCGCTGTTTTATTCGCAAGGAATAGGAGAGGGCGAATTCCGCAACAAAAGTTTTGTCCGTCCTGTTGTTTTCAAATATGCGTGCCAGTGTAAGGGCTCTACGTATGGGCGAAGCTCAACGTTATGGGTCCAAAGCAAGGCGGAACTTCGGCACGCACTTCGGAAGAGCAATTGTTCAGAAATACCGCCCCAACGCCGTAATTACTGATAACCATTAGGACAGCATAGCAGTGATGTTTTTCCATTATTATTCCTACCATACGCATTGCTGCTTAAAAGCTACCTCACAATGAAATCACCAATGCAAAATAGTGGTCATTCCCTGCTTTCTTCACAAAGTAGGGAAAAGCGCCAAACAGTTTGACTCTGCTTGGTGCGTCATTAGGCTTAACGTGAAGGTTGCCTAACGCAGGCCTAGCGACCAGGAACGTAGCCAGGGGGGGTTGGGGTTAGAACTCCCTCCCAAATTTTTTCCAGGCAGTGTTTAAGTACGGCTTACGGCTACGTGTTCCTTTCGCAAAACTTCTCCCTTGCGATAACCCACAGCCCCCTCCGAAAAAAAAAATACATTCTGGCTACGGCCCTTCCAGCAATTGACATACCCCTCAGATTGATTGGCAAGTGAATATGACAGCTACCCCCAAAAGCTTACGGCCGATTCGCCGATTCCCAATGCGAAAGAATATGTGTGCACACATATGTTTTCGCATATAACACACGTGCATCGCTGAATTAATTCTTTGCCCTAATGAGACGCTTAGCTTGACGGTTCGACTTCACGCGAGACCGAGCTATCTTCGAGTAAATACAGTATATGCAAGCCTTACAAGTAACGGCCACACGTCTACCACACACACGCACTCTAATTAGGAAACAGAAAAGCTGCAGCCTCGTAGACATGTGATCCTTAAAAGAAAGCTAGACGGCGGAGACGGGCAGTTGAAATGCGGCTCAGGCCAAATCAGCGTGAAATCCTGGCAACATAACGACTTGTTTACGAAGCCAGCGAGGCGCGCTCGGCGAACTGTAGCCAATCAACGGTCAAACCAAGGGCAGTACCGCTCATCCTACATCGGAGTCACAAGTGCGCTAGAAAAAAAAAAAAAGCTCAAATTAGCGCACAGTTTTTATTGAGTCCATATAACGAGTGAGAAAACCGGTTAGCAATGGCTAACGTATTGCGAGATGCATTTGCACAACAGCGTCTTCTTTTTGGGACCAATGGACTGAATGAGAAGCGTGATAAAAAGCGTTAAGGAGAGGCATTCCAACTACTGGCTTACGTTGACAACCTCCGAGAGCGCCAAATGCAATAGCACCCGGGAGTGGGAATGCAAGGCCAGCGGTTCTTGCGTAGGGACGATAGGTTCACTTCCCCGTAGACTATGTGCCGAGTTACATAATAACGAAATTGGCGCGTGTTATCTGGACCCCTGCGCCTTTTAACGCGATTCTTATCTTCCACTCACTTGCGACCCTCTAAAATGCCCTCATGTGGTCTTCAACTTTTTAGAGGCAGTACAAGCAGATTCGTAAACTTGTCGTAATATTTGAATGCGCAACATTGAGTCATACTTCACCCCTGAGCTGTGGAAAAACCTGGCGACCAGCTGCCACCCAGCAACTCCTGGCATCCACAGCGAAGGTTTTCTGCTCACCAAACGGATTTTTAAATGCAGAGCATTTCAGTAACTCACGATGTCACCCGCGTTGACGTCCGTAGTCGTAGTCCGCACCCCTCCCCCTACACTATATAAAAAAAAAATACTATCCGGCGCCTGGTTTCGATCCCTCGACCCTGCGGGCGGAACGCAATGTACATGGTGCTCTAACCCACTGCGCCACAAAGCCGACACAGAATGGGAGGCTACGAACGCGCCTTATATCCGTTGACTCATTCAAACTACGTCACAAGCTGCTGATACAACGCATTCACTACCACCAACTCCCCAAACACTAAACGTTAACGCAATACACCCACCCCCTATGCGACGCATTTACTCGAGTCCCCCTCGCGGGGAGATGGGCCCAATTTTTGAACTAGGGAACCAGTCTCACTTCAGCGGCTCAAATAAACGTTTTCTGCCTACCTACCTCCCTACCTACTTCGCCGGTACATCTTCATAACACACTGCATAAACGCTACTTGGCTTCAGAAACTTTCATAAATGTGGCAATAACTGTACGAGGTCTAAACTTGTACTGAGTCAATGCCAGTAGTGCATCTAACTGCCACACAAAGCAGAATATTGCCGCGAACTGTGCATTGAATTTGCTTATTTATGTTTTATTTTTACCGCCCGGCTGCGCACGGCTGTGTTATCGGTGTCCCAAGCGAAGCGCGTGTTCCATTCTTTCTTTCTTATGCCGCACGGGTTATCTCATTTGATAGGGAGAATGTGTCGCCCTAACGCCAATATCCTAGAATAGTCTTCTTTGACCTAGAGTGTTCTCGATGTAATTCGACGGTTCCAGAAACACCCGCGCCGAAAGATAAATGCCCGCAGAGCAGACGCCGCGGTATTCGATTCGCCTACACTCGCCTGCGCACGTCACTTTGTTGACTGCTGCTTCGCCGCCTGCGTATTTTTTTAGTTGTTAGGTGAGTTAG
Organism: Haemaphysalis longicornis; assembly: GCA_013339765.2. Lineage (NCBI taxonomy): Eukaryota > Metazoa > Arthropoda > Arachnida > Ixodida > Ixodidae > Haemaphysalis > Haemaphysalis longicornis. The sequence goes on along the minus strand of CM023456.1, from coordinate 78,716,750 downwards.
GGGAGCGCAAGTTCGCTCCAATAAACTTGTTTTTCCTTCAAGACAACTGCGTCATCTTTGGCTTCGTGACAATATGGTAGTATTGTTGTTTCGCATACGGTGCCGTGTTGCAAATCTCAGTGCTTTCTTGCCACTCTACGTATGACCCAACTATCTCCAAAAATTTATCAACAAACAGAATGTACTGCGACATTTCCCAGTGATTACAGAGATATAATTACTACCCCTTTCCGAACGCCCAGTCTAAGGAAGGGGCTACTGACCTTTTGCAACAAGACGCAGCCGCATTTCTCGGTGGCACGTGGAGAGGCATAATGCGGGGTTGGTTGAGTCGCCAGCATATACCGAGATTAAAAGCCGAACCACAGACTACACCGGCATCTGCCAGACGCCCCAAAAAGAAAAGAAAGCTTATGCGCGTACACACTCCGATTTGGTTTCTTTTGTACGAAGATTAAGAATGCGATACTGCCGCCAATCCGGAGAAAGCTCTATTTGCCCACGATGCGTAAAGATGAAGGCAGTGTTCGTCGTATAGTGTATCAGAGAGTCGGGGAGGTAGGTATACGATTGCAGATGATTGAAATGGAAGAGGAGATTTTTCCCTATCCTCGAGCGCCCGTTAGGCTCGAGGAGGAGTTTCCCCGAGCATCCCAATGCTCTCATAACCCCGCCCGCGAACGGGAGAAGCGTATTTACCGCTTACTCGGGCCCCGCTGAATAACAACAAGTAGCCCGCTATTATTCTCCTTTTCCGTCCGGCGTTCGCGGTCTCGCGTTTCCCGCACGCAGCATCTTCATCAATTTTCTCCGACTCGATTCACCTCTGCGCGGTATACGCGAGGAGAAAACGCGACGAGTCGGGAAGCTCTCCCGATGCTCGGTCATATTGTCGGCGTCCGCATCTCGGGTCAGGTTTCTGACAGCGACACCAGCAATGATGAGAGCCACCGTTTACCCAGATATGTATGGAGCTATACACGCGAGCTGTTTCGGATTTCCATCCGCGAGTGAGTGCAGCAGAGTCGAAAAAAAAAAAAAGAAAAGAGAGGAAGCACCGCCGAGCTAGGCGTCCTTGGTCGTATGCGTGTGGACAGAGAGCTAATAAATATTTTATGTGTATGTAGAACTGCTGGCGTTGAACTAACATCCTGTGTCGGTGGGCTAGGGTTTATCTTAAATTCTAAAAAAATATATTTTTATGGGCAATGTATGTCTTTAAAAGCAACCACGAATTACTGAGCGAACATCAGTACTAGTTTGTCTCTAAGCCGGGCACACAAGCGCTGCTTAAAAAGCTGTCTGATTCTTTCCATGAAAGTGTAGAATAAAGCGAAGTTTCGTTTGGGTATTTTGTGACGTAAGGAAAGCATTTGATACTGTAAACTCTACCCCACAATAAATTATTCCGTTATGCATTCGCTGACCTCCTCTGTCTATTCTTCAACGGACGGTACCTTCGGGATCTATCTCAAGGGATGTCGCTTGAATCAGTGCTGAGCGAGTGCATCAGCGATTACAGTGTGGCGTACCGCAAGCATCAATCTCGTCGCCTCTTCTCTTTAACTTGTGCGTCAACTTGTTAAAACTGGCATAATGTATCAATACGCCGACGACAAGGCTGCTGGTATCGAGCCAATAAGATTATTTACGAGCTGTCTAATCTTCTTGACGACACTTTAAAGGTAGGTGATTGATTTCAATCTAAATTTATCAAAATGAGTCCTATAAAAAGTCGGGTAGTTTGTTTCCGAAATCCACACAAAGCAGTGCCAAATGAATGTTTCATTTATTTACATACTTCTAAAAGTTCTTCTTCCTGTAACCCTATTCTCTGTGCCGCGTCTGTGTCACGTCAATTGATTCATATATAAAAAGCTTAGATTAGAAGCCTGTATTTTGCACAAGCTGAAATCATTCCTGCCTTCCACTGCACGAAAACTGCTGGCTCATACTTTGGGATATAGTATTATTAGATACGGCATGGGCTGTTTTTTAACTGCGGAATTACGTGGAACAGCACAGTGAACAGTACTTAAAGAAACACAGCCAGAAGCACTCTTTGCAAGTCGTATATGCAATATTCGGACAGAGTTTTAAAGCAAGTGCACTTTGCCCTAATTTCATATTTTGTTTAAGTAAATTCTAATGATGAGGTATTTGTGACGTAGGGATTACAAAACTTTTGATGTTAAACATATACCCTTGCCGCATGCACCGCATTATATAACGCCAACGGTTCGTACCCTTTTTCGGAAAAAACCGCAAGCTATGTACCCGCTTACTTTGTTCTCATTTACAACTCGTAAAGATTTGCGTGCTTCCATCAAAGTACTAGAATGCTGTTGAAATGTGTTTGCGCGTGGTCTATTTGTTAGCTCTTTGCGTTTAATACGTTTCTTGACAATGTGTGAGTTACAGAAGTTGTGCGGTGACATGATAACAATGGAGTTATCGTCAATGTTATATATTCTGTTTTTTGTTGGTGTGATCTTGGTTTTTTTTTCGGTAATCAATTGCTACCGCTATCAATAAGTGCTAGGACGTAAAGACAGCCGCTGCTGCCGCGCAAGCTCACCTGTTCGCTATGGCGGGCCCGGTTAGCACCTCTGTATATACTCTATGTTGTTGTTGTTGCAAACAAATTGATTGATTGATTGATTATTATCATGTATGAATGCACGCATGTATGCATACATGCATACGCACAACGTGTAGTTACATCAAAAAGTTGAACGCAACAAGCAAAAAAAAAAAGAAACCATCAGGACAAAGTCGATACGCACAAACTCAAGTGTCTTGCGGTTTCTGACTTGTTGCGTTAATTGATTGATTGATTGATTGTGGGGTTTAACGCGCCGACGCAACGCAGGCGATGAGGCGCGCCGTAGCGGAGGGCTCCGGATTAATTTTGACCACCAGAGGATCTTTACCGGGCTCCGAAATCTCGAACACACGGGCGTTTTTGCTTTTCGCCTCCATCAGAAAAGCGGCCGCCGCGGCCGGGAATCGAACCCGCGTCCTTGGGCTCAGCAGCACAACGCCATAGCCACTCAGCTACCGCGGCGGGTTCTTGTTGCGTTCAACTTTTCGGTCAACACAAATTACCGACTAGCTTTTATAACACGTGGCGCAGTTAGAAACACATATAAACTAAACGCGCCGTCTTCGGCTGGGTGTCAAGTCGCTAACGACATCATATTCCAAGAATGAATGCCGCTACGCTATTTCCTCTTCACGCTATGAAGCCCAGCACGCGTGGCATGCGTGTTCAAGGTAAGCTACAGGAAAGAAATGAAGTACAGCGACAGTTCACCGAGCTCAGAGCAATGCGAGATAGGACATGCCTAATAATAACGCTGCACCCGAGTCTACGGAGACCAAACGACGGAAGCGGTAAAGAAAGTATAATCAGTACAGCAGTCCATCTTAAACAAACGCAGTCGCAATAACAAGAGCGTTAACTTGGCTGTGAGGCACGAGCTGCCGAGAGAAATCAGAGGAGCTGGAGCGAACACCACCCAGTTTACAAAGCCCTTAGACACTCCCTGTTCCCCAACGTTACCCAATACGAAGACGGAACACGTCAGGTACGCGTCCGCGGGGTTTTCCAATCCCGGGCCACGCACAAAGGCGCAATCTGGCGATCGCGTCGTTGCGGGTATGTATACACAACCCAGCCTCCAGCCACCGTCGTCTGTGGGTGGTTCCGGCCCGGGGAAGCCCCCACGGCAAGAATGCCAGATTGCGGAGGGGGGCAACCGCAGATGGCGCCGGCACATCACCGACGATCCACCGTCACGACGATAACAAGCGGATCAGCCTCGGAACTGGAGCCGGCTCGACGTTCGGCGTGCCAAGAATGGTCTTTTTTAAAACCGCCTCGCAACCATCCGTTCCTGCCCTACCGTCGCTGGCTGCTCCGCTTTTTTGGTGAGGTCATTCTACGAGCACGCCGACTGCACACCCGGCGCCTGCTTGGTGACGCCGGAATGCCCGCAATGGATACCGAGGGCCAAAGCGGAATGCATCTCCATGCGTTCTTTGTTGTTAGTATTCATCTTGATGGAAGAGCGCGTCACGAGGCGCGCTACGAGATGAGGAGTGCTCCAAGCAGGAGTTCTGTTCCCTCCTCTTTTCTTTTCCTTTGTTTCAATGTGAAGTCGTCAAAAGTGTTAGCAATAACGAATAAGCGGGTGCCAGCCTATGCACGGAGCGGGCAGATTACGATAGCGTAGCCACCGGCGTATCTTCGGCGGTTGATAATCAGTACTCCCTATGCTGACTTTCCGCACTCGGCAGCTCCAGCGCATGCGCACAACCTCGCTGATTACCCTGGGCGCTATAGCAAACTGCCGCTCCGTGTATACGCTGGCTGCTGTTGTTGTTAACACTTTTGATGACTGTAAACTGTTTTTCTAAAGAGGAGTTAAGATGATACGTGCAACTTATTGTCTAGAGCCATGCGTTGTGTGGCCCGTTGGGTTATGTAAGCTGTTGCTCTTTAACGTGCGAAAGAAACTTTTCTTAAGCGCTCTAACTGAAGTTGAGCTGTTAGCGATCATGACATGTCGATAAGTATATTGGCTCATCAAGGTTGCCAATCACATTGAACGCACTGTTCATTTAACCATTCGCGTGTAGTAGTTGCGGGCACAGCTTTCAGTTTAGAGCGAAGAGTATACGGTAAAACTAAAGTTGAACTCCCGAATTAGCATTACGCGTCGCTATAGTTACTTGTCCACATCTGCACATTTATGATTATGAACAAAGACAGACACACAGCAGTCATAAACACCAAGAAACGCATAGGAGAAATGCTTGTATGTTTGTGAATTATGCTCCTCCAACAAACAAAACTAGTAGGTTGGAGAAAACTGGTGATCGCCGAACAAAGGTTTATTTAAAAAGGTAAAAATAAAAGGTAAAAAGCAAAAAAAAAAAGAGTGAACAAGGCTTCCGTCTGGAAGCCGAAACGTCTTTTTACCCTTTTAAATAAACCTTTTGTCAGCGATCACCAGTTTTCTTCAACTATGAATCTTTTACCCGACCAGACGAGATGTCGTCGAACCTTAGATGTCAAAACTAGTAGGCTTTTCCGCTTATGCGCAACATAGGCGTATACTATATCAGCTGGCTAACTCTGTCACTGAAAAGAAAAATGTTCCACCAATGCCTGCTCCCGGTTATGAACACTACTAAACACCTCGGAAGAAATCTTTGGTCGGTCCAGCAAGCCGTAGAAGGAGTAATTATTTAAGCAGCGCTGAGGGACAGGAAACGAGTGTGTTGGATTACGGAGCCAACTCGGGTGGACGATAGCCTAGCTCAAACGGAGAGGAAGAAGCGGAGGGAGGACCGTTAGGGTAACGAAGTCTGATAGACGGGACTAGAAAGTAGGGGATGAGGGATAACTTAAGTTAGGGATGAAATAAGAAAATTCGGGGGGCGAAGAATTTATTCGGACAGCAGCAGATGTTGCAAGTCTATGAAGGGGACTTCGTCCTGAACTGGACATGATGATGATGATGATGATGGTGGTGGTGGTGGTTTATTGGCCGCCGATATATCATCATAATCATCATCATCAGCATCATAAATGAGACACGCGATACTAAGCGCGTATCGTATTCGTTGTTGGCGGGTCTTTTAATGCAAGTTAACGTTCAGTATGGGATTTTTCATTTCGTTTTTTTTTTTTTTACACGGCCCCTCCTATGCCAGCCACCCACCCCACCGCTTGGCGGCCGCCTGCCACTGCCGTGTCTGCCCCTCCAATTTTATGCGAGCGCACGTCTGAATTGCGAATACTCTGCGCCACGGTTGCCAGGGCGCGGAGGCGACCGTATTTTTATAGCTCCGCCCCTCATCCCGTCTTTTTGGAGCCGGGGAGAGCCAGCCGGGCTGCCCGCTCGAAACTAGCGGCTGCCGACGAAAAGCCGAAAATTTGTCTGACGATATCGCGGCAGGGAGAGAGCGGGGAGTTGTGACAAACGACGAAGGATGCCAAAAAAGAATAAAGGGAAGTGAAGTACAGCGAATGGCGGGAAACGCACGTGCAGCTCGCTGTGGAGGTGGAACCATCGATCGAGGTTCCCCGTATAGAAGCGAATGAAATTTCACGTTAGGGCCTTACTGTCCACAGCCAGCACCCGGAGAATGCAACTGCGCGGTGGTGTAATAAACAGTAGGAAATAATATTTTTTCTCCACGCGCACCGATGGTTTAGTTTTTGTACATCCCGTCCATCGTTTCGCGGCTACAGCTACCGGGAATTGAACGTGAGCCTTCACCGCATCGTAGCTTCGTCTGCAGGGGAGCACCCTTTAAAGGCAAATATCGTCATCCGTCACAAGCTCGCCTTAATTACTTTTCGCTGGTGTCACCCTATGACCGCTTTGCTTTGTAAACGACATCAGGGGATGCTTAAGCCTAGACAGAGCAGAGAAATTTTACTACTCTGGCTAGCGTGCGTCCTGCGGATGCTTGTTAATTAGTGAAGACAAAACAAACTCATCACAGCTCACACGGCGGGTTTGTTAACAACTCCCACGGCACGACACCCCCACCTAGATTGTAACGTGCCCACTCATATTTTAAAGCGAATGCTTTCTTAGTGGTGCATATGGCATTCTGTCAAAAAAGTGATGCATTTACCTGTAGACCGGTTGGTCGACCGAAAAGCTCTGATAAGATCTCTAGACTCACGGCGCGTGCATGAAACCTGGCTTCCGTTGCCGTTGCGTCAAAACGGCTACTTGAAAATCGCGAAAGATCGAACTGGCGCGAATATAAGACAATGCACGCATCGATCATGTAGAAGGAGTGCAATAGTATGCCTTTATCTCATAAACCACGTATCGGAACACATTTAGATCATTCGTAGATGCGCTTACATAGTGCGCGAAGAATCGTCGCGTGGGTTCGTTCTTTGGATTGCGATTTGGGGCTTTTAAGGTTTGATGAGCGATTGGACGCACTTTCAGTGCAGGTACTGAAGCACTTTTAGCTTTAGCGCTTCTAGCTCTCAACTTTACTTAGGAAAGGTATGGAAAGTTTAACATTCATGTCTTTCTTGAGACCTCCCGGGGAAGAGCCGAGTAATATACGAAGCAAGTATACATTAGTCGACTTCATTGTGTTTCTACTCGCTTATTCCATAGGAGGCGGCTGCTGGCCGCAGTATACTGTCGGGCAGCTTGGGCTGTTAATTTTCCAAGATCGTAAGCCAGGCGCTGTGTGCCCGTTAATACGGTGCGATTTTTCTTTCGTTGTGCCAGCATCCTTTTCTTCATGCACTTCCTTCTAATCGTGTTTCTGCGCAAAACCAGAAGGTGAACAATTTACGTAGAAAGAAAAAATTGATGCTGGAATTATAAGGAGAGCAAAAAGAGAAAGGCTTTATTTTCATCTGTCGTTATTGAAGGGGAAATGACCGGGGTGCTGACCGTCGTGATGTGCCTTAACGAGCGCAGCAAACTAATTTACTGCTATTTTCAGTTCACGATTTATTGCGCCTCTTAGTGTATTAGCTTAGCATATATATATATATATATATATATATATATATATATATATCCTTCAGCTCTAATGAGGGGTAACTAATTACAAGAAGTGCGTAGAACTCTGGATAGTTTTACAATGGCTTTGTCAGTCCAACATGCTGTTTTTGTTTTCTAGGGTGTGTTCGTTAGAGCGCGTTACAGAGCTTTCGCGGGAAAACTGGCTTCCCCGCAAAGCGCGTTGCTGAACGGCAATGACGAAAGATCATGACGCTGTAAAAAAAAAAACTTTACCATCTCTTCCGAAAAGAAAGTTGACAGAAGCGCGAAAGCTTTCTGACACCAAAAGTGCGTCAAAAGTGCGTCACAGCCTCCACTAAAAGTGCGTGTGCAACCTTCGCCGAAAGTGCGTCCAATCTATCGTCAAACCTTCAAGTACCCAAATCGCAAGCGAAGAACAAATCCACGCGAAGATTTTTCGCGCACTAAGTAAACGAATCTGCGAACAATCTAAATGTTACCGATACGTGGTTTATGAGATGAATGTATGCTATTGCACTCCTCCTTCATGATCGATGCGTGTATTGTCTTATATAGAACCGTTACTTTTTCGCGATTTCCAAGTAACCGTTTCGACTTGAGTAAGGGGGGTAATTGGTGAAGTGTTACAGATCATACAAAATTAATTCACGCGTTACAAAGCTAGCAGCACAATGAATTGCAACGAGGTTTGCAATATAAGTTGAAGTTGAATATAAATCATTATAGTATATGAAGGCGACATCAACCAAAGATAGCTGGCTTTACCGACACGACGCGCACCAATGAGAGTTTATAATTTGCAGAACACACAATAGAAAAATCACCAGAAAAAAACATCCCCCTCGCGAGCGGCACGGTCAAATGCAGAGCATTTTCGGGGGGCGCACGGCGTTAAGTAGGTTGGTTACGTTAATGTTGTTGCAGTTGTTGCTGTTGGTTGTTTTTAAAGCGTAGCGCTTCCAGGCTGGACACTCTGTGCGTGCAAGTGGTCTTATATTTTTCCTTTTCTCTGGCACGGAGTGCGCGCGCTTGTAAAGGCGTTCTTCGCGCCGCTTTTGCGGCATTTTATCTGGTTCGAAAGAAATTGACAGCGAGAGCGAACGCCGAGAACCGCCCCATCACGGCACGACCGCGCCACGACCACGTCACGACTACGTCACGATCACGCCACAACTGTTGTTGCTCCCGCGCCAAACTACGACGCATGCGCGCCCCACCTGTTGCTCAACGCGATCCGAGCACGCAGAGAACACGCGAGGAGCAGCGGAGAGCAGGCGAGGAGGAGTGGGGGAGAGGGCGCGCCTGGAACGGCTGTTGCGGACAACGAGGCACGCCAACGCCGGGTGACATCGTGAGTTAAAGAAATTCTCTGCATTTAAAAACGCAGAACCTATGCCCATACGCCGAAAACATTTCCAGTAGGCAACAATCATAATCGGGCACAAAATGGGACACGACGAAATCCCGGTTTCACGCAGCCGCCGTGTGCCCAGATGTCTTACCAGAGCTTTTACAAAGATCTCACCAACCGGTATACGGGGAAATGCGTTAGTTTTTTGAGAGCACGCCACCGATCCCACTAAGGAAGCTTTAGTTTTAAAAACCACGCAACAAGATACGTGGCCTCGGCAGTGCGTCAGGTGTCGAAGGCACGGCCATTCCGTTGATTCAGAGCGTCATTGTCTGGCCATCTCGTGCGTGAAACGCAGCTCGATAGCGCGTCCAATGAATAAAGTCCGTCCGTTCTATCAACGCTCGCGTCATTTTCTATGGCCACCACACGTGTGGAGCGTTGCAGATGTGGCGAAACAGAGGAGCCGGAAGTTGGCAATTAAATACTACTACAAATGCAAGAAAGCTTACATGTCACCATTAATACATAGGAAAAGAAAACTCCACAGCCTCTCCTCGACTCTTGCGACAGATGTTCAGAAAACATGGAGACAAAACAACAGATTACAAAAGATTGAAGGCTTGGGGGGAGGGGGTGTCACGCAGAGGCACGCGTCACGTGTCATGTTGTATATATACTCCATTTTGTGTGTCTACGTAAGTCCTGAGATTTGTTGCTCTTGGTCTCACAGCTGCATCTGTCACACTATGCAGACTACGGAGAACAGGAGACGCGGCTAAAAATAAACTCTCCTCCTACGAGGGTCTGAAGTTGTGCGGGATCCGTCCCTCTAGTACCATCGCATATAGTTCGCAGTATATACTCGCATACGCTTCCGGTCGTTTATGCCGAGCTCTATTTCCGCGGAACAATGACGTAACGTTGATGTCATGCCGCGTCCCAAAGTGGAAACGGGCACAAACTGGGAGACACTGGGTGAAAAGTGGGGCGACGTAAGTAATAAAGCCTAACAAGATATGCAAAGAAAACGCAAAGATATATAGACAGAGGTGAAAGGGAAGGGGGGGTATGTAGGCGAGGGCAAATTTTAGACGCAGTCTGACCCAGCAAGTCAAAGGAAAGAACGCACGCACAATTGTTTAAAGGACTATGATGGCAACACACACATCGTTAGTTTGGTGGAACTAGCCTTCCGTATCTCACTCAACCCCGTACCGGCCCCGACGGACCGTTGTTTTCGTGAAAAAAAAAAGGAGATCATTAGAGTTGACAAACTTTCAGACTTCCCGCTTAGCAACGGCAGTCACTGACATCATACGTAGTGCCAAAAACACCATGATCAGCTAGGGTGCTAACTCCACTACAGTGGTGAGGAGGCACGATCAAACGGTACCAGAGGTACCCCTACAATTGCATGTTTACTGATGGTAGCTTATACCAGAAGCCGCCAATAATACATTCTAGACCCAGTGACGTCATAGGGGCAGTTCGAGGAAGTGAATGGTGCGTCGCCGGATTTCCATCTGTTTTTGCTTATCAACCAGCTTAATCGTTCGAAGCTTGCGTTAAACTTAGTACGATTGTTACTCTGATGTTACAATCTCTCCATGTAAGTACACTTCTATTGTGTCCTAATGTTCCCTTTGAGTGTAAAGTTTTCCAGTGTAATGTCAGAAAAAGAAATTATGGTCTGTCTTTTCCACAAACCTTTACAAATTCAGAATAAAACACACAAAAAATCTATCATCGCTTTCTAAAGGAAGTTAAGAGGAGCGCGAAAGCTATCAGGCGCGTCCAAACATCGTTGAAAGTGCGTCCCATCGATCGTCAAACCTTCGACGGTCCAAATCGCAAATGAAGAACGAACCCACGCGACGATTTTTCGCGCACTAAGTAAATGCATCTACGAGCGATCTAAATGTATACCGACACGTGACTTATGAAGTAAAGGCGTACTATTGTACTCCTCCTTCATGATCGATGCGTGTATTGTCTTATATAGAACCGTTCCTTTTTGCGTATTTTCAAGCAACCGTTTTTACACAATGGAAGTCCGTTTCACGCACGCGCAGTGTGTACAGAGATCTTATCAGAGCTTTTCGGTCGACCAACCGGTCCATAAAGAAATGCGTTAGTTTTTGACAGAATGCCATCGGTTCCAATAAGAAAGCTTTCGCGTTAATAAATACTGCAGCAGTAGAAAGAGCACATACGCTGCAGGAGTATATACGTTCAAAGTGTTTGAAAGCCTACGACAATCTCCAAGCAGCCCGAGGCGGTTTTGAAAGAGGAAGAGGTCTTCTCCCGCTATGGGTCCGGTCTGCTGTCCTGTGCGTAGCCTTGCCCATTAACCTTTGCTCTTCAAAAGTGCTTCTCCGCCTTGGGACGATATGAACGAGTGGTGGGAATCCAGGCCAGGCCAAAAGCTAGGGCACTAGGGACTCGGGCCCTCACTGTAGATATGTTCCCGAGAGCGAGCTGTGTTGGCGCGAAGTTTAAAAAACAAAATCGAGGAGAAGAGACGCGGCAAAGTCGTGCGGAAGAGCATCGGGTGCAGAGCGACGGCGTCTTGCAAGGGATAGTGAGCGTCGACCGACCTGAGGAAGCAGCAAGAGAACGTGTCAGACACGCTGCTGCACTTCTACATAGCTTCGCTACCTCTTTTTTTTGTTGCGAAAGCTGCAACCGAAATTTACAAGAGAAAAATTGGGATGAAAAAGGAAGCAGAATACTGGACGTTTTCCTTTAAAGTGTGCTTCACCGCAAGCGAAGCTATGCTGCAGTGAAGGAGGAAGATGACGCAAAGGCGGATTTAAGAATGAAAGGTTGGACTGATTCCACAGCAAGAATCCCATACAGAACAGCACAAGCTATCGACAGAAAAATTGACTTAGCGAATTTTTATGAACGTCACTATGGGGAAAAAAAAACGACAACATCGTTTTCATTCTCGCTAAGCTGGTATTGCTGCAGGCGGGGGTATCCAACTTCCGCATGTTTCAGACAAGTTTGAGCGTCGACGTTACTGCTTTCGCAGTGGCACATCCTTACGACGGTTTGCGAAAAACGTGTCTCACAAATATATAAGCACGAACTTCGCAGCTGTCCGAGAATGCCGTGTACGTACAATAGTTTTGTAAACGCCTAGGTAGCAATATAGGGGACCGGGGCAACCCAAGAGGGCTCTATTTTGACAGAATGTAATTAAGCGCATTCAGGAGGGATAGAAATCACGAACATTGAGGGCGCTAGGCTGGCACACACACACAAAGAAAACTTTATTAGTTGCAGTAGGTTAGGGTGTCGGGGTGGCCGCAGGCGCCAGCCTGGCGGCGACTAGCGTAGCCCTGTCCACGAGGGAGAGTTGTGTCCCCAGGTCAGAGCTACCCAGCGCCCCCTCCCCTGGCACAGACGGAGAAGCTTGAACGCAAGACGAATCAAGCGCACCTTGAAGCGACGTTCCAGAAAAAAAAAAAAGGTAGCCTCCTTCCAATCTCTGGTATAAACTAATACGCAAATTTCGTATACCATTCGTGCGTGTTTTGTTGCCTTTTATTGGCAGCTTAGTTCCAAGTACGTAGGCCATCGGCCGCAGGTATAAGAGACAAAAAACCTGAACGGGTAAGAGAGAGAGAGAGAAAAATTAAAGCCGTTCCACTCAACGCGAAAGCTGTCGGAAGTGCAGAGCAGATGTTCGCCATAATGGGATGTGGCGCCGTTATCCGCTCATTGCTACCACCCATCACGCTCTTCGCCTCCCTGTCTTACTCCTCACTTGATGAACTGAAGGGAGGCTTGTCCAATTCAATTCAAATTTACCACCTTCGCAGTGCTAGCGCGCTCTCTGCCTGAAACAGCACGAGCGGGAGTTCTGTTCTTTTTGCGGTTGCTTTCATTTCGCACGTAGTTTGGAACCCGTAGTTTGGAACGTGTCGTTTTTGGCGGCCACTTTTTTCGCTTACTATCGTAGAAACCAACCCAACAGGCGTTCCCAACTAAATGTACGCGGGGGCTGCCGGTTATATGCAGAGATTTTGCCTCAAATGTACCAGCAGTTTTCTTTGCGCTAAACAACAGGGAGATGTATGACAAGTGACAGCGGTTCAGGAGTTTCGAACGGTTGTGACCATATAAACCGCTTGCTTCTCAAAGCCTCTGTTTGGGACCTTTAACTACGCCGTAACGCTGTGGGGCTCTGCTTGGGTCCGTTATCTCGCTGCACCGCCTGATTACAGCAGTCGCTTAACATTGTGACAGGGAACGAGCTACGACGACAAGGCGAGCCCCTAGAGTGCTCTGCACTTAAAAAGGAGTGACGGGGGAAAGTTTGGACAGCAATAAAACTCCTTAGAAATGGCGCACGCCAGCCACGAAACGCGTCGCCATGAGGGCTCGAAAAAGGGAAGAGGATCCAACCTTGATGAGGGATAGGGATTGAATGAAGGCAGCAGGGGTGTGCGGGGAATGAACAGAAGCGGCCTTCGCTAAGAGCCTCCCGCTCCTTCCCTTGTTCGTTGTTGCCAACCACGCGTAGCGTTCAGCGGCGGGGGTAATAATCGGCAACCTTGAAAATCTGGTCGCCGTCGCCGGAGGAGAAGGAGGGGTGGTGCGGGAGGTTGCAGGGGCGGCTTGAATGCACTGGAACGAACCGCGAAAAGGCGCGTGCGCAGCGCGTGTGCGGCCGCGGGCAGGGGGGAAGTTTACGGAACGAGGCTGCCACTTTATTCGCGCACCTGGCCGTCGCCGCCGCCACCGAGGCACTCTACTGCCACCGACTCCGGGCCGCTGCCTCGCCGTCGAGCCGTCGAGGACGCCCCGACCATCCCGGGTCAGGTTACGCGAGCGCCGCCCGACGATTCAAGCGTGACGCAATCTGTGGCCATGCGCTGGAATAATTTTTCGTGTTTGCTTTCGAAATGGTAGTCGAAAAAATCCCGGGCCATCTCCACTAACGTGAAACTTGGAGAGGGGTGAAGTGTGCAGTGCACAAGTGTATTCTTGGCGCCTTGGGTTTTTGCCTACGGAGATGGAAACCGTCGGGGGGTAGAGGTATACAACAGCTTTGCTGTAACGTCTCAGTGTCTTTGAAGCACGAAGCGTTCTAGCGCGAGGCGTTGGAAAACGAGTGTCCCGGTGTTTTAGTACAGTGACTACATGATACTAAGATGACATGAGACGACGACGAAATGAGACGCCGACAGACCGAGCCCCTAACGGGCTTCGCCCCCTAAAATTAACTGCGACCGGGTGAGTTTCTTTTAGTTTAGTTTTCGAAACTGGAAAGCAATGTGGGTTGTGGTTGTTGTTAGTTAACAGGCCGGACACAGCCTTGCAAGGTGAACCCGCAATTGCTCCATCCGATCAGCACCTTTAAAAACTATACGAGGCCAATCACCAAGCTTCACACAGGCTTGGGTTCTTCAAAAACTGCAGGACTGGGAGCACGATGTCTGTCCTAGTGATCCAGTGCCCGTTAGGAAATATGATGTCTTCCAACGTTCGTTCCTTCAAGAATTGAGAGAAGGATCCTTCAGTATTATTGAATTTTGCATTGCCTACAGCCCGCATGATACACGTTCCTTCTGGTACAGAATGCGCGGTCGTCCACACGCTTAGCTGGAACATCACATTTGACTTTAGCGTAGAATATCTCAGATTCTGCTGGAAAACTGTTCAAACGATTGTAGAGGACGTAAGTGACCCCTCAAACTCCAGATAAATGCAGCAGTTGTGACTAAATTACCTTACGCCAAGGCAGGGGGAAGCGATGAGTGGGTGAAGCGTTGCTACAGCTAAGACGGTGGACGACTGAACCATTCATAACGCCGGACGATAAGACCTGCAACGAAATGCCTGCTTCTAAACAGCCAAGCGACCAAAAAGCTGACACACTAGTTTGGAAACAACAGCTGCTGCTGCTCCTGGTAAAAGAATATTGGGGCTCTGCGGTGTAGGCTGGTGATGAGTTCGAGATACGTGTTCAGTCGCGTCCTCGTTGGACGTGGTAATGTGACAAGAAGAATGAAGGGTGGTGGTAATTGAGGGGAAGGCCTGGGTGCAGGAGGGACGTTGTATACAAAAACTGCACTGCAAATGATTTACACCCTTTCTGTTCTAAATACCCTTACCCCTATAAAAAAACGCCATTGAAAGAGTGACAATAAAACACTCTCTTTAAGGGTGTATTCTTGTGTCTTTGCTAGGGTGTAAGGGTGTTGTAAAGATAAAACACCCTAAATGGTGTTTGCAGGGTGTTTTGTTTGTTCTTTCATGCTGGGGTGTGTGTAAGGGTGTTGGTTGCAGACAGTAATTTTCACTCTTAAAGGTTTAAATCATTACAATATGCACTTTATGTCGAGCTATATCGCACAGCTCACCATAGCAGCCAAAACAGCAGATTATGTGCGTGAAAATATCGCTTGCTGCTGGTCATGGTGTTTCTCAAAATACAACAGTCGCGGGATATTAGTCCTATTAGCCACAAGCATCTTACAATGGTAATCGACCCTTGGCCTGTTACGCATCACATGCGCTACTTGCTCTGCGAAGTATACGTACAAAGCTACATGTAGTGAACCTTTGCGCAGTAATACCTAAATGCTTCTTAGCTATAACGCCGCGGTGGCTCAGCGGCTAAGGTTTTGAGCTGGTAAGCCCAATGACGCAGGTTTGATCCCCGGGCGCGGAGATTTTCCCGTTAGAGCAACAACAAGAAAGGCCGCATGTCGATATGTAGGCGCACAAAATCCCCTGGTGCTCACAATAACACAACGCAATGCACATAACGGCTACATAAATACTCGCGAAAAACGTCACGACTGGGAAACCAGGGGAGTATCAACGACTCCCCACGAAGTGTTTTGATACCGATCAAGCGCTGCAAAAGAAAAAAAAATTGTTCCTACACGTAAATTCACGAATTAAAAAACTCACTCGGGTTACAGCAGCTTCCTTAGTCTTCTTCCACCAGCGATGACGATTACGATGGGGATGTGTGCGAGTGTATGGTGAGAAAAGATCAGCCAGAGCTTGAATACTGGTCGCGGATGATGATGAGAAAAATGAAGAGGAAGATGACGACGAAGATCGTTACGATCAGCCCCATTCCAGACCAGACCAACCGAATGGAATTAACGCGAAGCTTTTAGCCTCTCACTGATGTCGTCCGTAGTCCAGCCAAAACTACTGCAGGAAAGCCAACTTTCTGTGACGACGATTATTATCGTCACTGAAGTAAAGAAAAATTAAAACGCTTCCCGTGGTCGGAGTCGAACTTTGGTACCTCGTGTCATGAAACCGACGTCTTTCTGATCGCTGGAGTCCGGCACAGTCGAAGCAGTTTGTATTTGGAGAGGGGTGGCATGGACGTGCAAAATTAGACAGACAATGCATCCCTGCGTCTAACGACGACGATTGTTGAACGCTAAGGGCAGCCGCAGAATGCCCGTGTCGGCAAAGAAATAGAGAGTACAGTCACAGTGCAGGAAACCGGGGCGATAAGAAACCAGTACTCTCATAAAGAGCGCACAGTCTTACGTCATATTCGCGACCAATGGGGGATAGTCACGGTAGATCACACCACTTAGACGGAACATGCAATGCAGTACAACGTAAGTGCCATTCAAATAAGGTCAGCTCGCTTCTGGGTAGGTTCGTTTGGTGTCGGACTTGGCTTTGGAAATGTATTGTGGCGAAATTGTGGTGCCGCGTGTCTTCGCGCTCGACCGCAACGGGCGATGTTTCCACGCTGTGGCGTGTGCGGTTGATCCTTCTGAGTTACTTAGAGAAATGAGTTGGCAGCTCTAGGTGAAGAAGCCTTCCTGTTAAGCTGGTCCATGCACTTCATAGTGGTAAGGAACAACATCCTGAGCATCACTATTGTACCGTATTGAGTTTCAGCTAGTTTATGAAATATTTTCGTGAACACCTCTGAAATTTTTGTGGATTAATTTTGGAGTAGCTTGCTTCACCACCACAGACATTTGTTCTGCAAAGAGTTGACTGCCCGGAGTACTTGGAAACTGATTTTTTTTTTCTGTTTTTAGGGCAGCGTTGTTACTACGAGTCGCTGCGTGCTGATATGTGGTTTTATAATAAATTCTCTTTTCACACATTCGCTCGACTGGGGAGGTAGTTGAATATTTATTATAATTTTTTTTCAGTCTCAAAAGGGCTAAAAGGAAACGACAATTATTACTTATGGAGAGAGAACGCCCGACGGAAAGAACCGGAAAGAGGCCGTAAAAGGGAAGAGAAAGGTTCGCGCTTATAATCGGCTTCGTCCAATCCGCCATCACGGCGCAGAGACATAAATAGAGCTTAGCGCCAAGTACCAACCAACTCCTAAAAGTGAGTGACGTTGAAAATAAATAATAAGGGAAACGTTTTTTTTTTTCCTTTCATTTATTCTCGGGTTTCATCGTTGTTTACGCCGAGGGCTCCGAACGACATACCTCGCCCATCTGCAGCGCATTCCGCGGACGTATACGAAGCCAAGTCGCCGATTTCAGCCGTGTTCCCGGCTTAAGTCCCACCTATCATAATAGATGGGTGTCACCAAAACTCAGTATACCACCCACACAGGTACGGCCGTAACTTCCGAGGAAACCAGAAAGAAAAAGGCAAAGCAAAAGTTAAGACACGGTAAACCTACAGTCGGTTCGGGGAAAGTGGCCAAAAGCCTTCAGGCGGGGCTTTCTCGGGAGATGAGTGCTCCATTGAGTTTATATCAAAATCTTTGGTGAGCGAGGGCGGCCGCTTTCCGCCGCGGGGTGGCATCTCAGTCGCGAAAAAAAAAAAAAAAAAGCAGCTCTGGCAAACTCCCGCGAGAGACTCAAGTCTCGCTGGAAGCTTTTTCATGTCTCCACGAAGCTTAGCCTCGCGACGAGCTCAGGAGAGAGCGGAGAAATGAGGCGGCGCTCAAGATCGCAGCAGCGGCATTGCTGAGTAGTAAAAGCGAAGGCACGGGCGGCCGTTGTTTTGTTTCGCAACATATCCGCGGAGGAGTAGCTTTAGTAAGGAAGCAGAACTTTGTGTTCCTTTCGTAGACCCTTTTTTTCTTTTAGTGACGACGCCTCAGAGATTTTCGCCGCTCTTAGCGAGGACGCCTTCTTTGGGGTGACTTCGCCTTCGCTGCATACCAGAGAAATGGAAGAACGCTGTAGGCGCCGGAGGAAACGCGTTTTCTTCCGACCCTTTGGAAGTCTGTACTGCTGTGGCCCGCGGGCGTCTTGACCTCCCGAATTCGTGCCTAATATCTTCGCGCTTATTCGCACGTGCGGACGTGGTGCTCTCTTTCACTGAATAATGAGCAGTCTGACCTAGTAAAGATATTCTTAGTTCGTAGTTTGAGAGGTAAAACGCTGATGCACGTGCATAGGCAGAAGAAATGGTTTAACTGATATCGGTTCCGGCAGACCTTCACCACCTAATATGGACATGCCCTGGAACTAAGGACATTCGAAGGAAATGTTTGATGGTAGCAGGCCTAAATTTGCGGCAAGACACGCATTACCATCGGTGGCTCCATGGTCCTGCCTACCGTTCGTTGTTGGACTATATCCGGGAGGCCAACCTAGTTTCTTGGATATAGATCGGACTCGCTTAATGTCTACTAAGCCTTGAGGCTATTAAATAAACGAAAAAAAACAACATCAACTGCTTACATAATTTTTTTCTTGGGTTGATTACATTCTATTTTTCTGCCCCACCCCCCCCCCCCCCCCTTAATGTAATCATCTTTCACTGTTGGACAAAAAAATAGGACAAACAAACCTTGCACCCACATACCTACGCATAATTTGTGCCTCTTCTGCAGATAAGTACGTATATTCTCTACAAAAAGTTAAAGCACCTTATTCGCAATAGTCACAAACATATGCAGTTAAAATGTAAGCAAATACATTGTGGAGATGACGCGGATTTGCTTGCATTCAGCCTTTAAACTATATAAAAAAAGGTTCACCACTTGATTCATAGGGTCTGTTGCATATCAGCCCCACCTTACGCCGCATGACCTTTACATTAGTAAAATCCACAAAAGAACTCCATGGTTAAAACTCGCACAGCAAAGTGCGCGGCTCGCATCTTAAAGTCAGGCTCCGAGATACCAGCGCAAAAGCGTCACCGCGGTAAGGCAGCTGCTGTTAGTCACTGATAATTTCAGCGTTTTGTTAGCAATAAGCCTGCTTGGGGCGGCCGAAAAATCCGTCTCTCCCAGGCCAAGTGAGACCCTGTGCACTGTCTAAAGCTATGTTCAGACTACCGACGCAAAAGCCATATCGTGATCTATGGACGTAAAAAAACGGCGTGTCACGCAGTTCGGTTGGCGGAGGCGTGAAATGACGTCATTCTTTAAAGTTATTACGACAGTTGCGGTAACAGTCTGAACCCGGCCTAATGCAGACTTCGCAAACCATGCGCGCCGCCCACCGATACGGCGTTCTTTCGTGCCCTGCTGTTTTGTTTCTCCGCAAGGCATGTCTGTCTTGTAAAAAAGCCCCAACAAATAACAGGCGGCTCTCGGATCGGTAGAACACGAACTCCGTAGAAGATACCAAGAAACAAAAAAAACAGCGACAAAAAAAAAAAAAAACAAGAAGAGGCACAGTAAGCCCACCGCTCGTGTTGGAGATTGGAGGTATAATTCGAACGGAGAAAAAAACGTTCCGCTTGGCGGCAGCGATCCGTCAACGTCGCCGGCGGTGTCCAAAAAGACGCGCACTATGCGAGCGGCTCGGAATGAAACTAGGCCGCTTCTCTTGCGCCCTCCCCGCTTGGGCGAGAACAAAGCGCCGAGCCCCGAGACGCAGCCTCGTCGATGAAGTCGAGGCTCCTTTCATGCAGACACCATGCCCTTATGCATTGCTCGAGAAAAGTTCCAGACTCGGAGTTGCGAAGCTCGCGGGGAAAACCGCCGAAAGTAAGCACAAAGTGGAGCTAAAGGTAACGCCGCATATTTTCGCGAGCGATGTTCTCGAGTAAGCAACCGCAATGGCGTGGCGGGAACAAATCCGATGTCTTACTTCAGTGTTGCCATTCCCTCATAAAAGTAGCAAGAACGGTGGTTTAGCCAGGAATATTCTTCGTGGGGTGTTATACGCCACCGGTAAAACAAACGAAAAAAAAATAGAAAGAAGAAACGCCTGCGCCAAAACAATACCTCAGTCATTTTTCTGCTTAATAAAGCCATTCAGGTGCCTTGTTCGCTGTAATATCTACATTACAAAAATAAGAGCGCACATAGGACTCTCAGGAACCATTTTCATACTTTCATAAAAAAAAATGGCACTGTTTTTATTTTTTATCTAAGGTTTAAGAGAGAGAGAGAGAGAGAGAGAGAGAAGGGGAAGCTGCTTCAGAAAAAGTGGGATGTGGAAGATAAGGGTACAAGGAAGCTCTTAGTGAGCTGGACAGCTGCTAGCTCAGTTGCTACGCCAGATGGTGTGTTAAATGCAGTGAGTGATGTGAGAGTTCAGAAAGGCCACAATTAGAGGGTCAGCCAAAAATGACCTTGTGAGCGAGTTAGTACGTTGCTTAGAGTTGTGCTTAAAACAGCTAACAGTGCTGAAATTAGGGTTGCCACCTTTCCCCGAAAAAAAAAGCGGCCTTTCGGGAGGCGGGGCGGGGGGGGGGTTATAGAATGTTTAATTTGTGTTGAAAAAAAACGCCATGTTTTTGACATGCAGTGCCATTTATTGGAGCGTTTTCCTAGGGAGAACTCAACATACCTTTGTACTGAAAGTGAATGAGAGCTTGGTTATTGCTCTGTATGTGCTTCACTGAAAAGTAACCGAACTGCTGACCGCGGCGGCAGCATTTCGTTGTTTTGCTCCTACCTTAGGTCCCCCTCCATCTCAGGCAGCGCGCTCGCCAGCGTATTTTCTCTGCTCGCGTGTCTTCGCGCAGCTTGTCGACATTAATTTACAGTTTTAGTTGTTGAATTGACGCTTATAAAACGCCAAAACGGACATAATAACGGCACGAGGGCCAAAAAACCGGCCAAGGACGGGCGGTTTTAAGTATGGATCGGCAACCGGCCCGCTGTTTAAAAACCCGGTCGGGCCGGTCCAAAACCGGGCAGGTAGCAACCCTAGCTGAAATACAGACGAAGTTATATATGTAAGCACGTTCCACGTGTATTACGGAGGCAGCGCACTATTGCTCCACAGATAGAGTGCTAGCAGTATTCGGAGTATCGAGCACAAAAGCGGCAGCACTCGGGATTGCCCCACGGCGCGCTCTTTCAAATTGGGCTTCCCCGCAGCGCAGCCAATCAACCAGGCTCGGCCGCCCCAAGCGACGCAGCAGCAGCCCCCTTCGGCCATGCTCTGTTGTGTATAACAATTCGCAGAAGTGAAAGCGCGCTTTCCGGAGATTGAAGACCGCTCCCACGCGAAACGAGAAAACTTGGACGGGCACGCGTACGTCTGGCCACGACGTGTTCCTTCTTTGTTTCATTACTTGTATTCGATGCACGCCTTCGTTGCGTGTAGACCCTACCTACTTCATGGCCGGATTCGCTCTGTTCCATCACTTTAGAACAGGGGAAGACGAGTGCTGTTTCAGATGGTGTACAGTTTTTTATGCTTATTTTCCTTTTATGGGCAAAGCCCCTAGGGGCCGGGGCTGTTGGCGTCTCCTGTCGTCGTTGTAATCGTCGTTGCATATAACCACGGTACTAAAACACCGGGAAGCTTGTTTACGCCTCGCGCTAGAACATAACGCGTACTAAGGAAAAAAAAAACACCGGGACACTCGTTTACGCCTCGCGCTGGAGCGCTTTGTAACGCGTAATAAAAAAAACACCGGGACACTTGTTTACACCTCGCGCTAGAGAACTTTGCTAGAGAACTATAGAGACAAGTGACTTTTACAGCAAAGCTGTAAACTTGCTTGTACCCCCCCCCCCCCCTAACGGCGTCCTCTCCGCTGGCAAAAACGCCAAGGTGCCAAAATTACACTTGTACACTGCATGCTTCGCCTCTCGCCAGGTTTCACGTTAGTGGAGATGGCCCGGGATTTTTTTTTCTCGATCTTTTGCATAGGCGGACGAAATCGAGTGGCAGTGTTTGCGGCGTTTTGGGGCGAAAGCGTTATATATCTATCCTTTGCGGCAGCGTTGTGAGGTACAGAAAATCGGAGCGCGCGTCGGGAGAGGGAAGCAGCAATGCCGGAGGAGGGTTCCTAAAACGGGCTACAGACCGTGGAACGACGTTCTGGACGCAGCGACGTACACTAGGCCTAGTTGCGGGCGGGAAAGACTCAGGAACGGCGAGCACCTCGATATGTTGCTCGTGCTAACCGCGGTCTGGAGGAGGCGGCTATGGGTGACGCTGCGGCAGGTCCAGGGCCCCACGAAAGCAACATGAAAGTTCCAACACAACGTTCAGATCAACTGAAGACCCAGCTAGGCTCCGCTTTCACATTGTTAGGAAGTTCTAAGCGTCCCCAGTAATTTGTTACGCATCCGGACACCCTGTACATGGAAGCATACGGTACGGCTTGTCGGAAACAACTACCCTTGCAACACGCCAGTTTAGCATCTTCGGCATCGACGGCTCAAAGAATGCGTAATGAGACTTCCTAAGCGCAAATACAGTGGCCGCAATCGACGTTGATGTTTCATGCAACCTTGCACAACAAATGCTGTCGCAAACGCAGTCAGTCAGCATCATCGCAAAACAGCATTTTGTATTCTTCCCCAGCGCAACCGACCGGACGTCGAGCGTACATACGCTGCACCGCAATGACACTTCCGCGGCAGTCACTGGCCTCTGTCGTTCGACGAGTTCAACGCAGTCTTCTACCGCACTTGCTGCCGCTATCCTCTCCCTGCCAGTCGAACTGTGTGGTCGAAGCCAATCGGTCGACGTCTTTCGGAATACCCCCCCCCCCCCCTCCCCCCACACACACTTTTCTTTACCAGAGAAAACAAAGCGACCCATACCAGCAAAATAACGCCTGGAAAAAAAAAAAAAGCAACGAAAAAAAAAAAAAAAGAGGGACGCTCAAAATTGCGCCACTTTGTTTCTCGGGCAGTGGCGGCACCACCAGCGTGTCGGCCGACAAATGAGCCGAACCGACAGGAAAAACAGCGCTAGTTGTGCGACAGCGCGAGACCGCGTATAGCAACAGCAGCAGCGCACCAATTGCAAGTTCCGACGCGGCGTCTGGACGCGCGGCCCGCCTTGTCGCGGCTATTTCGCACGCTCTGATGGAAGCCATCCATTGCGTGGCAGCCAGTTAAGCGCTCCGTGCCCTGGCCGAAATTACCGTTCAATGTGCTCCATTTGCGCCCACACATTAGTACACGCGGTGCGGCCGTTCTTTCGATCGCTGATATCTCTTCCGTGCCACGCCTTGTCGCGCGTTCGGGCGGCGGACTCGAAAGTGGGCCAAAGACAACGAGAAAGCAGTTTGAACATTCTGTTTGCACAACTCCCTACTAGGGAGAACGTAACAAAAGGTTGGTTAAATGATACTGTCGCGAAGACGAAGATGATTAAAAATTTCTGCACCGACCGAAGTCGAAGTTTAAGTCTTTATTTATTTAAACCAAAAAAGATACAGGTATAATTTACACAGGGACCCAACAACGTTGAAAGAGAATTTGTGCATAGAGCGAATTAGCGGATCAACCGATATGGTGAATTAGTGCATCAACGCAAATTCGCAAAGCGCATAATCACAAACAGGCCCTCTACACCAGCCATCCTCATTGCGTTTTATTTAATTTTACTCATTCCTGCTGACGGATTTTGGTATTTATACCGCTTCAGTTAAATCACTATCTCTTGGCGCTCTTTGCCCATAATAGGCATTGCCACATAAAAATACAGATGTCATCATCATCAGGAATTTGCAAAGGTGACGAGGACTAACGAGCCACCCAAACAGCACTGCCGGAACAACTAGGTTTAATCTCATGTTGTGATAATGCTTAACCATCACATGCCGCTAAGTTATGCGCCACCGAATCATGCCGCTGAGCTCAGTGTCGCTCAACCTATGATGCAGCGAAGCACACAAGAACCTACTTTTTCTCTATGAGTAGGCTTCACCACTGCAGCGCATAAATTCGGAAAGCGAACTTTACAAAGAAAAAATTGCGCTATGTCGCCCAAGGCTTGAACCATAGCGGAGCTGGAGGATTTGTTTTATACGTGAGCAGTGAAGGTCACACCACCACGCATTGCATTAGGTTTGAACTTGTTCATTCCCATGTTCCGTCGTCGGTTTCACTGTGGTAGTAGTAGTGATCGTCATATCTATCTATATCGTCGTCTTCCTCGTGCATGACTGGATCGTTTTGTCCGCAGGATTTCACATTTCTCCCAGTAGAACTCGTCAAAACGCGCTAGAACCAGCGGCAACCGGCTTCGCGAACTGGGCGTCTGTAGTACGAGCTATCTTGTGCTCCCGTTTTGAGGCGCGGACGAACGCCATCTGCTTGCTTGGTATTTTTTGCGGGTGCCACGCGCAAGCCCAAACAACGTCCCCGGTAAGCGGCGAGAGTAACCATGACTCGAGGTTTTCTGATGACACCGCACACATTACGGTCAGCAACAACAGCTACGTTGTTACAAAGCCTAGCTTTACACCGAACCCATTGAAAGTCGGTTTCGCTGCGTTACACACATTAATTGCGGGGAAGACACCTTTACAGGCGAAATATAAGCAGTCTTGTATCGAAATATAAAGCCCCTAGAACCTTTTCTTTAGCCACCCGCCAGGAATAAGTGCGCCGACATGTTCTGCCAGCCTTTCGCTGACAATTTCCGGCTGCGCTCAGAGTAATCGAACGGTTTGGTTACGCCGGTCGGGGGACGCCATGTTTTAAAGTGAAAGCTTTCTTAGTGGGACCAATGGAGTTCTGTCAGAAAACTAATGCATTTCCCAATAGACCGGGTGGTCGGCCAAAAAGCTCTGATAACATCTCTGGACACGCGGTGCGTGCGGGAAACCGGGCTTCCATCGTGTCTAAACTGTTACTTGGAAATCGCGAAAGAGGAACGGTTATATAAAACAATACACGCATTGATCATGAAGAACAAGCACAATAATATACCTTTATCTCATAAACCACGTATCGGTATACGGTGATTGTTCGTAGACGCGGTTACTTTGTGCGTGAAAAAATTGTCGCATGCGTTCGTACTTCGTTTGCGATTTGGGTCTTTGAAGATTTCGATCGATTAAGCGCAGTTTCCTTGCATTGGCCGAAGCTTTCGCGCTTCTTTAAACATTTCTTTAGGAAAGGATGGTAAAGTTTTTTCTTGCATATTTCGAAACCATTTACGCCCCTGACAATTTAGAACTTTGGATGCGTTCGCATTAAAAACAGACACGCCGTAGAACGCACACGCAGAAAGAATTGTCATTGCGATGTAGAGATCATGAGCTCGTTATCTCGATTTCAGTGTCCAGCCGCCGGCTGTGACGTCGCCAAACTTTCTTGCGCTGCCAACACACGGGGCCGCCAACACCTGCTGATGAATCGCAGGCCGCCGGAGACCGCCGTGACGTATAGCGGCCGGCGAACGTAATAGGTCCGAGGTTCAGCCGCCTTGGGCCGCCCGAGGGGTCGAGCGTGCGGCCTCACCGCCGACGTCGACGACGTTGCTGCTGCCTGCTTGAGTTACGCTTCTCACAGCAGGGCAGCCGGCTCCTAAAAGCGTGCCCGTACATCACGCATCCCGTTTTAGACCTCCGGCGCGTCATTTGCAGCGTCCGCCCGCAGAGGCAGCGCTCTCCTCTTATTGTTTCCGCCGTCCTCCTCTTCTTGCGAGGAGCTCTGGCTGGAGGGCCTGTAACCTATGGCAGCGAAGGGGCCCGGGGGCGGCGGCATTCCACCCTCTTTAGTGCCTTTTGGGCCCCGTTTTTACGGAGTCCGGGAGGCGGAAAAGGAGGAGGAAGAGGATAGTCTTCGTCTCCGCGGACGACGGCGTTGGCGGCGTCGACGGTGTGTGCCATCATCGTCTTCCAGGAGCGGCCGTTTTTTACGCTGCCGCTTGTTACGATATCGGCCGAGGCGCCCGAAGACATGTCGTTAGTTGTGGTGGTGCGGGCCTCGCGACGACGGACTTCGTTTGTCAAGGGGACGAGTCCAACCCTCCCCCTCGTGCACCTTCTTCTTCGGCGACTGTTTTTGTTCTCGGTGTCAACGGGTGAGGATGCGGGATGAGGAAGAGGAGGGAAGAGGGGTGACATTTTCTTTTTCGAGGTGACTGACAGTTTTGTAGATAGCTGCTGTAACGCTTAAAGGAGCGCTGAGAGCACGCTGTTTGACCTGAAACTGGAAACGGAAGCCGTACATTGTGCGCAAGAACAACAGTACTTTAGCCATAAGTTTATAGGTATAGTGAAGTACTTGTCGGCAGAAATTAGATTGAGAAATAGCCTACCCCTCTACACCAGCGTAACGCTACACGTAAGATGCCTCATATAGGAGAAGACCCGATGGGAGGACTTCTGCTTAAACTAGCGGCATAGCTTACTCTGTTTTCAACCTAGGACAGTGTAGAGTTTGAGGAAGTATTGAATGCTCTCCATTGTGCCATTGTACCCGCTGCAAGAATGTATTTATGAACGATTCCCGAAGTGAAGCAAAACAATAAAAAATCTAAGAATCTCCATTCATTTTCCAGGGAAGCGACCGGGAATAAAGAGGAACGTGCTAGCAGAAATAAAAGAACGTAAAAAAAAGATACAGGCCAATTAGGCATACTTACAACTTGGAACAAAGCAGCTGGCGATGGCGATCGAATTTGCTGCTATTGCGAGTACTGAGTCAGATGCGTTTTGCAGGGAATTTTATACCCGTGGTAGCTCGTGCGAACGTCGCATGCAGCTAAATTAACAGGCGCCGAATCAGACAGAGGAGCTTGGGCGCGCTCAACTTGCCCAATGACGATGAGATAATTGCCGTTCCCGTTTCTTTTTGTGTTATTTAGCGCACGCTTACTGGACGCCAAAATTGGGGGAATCATATCTGTATATATCAATACTAGAGACGATCAACAGTTCCGGCAATATTGACGTCAGCGACGTGAATTTAGTGAATGGTGCTACCATAACAGGCGGGTGCTCTTCGTTCTGAAGCTAGTTTTCAAGCGTGCGATTCTGAACGTCAAACAGGTAACTTAGGGTTAAAAAAATTCGGCCACCTTTGCGATTGAGATTCGAAGACTGAGGAAACATCGGAGCTAAGTTCTTCACTAGCTTTAACTTGGGTTTTCTTAGGTCTGCCCCTTTCTTAATTAAAAGAAAGACGGTTAAAAAGCGAAGCTTTCTCGTGTAAACTGAGTTAAATCAAAGTTTTCCGATACACTCTCCTAAAGTTCGAAATCCACACTGCCAAAGTCCGAAGCCAAGGTCCACTTGTACTCAGCCAAGTCCAAAGCCAACGCCCGCGCTACGAACCCAAAGGAAATTCTCTGCGCCCTGAATGTGATGATAGCGCAATCGGATAGACGCCGGTTTAGTAACTCGAGGGACCGAGGTTCGATTGCGACCGCGGGAAGAGCTTTTTTGTAGCGTAAGCTACACTGGCCGAGGTTGAGCAGTTTCGCGTGTGCCGTGAAGGGCCGTTCTGCGCAAGCGCGAGGAGCATTGGATTGGTGTGGATCGGGTCGGATTGGAATGGAATGGGATTGGATTGGATTGAATTGGCTTGGCTTGGATTTGATTGACTTGGATTGGATTGGATTAAATTGGATTGTGTTGGATTGAAATCCAATCCAATTGGAGTACGGCTGTGTAGAGAATTCGGTCCGCACATTCGCCGGTCTGCGCATTCCAGAGGAGTGACGTCATAGCCGCGGCAGACGCACTGGCCCCGGCGCGTGCCTAGCTGTGCGTCTCGGTTGCGCAGTAGCCAAGTCTGACGCTGCGCCGGAGCCGCTTGATAGCCGTTTCGCGTGGCTCCTAGACAGCAGTGCTGCGCATGAGCGAGGAGCAGTGACTGGAGGACTGGACTGGACTGGATTGGATTGGATTGTAAATCGTTTTAGCAGCAGTAAGCATGATAATCAGCTAATCCTAGACAACCAGGAAACCTAAGAATAACCACCTGAACCTCAGCTCACGCTACGTATATCCTGGCATAGCCGAGCTAAGCCACTGCTAATTTTTTTTTGATGCGCGCACTCCCAACACCTGCTTGTGGGCTCCTTGCCTCCTCGCCATTTTACCTCGCACCTCTTGGCCCAGCATTTCCCCCTCTTCACTTAGCCAAGCGGACTTTCCTGTTAACGATCCGCGCGGACAGAAGAAAGCTTAAACAGCTCCGCTCTTAAACAGCAGCAAACCTCCCAGCCATTCTCAGTTTTAACCACCAATATTCAATACCACTCTGTTAGGCACCCTCTGAAACTTCAGGATAAGCGATTCGCTCCAAAGCACACGATAAGAAGTAAAACAAGGAAAAAAAATCCTGGGCCATCCCCACTAACGTGAAGAGAAGCGAAGCATGCAGTGTATAAGTGTTGGCGCCTTGGCGTTTTTGCCAATGGAAATGAAACCGTTGAGAGGTAGAGGTGTACAGCTTTGCTGGAAAATCTCTTGTCTTTGGAGCACGAAGCTCTCTATCGCGAGACGTAAACGAGTGTCCCGGTGCTTCCTATGTTCAGACTACCGACACAAAAGCCATATAGTGATCTATGGACGTAAAAAAACGGCGTGTCACGCAGTTCGGTTGGCTGAGACGTGAAATGACGTCATTCTTTAAAGTTATTACGACAGTTGTGGCAACAGTCCTGAACCCGGACTTACGAAGCGCTCCATCGCGCGGCGTAAACGAGTGTCCCGGTGTTTTTTTAGTACGCGTTACGTTCTAGCGCGAGGCGTAAACGAATTTCCCGGTGTTTTAGTACTGTGACTACATGAAACGACGATTACGACGACGACGACAGGAGACGCAAACAGCCCCAGCCCCTAAAGGGTTTCGCCCCTAAAATGACAGACTGAGCCTCACTAGAAAGAGATTCTCACATGGATCACGCGCACACCAACGCGTATACCTATCGCTGAAGTTAAAGCACAAGGAGCGTAACCAAAGAAAAGCATCCGAAAGAAGTGAGAGGCGCCGCAAGCCGATCCCGGAAATTTGCAAACTTACAGGGCTCCCACAAGAAGCTCCATCCATTACCCCGGGGACACAAAATTGACCTGATCCGCTTAGCGTTGCGATTTATTTTCTCAGCAGGAGAAGCGGAATGTTTCCTCCCTGCCAAAGAAAAAAAAAAAGTGATGTACTACTTTTCGAAGGCTGAGAGCATCGATATACGAGTCACGCCCTGCAGCGATGCACACGCACTTGTATATAATATCTTTATAAGTATATAAATAAAAAAACGAGGACGACGTGTCGAAGGAAACGGAAGAAGCCGCTGCAAAACTCGACGGACCGCGACGAAAAAGCCCTCGATGCGCGTGCGGCGTCAAGCTTTGCGAGAAAGCGAACACCGCCAGCGCGGTGATCAATCAGGCCGCGAAGTATAAGCGACACTTCGCGCGGGACCACCGTCAAAATCTCCAGAGAGCACCGAGGGCTGGAGTAAAAATGGGGGGTGGCGAAATAGATGAACGGCACCGAATGACGTGAGGGGGAAGGCGGCCGAATGCGGGAAGCGACTGAGAAGGCGTGAACTCCGATTCAAACGTCCCGCCAATTTGCTACACTCGAGAAGCCGGACGCATCACCTCTGAAAGTAGCTTTACGCACTTGAAAACTTAAACCTAGCTCACCTGTTTCGATTGAATTATTGTAGTACCGGTGGGGCGTCGATAATTGGATATTCTTAAAATCATATTGAGCTCCCTAGGCGTTCTTCGCCCTAGCTCGCCTTTCGCCAATAACCAGCAACCATCATCAAAATAATACTGAAATTGATTGGCATTATTAGCATCAATGTGTTCATTGAAACCGGAATCGTTTTTTTTTTTTTTCTGATCGGCCACCTAGAAATGTCATTGCCATACAAGAACTCGCGCCCATATAATGGCCTACTGACACAGTCCGGCTTTCATCTTTTGCAGAGAAAATTTATTTTCCCTACAGCGTACCGTCGGGTACGTCAGCGAAGTCACTAAGATCAATTCGCATAAAATGCAGCTGCGTGCGCTTCATCGATTATCACGGCACAGCGTAGCTAGCGTTGCTTGTTCTGAAATATGCACGTTAATCACAAATCTGAAAATCGGCTTAAGCTTCGAGTCGCGCCAAGATCGAAGAAGAGGGGAACGTTTTAACAAACTGACTGGAGGTCTCACCGATAGAACAAATTGACAAGTGACTTTTTCCTGTGAAAGCCGTCGCGAGCGTAAAGTGCGGAAATGACCTTTTAGCTGAACGGGCAAAGATCAAGCCAGCTGCCAAGCTTGTATGTCTAGCATGTGACATGAGGACATTCCGTAAAGTGCTATGTAGCAGAGGTATGGGACACCCCTCACTCCCTTCCACACCCTCCTGTATTACAACAAGACAGGAGTAAAACAGCCGTTACGCCTTAAAAACTAAAACAATGAGGGATGGGGGCCAAAAGATCATTTGAGGTAATCTAAGCTGTTCATAATTTACTCCTCGTCTTCTGGTGTTTGCTCTTTATAACGTTGTATTGATACCCGCAACGTCAATATATTCTGGATACATAGCGCACTGGATACATAGCGTACAAAAACGTCAACTTAATCAGGCAGAGCACATCTTGCGTAGAGCGTGACAGCCGCACCACACAATCAAATCGACGACACCGCATCCTTCAATCTGCGCTTTGTCGCGCCCAGCGCTTCGCCGGTGTTGACATGCCCGACAAAGCAGCGTACGCATGTGCGGGACAGTCGTGACTGAACGAAAGCAGAAGCCGTTCTTCACAAAGCCACTTCAGGTGCCGTTTCACGTACGGGTGCACGTCCGCCAGCACAGAATAGCCTAAAATCTATTAAAAGGTTCTCCGCCATTGCGCAGTTGATCGCGCGGAAACTCTTTCCTTTTTTTTTTACGCCGCGTGAAAACATCACAAATTGCTATCCTTCCGCTAGAGTAGAACGAAGGGAAACAATCGCGAGGAGTCACGTATACGTCTCTAGAACGCTCCACTTCGCTTTTCATCCGGCGCTCCCGAGCGAAGAGGCGGAGGAGGATGCGGAAGATGAGGGAGAGCGAATCATCGAATC
The DNA here is from genome assembly GCA_013339765.2 of Haemaphysalis longicornis. Taxonomy (NCBI): domain Eukaryota; kingdom Metazoa; phylum Arthropoda; class Arachnida; order Ixodida; family Ixodidae; genus Haemaphysalis; species Haemaphysalis longicornis. The sequence goes on along the minus strand of CM023456.1, from coordinate 78,685,676 downwards.
CCGAGAAGAAGAAGAGGAAGATCCAAGGATGCTGCCGGCGGAGAAGAGAGCGGCCAGCGGAAGGGAAGCGCGGGGCAAAGAGGGTGGGTCAGCAACAACTGAAAACCGCGCAAGTGTGAACCATTTATCCTACTCATTGCCTGGATCGCTTTCTGAAATTGAACGCGCGGCCCCGCCGAACCGGCGCTCCCTCATTGGTCGCGCACCTATTATATTATACGCGTAGGCTGTATTTTTCATCCCTTTTGTTTGCCCCGTCTCCGGAGGAAGAGAGGAAGGGAGGCTGCGGAGGAGACGATGGGGAGGGGGGCAAAGCGAAGGAAGAAGCACTGAGCAGCGGCGCTTTTGGAAACGGCGAGGAAATGAGAAAAGAATGTATGAACGATGCTATCATTTTGTTCTCTCCCTCGTATATTTTCTATCGAGAGACGATGGACATAAAGTGCGCGCCGGCACGGCTTGGGAGAAGTGCGGCGACGTGGAAAATGTTGCCGCCCCGCGCAGCCCATCGAGCGCGCGCGCGCGATCGCCTCTGCCGCCGGTTCCAGGGTTCGCGTTCGCGGCGGCAGCGCACGGCTTCTTCCCACGAGGGCACGCTTACGGCACTCAAGAAACAGCTAGGGCGTGAAAGGAGAGCCAACTGCGGCGTGGAGGGGAGGGGGAGGGGGAGGCGAAGAAGCCATTAAACGATAAGTGGCGACTGAATGTGGCGCCCGGAGCATTACTCCATCGGCCGGGCCTTGCGGCACGAACCAAACGAAGAGGAACGCCCTTTGTTTTTTTTTTTTTTAAAGAAAAAAAGCTTTATATGGCCCATCGAGCGAAAAAAACCGGCGCCAGTGGCGGCGGCGTCTGTAGCAGTGAAATGGCACCTGAACTAAATAACAAATTAAATAGGCCGTGTATCTGCTCGTTTCGTTGGAAATGTCTTTCGTCTTTCGTCGACATTTGCCAAGTTACATGCCTCCCTTCGCTTTCCCGCTCACCTCTTAAGCTGTTCCTCTCCCGCCGCACTCCTCCCAAGATAACCACGCTAGAGGTTTGCTCAAGTCAGTTTAAATTTACCGCGTTTTACTGCTCCAGGCCGGGTGGCTCTATATGCCAGCGCTGCCGTACGGCGAAGACACGCGTGAATCGAGGCGCCCTACTTCAACGCTTATAGAACCACATTTCCTTACTTCACGTGCGCTCCAGGCAGAACGTGGAACATCTCTTGTGGAATCTCTCGCAACTGTTGCCGTTTGATTTTTTAAAATGCCGCCAGAAGTTATAGTGGCGCGGGCGACAGCAGGCGACAGAGAGATTTTTTTTTTCTGAAGTAGACATAGTATTTCATATGCTACCGCAAAAATAAAGCATCCACAAAAGAACACTGCAAATATCCCTTGTGTATTGATTCTCCGCCTCATATTTGCGCAATGTTTTGTTCTTGTTCAACAATGTTGACAAGTATGAACATTGCCACCGGACTTAGACGTTTAGATTTGGCTGTGGGTATATTGTCGCGGAGCCACCCGTTCAGTTTGCTTTTCTATTTTGTAGCATCCTTCTTCGGTCGCCAAGCCCTTTTTTTTTTTTTTTTTTTCATAAGAACGGTATGCGGCGTGCGCGCTGAGCGACCGGAAGACGCGGCTGTTGAGGGGGGACCATCGGCCAAGCTTGGGTTTCGGCGCGGCCGCGGCGTTCCATACCCCCCGTGGCGTCTGCACTGTCCGCTTTCGGGCCCTCCGTGTAGTTCAAACGACCTTTCTGTCTTTTACACTGTTTACTTTAGTGTGTTTTGTCTGAATTACTTTATCTACGTCGATAATTCTCCTCGCGCGCGTTTTCGGGTTCAAACCTTGTGCCTGTGTTTGATTGGTCCTTTTCTCTTTGGCGGGAACAGTGGCTGATTGGTGTTTACAAGCGTCTCCCCGATTGGCTGCAGAAAGTGGGGTCAGAATGCGCTTTTTTTCCACAAATCAGCATGAAGCGAATATAAACCCTCTACGCCGGGTTCACGCGGGGGGCAGCGGGCGGCCTGCACCAGGACTCACTCCAGAAATCTGCCGCCCGTCGTCGGGCCCTCTCGCCGGGAGACCGCGATCCAGTCAGCCATGTCCCGTTAAGTACTCTTGTTCTCTCGACCGTTTTCTCATCTGATGTAATAAGTGTATTCTTTCAAGTTCGTATGTGCTAAATGTCACCAATGTCACCAGTAAAGTAAACCAGTTAACCTTAAACCTTTCTTCGACGTCTATCATCATGCTACCGTAGCGGCAGTTAGGTATTGAACAAATTTCGCCGTTACAATATAAAACTATTGCGCAGCATCTGTTTCACTCTGGCCGGCTGGCTGAATCGAGTGACAGACAGACAGACCAAGATTTCCCGTTCAAGTACCCCAAGAAAGACTATCGTCTTTAAAATGATCGTTCCATAGCGTGTGTAAACCCGTAAACGCCTGGGAACGCCCAGAAACAAAGAGAATGCAGCGGCTGCCGTTTGGCGTCCAACGACGCGTTCCAAGCACGCACTTCGGAAACAGGAAACACAAAAATACGGAGCGTTCCGTATCGTGTGCCAACGCCTGGGAAAGCGCGGAAACAAAGAGAGAGACTGCGACAGCTGTAGTACACCGGCAGTAAACCGCAGAAGAACCGGAGTGAAAGAGCGCAGCCAAAAGCGGTTATGTTCCGCACTCGGGAGAAAAATTCCAATTTCTAGGTTCAGAAATTCCCTATTTTCAGCACTTTTTCCCCGCAGGTTTCTCAAGAATTCCCTGCAAATTTCCCTGAATTCTCTTTCAGCAGCTGATAGATCATTACGTGAACTCCTGTTCGGTTTTCGGCGTTAGCCAGCGCCACTTATGTCTACTGTAGCCTGTCTGGGCGCAGACGCCGGTCCGAGAATATAGAGTTTCAGCGGGCAACAAATTCTACTCCATCTGCCGCTCCGCAGCATTTGACCATACATTTCTTGTTTTGTACCTAACAGCATGCTTACTTTGCATAATGCTCTAAGGTAAAACTGCCCGTATGAAAAACCACGAGACATTGTCGAGTAATTGGGGTAATTTTAGTTCAGCGCCGAGACTGCTGGCACCATCTCTTGTTGACAGCACGTGGACTAAAGCGCACCCGAGATACTTTTTTAGATGCGAAGCATCTCATGCTCGGGGCTGTGTCCCTCCCTCCCTCGTTGTCGTTGTCCGCCGTCCGCACTCTACTGCGCATGCGCGTCTCTTCAGCCCCGTCAGCGTTTGGGCTGACGTCAGCGCAGTCCACTATAAAAAGAAATAGTTAGGCGGCGCCCGGTTTCGATCCCACGACTCTCTGGCCGCAACGGGAGGTACGTGGCGCTCTTCCCACTGCGCTACAAACCGAGACGGGAGCATGTGCTACGAACGCGCCTTATGTCCTTCACTCACTCAAACTACGTCAAGAAGCTACTGATACAACGAAGGCAGGCGAAGCTGACCGTCAACGGAAACGACGAACTGAAAACTAATGGGAACTTCAGTCGACCCCATGGCTGCTTCGCATACTACTCAGGGTTCCCCTACGGGAAGATGGTGTAATTTTTTTTTGTATATTGCGCAGGAATACATGCGAACAGGCTTCAGCCCTTCAGCCGCCACCGCTTCAGGTTTTACTATTTCTTTCTCGTGGAGTATTGTTTTCCATATTCTCCCTCCCGTTTCATGAACCGAATTTGAAGCGGTCTTGGATGCTTTTGGCTCGCGGGAACACGACGTCGGATATTTGAACACAAATCCGACGAAGAGGTAAGGATAACTTTTTAAAATAAAAGTGGCGGTGGTGGTGGTGGTGGTGGTTGTTGTGGGATCAGGCGGTGTTAGCCTGTCTGGATATGCCGGCAATTGCTCCGCTCAAGCTCCTCCTAATTAGCCAAAGGTAGTGTCTTTCTACCATAAGTTTGCCAGCTCTGTCTCCTCAAGGAAGCTTAGGAGAAGGCGTGACACGTCTCTTCGCAGCATTCAATGTCAAACAAACTAATAAATGATGCCAGTTCCGGTTTACTGACATTATTTTTTCCTTTCTACTCCACGACTCCTAAAATTCCCTGCATATATCAAAGATTCCCTTTTTCCCTTTGGCCAAGATTACAGCCGATAATTCCCCGAAAAAGGGAAAATTCCCCGCACGGAACATCACTGGCCAAAAGAGTAAAGAGCGAGCGTTACTCGCAGTGCAAAACTCGGAGCAGAACTCAGCGACGTATGGCATTTAATGGCAATAAATAATTCGCATTCACGATTTACAAGAAATATTGAGGTGCCCCCGGATATATTTTAAGTCGTAGGTTTGATGTTAAACGACGCCACAGCTGACTGAGTTGGTATGAACTGGAGAGAGAGCATCAACCTCAAAAAACAGTAGAACTACGCCGTTTCTGTGATGTTCCACTTTTCACACCAGTCATCACTGACGTCAAGCTTCCCTGATCATGCTTTTACAGCTCCAGCACACTAGATGAGGTTACAGAGTATCGGCACTGTTTTCTCCTGTTGTTCCGTGCCGTCGCCATGATCATTGGTCCGTTTCCATCACGTGACATTTGTTACACTGCGAACGTTCATGGGCACCGCCATTTTGCTGTTTATGCATTTTAGTCGGTTAACTCTGGTAGACTTATATCTTGTCCTCCCTGCTCTGCGGCTGCGCGCGACTGACGTCGTTCCGAACGTGAATCAAAGATAACGCAGTGTAGCAGCATTTCATCAGCAGAAGTGCGTCCGAAGATGCCGTTTTGTTGCATCTTCGGCAGTGCTGTTAACTAACGACCCGGTCGAAGTTAGCGGCGAGGCCGTAGAAGCGGCAATTTCGCAACACTGATAAACGCCAAAATGGCCGCCGTTGCTGACTTGCGTGCCTCAGTGACGGTACTCTAATACCTTATCTAGTGACACTAGTTTACCACCCGCCGCGGTGGCTCAGTGACTAAGGCGTTGCGCTGCTGAGCACGAGGTCGCGGGTTCGATTCCCGGCCGCGGCTGCCGCTTTTCTGATGGAGGCGAAAAGCAAAAACGCCCGTGTGTACGAGATTTCGGCGCACGTTAAAGATCCCCAGATGGTCGAAATTAATCCGGAGCCCTCCACTGCGGCGCGCCTCATCGCCTGCGTTGCGTCGGCGTGTTCAACACTGCAATCAATCAATCAACACTAGTTTACCGTTTTTAGCTTGCCACAGCGGTGATAACAACCTCACTCCAGCGCCATTGTTGCCTCGGCGGTGTAGAGAAAAGCCTCGAATGAGCTTATTGATTGTAGGGTTTAACGCGCCGACGCAACGCAGGCGATGAGGCGCGCCTTAGTGGAGGGCTCCTGATGAACTTTGACCACCTGGGGATCTTTAACGTGTGCCCAAATCTCGTACACACGGGCGTTTGTGCTTTTCGCCTCCATCAGAAAAGCGGCCGCCGCGGCCGGGAATCGAACCCGCGTCCTCGTCTTCAACAGCGCAACGCCTTAGCCACCGAGCCACCACGGCGGGCGCCTCGAATGAGTTGAAGCAAAGACTGGAACATCGGGCGCGCGGGCGCAAAAGGAGTACGGCTGTAAGTGCGGAGAAGGAGCGGAAGAAATGCGGGGAAGGAAGAGGCTGCGAGTCGTCCCCTTGATGAAAGACGACGCGTCCAGGACGCTCGGGGGGGCTCTTTTCTTTCTGGGCGCTGAAACGAAGTTTTCTGCCACGACAAAGCGAGCGGTAACGCAAACAATAACTCACGTAATTAATAACGGACGCCGAGCGATATACGCAACGCTATCAAGCGTGACAAAAAGGGCGGGGGAAGGGGGCGAACACAAAATAAACGCGCCATCAAGATAGGATGGTGCGGACCCCGTAAGAAAAGAAAACCATTCCCCGTCTCAAGGACGTTTCTACGTTTATGTCTCAATTATTTTTGCTTGCGTTCCTTTCTCGCTTCGCGTCCATTACGTTTGGTGCCGCGGAGTTACGACCGTCGCAGAGTGCAATTTGTTTTCTACATTACGGGCGCTTCCCTCTCTGTTCTTTCTCAGTGGCGCCATCTGTCCGTATACGCGTTCACCGCTGCAACCTTTCATAACTCAGCGCAGCGTCGTGTGAAAGCTCTTTCCCGGACTTGAAGCACAGTCGAACCTCGCTATAACGAAGTACGTAGTATCAGGACAGCAAATTAGTTCGTTATATCTGATATTCGTTGTAACAGTAGAGGAAAAAATCGGCTCTAACAAATCGACAATCAGGCTCGCGCAAAATACTTAATGCAAGAAGTCATTTTTTAAGGATTCGAACCCACTATATAACAAGGTAACCCTTGAAGAGCGTCTCGAGTGGGGCCAGTTGGTTCATTCTGAACACACAAAACAGCGCAAAAAAAAAAAAAAAAAAAACGAGGACTAAGAGTGAAGGGCGCAGACGAGCGCTGAACTTGACGAGCGCTGAACCCTTGACTTTCTCCTTCTTGCATTGCGGCCTCAATGAACCTGACATGAGTACGTAAAATTGCAACAGAACAAAATTTACTTGATAAAGCAGGTCTTCGCCCTTATGTATTTCATGAAGGATGTTATCTTTGTCTTGTGGCTACTCACAGAACTGAGCAGGATGATGTCCTCCAGCGTCCACAAACAAAAAAACCCTTTATACTTCGGCACTTTCGGACGACGGGGTTTTTTCAAAGGAGCTTCCTCAGCCTCTTGGTTAAATATTTCTTCGTTATATCCGATACCGTGCGCGGCCCTCACGGTTACAGTTTCGTTATAAAAAAAGAAGAGGGATTAAAATAAAGCACTACCAACCAAAGTTTGTATTTAGTTCGTTATAGCCGATATTTCGCTATATCAGTGTTCATTATAACGAGGTTCGACTGTATCTGCTAACGTATGCGCCCGATAAGAATGAAGGTGTGCATTGATGTGCTCCGCGTCTTATCGCTTCTTGATAGTTAGACCGAAGCAACATTGCGCACCACGGTGACATTGCAGTGATTACGTTGTTTTGACTAGTACATTTACCGTCACGGGCGGCTTGCTCCCACGATATGAAGCCACGGTAGCTATACAGACTCGGCCGCCCGCGACCCCGTAGCTAATCAAAGCGCATATGCACTCATGCAGCAGTTATTGGCATATGTTAGCAAACATATCGCACTTTTGTAACCTCAAATGCTGATCTAGTCTATATCAAGTTTTTTTCTTCTACGGCCTCCGGGGCATTAGGAGCTTGAAAAACTCGATGCAATCCCGAATAATTGTATCTCGCGTAAGCAACAGGTCCTGACTTGATGCTCGAGGCAAAAAGAAAACAGGAATCATATTCTCCGTATGGCGAAATAAATCGAATAAAGACAATACTCGATCCGCATCCGACATATCCAATATTTGCGCAGCCTAATAATTGCGTCCCATGGCTTGTATCCTTGTTTACTCGGACTCTACTCGCCCCTGCAGTTAGAAAGCGACCGACCGCCATCGGAGACACGACTCTAATTTGTAGCCGTCATCTCTGAGCGCGGCTCATGTCTGCGCTGTAGAGGGAAAACGAATCGCTGACCTGGTAAATATACAATACCGGTCGTCATACTGCAGCCGGTAACGAACCACACGCCAGTACGTGGTTACATCAGCTGTCCCCTGGAGAAATTAAGGCGCTCAAGCGGCAAACATAGGCGCTCTTTGGCTTGCGCTTAGAGAACTCAACGTCAAAAGAGAAAAAAGTGTGGTTGATTCCTCTGTCATATGAATCGGCAAAACATGAAAGTGCCATGTGCAGCGAAATCTGGAGATGAGCATGATTTGCGGGTCGGCGGCTGTCTTGTGGGTGTGCTTGGCGAGCGACGTCCTGCTGGCGGGTCGCTTCGGCAAAGGTGTACTGGCGTCATTTCCTGTACGGATATGACAGCAGTGAAACCTTGGTGTATCCCGGCATAAAACACTTTCGTGTTAAAATATAAAAGCCGAAAACGAACAACCCTAAGCATAACGTACTTTTTAGTACTAAAGGTTGCTTCCCTGCAAGAAGACCCTGTGTGCAGGGGTGCACCCTTTACAGGCCGCTTGCTTCGTTGTACTGGCGTCGTTTCGTAACACGGATATGACGTCCTGCTGAAATCTTCGGTGTATTCCCGCGCTATAATAACACTTTCATGCTAAAAAATCGCTTTCACCGCAATCACTGCGCAACATAAATTAGCGGGAACGTTTGGTGCAGGAATTTTCGGTTACGCGCCCAGAAAGAAAGAGAGAGATTTCTTAAATGTCTTAAAATGACGAAAGACAGAAAATTGAAATTGGGTAATTGCCTCGAGAAGCGCTGGGCGAGCTTCCGATGTTATGTAGTCTGACAACGGGTGCAGGACGGAGCACTCGAAGAGCGGGCAGCACGAGCGCGTAAGCTGAATTTCACTTTGATCATTTGGACAAAAAATACAAATTTGCAGGCAAAATTTTCTAACTGTACAAAGCCACCCCCAGCGGTCACTACGTGCACGTAACGACCGGTGCGGATGTTTTAACAGTGGAGGTGGAAAACAAAGACCCCTGAAAATTTTCGGCGCATGTTAGCGATTTCCAGATGGTTAAAACGAATCCGTAGCCCTCCTCAACCGCACATGTGATCGCCCGGGTGTAGCCATCGGGGCATGCAGCCGCAGTCAAAACTTAAATCATGTGGAATTGCGTACAGTCCCAGTCGGAACTCAAATCTTTTGGAATTGCGTCAAGCCCCAGTCAGAACCTCAATATTTTGGAATTGCACAGAGTTTATAGGCTACACGAATTTGCGCACCTGTCGCCACAGTTAGCAGCTCTTGCTAAACGTCGTTATATTACCTATGTCGCAGGGCTAGCCCATGTCCAGTGCATCAGTCGGGCCTGACATGGGAGCTGGGGTATTGGGGTTTTTCTTGTTTAAACTAGCCAGACAAACAGAAAGAAATAGAAGAGGGCGGGAGGTGGCAAAAAACTAACGCTCCCCAAAACCCATCGATGAAAATCGGGCATTACGTCTTAGAGTGGGCAATTTTTGACGGTTCCGACCCCCGACTGCCGTAAATTTCCAAGGCGCTAAGTCGTATAGAGTTTCGGCAGCGACACAGTGGCTTCGCTTCGTCACCATGGCAACAACATCGATTTCAGAAAAGAAATATGGCCATGTGTTAAAAGCTTAGCCATCTGTCGTAGGCGAAAAGTAAAGGACGAACACACCACAGAGACAAAGCACGACGGATCCAACGCTAAGAGAGCAACAATGGAAGAAGGCAGTAAGAAAGAACGGCGAAGAAAAGACAAAAGGACAAGAGAGAGGAAGCCTGGTGGTGGGGCATCACACACAAATACACCCGGGCCGCCTGCCGCCGCGTCAACGATAAAAACTCCCGACTCGACAAAAGCGAAACGCACTCTTGAGGGAGAAGGGGGAGGAGCGGGGCCTGCTGGGGGACAAATAAAAAGAGGGCGAGGGAGCGAGAGAGGACGCTTCTCTCTGAGAGCAGCGAAGAAACGCCGGGGAGACGGCAGGTCGTCCTCGATATCGCCGCCTCCCCCGAGTGCGCGCTCGCGTGACAGCGCCTTCCGAGGCCGCCTTATTTATCGCCATAAATTTTTACAGCATCCAAGAGCGGCGACACGTCGGAAGGCCCGGAGGCAGCGCCCGGTTGTTGCGCTGCAACGCGCGACACCCGTGCCGTGCGGCGAAGCCTCCCCGCGAGGCGCGAAAGAAAGAGCGGGCCAGTGCACGCCGGCGGTTTTGACGCGCGAAGCACGTAGTGTGGGGGGCGCGCGTAAGCGCAGCGAGGAAGAAGCAGAAAGAGAGAATAAGATAAGGAGAAGTAATGGAGTGTGCCACCTGCGTGGAATGGGCCTTCAACGTGCGCCCATAACATGCACGGCCTCTGGAGCGAAACGAATATGACGACGACCCGGACAGGACAGTTGAGGGTGGCAAGAGAAAAATGAGAGCGAGGGGAAGGGGGCCGGGTTCCTACGACGTGAATGGACTATCAAAGAACACATTCTTATGCAAAGCACTGATCGGCCTAATGACACTTGCCAAGAGAAGGCGAGAAAAAGACCCTTAAATTACAAATGTTACAGTAAACCGTCGTTGTAACAAATTCCGGGAAGGGGGGTGGGGAGGGGGAGGAAACTCTTCGTTATAAACGGCACTTAGTTCAAAGCGGGAGTGATTTGCTGTTGATTCGTCGCAGCGGGGACCATTACACACTTCAATCAAAGCTAGATTTCAACTTAAGCGATTTCGTTATAACTAAAGCTTACTGTACTTATATATGGGTATTTTATATTTACGATAAGGGTTTCGTGAGGATAATAAGTGAAGGTAGTGAATATGATACGAGATATTTTCACGGAGGCGAACAAATAAACACGAATAGAGTAGCGCGAGATGCGCGTTCTAGTTTGTAGTGTTTCAGATGATGAAAAGCAGATTAACTATCACATTACATTTCCTTCAACAATAAGGACATCCATCACATTAGATTATCTTTAACAATAACGAATGCGTAAGGGTACAACAATGGCTTTAGAATACGGATTATTAAATATACGCAAATGGAACGACGCAAGAAGCACACCGGAGTTTGCTAGGGTTCAAATGATAAAAAAGTAAATCAAGTAGCCCAATAACGACGCAGTCAAGAATAACCACGAGGCAGCGGGCAACGATTTGGTTATAACTAAAGCTCACTGTACTTAGATATCGGTGTTATATTCATAATAACGGCTTCGTGAGAATAATAGGTGAAAGTAGTGAATATTATACGAGATGTTTTCACACAGACGAACAAGTAAACACGAATAGAGTGACGCTAGATGCGCGTTCTAGTTTGTAGAGGTTGAGACGATGAAAATCAGGTTAACTATCACATCACATTTCCTTCAACAGTAACGACATCTCTGACATTACGTTACCTTTACAAATTCTCAAGGGCATAACAAAGGCTTTCGAATAAAGATTATTAAATATACGCAAATAGAATCGCAAGAAGCACACCTGAGTTTGCTTTGGTTAAAATGATAAAAAAAAATTAAATCAACCACCGCAATAACGATGCAGTCAAGATTAACCACGAGGCAGCGGGCCGTTCGCGGAAGGTTTTAAGAACCAATACAGAGCCACACTACTAGCGAAAAAAAAAAGAACGCTTTCGAAACCCCCTCGAAAAACGAGGGCATAAAATGTCTCGCCGGTAGTTTCGCGACAAGGTTCGCAAAGAGCGCTCCTGGGGCCGAATTACAAAACGAAAAAAAAAGAAAAATAGGAGAGAGTAAGAGGTGCACTCTACCGGAAAGGAAAAAAAACTAAAGGAGGAGATTAAAAGGAGAGAGCGAGAAAGAAAAAGAAAAAAATAAAACCGTGCGCAACACGGCTTCGACGATTTCTTCCCCGTATGGCTGGGGAATAGTGCAAACAGAAGAAGAAGAAGAAAGCGGCCATACATGTTCCCGCAACGACGTCACGGCGTCCGCGACGCCCTATTGGACAAGCGCTTGAAACAGCGAAAGCGCAGGCTCGAAATATCGAACGCCGTTAAGGCTAAAATGAACAAGAGCGGTGCAGAGGCGGCGAAGAGAAGAATCGAGGCAGAAGGGAGTTTCGAAGAGCCGACACCGAGGAGGCGGAGAGATGGGGACCGGCGTAAAAGTTTCAAGCGCTCTCCTTCACCCCCCCCCCCTTTTTCCCCCGTTTTCTGTTCACTGTTCCACGTGTGTCCACTCCGCGGAAGCAGCGGCTGAACGTATAGCGTACGCAATATCCCCAGCCATCCCATTCTCTCCCGCGCTTCCCAACTTCTCGCATCTTTTTTTTTTCCCTTCTTCATCTTCCTCCACCTCCTCCTCCTCTTATCAGTTTCTGCTGTTTTCTCGTCCCGGTTATTTCCGCTTGTCTCCCAGTCCCACCCTCTCGAGATCCCAGGCCGTTTTTATAACTCCCTTATCGACCTCGTGAAATATTACGCTTTTACAGACTCCGGCCAGTCTGCGCGGAGTGTTTTTTTTTTTTTTGTCTTCGTCTTATGTTACTTGCGCGTACGACGGTGACTTCTTTCGCGCATGCACTCTCGGGGCGAGACTTCAGCCAAAGGCTGACGCGGTCGGCACAAGTTTAATAGAGAATACTGCATCAATGCTTTATTCCGGACCATATATTGCGAGGTTCTTTGCGCTACCAGAAAACTAAAACTACACGAGACGTTGTGAATAAAGTGGAACGGTATAAAATTGTATTAAAAGGTCTAGAGCCGACCACAATGCTATGGAAATTATCGCTGAAAGCCCTGGAAACAAATGCTTTAATACGTCCTTGGAATAAACAGGTTGTTATATTTTCAGCGTTCCTTCCTCCGGTTATATTGGAGCAGAAGATATCGCAGGACGTGGCAAGGGTGTGCCGTATGTGTGTAGAGTTACTCCCACTTATTCAAAGTGGGAGGCTCACTAAAAGGGAGGGTTCAACTTAAATTGAGAACGACTCAGCGGGCAATGGAACGGAGGATGATAGGTGAAACATTAAGGGACAAGAAGAGAGCGGAGGGGGTGAAGGAACAAGCGCGTGTTAAGGACATATTGGTAGAAATTAAGAAGAAGAAATGGACGTGGACAGGGCATGTAATGCGAAGGCAAGATAACCGTTGGTCATTAAGGGTAACGAGGGTGGATCCCTAGAGAAGGAAAGCGCAGCAGGATGCCGCAGAAAGTTAGATGGGCAGATCAGGTCAAGAAGTTTGCGGGATAAATTGGTCGCAGTTAGCACAGTACAAGGATAATTGGAGATCTATGGGAGAGGAATTTGCCCTGCAGTGGGCCGTAGATAGGTCTGGTGGTGGTGGTGGTGGTGGTGATGATGATGATGCTGATGATGATTCGAAGCGGAACATGTGCCTGGTACAAGAAAGTTTTCGATCCAAACGCTGAGGTGGGGCGGTAAGGGTGATCTCCTGTTTTCGTTCCCTTCCATCCCGCCCTACCGCCCTGAAAGGTTCGTCTGGAATGTATTTACAAAGCCGGCATGTCAGCAGTTGTGCTTTCCAAGCGTACGCAACAGAAGTGCACATGTTGAATAATCTAGAAAGCGGGGGGAGAGCAAGAGAAGTCAAGTGTGTTTGCATTACTTACGTGATATCTAAAAGCTTTAATATGGCTACCGCGACTCTTCCTTTTTTCTGCTCTTACTAGACCGTAAGCTCCACGTGGCGTTTATCCGAGGTCACTGCTTGCTCCCGCACGCTGGCGCCAATTTCAAACCAAGTTGCAACTTGGGACCACACGAAACAGCGCCATACGAATGCGCCAAAAGCGCTCTGAGTGAAGGGAGGAAGGGTGTAGAGGGAAGGCAGGAAAGTTAACCTGGCAAGAGCCTACTTTGCTATCGGGCTCGTGGGAAAGGGAACATAGGCAAAAAAAAAATTCCACCGACAGGGAAGAGAAAGTTGCGAACACATGATGCGAGGTATGATTGCTGAAGCACTAAAGTAAGTATGATTCCACTGGACTCACTATATTGTTTTGTTCGTCGCCCGTAGAAAGCGTAAGGTTATCTCCCTTTGACGTGACAGACTAAAGCGTGCAAGACTTCTCACTCCGATTGCGCCGAGAGTCCTTCCTCAGTGCTATAGTCTTGCTTTGCAGGCAGTGCGTCGCACTCGTAAAAGGGGGTAGAGTTCCTGGCGTCCGCACGTTTGATCCCATGCAGCCAGAAAGTATGAGACGCATCTTTCCCCTCCAGAAGACAGGCCGCGAAGAGTCTGGTTTGCTCAGTGGGAGCTTTGGAGGGGACGCTTCAGGTGCTTGCAAGGCACCAAGAAGTGCAGCATGTGATTTGAGACCATGCATTAATATGTTGGCAGGGTAAGTATGCGAAGGTGCCCAGCAGTTTCGAACACTCCGTAACACTATTGACAGGCACTATTTCACTATAAAGACTGAGTACGCATTAATGAATGCCGTACAACGTAAGAGCTCACTAACGGAAAGAAAGCGGACAAGAATGGCTCAGAAATGGCCCAGGTTAAGGTCCAGGCGATGACAGATTCTTTGCGGCGAGTAGCGTGGACTCGCATAAAACGTGGCGTATCGTCTCCGGCGTACCGCACGTTTCGCACTCCTCACTTGCTGTCATTCCTTTTAAGTATGAGTACGCATTTATGAATGCCAGCCCCAGCCAGAGACGGCAAAGAAGAGTTGCGTCAGACCGTGGGAAGCTTAGTGGAAGGGGACGTTGCACGTGCTGGTCAAGGGAACCAATGCGTGCACATGTGAATTCTTCTGTAGACATGCATTGAGATATTGTGGTTTTCAGGGTAAGTATGCGAAGGGCCCTAGCTAGATTGTGCGAATAGTCCGTGAACATATTGAAGGCACTATGTTATCACTCAATAAAACGACATGAGCGTCGCGGCACGCATAATGCAAATGCGGTAAATACGACTCCCGAAGTAAGGAGCAAACGCCGCAAGACCGCCGGGTACTATTACAATTGGGGACCCACTACATACCACTACACATGGCACGCATATATGATCCTGTTGCGGCGCTTGTAGTCGTTTACCAGCAAGTCAATCTGGTCGCGCTATGTCTTTCTTTCTTTATTTTGTTTTCAAAATGATGTATTTATCGCAAGAATTGTAAGAACAATGTTGCGAGCCACTAGAGAAGGCATCCAGTTTCATTGGCATCAACCAATTTCTGCTGAAAATGCTGTCCGTCCGGTTACCGGTCAGCCAGTCAGTGTCACCAAGTTTGCTGTTTTCAGGCGAAGACAAATTTTGCTCCAAGCAAGAATGCGCAAGTGTAGAGCGACCGATGGAAGTTACACCGATGGATGTATAGGTTGACAAATCTTCCATTTCCTCTGGTTACACCTGAGAATGTATTTATACAGCAGGCATTCGAGCAAATGAACTCTGCGGAAGTCCGCGACGTAAATGCGTCGCGTGAAGGGATCGAAGCACGCTGTCGGGCAGCTGGCCCTAGACGTTCAACGAATAATAGCGCGCCCACTGACAGTACTAGAAAAGATAGTGCGCCACTAGCCAGAGAAGCGACTGAATGGGACAGGCGAAATGCGCACACGGGGAAAAAAAATATACGCAAGTATTTTGGCATATATTAAAAACAGCATTGGCGGAATGACAGCTTTGACAGCGGTTTACACGTGATCTCTAAGTTAACGCGAGCCTCAGAAGACAACGTGCACGAGCTGCTCACAACTATTCGTCGTTGTCAACGAAAGAGAAGACACGGTGCGAATCAATAAACACGGCGTTTTAAACCGAAAGCTTTCTTATTTCCTCATACACCGGTTGGTCGACCGAGAAGCTCTGATAATACACTCTTAAAAAAAGGTCGGGGCATTCACAATGGAATACTAACAAGTTGCTTGTCCTAGTATACACTAAGTACTTAGTAACTGGAGGTAGTAAATGTAGCACTTGTCAGAATTACTAGCAAAAGCAGGCAGTAAGCACCACTACCCCCCCTAGTAAAGTCCCAGCGATAGCACTCTTCTGAGCTACATGCGTTTACTAACTGGCCATGCACAACCTAGTCACAAGCACGACCTTAATCTAGTACATGCTACTTCCTACACTCAGTTAATTTACTAACCATGCAGTTGTTAGTGGCAGAGCCTACGTACAAAACCGTGGGGTAGTAAGGTTCGTAAGGAGTTAGTAAATACGGCCGTTACTACCTTTTTACGCCCTTTTTATTAAGAGTGTACCTCCGGACACACGGCGCATGCGTGAAACCGCGCTTCCAATGTGTCAAAACGGTCACTCGAAAATCGCGAAAAAGAAACGCGTCTAGATGAGAATGTATACACGCACCGACCGTGAAGAAGGAGTGCAATGTTATACCTTTATCTCATAAACCGCGTAACCGTGTAAATTTAGTTCGCTTCGTAGATGCGTTTACTTAGTGCGCGAAAAATGGTCGCATGGGTTCGTTCTTCGTTTGCGATTTGAGGTCTTGAAGGTTCGACGATCGATTGGACGCACTTTCAGCGAAGGTCGCACGCACTTTGAGCTTTCACGCTTATCCGCACTTTCTTTAGGACAAGATGGTATTTTATTTTTTGTTCAAGAAATTGGAAATACTCTGTGTACCTTATATCAGATGCACCCAAGGACGTACAAATTGAATATTGGACGCGATCTTTCTTAAAAAAAAACTGTTTTGTTATTCGCCAAGTAGCTGACTACGGTTAGATCTCCCCGTGTGAAATATCTTCCTTCGGGAAAGATTCCGTTCCTGAAAACCCCGAGTCCGGCGATTACAAGCGCATCAGCGCTTGTAACCGTGGGTCACTGGAATGTTGTTTCATTTCCACTTTCAAATGTTCTGAATGCTTGAACTGTCCCATGCTCGTCCGTGCATATGAGAGAGAAAAGTTATATATGCAGTAAAAAAAGTATACAGTGCAAGACCCTTTTACGTACAAGAATAAAAAAATAAATAAAATAAAATAAAATGCGCCCATGCACTCCGTAAAGTCGGTTAAACAGCGAAGCTGTAACGTGTGGCCGGTGTTCACCCGTGTGTTACTGCTTAAATGGTTCATTAAATTCTTTTATTTTATTATACGTTGCGTGTTTGTGGCATTCTCTTTTGTCCCCGTTGCTAAACTAAAAACAAGAACGCTATGCACCGTCCGAAACTAAAACCACCGCCGGCTGGCCGATAAGGCACGCCAGGAGCCGGACGCTGCCGAAGGACGAAAACGGAGGCGATCGATGAACGACACGTTTTTCAGAATCTCCGGCCTCCGCTCCAGTCGTTCCACCTTAGAGAGGGGCGGCCGCCGCCACACCGCGCGCTCGCCCGCCATCCCTCTCCCGCGCCTCCTTTCCTCCCCCTCTCCTCTTCCATCCCGGTCTCTCTAAATCGCGAACGAAACGACGCGTGCGCTCTCGCCGGTTGGACGAGAAGAGGCGGGCTGCTTCGCTCAACGCCGCTGCAAGAATTCCGCACACCGAAGCGTTGCTATGGAGACCGTATCCCAGTCATCGATTTTTCAAAGCGACCAGTTTTGATTCGTCTGTTTTCCAGTTAGAGCGCTTCGCGCGGGCCTCGATCCCGCCGCCGCCGCCGCCGTGAAAGAAAAAAAAAATAAAATAGCCCCTCTTCCCTCTCCCCGGTACTCCTCTCTCCAGCTTTCCACCAGACGTCGCCCCATATCTATACAAAAATAATTTTTACTGTTCACTCGTGTTTGTTTTGCTGTTGTTGTTGTTGTTGTTGTCGTTGTTCGTTAGACGCAACGCACACGTATCGTTGCGCTATCTCCCCGTGGACGGAGCTGCAAGCCATTGCTGCCCCTTCAACGGACGCGTCCCTCACGCAGTGACCGGCCATCGGCGTCTCTTCAAAGAGCCAGTGATTGCGAAAGCAGGGCGACGCTTTCCAGTCACAGCCCTCGCCCTCATACTGCAGGTCCTGACACTTAAATCCGAGTGAAATCGTGGCCTTAAATTCGACATACGAAACAAGGCAAAATTATGATCCTAACTTTGTTAAGGTTTTGTTGCGTCAGCCCTCCCTAATTTCGTTCGTTTTTTTTTTTGTACTTGGACCCTTAGCGCTTTTGATTTTTCGCCGTTGCTTCTTTTAACTGTCTTATATTTATAGCAGAACCCCCAGGCTTCGTGCCTGTCGATACAAAACGCCTTGTGGAATTCGTTTGCTTAAAATGTGCAAGCTGACAGGTGTAGTAGTTACGTTCGACGCGACCATATTGGTCCAGGTGTTAAAGGGGCAACGAAGTACGCAAAGACAGTTTGGCCTACAACGAAAGCTATCCGCGTCTACTACTTTACAAACGTACTACGTGCAACGACAACAGCCATTTTATAAGCTGGAAACTAATAAAAAAGTGCAACGAAGTGTGCCACCAGTGCTGCCCATTTTCCGCACTGCGTCCAGCGATTTATGATGTCACGACGCTTGGGACGTCACAGATTGTGAAAGCGAATTCGCGATATTCATTTAGAAACTAGTTGTGCAGAATATAGACGTGATCGTTAGGTTTCCAAAACGTGTGCTTGCGACACGACTTTTTTATAAATACTTCTGCGATTCCTAACGGAACTGGCGCTGCGTTGTGACGTGGAAAAACAAGTCACAAAGAGGCATCATGGGAAGCACAACAAAAATAAAAAATAAGAAAGTCGTGCACGCTTGAAGGTTTTGCTTCTGAGCATGGGAATGGGCGCGTCTCGACACTGAACTGACGCCGAGAGAGGTATTAAAGGTCTAACCTTTCGGTAGGACAATAATTGATTTCCTTTATTATCTCGTTGACCCGCCGCGTTGGCTCAGTGGCTAAGGCGGTGCGCTGCTGAGCACGAGGTCGCGGGTTCGATTCCCGGGCGTGGGGGCCGCTTTTCTGATGGAGGCGAAAAGCAAAAAACGCCCGTGCGTTCGAGATTTCGGCGCACGTTAAAGATCCCCAGGTGGTCAAAATTAATCCGGAGCCTCCACTACGGCGCGCGTCATCGCCTACGTTGCGTCGGCGCGTTAAACCCCCAATCAGTGAATCTTTATTACCTCGTTTACAGGGTGTCAAGCAATTGCCCAATATAGTCTTAAAGTAACAAGCCTCACCTTTGTTTTTGACAGCGAAGCTGTTTAGCAAATCGTATCCGCAGTTAAAAATACCAAGTATTGCTGAGCGCACGCACGTGAGCGCGGTCTCGTGGTGACCGCCGAGAGTTAACAAAACAAACAAACAAAAAAGGCCTAGCGCTCGTGTTGCTGCCTCGCGACGACCGTGCAGCGTCCCCAGCGCACGTTTGTCAATCCAATCATACCCACTTATCGAGATTGGCCAAGATTGGCAAAAAAAAAAAAAAAAACCCTCCAGCATTTGTCGTATCGTGAAAACACTTTCTCGGAACGAGAAAGACTTCAGCGTTCGCCGTAATAGGGGCAATACTTTCTCGCAGCGTGAAAGAAGATACGCCATAGTGTGCGCCCCTCCAAAGTGTTGTCCAATGATTATCACTACCAAAAAAATGAGAGGAGCTCACACATATAGCAACAATGATGGAGTAAAGGTCGTTGCGGCAGCGAAGAAGCAAATCGGCCGCAATTGTGGACTTAAACCTTCGTGATGGTCGTGAAGGTTGCGTACAACTTCGGTACTGTCAAGTCTTACGCGTTAGTGTGAGCTTCCTTCATTTTTTTACATTTGACTTAACTCGACCCTTCGGCGCTCTCAACGCCGGAGTTTTCGCCCAATGTGGTACATAACGTTTTGACCTTAATATAGAAACCCCCAGCGCCCGCAGACTGCGGTAATGGGAGACGCGCTTCTTTTTTGTCGGAAGTAAACGGAGACCGAGATTGTGAATCGAAACGAATTTCTCCGCAAGCTCAGCTAAGCGCGTTTGCACGACCCGTTTTGTCCTAAAGTGATACTTGCTCATAACGCAGCTGCAGGATACCTAGCTGAGAAATTACTTTCGACACATACCCTCCTCGATAATTTCCGAGGGAACATGCACCGCAAGAAGACATCTTGTTAGCGCTTACAAGCCGCTTGACACTATTGTATACTTTTGGTCTGCTCTTGAGTTCTGGCAGCGGAAGCAACGAAGCAAAAACAAGATAAGTTGAAAGTAATAGCATTTGTATATCACTGTTACAAGTTTTGAAACTAATGATTAGATCCTGCAGTTCGAACACAAATTTTTCAAAAGCTGTTTAATGTCTAGTTAAGGTTATCTTAGTTAATTGTCATTTAAGTTTAAGGTTTAATGTTTAGTTAAGGTTATTAAATACATTATTATGTTGTTTTCGAGGATATATTTCAGGGCTATTGAACGTTTCAATGGCTTTTCTTTAGTTTTAAACAAGAGTAGCAAAAAGCATTGATGCTCAAAAATACTTTTCCGCCCTTTATTACGCTTAGTTGGTCGGCGTACCCGGGAGCTGCAGAGCATGTCTCTGTTCTCTCGCTGCTATGTCTTCTGACCAAGCGTGTCATGAAAAGATATTTTACGGCCCCACTGCGCCATGATTCTTAAAGGTATTCCACAGTTTTCCGCAGAGCTTACAAAAAAGGACATACCCTGAGTGAATAACACAGTGTAACTAAAAACCCGTAACCCAGCGCGTTTAACGAATCTCAAACGTGCCCCAGGTTTGATTACTCCAATCGCTTCTGGATGATTTCCGGGCAGAGCTAGCCACAAGACGACCCGTTTGTGCACGCTTAGCGGTACAACACGCTGGTGATGAATGTAGTCGCGAGAGTGGTAGAATAAATTGCAGCGTAGTGTGGCTAGCCAAACCCAATGTCGGCATTCGCCTCTGGAATAACGCAGTTTCAATCCCTACCGACGCCATCACCCTGAGTGCCTACACCTTGCTCAGTTCGTCGTCCACTCCATTCGTATACATACAGACACAGTGGACATTAAATATGATGATGTCACTGGTGATGATATATTATCAACCCGTTTATGTTCAGTGCAAGACGAAGGCCTCTTTCATCGACTTCTCGCTGCTCCTGCCATATAACTCTAATTTATATGTAAAGTGAGACCAGTCACGTTTGCTCGGGGACGACCGGACGGACAGTACTTTCCATAGAGACATACGGTGACACGGTCCGCGTTAAAACAAGTTTTGAAATGACAACGCAAGTGTTCTGGAACATCTTGCTGTTAATTGTCGTTAGAAGGAGTTTTAAAATGACAAAGAGAAGATTCCTCCTAACATCTTGGTGTTTAGTTCCAAGCAATCATGTATTTAAACTAGAACAACAGAACTGAAAAAAGGGAGAGGGAGAGAGAGGGGGAGAGAGGGAGGGGGAAAGAAAGAAAGACTTCGAATTGTACAGCGGATTACGTGGTCGACAGAAGGAATCGTCTGCGGCACTCGAAAGCGTCCGCGGCCCATACAATCTAACCTCTACAATCGCACGTCCAGAATGGGCATCTCGGATGGATTTGGACCGGACATCCTCGCGGGCACAATACGTCAAGAGAACGAAGAAAAAAGCAAAAGAAAACGAAACTAGGGCCTTTTTTTTACCTCCAGGCGCCCAAGTGACCCCACGCCGCGCATCTCCAATGGCGCCGGCGTTCCGGGTCACCCTACACTGTTCTTCGCGTGACAAGCGGGCGCACGCGACGAAAGCCTCGGTCACCCCCGTGAACTGACCAAATCACCATCACAATATATCGCTCGAGCAGAATGGAAACGGAGAAAAAAAAAGAAAGCAAAATCCACTCTGGCAGAAAAGAATAGTCTTTCTCTTCGTCATTAATTCACACACAGGCCCGACACGGGCGCGTGCAGAGGCGCAGTCTATAGTAGCCAAGGTGAAACGCAAACCGAGGAAAAGCAAGGGGAACAAAGCGAAGCCCTGGGGGGTTCCAATGCCGTCCGCGGCGAAATCCCCCAACATGGATTTAAAGGAGGTCACACTGGACAGCGGACAATAAAACGCAAGCTCGGATTTGACAATGGTCAGTCCGATCCCCACCTCCCCTCAGCCTCGCACTCAACTCCCCGATCCCCCAGTTCTGTCAGAGAAGGAGTATTGGTCAAGCGCAGGCTTACGCCGGCTTTTCAAGGAAGAAAGCAATCAAACACAATGTCGCAGAGGAGAGGGTCAGTAGAGTAAAACGAAAGAAAGAGAGAAATAAAGCGTTGCTAGGGAAGAGTGGGCTGCGGTGGACGGACGGGGGCGGGCAAAAAAAAAAAAAAAAAAGAAGCCCAGTTGGTCCGTGTACTTCACACTAGCACAGAAGCCTCGACACGCGCGCGGGATTGCATTGTTCATTTGGTCGAGCTTTGCTATCCGAGCCTCGAGAGATTTTAAACTTGGAAAACCGAACTAGAGAGAACGAAAAGACAGAAAAAACAAGAATACAACTGGAGTAAGAGAGAGAAAAAAAACTGGGGGCTTGACCCCGAGCTAGGGGATTGTGAAATATACTTCCGCCGCGTGCGCGGTGCTGCCCCGCTTGTGAACTTTTCTACATACCAATTGGTAGGGCGTAACAGCCTGTCTCTGTGTGTGTCTGTGCCCAGCGGTGGTCAGTTGCCGGCGCGTCAGCTTCAATAGAAGCGCCCCTCGGACTCTCCACCCCTCCTGCTCCCTCCTTGTAGTGGCGTCCCGACTGTCGGCACCCTGTTGTACCGGACATCGCCACCTCTGGATGGCCGTATACGGGCCCCGAGGTGTTGACGCAACCGCGACAATAGATCTCGCAGCATCCTCCGAAAAGACGCCGATGAACTCTCCTCCACCGCGGCCTGTTCCCTACTCTCTTATTTTTTTCTTTCTCTCTACCTTTACACGTGGTTCTTACACCTTTTCATTCACAGCGCAAACCAGGAATGCCACAACAGACACAGAAAGCTGCTGCGACTACTTGTGTGAACGTCTTGTCCTTTTTTGACTCGGTGCGCAAACCACAACAAAGGACGCGTGAATGGGGTTAACAAACAAACTTCTCCACGCTGCGTCCAGAAACTTTTCTAAACAACTTTGTCCCTCTGGTCGACCTCAGCTCGTTTGGCGGCCTTTCTCTCGAGGCGGAGAAATATTTCACGATTGGTGTGGACAGGTCGACCGTCTGCTTAGTTGTTGCTCCGCTTTTTTTTTTTCTGCTGGCAGGCAGTCGCGCGGGTCAAGTGCGCCATTTTGAGGGAATCTGCAAGCAGGCGCTGCGTCAAAGCACACGAGTTTTTACGGCTCTCGCGGCCTTCGACGCGGAAGAAAAGGCGAATGTCCAGACACCGAGCAACCGGATGTGGCGTCTACTCGTAACTGTAGCCTCTGACGCCGAGAAGAATTTTACAAATCTTGAAAACGTGACGTTCTTCTCTCAACCGTATCTTAGACGCCAAGAAGAATGGTGCGCGCAGATGCACTCAGTCAAAACTGCAACGCTCAGATTTACTACGATATGGAATAGAATTGAAAATGCTGACATGTTTTTTTTTCAGAGTGATTCATCATCATAATCATATCTATCACCACCACCACCATCATATCTATCTATCATCATCATGATAATCATATCCATCATCACCATCGTCATCATCATTATCATGTTAGTGTCACAGTGCGACGAAGGCCTCCCCCATGTTCCTCGAGGAGCTAGGACGCAACCAGGACATCAAGAACCAGTTGAAACCAGAGATATCCTACGGGCAGCCCGTCAAAGCAGACAGAAGCACCCAAACCACACAAAATGCTCACGCTCCGCGAATCCGCTGTGCTAAGGGAGATTCAGACAAACACGCTACCTACTGTACACCTAACACACCGATTCCAGCGATTACCAGGGGCTACCCCAGCATCTATCATACTCTCTGGACTTGCACACAGAATCCCAAGCTTCCCCCCATATACCAAATCCTACCTCCAAATCACGGAAAAGGAGGCTGGCCGACCCTAGCGCGGGAGTGCAAAGTACACTCATTGAACGCGCAGAGATGGCTATCCCGGGAGCTCCGGACAAGGGGATACTTGTGGAAATAAAGTTACTTTCGTCTTCTTCTTCCGATGCCCTAGTTCACTCTTTGCCTCCAAATTTCCAGATTTTGCCCCTCCATCGAGTTAATGGCCTTCTTCATCTTCCAGCCCTATGTCTCGGTGGCTGCTCTGTTACCCTCATGGTAGACCGTGTTGCCAATTCTCTGCATGACAAGTACGTTATATTGCGTGATAACTGTTGAGGGTGGCCGAGCGGGTACGCCAAGGGACCGCCCTGGCAGAGCCCACAGCGTTGAGAGACGCACACACGCAGGATGCTTCCAGCGGGAGCACAACAACCGGCTCCAGCCGGTAGCAAGCTATCACACCAGTGGGATAGCTTGTACACTGATGATGATGGTCGTCGTGGCGCCATCTATGAGAGACCCGACGCACTACAATAACATACCTCCGGGGGTTCGCCCGAAGGACCCGAATCATCACGGTCACAATAGCGTACATTAATTGTTTATTTGTCTGGTTTCGAAGAAACAAAGTCGGCGCGGTATGCTAGCACTGGCATTTATCCCCGAGCCTGCTAAGACTTCATCCGTACGAACATGTCAGCGGACATAAGCTTCGCTACCTTCACCATAATACAAGGCGGGAGGAACGTCGCTATAGAACTGATATTTATACATTTTTCTTATTTGCCCCTTTCGTGGCTTTGCGTAGGGCGTAAAGGCACTACGGCCTTCATATTTTCGTCCAGCACTGCTTGTATAACAATAAAAACTGACTTCTCAGCACAGCATGTCAAGTATAACAGTGAAGTCAACTCTGAAGGGATGGGGTATAGAACGGTTCACTGGGTACACGGGGTCTTACGGTGAAATTTTATGAAACGCCCTGGGGCCTTTCCACTTCGGTACCAAACTCCTTATATGGCGCCTGAAAAGATGTCTTCCCAGCAATTCACGTGTGTTTATTAGGGAAGCCGACTAAAAGGTCTGGGTGTACAGCTAAGCGGCTTAAGCATTTATCCGACTATTTGTACATACGAGTTCATGTAAAATTTTAACACAAAAATGTTTTATTCCCGGATACACAAAGATTTCACTGATGTCATATCCGTCACGGAAATGACGCCAGTACAACGGAGCAAGCGGCCTGTAAAGGGTGCACCCCTGAACACAGTGTCTTCTTGCGGGGAAGCAACCTTTAGTACTAAAGAGTACTTTATAGTTAGGGTTGTTGGTTTTCGGGTTTTATATTTTAACACGAAAGTGTTTTATGCCGTTATACACCAAGATTTCGCTGACGTCATATCCGTCACGGAAATGACGCCAGTACACCTTTGCCGAAGCGACCCACCAGCAGGACGTCGCTCGCCAAGCACACCCACAAGACAGCCACCGACTCGCAAATTGCAGATTTCGCTGCACATTTCACTTTCGTGTTTTACCGATTCCTATGACAAAGAAATCAACCAGTTTTTTATAGGTCTTTTAAAATAAAACAGTAACGCTAACATTGATAAAACACTGAGATGAAGGGACAACAATGATATGAAGTTGCTTCTGCTTAGTTCGAGTTCGCTCGCAATCTACCCCCATGCCAGAGACGCCGTACGCACGTGGCTAGGAGCGGCAGACAAATCCTCGCGCATAAACGCCAGGGTAATGAAATTAATACCTAATCATGATTCATAGAGCTTGGTCCCATACACACGACGACCGAATGTGGGGCAACGTATGCAGCCAAGACGTAGGTAATGTAACAAGGGTGTCATGAACGCGGACGACTCAACGGTCATCGTCGCAGTCTCTCATTTTCATTTCTGCACATAAGCGTCACAGAGACGCTCATTATGCGTGCGTTGGCACCGCCGCCTCCCATGTTAGGGAGACGTCTTTTTTAGAACTTCCGCGTTGCGCACAATAAGCTCTCGAGCTCGTTAATCATATCTTTTCTTTTCGCTCCTCGAGCGAGAGGGTTGGGACAGGCCGCTGAACAGGCCCGTCGCTTTTATTTCACTCCAAGCAAAAGCCACGAACGTTACCGGCCTCCCACCGCGTACTCCCAGGAGACACTGCGACTTGGCACGGCCCTAAGGGCGGCCGGCATATGATTACAAACACGTTGTTGTTGGGGTCTTCCAAAACAAAAAACAAAGGACAACGAATAGGTGTAAAAATAGACGACGAGGAGGCGGCTCACTGTCTAGGACGTCCCTTCTAAAGCCGGCACGCGCCCGCAACGGCGTAAATATCCAAAAAGGCCAACGCAGACGTCCTCAGAATGCCTGAACCAAAATAACAACCCTCCTTGAAATGACAAACAACTAACAGGGATGACAGCGCGGTACAAAGGGCCGGATAGAAGCCAGGTAAATGGAGGTGTCCCCAAGAAACGGCTAGCACCAATGAGCGTGTCGAAAACAAAACTGTCGTGCATGTATGAGGAGCTAAAGAGGAGTAACTACGTTCCTCCTCTCTTCCGAGTAAGCGTTGAGGACGACAATGAGGACCACACTGTCTTTCTTCCCAGAAGGCGAGGAGGGGGAGCGGTTACTGCGGGTGGCTCATTAGGCGCACAGGTGGCCAGATGGCGCCAGGAGAGGGGACGGAGTGCTCATGGAATGGAATGCGCAGATGTTGAGGCATCCATTCCGCGCAGATGACGCGGGCGAGCCCCCGTCGGAGCAAACCTCACACGAACGTTGAGCTCGTTGAACAGGGAAGCTCTGTTGTTTACTACGCTTCAGGACACACCAGCTAGCAAAAATGGAAAGCCGTATCATTTTCTATCTGTGGGCAAGATCCAATCAAAATAAAACGAGCAAATGTGAATTAGAACTTGAAAATTACGGGGGTGCTTGAAACCTCCTAACAATGTGAAGGCGAAAGCCTAGTTGGACCTCTTGTTGATATGCTGTTAAGTTTCTGTTGAACCTCGTGGCCGCGGACGTCACCACTCGACCAGCCCTCTGAGCAGTCCCTTCCGAAGCTCGTTCCGCTCGCAAGCCATCACCACGAGCCTCCTGCTTGCCTCCGTCGGCACGGTTCCCTCTCAAGGCAGCTTGTATTCAGGGTTTCGGGTAAAAACCGATTTTACGCGATTTTTACGCCCCGAACGTGTTTCAGGAGAATCGGGTTAAACCCGATGGCTCCCAGAATCTAGCTAGAGCAAGCTGTGAAGTCGAGAGAACCTTGTCCGAGCTGATATACGTTAAACAATCCGGACAGGTCTCGAACGGAGACCGACATGTTGCGATTGCATGACGATAATGTGTGTAAACAAGGATGTGTAAAAATCAATGACCCGCTTTTCGTTAATAAAATGCTTCGTGCCTCGGAAGTGGCCAATGCTCTTTACTGTCATCATAACTGATTATTTTTCCAAACAAACGGCAATTGTCGGAGAGCATTTGCTAGCTAGAAAACCCTGATTACCAGCTTGAAAGAAACACCAATTTTAACGCAATAGAGAAGCTAGTGACACCTCCTGATGAAGCAAACCGAGTTTATTAAATAGGACATCTATAGATTTGACCTGAAAAAAAAAACCCCGAATTTCGGAACGTTGTAAGAAAAAACCCGATTTCTCCCCCATTATCAGGTTAAAAACCAGCACCCGATTTTAACCCCCGATTTTTGTTTTCGTTTTCGGGATAAAACGCGAAAAGAACCACCCTACTCGTATTGCACGTGCTGCCACGGCCTACCCTCCTTTGAGCTGCTGTTTCCCTTTCCCGGAACGCGCTCCCATTTTTTTTGCACCATTCTGTGTATTTTACAACGATTTTCGGTACCTAACGCGTTCCATAAAAGACCAAGGCTTTCACCCTAAAACATCGCGAGTAGCATTCGCACTGGCATCTTGATGGCGGCTTAGAAGAAAGTTGTCGGGTAGAAAGGAAATTGGGAGTTTGCCCATGTTAGTGCGAACAGCGAATGTAGCGACGGTAGCCAGCACGGCACGTCGTTGTGCTATTGGGATGAAACGGTTATGCCTGTTTTACTGCGGACGAGCCAAAGTAAAACTATCTTCGATAAAGAAGAAAGCCTGCTTGCATGGTCATCGCTTTCCCGCTATTCTGCTGATGTGATTGTGGTCGGGAAACGAGGATGGAAATTCATCCAAAATAACAAAAAAATCCAAGAAAACACGCCACCAAGCTAAGGCCTAAACAGAGCGTGTTTAGACAATCGCATGTCCAAGATAAGGTGACAGGGGAAGCTTCATTCTTATCTAAACGGTGCTGTCCACACACTGGCTATACTTCCCTCGGCATAAGAGACAGCAAGAACAACGTACAAGTCCACCTGAGAGGCTAATTCGCTGAATAAAAACGCGCATTGCATTCACGTTACTTGAAACTCGGTGAGTGAAGATTTATTTTAGATGCAAAGCATCTCTTGCTGTCGGCTCTGTCGTCCGTGGTCCGTCCGCAACTCTCCCCCTCTCCCCACTAGCTGTGCGATAACGCGCGCACTGCTCCTCCTCTCCTCCTCTCCACGCCAGCTGTGCGATAGCGCCGTACTCTGCTGCGCGATAAGCGCGCATGCGCGTCTCCTCTCTCATCTCCTCCTCTCCACTCCATCTGCTCTATATAATAAGCCCGGTCCGCGCGCCGCTCCCTCAGTTGCTGCTTCGGTTGAGTCACGCTGCGCCGTCCGGAGTTCGGTCATTTTCCGTTATTTGGATACCCAATCTCGTGAACGTTTCGGAACCTCCGAGATGCTTCGCGTCAACTCAGCGTTCACTCGCAGGAAGGTGGTGTCATTTTTTACTTGAAATTGATTTTTCTTGGGGGAATCCTGCAGACTACTTTGAAATGTGACAGCGTATAGTTGTCAGGCACTTTCTTCCCAAGTGTGGCCCCACCCTAATAAACTTTCGCCTGATCAGCCACGGTGGCTTAGGACTTAGTGACTAAAGCGTTGCGCAGCTGAGCCCAAGGAGGCGGGTAAAATTCCGGCCGTCGTAGCCGCTGTTCAAGTGGAGGCGAAAAGCGGAAACGCACCGGCCGTGGCGGCTCAGTGGCTAAAGCCCGTTCTACATGTGGCGAATTTCGCCTGCGAATTCGCAGTTGCAGCGCCGCCCGTGCGGCAAAACAATTTATTTTCTTATTTTCACTTTTGCGACATATTGCCAAATGCTAAGCGGCGTTCACAAGAGAAGTTCGACTCTTCCAAACATTCGGAAATCCGCCACAGCAACGAGAATAGATCGTTTTGGTTCACGAGCGGCGCCGCAGCTGCGAATTCGCAAGCGAAATTCGCCCCATGTAGAACGGGCTTAAGGCGTTGTGCTTCCGAGCGCAAGGATGCGGGTTCGATTCCCGGCCGCGGTGGCCGCTTTTCTGATAAGCGTAAACACCCTTGTGTTCGAGATTTCGGCGCACGTTAAAGATCCCTAGGCGGTCAAAATTAATCCGGAGGCCTCCACTAGGCGCGCCTCACATCGCCTGTGTAGCGTCGGTGCGTTAAACCCCACAATCAATCAACCAATCAAAGCGGGAACGCCCGTGTGGCGAGGATCACGGCATGTTAAAGAAGTGGTCAAAATTAAACCGGGGCTCACCACACCGCGCGCTACAGCGCGCGTCAAACACTAAAATTTAAATTTTGAAAAACTTTCGCCGCACGCCACGCTGCTTAAATGGTAATTGCCGTGACGTCATCGCATCGCTGAACTCGATCCTTCTTTCTTTCCGGGTTCCCACCATTATCTACCGCGCATCTAATCACGTTATACACGCCTGTCGCGACTGGCCGATGACTGTCGGCACGCTATCTCAGTCGATAAGACGTCGCGCTGTTGACCCAATACTAAAGTCGAGCAATTTTATGCGACATTGCTGAATAGTCGATGCTGACATAATTCGGTTCGGTTAACGCCACCTGGGATGATTTCATTCAAAGAAAAATAAAACGTAAAAGTGTCCCTGCGCCGCCGCAGTTTCGGCACACGTTACATTTCCCAGGCGTTCTAAATTAATCTGTAGCCATCCACTATTACGTGCACCTGACAGCGAAGATTTAGATTCTGCGAATTAAGCCTTAATAAAACGGGAACGTAATGCTAGATACCACAGATCCCTGAGTTCGGATAGATATAGTTTGATAAATGATTTGTTTGCCGACGATACGTTCACAAATATCGGCTAAGACAGGTTCAACAAGTCAAGGATTAGCTCTTAGTACCCATCAAAATAGATTGCACCGCTAATGCGCGCATAATCGGTTGATGCGTGACAACTTGATTAGTTTCGAGTTGCTCCAAACTTTTTTAAAACGCGATAGGATTCCTTGAAATAGGCAAATTCTCCCATTTTGGTTGGTTTTTTACAAGAATAAAAAAATTTAACATCCACAGAAAATTTCCCATGTGAACTGGGCCAAATCGAAAAAACGTTTTCTGCGTAGAAAAGAGGTGCACTAACGATTGAGCCACGCACTGAACTTAAGCGGAGGAGTTCAAAATGACCGGCGCTCGTCCTGACTTGTAAGGCACCTCAGACGTAAGCGTCGACCGTGACGGTGCAGAATGCCGTACCGCACAGAGGCAGTTGTGACCAGGTCTTGCGACAAAAAGCTACTCGTGTCACACAGAGGCGGATGTTTGCATAGCGTCGCTTTTGTATCCACCAAGCCGATAATTTGAAACTCATCCCCCATTTTCAGAGAGCGTACGAAATACAAAATCTCCAACCGAATAAAGAAATAAGGGGCGCTACTGGGTAGAGGCAGAAGTGGGTCTTTCGTCTTCTTTCGCAGCGAGGCAAGCAGAAACGTGGTCAGTTTCTTTTTTTCTCTCTCTCCCGTAAGTCCTGCATCCGGCTTCTTACTTAACTCTCCCCAAAATAGGACAACGGCGGCCCACCCTACGACACGTTTTGCTTCTTCCCAACCAAAAGAAATATCGGCAGCGACAGCTGACGTGACACGCCGCGTGCACTGCGGAGGAGCAAATGCCCACAAGCGACCGACGTTTACATTCCGAGGCGCAAACGAACGAAAAAATGAGCGCTCCCACCGCTTAGAAGAACGGAAAATGACTGACAAAAAATGACGGCGCTCCCGTAACTTCGCTGGCAAAAATTTCTCCGCTGACAAAGGCGAGGTAGTCTTCTTCGCCGGCGTGCGGCACACGACGCGAGCTGCGCGCAAGCGAAACGGGGCGCGTGGACGGCGGGCGCGGCGGCGTGCAGCAGCTCCACGGTGGCGAGCCCGAGGAATGTCGGGCCCGTTCCGTCGGGGCCGGCTAGCTCCAGCTGCTCCGCAGCATCCGCGCACCACGCTTCCTCCCACCGGAGGATGGAGGATGCCTGCTCTTGCGCTTCCTTCTCCTCCTCTTCGCGGGGGCCTAAAAATAAGCGCCAAAAACGCGCTTCTTACGTCGTCCTTCTGTTTCCCGGATTTGAGAAGGTCCGCTCTGCACGTATACGGGGGAGCGAGGGAGCGGGAAGGCGCCCAGTTTTGGGACCACGTGACTTTATCTTTCTGTGATGTGATGTGTTGTGAGCTCGTCGCTCCCCGGTGTCGCCCTTGTGGGCTGTGCTTTCAAGCCTTGTCGCGCATTTTTCTTTTTATTTTTGGTGGTCGCCGTGCGGCCCTTACTAGCGTTCATCGTGACAGCCGCTGTTTGAGATTGAATCGCACGGGCTTCAGCGATAAACTTTGTATAGAGAAAACCTTCGTTAGAACGAAGTCCTCGGAACAGAAAAATGGATTCGTTATAAGCGTTATTTCGTTAAAATCAGGAATGATTTAATCTCCATGCGCTATAGTGGGTATTAGGAATCCTTCGAACAAAACAATTTCACTGCAGCGAGCGTTTAATAATATTACGCACGCTGCTGTATCCCACACTTTTCGAGAAGGAACCATTTTTAAGCGCACACGCTCCCGTCGGGTGCCTCTCTCGTCGCGTTTGAACTTGCTTTTGTTAACGCAAGCTTTGTGTACAATCGGGTTAATAATGCGGGCTGTTTGTGTGCTTTAACTGTGTTTCTCGCGTCAGAACTTCCAGGCGAAAGAGCGATTGACTATTGAAGCACATTTTTCACACTTCAGGTGATTAGTCTTGAACTTAACTTTCGCCAGTAGGACGCCGCACTCGGCGGCAAACGTTGCACGCGGTTATTCGATTCGTGCTTAGTTCGTCAAACGACGTGGACGTGACCATTCACATTACGTGAGCATGCACTGAGTAACTAATTTGCCTAGTGCGCTATTTAACGGGCCACATTCACGAACCGATTTTTATGGGCGAAGCCACTTCGGGTCTCAGGCTGCTTGCGTCTCATGTCCTCGTCGTAAGCGTCGTCTCATGTAGCCACGGTACTATACTCGTTTACGCCTCGCGCTAGAACGTAACGCGTACCGGGACACTCGGTTACGTCTCGCGCTGGAACACGTCGTAACGCGTACTAAAAAAAACACCGGGACATTCGTTTACGCCTCGCGCTAGAACGCTTCGTGCTTAAAAGACACGAAACTTTTACAGCAAAGCTCTATACCTCTATCCCCGACGGTTTCATCTCCGTGGGCAAAAACGCCAAGGCGCCAAGAATATACTTATACACTGCATGCTTCGCCCTCCCCAGGTTTCAAGTTAGTCGAAATGGCCCGGAATTTCATTTTCCTCCGTCAAAAGTCATTCCCTTAATGCATCCTAATCTAACAGTCACACACCAACATTTTTTTGTACGCGCGTTACGGCTTCGCGTACGGTATAGCGCCCAGCGCCCTGCTAACCCCCGGAATCACGGACGACATCCTCCCGCGCTGTTCCGCTCTGGCGAAGAACTGCTCGGCAAGGAGCAGACCTAACTCGCGCACGCAGCAGATGCCGCGTTTCCCCCTTCGCGTAAACGAGTGAGAAGAATTCACCGCATTTTGTAACCCGCCATCAACGCCCCACTCTAATCCCCTGCTTTCCCTCCAGCACACTCGTACGCTCCCGTGCCACTTAGCCCCCCTTTCTTGTTCTCCAAGGACTTCTGCAGAAGTTCACGGACGCGCGTCGCGCCATCTGGGGCCACAAATGAATCGCCGCCTCTTGTGCCCGTCTGCACGCGACCCCTGTCTCAAGCGCCGCGGCGAGAGTACGCTACTATTATACACGTGCACGACGCCGAAACCCCGAGAGCGCGCGACGACGTTTTGGATAACAGTTTGCGCAAACTCGAGGATTTCTGACAGCCAGGAACGGAAGGAAACGTCATATCTAGGGACAGGATGCGGGCCTCCTCAGTGGTGGGGCGGAACCTGCGCGGTGAGCTAGGTCACCCCCCCTCTCGTAGCAGCGTACTCCTGCTGGCCGAAAAAGAAAAAAATACGCTTAGAATCTCAGCCGGGAAAGTGAGCTTCGCGGACGGCGTCCTTCTTTTAGTACGTTGCCCGTCGTAATAACGTCCTCCCAGTTATCTCAGAGTATGTCACCTCGTTGGGCAGAACGAGCTCACACGCACGTAGGTACAATGGTAGTTGGTCCTGTTAGCTTTCCGTGCTAGCGGCGGGCCTTGTATATGCACGTGCGTTTTGTGGTTGCGGTTTGTACGTTTCTGCGCTAGTGCCACATCTCCTTAAGAAGAAAGTTGACAATGTTGGCGCATGCGATTGGTTAACGTGCCAGTGTTCGCTCCTTGTCAAGTTATGAGTCACTAGAGAGAAAACGACGACGTGGACCTCGAGTATTGTTGGAAGTATTTTTCGACTGATTTCGCTGAGGACAAGATGCAAAGCACTGAACGATTGCACCTGTATAAATGGTTAATTCAGGATTAAAAACATAAAAAGTATTTTACTGACATTTCGACTGGAGGACCATTATCAAAGTAACGTACAACCTAGAAACACGAACGCGAATATATATATATATATATATAATATATAATATATATATAATATATATAATATATATATATTAACGCGAAGCTTGAGGAACAGCTGCAAGCGCGGTCAGTGGCCAATCCACTACAGAGCGAAGAGAACGGCGCCGACTGGAAGAGGAAGAAGAACGGGAGCGCGTCCTAGTAGAGAATAAAGATGGCGTCGTGAAAATCGGACGTCCGTACAATATATATATATAATATATATATATATATATTATATATATATATATATATATATAATTGGCGTTATTAAGGAGAAAGCTTCGTAATGCAACTCCTGCAATGAAACTAACTGCCTATAAATCTCTTATAAGACCAGCCCTAGAATATGCAGATATCATTTGGGATCCATATCAAAAATATCTGGTTAAGAAAATAGAACGGATTCAAAACTTGGCAGTTCGGTTCATTTTTTCAGATTATTCTAGGCATACCAGCGTAACAAATCTGCTGAACA
Organism: Haemaphysalis longicornis; assembly: GCA_013339765.2. Lineage (NCBI taxonomy): Eukaryota > Metazoa > Arthropoda > Arachnida > Ixodida > Ixodidae > Haemaphysalis > Haemaphysalis longicornis. The sequence continues at coordinate 78,651,867 of CM023456.1, read as the reverse complement.
AAGCCCAGCTTCCCTCACTCGCACGCCGCCGAATAACTTCGAAACTAAAATTTTTATATCTTCTTTATCATGACCGTTTTAAAAGTTCACTAGGCGATTACCTCCTTGAACCTTTTAAACATTCCTCACGAACAAACCATAAAAAGTGCTTCGACAACCTATTAGTCACAACAATGCTCATAAATACTCTGTTTTTCCCTCCTCTCTTTCTTACTGGAACCGATTTCCGGCAAGTGCTTTAAACTGTGAGACCGTGCAATCATTTAATGATCATATTCAGGATTTGGAATTTGTATAAAATATAAAACTCATTGGTATTTGTTTCTGGAAAACAGAAATCAAGCTGTTAATTATTGTCTTTATTACCTTTGTTTCTTTATCTTAATAATGTCATGAATGTTTTTTTTTCCTTTATATATTTGTGCCTCTCCGTGTGACCATGATGTATGTATTACTTCAGTGTATTTTGTTGTACCACTCCTGCTTGGACCGCCAAGGTCTGCAGTATATTCAATAAAAAATTATATATATATAATATATATAATATATATATATATATATATATATATATGATTATTATATATATATATATATAGTCGACTGACAGTTCCCGTTGGGAGCCAACCGTTCGAAGTTACGCCTGGGCTATAAGGCGCGCGCGCAGTAGTGGAGGTCTCCAGTTTAATTTAGATCCCCCGGTGATCGTTACCGTGCGCCGAAATCTCGGCACACGGGCGTTTTTGCTTTCCGCCTCCATCAGAAAAGCAGCCGCGACCAGAAATCGAACCCGCGTCCTTGGGCTCGGCAGCACAACGCTTAGCCGGTGAGCCACCGCGGCCGATCAGCTCTGTAAGATGGAGCGGCGTGCCCCCCAATAGCGAGCAGTGCGTCGCCGCCAGCACCGACCTGGTGGACGAAGACGTCGGGGCCGCCGTCGTACGGGGTGATGAAGCCCCATCCCTTGGCCACGTTGAACCACTTGCACTTGCCCTTGCGCCGGACGTCCTCCGCGTCGCCGCCGCCGCCGCCGCCGCCGCCGCTGGGGGACGACCCGCTCCCGACTCCGGCGTCTCCTCCTCCTGCGACGGCCACGGGCAGCTTAGCATCGTGTCCCCCGCTTCGATTTGATAACCATAATCTCATGAGCGACTGTCAGGCCCCAGGGCAGAGCACCGATTTTGACGGGTCGCAAACAGCGGAAGGATCTGATTCAGACCCTCTGGCGCTTTTTTTTTTTTTTTTTTCCACAACCCGCATCAACCGTTGCTTCCTAGTTCTTACAACGTGTAAACTGAACACCGTAGTGAGCCGACAGCGGGTGTTCTTGCCGGCCGAACAATACCAATACGCATCTCGCGTCTGTCCATGCTAATTCTTTATGTAGGACTGTCCGTCGAAACGCTATTCGTAATAGGACAACCCATAGTCAGGTAATTCGTCGCATAGGGCAATTCGTAATAGGGCAATTTGTCGAGCTGACGCTTCGTCGCATTGACAAATGTGTTAAGAGAACTGTGAACTCGGCTAGTTGGTACTGGTTCACTCTACTACTGCGCGAAACAACAGAATGGGGAAAAGACACATCACAAGAACAGTGCAGTCTAACAACACAGTTTTATAGAGGAAGCAAGTAAAGTATAATAAAAGGTCAATTCTTCGTGCCTGCCCAGAATGAGCGCGTCGTATACTTTTAAAAAACCTGAAAAATTTGGCAAACGACGTTTCTCATGCATCGACGCAAGTAGTACCTCATGAGACACTCTTATTCCTCTTATCCAAAATAAACCAGAACTATCTCGCTGTTATCGAGTATATTTTCACGTAGCCAGTAACGACGCAGGGTTCTTCAATGAATACAGCGTTTTGGAGCGATATTGTGCTCCGCAAAAGAACTCAGAGAATACACAAGCGTCGAAAAAGCAGTCAACAAAGTGACGTCCACAAACGATCGACGGCGAATCGAATGCCACGGCGTTTCCTCTGCACGAATTTATCTATAGTGCTCACGTTACTACAAACATCTAGTATATTGATCAGGAACGATTTAGATTAAACACGAACATGCCCTGTAGATGTTTTTCTCAGTCACTATGTTCACAGTGCAAAAAATCCTTCGCAAACCAGCCTTTCCCGCCCCTTTCAGTCCTGATGGCTTCCATAGCGAATGCGAAAAAAAGAACAACGCGCTAGACCAGTTATCTGATAGCATTTGGCTGGTGAACTTTATCCTGTAGGCTGTTAAAGTTCGTTCTGTAAACTGAAGGCTCAATGAACAACCAACTTTTGGTCTTGAGTGATAAGATTTGCCCGGCGAACACGCAGCCTCTCATTCACTGTGAGAATCAAGGTGGATTGATTATTTCTTAGAGGCGTCTGAACTTTATCTTTTACAGATACACGTTTGAAGACCCCTTCTTCGAACAGTCCGTTGTGTTTTAAGCCCTGAAAGTCAATAAAGGTTTTCTTTCTGAACTACCGGATGTACTAGCGATGATATGACGAACTGCCCCACACGCGACAAATTGTCCTCCTACGAACTGCCTTATTACGAATTGTCTTTCGACGAACGGTCGGAAGCTCCTAACGTTTATGGGCACAGAGGTGACGCACCATGCAGCTACATCTGGATGTCGGCCTGCTCCGTGTTGGCCCCGCCGAAAAAAAATATGGTCTCAAAAAAGAAACTTCCCTGCTGCTACGATGAATGGCAATGCCTCAGTAATTAAACAGCCTTAACATAGACAACCTCGACTCGCTGTTATAACGGATGTTGTTAGTGTGACGTTTCGCTACAGCACCGAAAAAGTTATGCGCCATATATCACGCAATATGGGAACAGCAGGGTTTTTCTTGCGTCGAGCTCCGTAGGGATTTAGCTCTGGAAGTAATCGCATGACCTTGTTCTTGACATACGACTGTTGGTATAGTGCGTGAACCTCAACGGCGGAAGCTCCTTTAAAGGAAACGAATGGACTGCGCAAGCGAACCGCACATGGTATTGACGCACGCACGAGCGTCAGATGTAAGTGCAGATGTAAGTCGGGAGATGTAAGTTCAGACATAAGTTCATGACGAATAAAGACGCTGAGCATAGAAAATTCAGGCATTAGCTTTTGTGAGGAGTCTGGAACAAGATTTATGGCGAGGTAGGTTACGTGCGGATATCACATTCCCTCATGGGATCTCGATTATAGCTCCAAATTTTGACGCTAGCAGCGTTACTTTCGATGGTTCAAGAGAAAGGCCGATGGTGAAAAGATCACTGGTAATTTCAAAACGGTGCGGCATGTCCTAGCCGCCAACGAAGTGATGTCCTGTATACGCCGTTCGAATAACAGAAAATATGTGTAAAGCCCATGGGTGTCCAAGCACGTGAAAAAAATTATTGAAAAGCCAGTAGGGTGTTTCCAAGTCGAGCTGGAACGAGGAGTTTCACATGCACAGCCATGCCTGTATTCTGTTTTTACGCATTTTTCTTTCTGCGGAACTGTATTGATTGATTGATTGATTGATTGATTGATTGATTGATTGATTGATTGATTGATTGATTGATTGATTGATTGATTGATTGATTGGACTAGGGTTTAACGCGCCGACGCAACGCAGGCGATGAGGCGCGCCGTAGTGGAGGGCTCCGGATTAATTTTGACCACCTGGGGATCTTTAACGTGCGCCGAAATCTCCAACACACGGGCGTTTTCGCTTTTCGCCTCCATCAGAAAAGCGGCCGCTTCAGCTGTAAAGATGCACAGGAACTTAGATGTGGTGTTTCACGTGTTGTAAAGACACCTACAGCCTAGGAGGCATGCCACCGTGGATGGCAAATTGATTTATGCCTGCCTCCTGGACTTCCTCAACGTTCGCCAAAAATAAGTACATCAGTAATTATTGCTTTAATACCTGAGCCTCACGTGTTACTTGGTTCTGTTGTAGTAAAAGCGTGGCTTCAGCGGAACCGTATCATGAAACAGGGTGGCCGGAACATTCCGGCAAAATATTTCCCGGTGGACGATTAAAAAAATGGTCCGAAGGGCGATACAAAAAAGGCCTTCGGGACTTCATATTTTCATACAAAACTTCCAATATTATCTTTTAAAGAAGTGTTCCACGCAAGGCGTTGGTATAAAGTAGTAAACTCTACTTTGAATGGTCACGATGTGTAGCTTGATCCTATAGCTTGATCTGCTATACGGTGTATAGCAGACTATACAGAGAACCAAGAAAAAAAGGACAGATATTTACAAATGCGCCCCGAGTGAGTGCTTTCTAAAGATCAAAGGGACTGCTTATGCCACAGAAGCGTCTTTGACAAGTGCATGGAGATTTAGTGACGAAGCACAACATTTAAAAACCGATGATTCAATCTTGTCCTCGTGTACGTCGTCCTCGGCTGTGAGCTTCACAAAAGCTATTTGAAGGTCAATAAACCACGTTCTAAGTGACGCACGACTAGCTGGGACAAGGCGCGAAGACCTCTCCTGGACTTAAAGGGACACTAAAGCGTTCAAGCAAGATGGCCTATATCGGTGGATTTTTTAAAGAAAAGTTCCTCAGCCAAATAGTCCACGGCTGTACGATTTCCTCAAAAGACTTTTCTCTCTTTCTCGGCGTGGGAATTGTCTGCGCCGCCATTCAAGAATGACCTCATTCAAGCGGTATCGGGACTATTGACCGGCTTCGTTTCAGTTTCCGCAGTAAACGCATTCCCCAGCCACCTTAAAGAAATCGCAACACAGGCAAAGTGGAAACTGGAAGACGTACCGTAAAGTTCTGAAAGAACGCCCACCCAAAGTACAGAGATACCAAGGAAAAAATACCGGATGGGCGATCTTTCGGGTCAGGTGCGAAATACTACAAAAATGCGGCCGCATCGTCAACCAAAACTGCGGAGATATAAAGAAATAATACGATATAGGCGAGCTTTCGGGTCAGGTGTGGAAAGGACGAATGAGTGACCGCATCAACATATGAGTAGATGATTCGCGTTTGTTTTGTTCGCTTATCGGCGCTAAAGCCATCGATTTTAGGGGTGGGTGGTCCTTAGGGTCTTTTAGTAAATAGAATATTTCATGGGTGGGCGATGTTTAGGGGGTGGGCGTTCTCTCGGAACTTTACGGCATCTCTGCTGCCACGAGCAAAGCACGCAATGCCGCTCTGTGCTAGCCATAACTGTAGCTTTCTTTAGCAGTGTTTCCTGGAACGAAGAAAAAATTTAAAGCGTTTATCTGCAGTGCTGCAGGGTTCATTTTAAAAAATCCATTCAGTTTACTCATACACAGCACAGTAAGCGTTGTATGACATCAGGTCCGTGCTTGACACCCGAATCCTATGATGGTGCCAAAGGCACGAGTACGGCATCAGTTTTCGCCGACATGCGGAACCACGTGGTGAGTATAGCGGGCACGCTTATATAGCCACGTGCCCCTCCATGGCTTACTCAACTAGCGCCCAGCACGTGAGCTCCAGATGCGCCCCTCTGTATACAATGTAGGCCTCGTGAAAGCGCCTCCCTCGAAAACCCTCTGCCTCGCGTCACCTTATACGGGACGGAAAGAAAGCGCTATTAAACGTCTCCAGTCACAGTGGAATTCTCAGCGACGGCGCCGGAGATACCGCGACACGTGCGTATGACTCGAGGCAAAATTTAGACAGCGTTATTACGATCACGCGCAAGTGTGACTCACACAGTCAAGATCAAAGACGAAGCAGTCGAATAAATGCGTCAACATCTGGCCGCCGCCACACCAATGTGTGCTGTGAATAACGGCGCGTCGAAGCAAGAGGCAAACGTGACGTTTTCACCCATTTTATTACGGTTGAAGCCCCTTAGGAGCTCGGGCTGTTGGCGTCTAATGTCGTCGTCGTAACCGTCGTCTCGTGTAGTCACGGTACTAAAACACCGGTACACTCGTTTACGCCCCGCGCTATAACGTAAAGCGTACCTCAACAAAACCGGGACACTCGCGTACGCCTCGCGCTGGAGCGCTTCGTAACGCGTACTAAAAGAACACACCGGAACACCCGTTTTACGCCTCGCGCTAGAACGCTTCGTGCTTCAAAGACACGAGACTTCCAGCAAAGCTGTATACATCTACCCCCAAACGGTTTCATCTTCGTTGGCAAAAATGCCAAAACGCCAAGAATACACTTATAGACTGCCTGCTTTTATTTCTTGATGTTGGTGCGCAGAGCTCAAGGATGATATTTATCGCCGCAAACGAGGCATGCACCTACGTGAAATAATCGGAGCACCCGAAATGTAAAAGCGAACACGACTTTTCATAACCTGTCTAAGAGGGAGCGAGCTAACCTTTAAATAGCGGTAAAAAAGGACCCCGATATGGTTAGCACTGACCCCAACCACGAGAGAGAAATCCGACGCAGAATAGGTATGGTTTAGGGAGCACCCGGCAGACACTCCCAAATAATGAAAAGTACGTAGCGTACTTTTCATTATTTGGGAGTGTCTGCCGGGTGCTCCCCAAACTCTGTCACTCAAAAGAAAAATCTACAACCAGTGCATAGTGCCAGTGATCACATACGGAGCGGCAACTTGGCGCCCTACTAAACAACCAGAAATCAAACTTAGGTTGGCTCAATGTGCCATGGAACGAATAATGTTATCAATAACATTCAGGGACAGAAAACGAGCTAGCTGGATCAGAGATATAATCGTTAAAACAATCCTGTCATAGTTCAAATAGAGAAAAAGAAATGGACTTGGGCTGGCCATGTAATGAGACAAATAGCCAGCCGGTGGGCAATTATGGTAACAGAGTGGATACCAAGAGATGGGTATAGAAGAAGGGGAAGGCCATAAATTCGATGGAGGGATGAAATAAAAGAATTCGGGGTAAACTGTGGACTCGAGCAGCGCAGGACAGGAGCGGTTGGAGGTCAATGGGAGAGGCCTTCGTCAGTGGACCTGAGTAGGCTGATGATGATGACGACGACGACGATGATGATGATGACAGTTCTAGTAAGTGTCAAAACGCTAAGGTACTGATTTGTGTTTGAGAAAGAATCGTAAGTAGAGATAGTGGACGCACACTTTCGTATATCTGTCACGCACACCGGTAAGTTACATAGAGCACAGAAACATTTCAAATCATATCAAATCGTGTTAATTGTTAAGGTAGGGGGAGAGATACAATTAATGTTTTATTTCGTTTCGTTACAAAGGAAAACGACTTTGCAATGGAACCAACCAGCCCACTAGAAACACAGTCACATATGTACCGGTAAATTTAATACGTGGTGATCATCCACGAGAGCCCGATGAAAAGGCCGTGACACATTGAGCTCGTCTAAAACGGTGGATAATCTGTCCACTTCCGGGTGCGCTCTCATTAATATATTGGACTTCATTCATTCTTCATCAGGACATTAGGGGCAGAAGACGGATCAACGTCACCGTAAATACAATGGATAAAATTTGTGCCCTTCTCCAAGAGAGCGACAGGGATTGAAGGAGCAGGATCCCGAGGCAATGATATTCGCGCGTCATGCGTACGGGACCGTAACACTCGCCGGAATAATGTATAAGGTTTTAATCCACGCTGAAGAACACCAGCGAACTTAAAAGGACCATACGACGACATACAACTTTGCTTGATACGAAAGATTCGCCCGCCCCCGTCCACACCCCACGCGCCACTACCAACACAGGTGCACTTTAGAGAAGACGCGCTTCGAATGCGAAAGTTTGGTGGAACTTAAAAAAGAGATCCCTTAACTACCACATTGTATTTGCGTCTCTTTTTACGTGAGCCCGAGGACGCGGGTTCGATTCCCGGCCGTGGCGGCCGCTTTTCTGGTGGAGGCGGAGAAGCGAAAATGCCCGTGTGTTTGAGATTTCGGCACACGTTAAAGATTCCCAGGTGGTCAAAATCAATCCGGAGCCCTGCACTACGGCGCACCTCATCGCCTGCGTTGCGGCAACGCGTTGAACCTCATATTCAATCAATTCAGAACTCTTTCTTCGCTCTCGTTTCTTCGTCTTTCGGTACGCATTACTTCAAGTGGCTCCTTTACTGCACATCCGTTTAATCGCTTCTTACTTCGCTTTCGTTTCGTTGTCTTACATCAGCAAGAAGACTGGTAACACGAGACACAGATTACACAGAATCAGAGTTCTGCGCGGTCAAGACGCACCTGTCAGCGCTGAACACACAGTGAGAATTAAAGACAAACGGTATCGTCCGCCCCGTGCGTCTTCCCTGTGCACTCTGTATCCGTCGCTAACATACATTATTTAGTACTATGAAGCAACTAGCCCAGCAACAAGCCCTATTAAACGCATTTTTACGCACATTCAACTTTACACGCCTTCATATTCAAAGCGTCTGCGGGTTGGTATTCAGACAACGCTCTTTCCAAGCACCATATTTTTGGGCACAGCGTTTTGCAAAACGGTATTTTGTCGCTCAACACACACAAAGAAAGGAACCTGTACCAAGGTTCCCAAAGTTGTTCACACCTGAGAGATATCGTACGTAAGAACAGTTTGTGATTGGCCGCTGGTGCGTATGCACCACTCTCCGCGAAAAGTGATATCATAGCCAACGAATCAGCAATAATAGTGCTAATAATGAATTCCTCCCGGAATCTTTTAAGTATGGACATCTTCTTAAATCGTGGAGCAGATGTATTGGGGCGAACTCTTCGGTACGAGAATCTGACCACGTGGGGTGAAGCAAGTGGGCTGTGAAGTGGTTTTTAACGCGACGGCTACAAATCGTCCACTGAGAAAAAATTCCGGCGGCAGGCTATGCGTAGGCACAGGGAGTCGCGAAACGGCTGCTCCGTGTTTCTGGGGAGCGTTCCACAGCGCGAGTGTAAACTCGGAAGTATCGATAGGTGGCCGTTCACGGCTGTACACTGCAGACCAAGGGAACGAAAGACCACAGCCGAACGAGCGAAGACACAAACAGCAATATTGACCATCATCGTCAACTGTCCCAGTACATGGCGGCAAGAGCGAGCAGCGTAGAGACAGATCGAAGCCACTCGAAAGCGTTCATGCGGATCGCAGGGCAAAGCGTCTCAAGCGGCAAGGTTACGAAGCTCTTTGACAGCGAGGGGTCTCGAGCGTTCAACTGGACATTAATGCTTTCCCATTCACAACCCATAATAAGTGCTTAAATGTGCTCGCAGTTTTATTTTAGTTTAATTTGTGGCTGAAACATGCAGTTACATACTTCGCGGTTTAGTAAAACCCTGTAGCCTCAGGTCCCCCCCCCCCCCCCCTTATCTCATTTTTTTTGTATAACCTGTGAAGAACCGAGAATCCAACGTCACTCTGAAGTAATAATATTTCACCGTCGTTTACGGCATAGAACTACGTTCAATATGCAACTATTATAGTCAACCTTGGTTTATATAGACAACTATAGAAATATATAGACTACAGAACTATTGCCATTACCTATAGAATTGCCGTCAACGTCATTCCGTAGTTGCTAATATCTCCCCCGTAGTTTAAGAGAGAACACACACACGCACATGAGGCGCCCTTCGCGGCCACTTCGCGAACTACGACAGTGATTTTGACGCTTTCTCAGCCTTCGGAATTTTCATTCTCACCTATTTCTTGGATTATATTGACTGTTTACTTCTTCACGCACAGCTTACGCGGGTTAACCATGCCCGCATTCTGCTAACTGCCGGCCTGTGATCACTGCTTGGCGTCACCAAACAGGCGACAGGACTGGTGCAAAGAAGAAAAAACGGATCCTTTTTTCTCAGAATAGAATGGGTGAAATCTGCCGCGATAGTGTGGGCCATACCCCCTCAAAGCTTTTTCCTCATAAAGTGATTGGACTTCGCTTAACATTACCTTCTCTGTCCCTTCGTCATGCTCCGAAACTTCGCACGAAAGGAAATTTTCGTTTTGCGCCGCTATCGGTGAAACGACTGTTCACGGTTCTTTACACAGCGCTAAGCAACAGAAATCCTTAGCCACTGAGCGACGCGCGGCGTGAACGTTGCCGTGTAACGAACAAGTCTCTCCGCGCCCAAAGGTATCGGGATGTGTTGTAAGCTTTTAAAGGTTACACGGTTGATGCCGTTGCTGGAACTCTATCAACAAATTAAGAAATGCTGCGTAACTACTAAAAGCTATTCCCAACAACTCCCTTATTCGAAAACTCGGGTCAACAGAAAATAGCAAATACATCTTACAGTAGCTAAGTACGTATTTAAAAATTTTCAATACAGAACAGATGGCTAGCAACGTTACTTAATGAAATGCCAGGAATTAAAGGAATAAGTTAGAGGAGCTGTAAAATTAAGTACAACGTTGGCTAACTACCGTCAGCTATAGAACTACATTAACTATACCACTATTATAGTCAACGTTGGTTGACATAGACAATTACAGGAATATATTAACTATAGAACTGTCATTACCTACATAATGATAGTCAACGTCACTCTACAGTTAACAATATCTAACCGTCGTTTACGGCATAGAACTACGTTCAACTATAGAAATATAAGAAACTACAGAACTATTCTTACCCATAGAATTGCAGTCAACGTCATTCTACAGTTGCTAATATGCGCCCCGTAGTTTAAGGCATAAAACTACTTTAACTATAAAACATTTATAGTCAACGCTGGTTGACTATAGAAAACAACGAAATATCTTAGCGATTACAGATGGAATGATATTCAACGTCATTCTATGGTCAATACATCTCCCCATCGTTTAAGGCATCGAACTAAATTAACCGTAGAACTATTATAGTCAACCAACGCTGGTTGACTATACACACCTACAGAAATATATTAACAGTAGACATATTATCACTTATAGAACGGTAGTTAACGTCATTCTATAGTTGAACCTGCCCCCCCCCCCCCACATCATTCAAGGCAGCAGAGAAAGTTTCACCTCGAGTCTGTACTACATTAACCGTAGAACTATTATATCTAACGCTGGTTGACTGTACACATCTACAGAAATACATTAACTGTAGAGCCATTATTGCCTATAGAATGGTAGTCAAGGTCATTATATTGTTAATAACATCTCCCCGTCGTTCAAGGCAGCAGAGAAAGTTTCACCTCGAGTCCGTACTACATTAACCGTAGAGCTATTATATGTTGGCTATACACATCTACAGAAATACATTAACTGTAGAAGTATTATTACCTATATAATGGTAGTCAAGGTCATTATATAGTTAATAACAACTCCCCGTCGTTCAAGGCAGCAGAGAAAGTTTCACCTCGAGTCCGTCGCTGCGCCATGCGTGGTCGTCAGGGCGGCGTAGCCAGGAGGGCGCACTGCCCACGCACACGCTAATCGGCGATACGCAGCGCAACGATAGCGACGTTCAATAAGAGAGAGAGGATAAGGCGACGACGACGCGCAGGCTGGCGCAGCCGACAGCCTTCCGGCCGTCCCATCGAAGGGCCCGATTCGTGCGGGCGGGCGTGTACGCGCCTTCTCACTTCACGGCGGGCAAGAAAAAAACTACTATTTGGAGAGACCGATTTCGTCACCACGCGACCTTGTAATAATGCAACCACGCAAAGCCGCTACGACTAGTTCCCGATGCAGAGCGCGTGGTTACGCCGTGTCGTCATCGCGCGTCCTCGGTGACTTCAGCCTAGCCCGAGGGAGCGCTGCCGTGGAATGCACGGCTACGGCCAACTGCGTAAGAAGCTGACCACGCGTGCGCGAGGACGTTGCATCGGCCGCGCTACTAAGAAACACTTTGGGCGCAGCGCGGGTCGTTGGAGAGAACGGGTTGAGAGCAACAGGTACGCGCTCTGTCGCACCGTTCGATAGATTATCTTATTCGACGCGCCCCGCGCCGCCCTTTATTTTCCTCGATGTAATTAGGCGAGTTGTGAGGGAGAGGGGATTGAAAGTGGGGAGGGAAGTTTTGAGTGTAAATGATGGCGTCTGGATATGGAGGTGTGCCGTCATACTGCAAAAAAAAAAGAATACGCGAGATGTGTGCTCCGCGGATATGATTCAACTTTCGTGGATACGAATCTCGTAGAAGCCTGGGCCCCCATTCTGCTAAAATCTGGCGTGTCCAATGAAACTACTTATGGTGCGCTGATTGTGCCTAGTGAACGTTTTATTACCCTGTAACTTGTTTTTTAACCGGAACGAGTTCATAAACTGCTGCAAAGACTCCCCCGCGCGTACGGTCCGAAATGCTTCAAAGCGGGCTTGTGTGTGCCAACAATTCCCTCTCGTATCGACGCCTGTCGCAGTGGAAGATCTTCATAGGTAAAGGCGTTGGACAAACTCAACGGGTGCTTCTAACTAAAGAGAAGGTTTCAATACGCTGCCAAGGACTGCGCGACAGCTGTCGCCATGTTCGAATTAGCGGTACATATTGTTCTAATCGTGAGCAGTTTTTTTTTGTTTCCGTTAAGATGGAGCGTGCACCAAATGTCAATCTGCGTTTGACAAGAAAGGGAAGTCTATGGTTAACCTAAACTGAAAACTTAGACCGCCAAACCAAAATAGGTGCCGTTTCCTTTCCAGACGCGTTTTAGAAACAGGTCGAACTTACGTGTCTCTGTAGCTGCATCAAGCGGTCAGAAAAATTGGAGTACGTAAAACTTTAGGAAAAAGTCAGTGCCTTTCCACTCAGTGAAGTAGCCTGACCAGCGAAACTGGTAGAAATACAAGAAGTGGACGCAACAAAACATGTTTGTTTGTAATTTTCCATTGAGCATACTTCCTAGTTAACTAGTTAATGAAACTCGGAAAGACTAGTTTTACTCTAGGGAAGACCATGTATTGGCAGTACACGGGAATTTCACATATTTATAACTTCACTGTGACATACGTAATTACAAAAAGTAAGTGAGGCTCATCGTACTGTTAGAGTCGTCTTAGCAGCTAATTGTCATATAATTTGTTTCCTCTAGTTTTTATTAAACAAAGGTTACAGCCGTTTATTGTAACCACTCCCTCCGTAGATGGTTATGTATTTATAGCGGAAATTACACTATAACATTAACACCACGTGCAATTTCACAAGATCAATCATCACTGCCCAATCGGAACGCCGTGCTGCGAGCGGCTATGACGCAACTGCGGGCTATGAGAACACAATCCCCATCCCTTTAATCTCCAATCCTATCCCCGAGCCTGCCAATGTCAGCCAAGCCAGCACAATCTTGATTCTATCAATGCCCTGCGAAATTTCGCATAAAGGGGCCCTGGCGAAGACAGCTGCCTTATGGAGGGAACACACATACTGTTACCCTTATGACAACGAGTTAATTGAGATGCATCGCATTAAAAGCTAGTCCGAACTCATTTCGTCTTCCTAGATCTTTGACTAATATGCCTATATACATTTGTTTCCTACATAGTTTTTTTACAATGTTACAGCCGTTTATTGTTCCGCTCTCTTGCCCGCTGAGTACATTCAATGTATTGACCCCCAGCTGAGCAAGTTTACACGTAGGTAACATTTACAACTTCACTGCGCACTAAATAATTACAGCAAGTAAATGAAACTCGGCACAATGTTAGAGCCTCTTTGCGGCTAATTGTGATTCAATTTGTTTCGGGATAGTTTTGCGCTGTATCCGTTTTCCCTAACCGTACTCACCCGTAGCTGCCATGTATGGACAGCAGACGGGAATTCTGTAACGTTTGCAACTTAACTGTGAACTAATTATGACAAGTAAAGGAACCTCAGCATAATGATATGGTTGTCTTTAAGGCCAATTTTAGTATAATGTTTTTTTTTTCTTCTTCAAGATAACTACATTAGGTTGAGAGCTGCAGCGCATTCACCGGAAAGTTGGCTTTGCCGCAAACTAAAAATTCTTTGTCGCCGTGACTTTGTACACGGACGCTGGATGGGGAAACGGGGACATACTATACATCTTCGATGTAAAGAGGTTAATAATTACAGCGACCTGCAATCCAAGCACAGTGGTTGATTGTTGCCGTTCTTGCGTCGCCGCAGCGCGAGTACACTGTCAACATGGACTGACGGGATGCCGTCGCCGCGCTGTAAAGGCAAGCTGCTGCCTGTATACACACGCTTGGCAAGAGGCCTCGCTCGTGCGAGCACGCTCCTGCCAGCAGTGCCCCCTCGTATTAATACCTGTCGCCATCAATCGGATACGAGATGCGACTCGCACGGAAAAGCGCCTACTCACGTGTATCTCCGCCAACCACAGCGATTACCACAACATTGATGGCGATGAGGCCATTTAAGGAGGCACGTACCCGATCAGAGTGACCGTCCAGCCAAGTGGCGAACTCTTTTTTTACCCTACTAAAAATAAAATACCGTGAGGTTGACGAATAGGAGGAAAGGAGCACGACTCGTACCTTCGCAGCAGCTTCTTTGCCCCATTCCACTCCAGCAAGTTTCGACGAAGACGGCAGTGCAATTATGTCTTTGGCTGAACGAACGTGGAGACGGTTTTTCTCGAGGAACTGGTGTTATTCACTCGTAAATTGTTGATTGATTGATTGATTGATTGATTGATTGATTGATTGATTGATTGATTGATTGATTGATTGATTGATTGATTGAAATTATCGAATCCAATTACCTGTTTTGTCAGGCCTTTAGCACACCCATTTCGTGGGTTGGTGCTACTCGGTTGGCACGTGAAAACTGAGGGGGAGTCATTGTACAATTCTACAACCGATTTCTAGCCCACTGAGTCGGCGAAAACGAAAAAAAAAAAAAAAATCCGGGAAATAGATTTAGCTCTTTTCTTCACATTTGGCTCCCTAGTCAATCTCTAACCCTAATAAAGACAACGCGTCGCCAAGGCGGGTAGCCGGTTTTGTGCGTGCAGACAACGCGAAGGCCTGACAACTTTCCGCCTATAGGTGACGCTGACAAACTTGGCTGAAAAAATCGGCGGAACACTGACGCAGAAAAGCCGTTGCACAACCGCGGCACTGGAGCTGCATGCGTAGCCCCTACAGAGGCTACGCAATGTAAAGAGGCTACGGAGGCTGCGTAGCCTCTCCATAGGCAGAAAAGCAGCCGGGGTGAAATTTGATGGAGTTGTTATGGACGGCCCTCTACCCACACCATACACATACAAAATTGCTGTGGTTTAGCTTTGGTTAACCCCAGTTGATAGCGCAACCTTCACTGCCCCTGGCTAGGCCCATTGTCGATGTGGGGTTCGCAATGATATACAGACATGTTTGCAATGAATACACTGCTTATTCATCATCTTTCTTCGCGTCGCGGCGTTGTTAGGGAAGATCACACAAACACGGTGCGGCTGACTAACAACTCCTTGCCGCTGTACGAGTGACCACAGCTGGATGGTCGTTTGCCTCCATCGCACACGGCTCTGCGCCGCACGTGGCCTCCTGGCGTTCCTTTGTGGCGCGCGCTTATCGCTGCGGCGGCGGCCTCCAAACGTGCATTTGAGAGAGCATGAATTGTCATTAAAGGGCCCCCATCATCCCATCTTTCTTCACATTGTACTAAGTGCCGCGGATGGAAACCTAATTTTCCTTCCACTTACATTTTATTTAGGTCCCGTGATCCAACGCCCCGCGAAATTATGAAAGCGGTCCACATAGCAGAAAGAGGAGACAAGTGTGTCAGCCCAGCAAGCGTGTGTCTTCATCCCAAAGAGATTGCATATCTGCGTGGGCCTTGACTGTAGCCGGTGTCTATCTAGTTGTCTTATCACCGTGGCTTTTGTAAACTTGTTTTGCTTATGTGCAGTGTCTTTTATTGTTTTGTGTTAAGTGTTTATATTCACCCTTCTTGATATTAAACCTTAAATTTTTAGACCACCGGCTGTCCTTGTCTTTCACTTCCTTTGTCTTTAAGTTCGCGCTGGTTTCGCCCAAGAATAAGCCTATCTCTCCCCTGCCGCTATCTCTCCCCGGCCTCGGGTCGCTGCTCCGTGCCGGGCGCTTGCGGAAGGGGGTGTGGCTCGACCTCTAGCTTTCAAGGTCAGAACTGGTCACCCCGCGAAGGCTGCCCGAGGTAGCGTAGCCCTTTCAGTCACGAATTATTATATTCACTGCAGAAAATTCCATACTTGGAGGTTTAGCAGTGTCAAGTGTCTAGAGGTAAGAAAAAAAGGTTCAGTCTCTCTAGAATACTTATTACGCAAATGGCGTCGTGTCGTTATACGGAGACACCATTACTCAATCCTGCTTTTCCCTATCAAAATAATAAATATCCTGAGGCAGTTTACAAACAAGGAGGTGAAATAATAATTTCTGCACATGAAAGAGGTGTTTTTAGCCTTTATAAATGATTTACGCCGCAGTAAAAGAGAACTTAGGACGGCAACACACCGGAGCTCCCACAAAACTTGGTGGCGTCCATTTTGAAACGATGTTTATGAGTGCGGTTCCGCCATTCCACTTCCCATGGTGCTACCTTTCACTTCCGTAGGTTTCGAACATCAGCCGCACCGCTCTGCAGCATGAACTATTTTCGTTTTCACGAGAAAAACGACGAAGAAAAGTCGCGTCTTTATATGGAGACACGGTTACTGAAAGGGGTATAGTGCAGATTTCGCAACAAAAAATTAATGAACCCTTCCTCCAAGGTGGATGACACGGCAAAGTATCAGTACGTGATATACGCGGCGTCCCATTACAACAGAAGAGAAGTTAAATTCAAACTGGAGAACGGCAACCTGCCTTGACGACGGGACCACCGCACCGAGGAGCCGGATGAAACTAGGTGCACAAGCGCTTGGAACACCGACAAAAAGGGGCAGTTTGAACGTAGACATGTCTGATGTAGGTCGAAAACCAGCAAATCTTTGAGGAATCTTTATATGTATAACCTGGGCTCTATTGATCCTAAAAATCATGCGCATTGGTAACTAATCTACTCTAAATGCATATCCAAGTGATGAGACGTATATAAGCTTCAGGTCTAAACCGTTTCTCACCTTGAAAATGGTGCCCATTATTAACTAATCTTCTCAAAAGTTTACTTTCAAGTAATGCGACGTGTAGGCTTGAGATCCAGATCAATTGTCGAACGGCGTGCTATTTTAGGGGTGACCGCGAGGCTAATAGCACACAAACTGGGACGTCCGTTTTCCAACGCCTTGCGCTTCGACGGCGCATAAATTATTATTCGCAGACACGAAAAAAAGAAAAAGGAAACCCGGAACCCTAGCTATACAAGCTTCGCTTGGAAAATTACTTAAACAAGTCCCGGATCTGCCATGCGCGCTGAGAGTTTGCACGCGCGTCGTGTTTCATAAAAAGCAGAGGACATAGATCACCACCCGCAAGGAACCCCCCTCCACTTTGTTTCTCATTATTGCGACATCACTCGCAACTTCAAACGTCCCGCACGGCATACGCCAACGAGGTACGCAGGCAAACTATTCCAACACGAACCTGTTCCCAGGCTGCCAGAATTTATTTATGTGCTTCCTACTTATCTCTTCTGAATGTCTGCGCGAATAAGGACCGGAAATTCCAATCGCGCTTCTGGAAGTGGTCTCTTTTCCCGCCTGAAGCACATAATAATGAAGTAGAACGAACCGAAGACCACGTAGAAGAAAACGACGGAGTTTCAAATTTTCGAAAGGACTTTAAAGTTTAAAAGGAAGAAGAGTTTAGAGACCAGTCGAGAAACTAAAATGTGCACATTAGACACGGGTTGCGACTTGAAACCATACAATGGTCCCCACGTCACGCCAGAAAATAGGGGTTGCGTCCATACTAGTAGGCTAAGAAACAAACAAAAGACCACTGGATTCGGTCTATTCTATTTTTTTTAACAAAGCTTACATTGCTATAGGTTCCATGACTATAGTTCCAAGAATCCCGACAGTCCCGTATCTTTAAGAGTGAGGCGTTTCACAGCGCGAGGCGTGACCAACGTAGTCGCGCACCGTTGTAAACATAGTTTTGACCTCGAGCTTACACGTCTCACTAGTTAATAAGCATTAGTAACCAATAGGCACCACTTTCAAGATCAGCAGAATCAAAATAAAAGTGTGTGCATGTATGTGAGTGAGTGTCATAGGGATGACCGTCGTCAATGTTCAGGAGAAATAAAATTTGGTCATATATTTCTCCTAAATTCTGCGTCACCTTTATGTACGTCGGGTGAGGTGAGGTGACTGTGAGAGGGAAAGAGGTTCCCAGCCTGCACCACATATGTATCGCAGGGAATGTACGTCGGGTGCTAAAAGGCCTAGCTGGTCATCCAGCCTCACAGAGTGGAATGGCTCATGCTTTATTGCTATTGTTTTTAATGAGCTGGTGATCGTACTGCTATATAGACAAATTTATATTGAGAAGCCTTTTAAGGGTTACGGATCATTCCGATAACTTGGTGCAACGTTAAGCCAAAGCTTTTGTATATTACCCGGAGCGGCATTTAAACTATGTCCCGCTGCACAATTTCATCCGTTCTCCGGCAGTTTTTGGATAAAAAAAAAAAAAAAAACTCGACCCGTTTCCAGGATCGCAGAAATTTGGCCGTGAATGATCGCCCTGCTATTTGAACATGCACAGTGCTGGTTATCCTGTATATTCCCAGCCCCAATGGTTTGAGCTTGTGTTCCACATTTTAAGTGCGAATGCACTTTATAAGCGACCCTGAATTCCGTTGACCGCCGTCCGTCCACATAGCAACAGCTGCGGGTGCGCGCGCTCCTCGTCTTCCTTGGCAACGGGGGGAGATGGCACATACCCACGTGGGGGATTGGTCAGGAATCTCCTCGTCTTCCTTGGCAACGGGGGGAGATGGGCGCGCGCTGCCTGGCCGCTGACATGGCACATACCCACGTGGGGGATTGGCAGGAATCGGCGTGAGAAGGGCTAATGCACCTGCTTAAAGACTATGACTGAACACGAAATTTCAAAGCTGAGATCCGCTCTAGCAATCAAGTACAACGACAACACAAATAGGCGTCTGTGCATGGCACATAACCACGTGGGGGGATTGGCCAGGATCGGGTCGTGGGAAGGGCTAATGCACACCCGCTTAAAGGAGTACTGACACGAAATTTCAAAGCTGAGATCCGCTCTAGCAATCAAGTAGCAAACGACAACACAAATAGGTGTCTGGCATGGCACATACCCACGTGGGGGATTGGCCAGGAATCGGGCGTGAGAAGGGCTAATGCACACCGCTTAAAGAGTACTGACACGAAATTTCAAAGCTTGAGATCCGCTCTAGCATCAAGTAAAACGACAACACAATAGGTGTCTTGTGAATAAATGCATCTTTCTTTCTTCTTTGTAGTTGTGTGTGTGTGTGTGATCTCTCTTCGCGAACATTACCGAACCGCGCAAATTCAACTCGTGCATTCGCACTTTCACATTCTTCCCCTCGGGGAAATGCGGGGAATTTTTTCACAAGACGCGTTCAAAGTTTCGACTTCGGTTTTGCCCGCCGAGGCTACACGTCAGCTATAAGCCGCGACGTGCAACAGAGCTACGGCTACTGACGGGTTGTCCACGTGAGATGCTTTCACACGAGGATGAAGTCGTGTACGCGGGCATGTTTTTGTTTCTTTCATTATAACAACATTAGCCGCCACCGCCAGGGAATGCATCACCAACCGAACGCTATAGGTACCGCAGTGGGTAATTTTTGCACGCTAATGCAATCTAATGTCCCATTGAGTGAAAAAGCCGTCGTCGGCGAGCCGTGAAACGGCTCCTTGGGAAGCGCTGCTTAGAGCGATCGCATTCCATAATGATAACTTCATTTCGCGATAGCTACATTACGACGACGCCTCCATCAGAGCGTCTTTCAAGCTAGATCCATAGCTTTTAGCTCTAGGCTCCTCCTCTCAAAGGAAAATTGATTGATTGATTGATTGATTGATTGATGATTGATTGATTGATTGATTGATTGATTGATTGATTGAGAGAGGTAGCATCCATGCCAGTGCGCCGCGGATGAAGTAAGGAAGCGGAAGGAGGCAGCCAAATGAGAGGACAGACAGGCAGCAAAATGCACCATCTTTTTCAACTCTCCCAATACATCGCCACAGAAACGAGCAGCGGCGCAACGTGAAGGAGAAAGATCGAAGCCATTCGAAAGCATCGAGGCGGATCGCAAAGCAAAGCGTCCCCAGAGGCATGATTACAAAGCCCTCCGACGACGCCAGGAGGAAGCAAAGCGTTTCAGGCGTTAAACGGGACATTTATGTTTTCGAGTTCATAACCCATAAGAAGAGCTTAGGTGTTTTCGGACTTGTTCATATATGTGATAGCACTGATGCAAACTAGTAGTAATGATGACAGGCCCATTACATCTCCCGAACACAAAGTACTCGTGCTCAGCGTAAAAACATTATTCAAAGAGAGAGAGAGAGAGAGAGTGTGTCTTCACGGCTATCGCTGCACCCCTTCTCCCAGCATTCGTCACGACCAATTTTCTCTCGCACATTACAGCCTTGCTCAAACAAAGATTTCGTAGTACCGTGAAGCTGATCTCGCAGCATCTTTTATGAGTCACCCATTAAAAAAGAGTTAAAGAAGAGCTTCAAAAGGGTCCTTTCCGTCTAAAGCTGTGGCCACTGCAAGAACTTCATGCATGCATAGCGCCTAAAATCAATCGGTGCTGGGTGCTGCTGCGGGTCATTCGACAACTTTCATCCTATGTCCCCTTGTGATTTCTTTTTTTGTCCATGTGCGCGCGTGCTTCGAGCAGAGTGCTACCGCATCTCCCATGCGAATCGATACAGTCGCGTGCACAATTTTATGTTACGCCTTAATTGACTCTGCTAGGAAAAAAAAAAAAACATTTGGTGAATTGTTTGCTGTACCCTGGAAGGTTCTGAAGCAAGTAAGCTGGCAGTATGAATTGCTGCGCTAATTTATTTTCTGGATCCCCTTCTTATGCAGCTACGCCTATACACATTTTTCCAATACAGCCGCGTAGTGTGAGCCCTCCTATGACCGCTGCAGATGCACCTTTTGTGACGACGGTTTTGTTGAGAATTTTAAGTCGTTTCCTAGCGACCCTTCGCATTACCTTAAATTTTTATGGAAGCCGACATAGCATGGGGGGATATACCGGGCATGCCCAAATAGTCGCTTCCATCCATCGCGCTCGCCAAGTTACAGGACCAGTCCTGGGATTAACCGTATTTGCCTGGAAGAAGGTCTTGCCCGAGAGCTCCAGCGTATTAGGAAAAAGCCTGCGCGTCCCGTTTTCCTTTCTTCCTCATGCACGCCCCACCTGTCTCCCTCCCTGTTCTCCCGTAGTTATAGGGACGATACCACGTACATTTCATTATACTCATCCTTTATATATTGTCACCGAAGACGACGAAGAGGATGCGATCTATTTACAAGCGGCCATGATCGCTCGGGCCAGCCGCATCCTCTTCGTCGTCTTCGGTGACGGGTTTTGGCGCTATGGGGCATTGTCCACATAGGTGTTCCGTGACAATATGACTCGTGTTTGACCAAAGCGATTTTGCAGCAACAACGCCAAGAACCAGACGAACTTCGCAAGCCCTGCGGTAAGACAACCACGCTGTTTCACGTCACACGGTCCTTTTCACGCCGCATATTGTCAATCATTGAGTGAACGGGCACCAGTAAAAAACGCCTCAACCAGCCTACGCCAATGGATATAGGGAGGCGGCCTTGGCAAGCATCTCTCTACACGACCGACTCAACATGTTGGAGAGAGCGAAGACGGGAGAATTCGCCACTGGACGGGAGAATTCGCCACTGGATCCCAGGGCCTGCGGTTGCACCTCATTCCACTCGTTGCTATTTCCCATCCCCTTTACCTCTTCCTTTTTCAGTGCAACTCCTCTCGTTGGTCGGAAATTTTCGTGTCGTAGACAAAAAACCCAGGCACGATCTAGCAGTTATCGCCCAAGAGGCCGAGCGCATCCCACAAGATAACCAAGCATACAGCACAGAGCTCAGTATTCGTGCAAAGAAAAAAACACAAAACAAGCATCGAAACCGCATGATGGATTGTAAGGAGCCGGTGAAGAATATTACCTCACGTGAACCTGCCCGTATTACGTCCCTCCAGCGCAAAATTTGAAAGTGTCAATATTTCGTGCGCTTTTCAGCTAAAAAAAAAAAACCTCTTCTGTGGCTGAAATGGAGCTGAGTGAGTTACCAGGCTAGTTATTTCAAGCTGAGCAAAGTTGTATGTTATCTTCACGGCCCCTTTAAAAATGATCACAGCTTCCTGAACGCATCACTCGAGAACATTTCTTCAACGAAAGAGAAAAGGAAAACACACACAAAAAAAAACGCAACGCAATTGAGCTTCGGTCTTTCTAAAGGAGATAACGGGTGCGTAAGGAAAAGAAAAAGAAAGGCGTTTACCAGGAAAGAAAAGCGGAGATTTGGCTCTGCGAAGCGGGCACGTCGGCTGCTCCAGAATCTGGGAAACCGGCATCAAAGTGTACTAAGAGGCTTCCGCGAAAATGATGATGACGGTCATTGATGCTTAGTGGAAGAGACGTATAGTAAAGACGCAGCAGCGAGGGCGGAAGAACAGCAAGTGTAGAGCGGCGACGACGTCGGTTCTTCCTTTAGAAAATGAAAGCTTCTGCAGAGCCCGCACTCTTTTTCTATCCCCGCCGTAATCGCCTTCTTGGACTGCGGGGCTTCATTCGGGGCGTCACTTCAATGGCTTCGACGGTTCACGATATATACGAGTCGACGAAAACACGGAGTCTGGGCTGTTGGAAGGACGCTATTCTACAAATTGGGTAGCGAGTATAGCATGACTGATCTTTTCTTTTTTTTTGTCTATCGAGCGTGGGTTACCAATTGAAATCAAAGCGACAGACGAGTTAGCATTATACGTAGGTTTATGAATGAGTCTCATTAACACAGCCGACTCTCCTCAATTCGAACTAGGTTTATGCTAGTTTATCACACTCACATCTACAGTTCCTGTTAGGCTATAAAGCTATATATTTAGAGAACGGTTATTTCGATCTTCCGCATGACTTGTCCACGTGGATCCGACAGGTTTTAACTAGAGGGAGTCGACTTTTATAAAACGCTTAACAACAAGTAAGTCGCCAATGAAGCTCAGCTGTATGCGAGACAATTCATTAGATAACGCGTGTTCCAGGTATGCCTTGCTACCAGTCGCGGTTACTCAGTGGCGAAGGCGTTGTGCTGCTGAGCACGAGGTCACGGGTTCGATTCCCGGCCGCGGCGGCCGCTTTTCTGATGGAGGCGAAAAGCAAAAACATCCGTGTGTACGAGATTTCGGCGCACGTTAAAGATCCCCAGGTAGTCAAAATTAATCCGGAGTCCTCCACTACAGCGCGCCTCATCGACCGCGTTGCGTCGGCCGGTTAAACCCTATGATCAATCAATCAATCAATCAATCAATCAATCAATCAATCAATAAATCAATCAATCAATCAATCAATCAATCAATCAATCAATCAATCAATCAATCAATCAATCAAATTCCTTGTGGTTAACCAAATATATAAAACGCTGGCTTTTAGGTGAGCCACAGGACATGCAATCCACAAAAAGCGGTTGGCTGTCCCTTTGGGCGAAGAATACCAGCACCGCACAAGCCAGTCAAAAATCATTTAATTGGAAACGTAAAGTTCCGAGCGAACGCCCCCCTCCCCACCCCTGAAACACTTTATATTATAAGGGGCGAAATATTCAATTTACTAAAAGACCCCAAAATTTTGGTGGGCGGTGCGGCCACTTTTTTCTAGTTTGTCGCACCCAGTGTTGTACACGTTCCTCTAAAATAGGAACGAAAGCTCGTTCCTCGTTCCTTCCCTATTTTGAAACGAGTTCCCTTTACAAGTTCCTTTATTGGAAAGGAACGCGTTCCAGTTCCACTTCGAAAATTGGAGCGTGTCGTTACATTAACGTTACAATTAGGTTTTTAAAATAATATATAGTTTCGGATAATCCTGGGGCGAAATTACGTCAGAAATCTAAAGCTCACATCAAACTACGTATATTATACGAATATTAACACCGCCGGCAGCAGATTATCTGGAGATAAAAATAATCAAAAGAAAATATCGTAGGCGAATTTTTTCAGGGAGCACCGAGCAAACTCCAGGCGGCGCTAGGACATTTCTGTGCAGGATGTTTCGGTGTGGAAATTTCGATGTACGGACATTCCGGTGTACGGACATATCGGTGTACGGGCGTTTCGGTGCTCGGACATCTCGGTGTACGGACAGTTCGGTGCGCAAACGTTTCAGCGACGAAATTATCCGGTGCTTGCCTGTTTGCGAGAGCCGTTATATTTTTATTTCCGCTTAACGTGGGTTATGGACAACAATCTGGAGCAGTGAATTTATTTATTGATTGATGCCATGTTTGATCTTTGCCAGGTATTTTTAGAAATTTTACATTTATATATTTTTGTTTAATACATATTCCTGGGGACACCTGTTATGCAGCCGATTGAATTCTTTAGCACACGTTTTTTTTTTCATTTACAATTGGTTGTTAATTTATAGTCGCTCTTTTTTTTTAGCTAAGACCGGTGTTTACGATGGTGCGATGCCTTTTTGTATTTTTTGAAAATTACACCCCCCCCCAAAATTACATAAATTACATGCACACTCTCAATATCCAAAACGTAAACATTAGCTAGCCCCCCAGAATGCAGAAAACCTTATGAAGGGTATTACGTAGGCTGGGCTGCCTTGCTAAAATGAATTTGCGAACACTGGTCTAGGATATTGTCGTGGAGGAAGAACGGGCCTTTTTGAAAACAGCCGCAGCTTCTAATGCCCTGAACATTGATTAAGGGCGTACGGGTTGTGCATACAAATTCCACCCATCCTGTTCGGGAAAACCAACCTTCATTTTATGTTTACATGCCTACATTCACCACATTTTAATTCTTTGTCCTAGCGCCTCCCCCCCCCCCCCCTTCCCGCCTGCACGCTCGAATCTCGACCAGATTTTTTTCAGTCATATTATTTTCGGTTTCCCCTGAAAATCCAACAGGCGTGGCGGAGTTCACGGTCTCCGAAACCTCACTGCAGTGCTACAGAAAAAAGCTTTACATTCACGAGAAGCTCACGAAACCTCTATAATGTGCAACAAAAAGCCACCCAAAAAGCCGCTGAGAACACAATGGCCACTATCGTTTGCTGGCTACCCCCTTCCGCGCGTCGCGGCCATACCGATGGCGCCCCCACTCCAGGAATCGCTCTTTCTTCGCCTTCAGTCTCCCCATTGGGAATTAACTCTTCAAGTCGCGCATATCATGGACACCCCAGGCATACATTGCTTTCTCCCATTATAAGGAGCAAAAAAAAATTGAATATGGTAGTGTGACGAGAGCGGCAACAGTCGTGTTCAAGTTTTCGAAGTCCAGTTGACGCAATGGTGAACCACAAGTGACACCCCTCTCTCTCTACCAAGGGGGCTTGTAGCCGGCGGGGCTCAGCCTTCCCCTCCCCTAAGTAACGCCACCGTAAGTGCGATCGTTGGTTGGTTAGTTTTAAGTAGAACCGACACCGAATGCAACGAATACGACATTGATGGAGAAAATAATTAAAACGGAATGCACGCGCGCTTAATCTACCTCGTTTTTCTGTTGCTTTTTTTCGCGGATGTTTTGCTGTGTGTGTGTGTGTGTGGAAAGGGGGGGGGGGGACTAAAAGCAGCAGCGTCTTGCACCGTTGGGTGAAGTGAAAGCAAAGCGCTTCGGTAACGCTTAAAGTAGAAGGGTTGTTCACATGAATGTTAAAATAAAAAAAAAAGTTTGAACGCATGCAAATTAACAACGTTAATTTTTACCATCTACTACAGAAATTGGGTTTTACGTGGCAATGCTCCGCGAGGGTTTAGCGTTAGTTTCCACGCACGGAGGCGCAAGCACTAGTCTCGAACGTAAAATCATATCAAGTCACAAAATTACAATGTTAAAGCTAAAATGATCAAAGAACACCTGGGACATCCGTGATTCAAAATGTCTGGGCCAAGACGACATGCACCAAAATGTCCGTGCACAGAAATGTCCGCGCCGAAACGTCCTGCACCTAAAGATCCGGCACCGAAATCTCCGGATCCCGTATTAGACAATCTTTCCCCGCCAGGGACCAATTCTATCGGCCAGACGCGCGTCCTGGCCTCCCCAGGCAAACGATGAAAGGTGAAAAGCATTCTCGCGGCTACGCTATTCACCCGTCGAACGCCGCGTAAGTTCAACCAGCATGAAAGCAAGCACAAGCTGCGGCCTGCTGCGTGGTTATTCTTCTGCCTTTGACCTTCGAAGAAGCACTTACGGCTGAATGGCGGGCAAATTGACCAGCTTATAGAAAGAGAAACGCAGTAGCGACTTGTGGATTTTTGTACTCGAGCCTTGGCATCAAAAACAGCCAAATCCTAGCGATGTAACGGCAGGAACGCCGTTCCTGCCGTTCCTTCAAAAACCTAACGAGTTACCGTTACAGTTCCACCGACCCTTAATGGAACAGTGGCGTTCCTCCGTTCCTCGAAAAAGGAACTAGTTCCAGGAACGCCGTTCCTTGTAACGCCGTTCCGTACAACACTGGTCGCACCTGACCCGAAAGATCACCCGTCCCGTAATTTTCATTTGATATCTCTGTACTTCGGCTGGGCGTTCTTTGGGAACTTTACGGTACGTTGCATTTCACGCAGGTGCATAGTCGTACAACGGTGCAGGCGCGCACGCGAAATCACGGCAGAGCAGGGTAATGGTTATTGAGAAGCTCGATATTCTTATTTAAGAAATTACTTTCTCTGTTTTTCGCCCATGCTTGCGCATATATAGGGCAAAAAACACAGACATCCTCAAGCAGAAACGTTGAACTATTCATTCTGCAAGCAGCCCGGAGAGCAGCCAATGCACCACGCTGTCTGTCTGCGAAATGTGTCAGGGAACGAAGTTTTTTAAATTTTCCTCCCCCAAAGAAAGGAAGTGGCTTTCGAGCCTTCCGCTTCCGCTTCCGGCGGGCGACAAAGGCACCATGTCGCGCGCGGGCCGCGCCGGCGTCCCATCTGGGGAGCACCTGCCCGGGCGGAAGGAGCCCAGCTCTTGCCGTTCCCCCCATCCCCTTCCGTCCCCGCGACCTCAGCCTTTTTTTTTCACGGCTTCGCGCGGAGAATCAACATTCGACACACTTTCGGGGCGCTTCCGCGCACGCAGCAAGCAACGCGCAGACACGAAGAAAAAATCCCGTCAAGGTGTGCCGGCTTCGTCCCCGGTTACATAAGCGTAGAAGGAGGCGCGTTGCTCGGCACATCCACAGGTGCAGCGTACATTTACGCCGTAGTCGTCGGCGGGGTGTTAAGGAAGCAGTAGGCGTTACTACTGGCTGATATCTGACGTCATGTGTTCACAGGGTAAGGTTTTAGCGTTCACACGATTCAGGTTAGAACGGTGGTTTGGGCTAGTTGGTGCATACTAACTGAAATCCAAAACAGCGCAAAAAAAAAAAAAATCCCGGGCCATCTCCACTAATGTGAAACTTGGTGAGGGGCGAAGCGTGCGGTGTATAAGTGTATTCTTGGCGCCTTGGCGTTTTTGCCAACGGAGATGAAACCGACTGGGTGTAGAGGTATACAGCTTGGCTGTAAAAGTCTCGTGTCTTTGAAGCTCGAAGCTCAAACGAGTATCCCAGTGTTTTTTTAGTACGCGTTACATTCTAGCGCGAGGCGTAAACCAGTTTCCCGGTGTTTTAGCACCGTGACTACATGAAACGAACGACGATTACGACGACAGAAGACGCCAACAGCCCCAGCCCGTAAGGGGCTTCGCCCCTAAAAGACGGGACAAGACGGCACAGCGCCGTGTGTCGTTCAATTATTCAGGTATTAGAGAGATTTAGAATAGCGGCTAGCGTACGCAACGCTATCCGCGGCTGGTATACAGGGAACTTACTGCGCATGCGGGCACGGCGCGGCGGGCCACCCCTCATGAGAACGAATGTGCGGGCACGGCGAGGAGGGAACCGGAATGAATGCGTTGGGTCCCGAACCCGCCGCCGGCAGCCTATCGTACGCTAATCGCTATGCTAAAACTTTGTTATCGCGCATTGTCAGGCGCCCTTGGCTCCAAGCAAAATAATCTGACCGCCCGTATACGTATACGCGAACCGTGACGCGTCGTCGTGTTTATCATGGTAGACATTCTTCGCCTCTGACTACTCTCATGATGATACGGCTTTCTGTTACTGAAAGTGGCGGATAATACCACTTATCACTAAC
This sequence comes from Haemaphysalis longicornis, assembly GCA_013339765.2. NCBI lineage: Eukaryota > Metazoa > Arthropoda > Arachnida > Ixodida > Ixodidae > Haemaphysalis > Haemaphysalis longicornis. Next base: position 78,623,717 of record CM023456.1, on the reverse strand, counting down.
TTTGTCAGCGTCGCGTGACTGAGCTAGGGTTCCAAAAAAATTCACGCATCTCCACGAAGTGGGTCATGACGAGTGGGCGAAGCACTGGGGATCGTTCTTGCCGTAAATCACCCGTGGCATTGTCCACTCGCGCATGTAAATGAGTGACAACGCGTGTGTACAGTATATACAATTCCAATCCAATCCGATACAATTCAATCCAATCTAATCCAAATCCAATCCAATCCAATGCTCCCCGCGCATGCGCAACACTGTGTACATGGACGCCAAGGGACAAGCCACGGACAAAGCGAGGTCCTAAGATGCTTCGCCTCTAAAATGGCCGAGATTCAAACCCGGGACCTACGGATGGTGCGAGCCGAGCACGGGTCTCCTGCACCATTGCAGATCCTTGGCTCTATAGGCTTTGGCCATTGCTTGTGGCCTTAGACTTTGAAACCTGCGTTAGTGACTTGTATAATGAGGCCTACACGAGTAATTTGAACATGATAATTAGCACGTTAATTAGCCCGATAAAGCACGTTTGAGCTGATAGTGCATGAGTAGGTCTAAAAAAGGCGAAGAAGAAAACAAAAGAAGAAAATTACGTAAAGATTAAAGGATTATGGCCCCGGTAATAAGATGACACAATCGGAACCCTGGACACGTTTCTACTGTCGGTGTTGTCCCTACTGCGACGGACTCTGAAGCATCTACCTAGGCGGCAACTGTGATACGTGGTAGTCCACGGAAATACGCCTCAGAAGAAGAGATGCAAGAGAGCAGAGAAATTCGGCTCGACGAGCAAAGAGGCGGGCACTCACTGCGGCTCAAAACCGCTACCAACCGACACCGCCGCAACCGTTACGACGCGAAGATTACACACATATCCCGCTGATGGCGAGATTGCCGGAACAGATGACGACGCATTTACGACCGATCTACCATTAGACATGGATGATCTAATATTGAAATAAAATGTATTGCATTCGCATTCCCACAATGGAGCAGTCTTAAGTGTCCCTCAGAATGCTTTGACGCCACTCATGTGCTGCGTCATCGTTAGCTGGCTTTGCCACTTTGACCAATCACTCGGATGCGCTGTGGCGAAAGCGACTCACGGGAGCTTTTCAATACTGGGAGGCCAGAGGCGTAGCCAGAGGGGGGGGGGGGGGGTTAGAACCCCCCCCCCAAATTTTTTCCAGGCAGCGCATAACCGATGCTTAGTGTTCCTATCGGCAAAGCTTTTCCCTTTCGTTAATACATAAGCCCCCCCCCCCCCACCCGAAAAAAATTCTGGCTACGGCCCTGTGGGAGGCCATAGTCCGGATATTGGGAAAGGGGGTCTGAGAAGTTGCAGGTGATGAGGTTTTCCTTCAATGAATATTTAGACGGCATGTGCTTGACACATTTTGTAAGCGGGATCCTTGCCCATGGTTCTTAGCTCGCAAGAAAATTTTTCATTGAAGTCAGGCTAATTATGAAATACCGTTACTTCGGCCCCCCAACCTCTACAGTTGTAGAGTTGTGTTTAATAGTCAAAGTTGTGATAGGATCGCTACAAATCGTCGGTTATCTTTCACCGTTACCTTGGAAGAATGTGCGAACGCAGAAAATGGGTTGCGTATCTCCTTGCGTCCCTCAAAATGTCGTCTAGAGACGATAGTCTTTTGTCGCCTCTTTCACGTAATCTCTCCCCTGTCGCACCTTCCATATCTCACGCCCTTCCCGTCCGTTCTCACGCACCCCTTCCAAAGATAAATGCAACAGAAGTTTGTCCATTTCAATTTTCCCGCGCTCACACTGCTTGAGCGCCAGAGGTTGAGACGGCGCTTCTTACTCTTGATATATTTTCTTTTTTTGTTCACATTGGAAAGGCGCGAACTGAAATCTTTTTTTTCTTTGCTGTTGTTTTCTTTCACCTCTCCTCTTTTCGTCGGCATTTTTAGGGCGGTTTTCTTAATTTGTTATAGTAAAAATGAGTGCAATGTGTATTCGTAAAATAACGCTGTTACTGTAGATTATACTTATAAATATTTAGCCTCAAGTATCCGAACGTGTCGTTTAGGCTGATTGATGTGGAGATGTACGATGCATAGTAGCAGTTTTTAATCGTTTAAAACAGTATTCCCTGCAATCCTTCGCTTCTTATTTTGCCAGGCGAGCTGAGTCTACTGAGAGACGGTGAGACCAGAATTTTCGCCTTCAGGTAAGCCGTGAAAGACTACCGTCTTTTAAAAAAGGCTGACACCAGCATCACTGTACTCTCGAGTTTTCGGATCTTCTCCACCGGCCCGGCACGGAGCCCGCCGCTCCACGAAAGCCATCCCGCGTGCAAAGCCAGAGCGGCCCGTGCGTGTCTACTCTACACACCGGCGGTGCGGCCCACCATTAGGGAGGCAGCGAGGCACGCTGGGCGTTCCCGCAACGCGCCGTCGCGGTTAAGCAAAGCCTTTGTCTCTGCCCGCATCGCGCGATCCGGCCGCTCGCCGTCTTGTGACCGGCATGATGTATGGAGGAGGGTCCCGGCTGGCAGCCAAAACGCCCAGAGAGACGCTAAATGCGGTCCGCGGGGCCCGCTCTTTTCGGCAGAAACCGCGGATTCCTCCCCAAGTCTCGCCGGCGTATATATCAGGCATGCCGCCGTCACCGTGAGGTTGGTTTCGCCGGTTCCTGCATTAGCACGGCGGCCGCCCAAAACGTACTATACGCGCGCACAACACGACAGCCACGCACGCGCGTGTTTGTGCACGTGTTTGTGTGTACGCCATTTGGAGGCGCAGTCTCTACTCCATCTTCGGTGAGCGCGCGGGGCTCCTGCTGCTGCTGCTACGCCCGAATGCGCGTGCGTGCGAGAAGCGACGTGAAACGACGAGAAGATATGACGTAAATCAGCGTCGAGCGAGCCGCTACCAAGCGTAACCGTCTGTCATCATTCCCAAACGGCGACTGCTGCATCACGCTTCGTGAGGAGTTTATGGAGACTGGCGATCGCTGCTGGCGTCCACATTGTAGATAACGATCGCGTACCCGCCGATAAAGCACTTACTTAGGCACGGTCTCGGCGATTGAAAGATTGTCACGGCGTCTGGGTGCGCGGCTAAGTCTCGGCGAAATAGTGGATACGCTTTCCGCTGAGTGAGAGGAACTCGGGAATATTTACTTACGTGTTGCGTTCTCCTTGCTTTCACTTCCCGTTTTATATAAGGTTTGTTTTCGGGAAGCAAGGAGGATTGTAATCGGCATCTCGCCGTAATTACTTTCTTCAGCGTTCGCAGCCATAGCCACTGCTCTCAAAAAAAAAAAAAAAAATGCCCGTGGATCTGTTATGCCACAATTAACGGGAATGACTAGCTGAGCACTAGGACGCGGGTTCGATTCCGGCCCGGGCGGCCGCTTTCCTGGTGAGTCGAAAAACAAAAACGCCCGTGTGTTCAAGATTTCGGCGCACGTTAAAGATCCCCAGGTGGTCAAAATTAATCCGGAGCCCTCCACTGCGGTGCACCTCATCTCCTGTGAAGCGTCGGCGTGATAAACCCCACAATCATCATCACGGAATGACCAATCACGGCGTCAGTAGGAATAAATTTGGGAAATAAAGACGCCCCACATTTGATTTGACTTTAAATGTGACCTGCGCTGTGACATCGCGCAATGCCAATCGTCATGCTTGCATTGCTGCGACGTCACAACACAAACCACATTTTTTCACGTGGAGTATAACAGATGGTGACGTCACTGGACTATTTTAACGCTTTAATAGCTGCAATTGGGACTTCTCTGTGGTTTGCGTGGAGGGCAGACGTGGCAACCATTTTTTAGAGTGTGTTTGAGGCTTACATAACACAACTGTTAAACAGCCTGACGATTCCGGAACTAAGACTTTCAAGTACTGCAAAATTTTCCCTAATCGTGGACGCATTCTCACAGAGCAGTGCGCATGTGGTTGATTGATTGATTGTGTAAGGTTTAACGCACCGACGCTTCACAGGCGATGAGGTGCGCCGTAGTGGAGGGCTCCGGATTAATTTTTGACCACCTGGGGATCTTTAACGTGCGCTCGAAACCTCGAACACAGGGCGTTTTTGCTTTTCACCTCCATCAGAAACGCGGCCGCCGCGGCCGGGAATCAAACCCGCGTCCTCGTGCTCAGCAGCACAACCCTTAGCCACTCAGCCACCGCGGCGGGTGCGCATGTGGTTCCGTAAATTCCGAAAACTAAGTAGTGGTGAATATTGGACGACGTTAGATATGGGAACGATATTGTGGAGTTACGCAGTTCGCACGAAAACCTGCAAATGAGAAAGAGATAGATAGAACAGCGAGAGATATATAAAGAGATAGAGAAAGAAACATTCAAGGTATGTGCGGAGAAGTTCACTGCTATAAAAAGACTAAAGCGCTAACCACATGGAGCGATTTTTCCAGCGACGCGACGAGCGACGCGACTAGGATCCGCAGTCGCCGAACCGAAGTCGCTCGCCGAGGCAACCACATGACAGCGACTGGCTCGAGCGACTGAGGATGGCGATTTCAATGTTGCCGCACACACGCGCTTGGTACGCTGGTTGTTTGCAAAATATTTAAGTGCGAATGCACTTTATAAGCGACCCCAAACCATCCACCGCCGGCGGCGGCGGCGTCGGCGGCGGCGGCGGCGTCCGCAGTGCTCCTCTATATTTAAAAAAGAAACAGCATCCGGCGCCAGGTTTCGATCCGAGGACTTTGCGGCCGCAGCGCGACGCTCTACCGACCAAGCCACGGCGCGACGGTGATATCAGGTTAGTGACGCGCCTTATATCTTTAACGCATTCAAACTACGTCGTCAGCGGCGTGCGTTGGCGACTCAGCGGCCGTTATAGCGGCTTGATAACTGCGTGGTGTACACGTGATACTACAAACCGATGGAAGAGATGGAAGAGAAGGCGGCGAGGCGGGGCTGCGGGGGCCGAGCGCAAGCGCCGCAAGCGGGCCGACAACCGTGCATTCGCACTTTCACATTCTCCCCTCGGGGAAATGCGGGGGAATTTTTTTGTTTATTTGTCATAAAAAGTATGACTAAAAAGTATTACGCCTTTCTACCTTGCTTTTTGCACTTCATTGCATCTTTAAAACTGGTTTGGGTTAGCGATAGCGCACGCTTTTCCTTCTGCGCCTCGTCTCTCGGCTCCAACATGAACGCCGTGAAGAATTCGCTTTCTTGACGTCGTTTTTCCCACACGGGTCTCACCCAGTGTGACGGGACTTCTTGCTTCTGCTTCAGCGGTACACAAGCTTTGCCACGCGAAGCTTTCTTTTCCGCTGCACGCTGCGGAAAATCCGCTGCTCGCTGCGTGGATTTGCAAAATCTTCCCCCCGTTCTCTTCCAAAACCGGAGGTTGCGTCTTACGTAGGGGCTCTCCTATTGGTAGTCGCTGAGGCCACTTGGGAGGCGAGCGACTGTTTGAGCGACCAGAACCGAGCGATTCGATGAGCAAATTGGTCCGCGGCGAAAAGTAGTTCGTCGCTAGTCGCGTCGCGCCCCAAGTCGCTCGCAAAATCGCTCCATGTATGAGCTAAAGCGTATGAATCCAACTACCAAGTGACAAAAGATCTGCAGGGTTTACGCCCTTAATGTGCGAAGAGGTGACAGCCGGCATGACGACGGAGTTAGTAAGTCGAATCAAATAAAAAACACAAGCTTTTCTCCCGTTTTCGAGAAACGAGAAATCGAGACTACCTGGTTGAATTTACAAGATTTCGGAATAAATTAAACACGAACCTAAAAAAAGCCAGGCATGCTAGCGCAATGAGGCCGGAACGCTGCCGCGAAATGTTAGGCAATTGTGTGGACAGCGTATTTTAATTTTAAAACTTCCGTATATGGTTAGCCGAAAGCCAGTGCAGGTACGAAGAAGAATCCGGATAATGAATTAACGCGAAAAGATCCATACCCGTGAAACGCAGATATTTGCCCTTTGCCTAAAACAGGAAACATGCGGTCTTTGTGGCGCACTTACAGAGGCCTCTCATGGTGAAGGGTGAGGCGGGCATGGAAGCAGCTCCCGATTATTGGAAGAAGCCTCCGTCTTTCATCAGAAAAAAAATAGCGACTACTAATAGCTATGTTGATAATTACGTGGTGATAACGTTGTTGTGTTGTTGCCGTCGCTGTTGTTGTTATTGTCGACGACAACAATGATCATGACGACTGATCGGAATCAAGTTACTGTCCACTTGTAAAAGCATAAGCATGACGGTGCTTCTACGTATGCCGATTTTTATCAGGTATGAAGGGTGAGGGCGTGCTCAAGCAAAGAAGGAAATACATGCCCACTTTTATGCGGCACGCAGCCGTTACGGTTCCAACCTGTACACGCACACAAGAACGCCGGAGATAGCTTCTTGCGTGCGATGTATAGACGAGCCTACTAATGAAAAATGCCTGTACGAAACTGAGTCTGTCTTTCTCGCCCAGACCTCGGTTTCGATTGGATACCCTCCTATGCGTACATGCTGCAGCCACTACGAATGTATTCGAACAGTTAACGCAGTATTTCTACGAAGATTCCAATGTCGGCACAAAACAGCGAAAATTTGAAGAATAAGAAGAACCTTTCTTGCGGGCGAAGCGGTTTTCACTGCACAATTGCTATAAGTGTCGGTAGATACCCCCCCCTACTCCCATGTGCCTTATGTTCCTAGGTTGGCTAATTAATCACTGGATATGTGTAGGCGTTATGGGTCTAGTAACCCCTGAAACGATTCGTAACTAACTTCTTAATTTTTGATAAAATCGTGACAATACAATTAAGCGGTGCGGGTATATGACAACTAACTAAATTGGCTGTCAAACCTCAAACATTGGTTCAGATGCCTCGTGGACGTACAATCCAGGCGGCTACTGGTTCTCTAACAAAATGCGGTAAAACACTTCTGATATCATTTTAAACAAGTGTTTAGGAGACCCGCTAAAAATAAGCTGCATAGGTTAGAAAAAAGCATCACTGGGAGAAAGAACAAAATAAAGTTGCCTGCAACTAATGCTTTCAGAATTCGCCTTACTTCAAAGGAAAACTGATGGACAGGAAACATAGATTTCCATTTAAAAGGAAATGTATAAGTAGAGTGGGTATAAAAAAATCAGTCGGAGACGCATGATGGAGGAGAAAATAAGTTGAAAACGATCACAGTTATGCTTTCAAAATGGAAATGAAACAAAAAAAGGAAATCAAAATGAGCGAGAAAGTATATTCCGGTTTCACAAAGTTGCGCACCTATAAAGTTCGCAGAAGTCGGCCCGGCAGACAGGTCTTTACCGACTATCTTCGGCCCGGCCATTGCGGCCGGCGATCTTTCGAGCCGATAAATGAGCACGTATACGCGGGCTGCGAGGCAGGCCCTGGTTGCGGCCCCTCGAGAAAAATTCCACGGCCATGGGGAGAGGGAGAGAGAGCTGAGGAGGGGGATGAGGAGGGTTGCGCCACCAAGAATGCACGCGGGACGGAGGAAGGGCCTCAAACGACGCGTGCCGAACAAGCTTCCGCGCTCGCGTTCGGAAGCGCGCACGAAGCATACGGCGGCTAGAATAAACCCTCCTAGTATCGAAGTCTTCGCGAACGAAAACTGACTGCGTTAGAAGCAATACTTCGTTAAAAACGAAACGATGTGATCTGCATGTGCTGCAGTGGGAACCGTGAAACACTTCGAATAAAGCGGTAATTCGAAAAAAATCGATTTCGTTATTACGACTGTTTGCTGTATTGCGTGGCGCAGTAATAAACGCTCTGCGCCCAATCCAGCTACCTTACGAGGGGTTTGATTGAGGCGCAGTCGAATGGGCGTTAGTGGGTTGCTTCCTCGGGAGAACTCTGCCTCTGTCACGAGTGGTGATGGTTGATTGATGACATTTCCCTGGGAGCGGAGAGAGGGATGCCTTTAATGATAAATAGAAGTCAGCCTGGAAACGAGTTTGGCTTGCTACTCCATATGAACACAACCCGTAGAACTGAGAACACAACTTTGAAAACGAAATAAACGAACTCGGTAACAAGGCTGTTTTTATTTTCGGTGTCTCCAGCTATTACGAACACGTACAGTCGCCCACGCACCTAGCTGGAGCAACAGATCCGACTTCAGCGTAGGCATATTTCAGAAATTCTGAAGAAACGTAGTTCAAACGACTTCGTAGGACTTAAGTTAACCTTTAAACTTGATGATGATGGTTGGTTGTTTATGGTGCAAGGCCAACTAGGGCAAAGAGCGCCAAAACAATGGTTATGTATGACGGCTGAAGATGTAAACTAAATCGCTCAACAACCATTGAACTTGAGAGCAACGCTGCACTTGTGGCTAACTTTCCTTACTTCGAGACAGGAGAAGACGATAACTGCGTAAATCAGTTGCTCCAGCTAAGACGGTAAACGTCTGTGCTACAGGCAATGCTTTGGCTACTTAATTAAGTAACTAGAGTTCAAGCGCTTGTGGTCCTAACTTGCTAGAACGTGCAGTTCGAAGCCCACGCCCCTGTGATGCATGAGAAGCCTGCTTTTTCTCGCGCACCTCAGCGCGTGGAACTAATGCAAATGACTGAAAAATAAATCCCCGATACTCGTGCTCATTCATTTCAAATTTCAAACGCTTCAAGTTTAACGTAAACCGCACATAATTGTACTATATAATAAGAAAAAACTTGTCCAACTCTACCACAACACAGTTGTGAAGAGCAAGTGAAACCCGCCATAATGATATAGTCGCCTTAGCGGCCCACTATCACTAAATTGTTTTTGGGAAAGTTTTGATAAGACAAGTTACGGCTGTTGTCTGCTGAGCAATGGCGATAAGGTTGGCTTTGCCGCAAAAAATAAAAATAAAAAAAGCACGGAACCCCAGCCTACGTCCATGCTGAACTCAGACCATTTTATCATGATAGCTTAATATCATGAATGAAAGAAACGCTTCCTCGTCACGTTCTTAAAACTCCCATAGACGCTAGTGCGAGAAACTGCTTGCCACCAGCAGTCGAAGAGAGAGAGAGAGTGAGAGAGAGAGAGAGAGAGAGAGAGAGAGAGAGAGAGAGAGAGAGAGAGAGAGAGAGAGACTTCTAATGCCCCAAAGGCTAAAACTAGCAGTCTGGGCTGTGTGTCACGATCGGGCCCAAGTCCCGAGATCCTACCGTAAAGAAAACGGACGTCCCGGTTGGTGTGTGATATAACTGCGTTCCCACCATAGGCCATTAGGAACATAATACAGACAGTTGAAGCTCTCGGAAGTGAAGAAGAATCCAGGGAGCCAAGGCTGTCTATCTAATGGTGCCTTCATCCCCGAAAAGAGGGCGCACTGTGTTTTTGCTGACGGACAAGAAAAATGCACGGGACCCTTGCCGTATACAGCTTCGCTGCAAAAACGCAGTTTCACGTGGCGAATTCTAGATTAGTCCGACAGCAGGGCGCTATCTGTTAGTGATGATTGGGTGTTATAAATTAATAGAACTAGAAAGAGACAAGGACAAAAAAATTAAAGCCGTTCCACTCAACGTGAGAGCTGCCGGATGTCCAGAGCAGTGATTCGCCATAATAGGCTGTAACGCCATTATCCGCTCACTGCTACCATCCAATGCAGTTCAAATTTCCCGCCTGCGCAGTGCTCGCGCGCCCCCTGCGCGAAAACAGCGCCAGCTGGAGTTGTGTTCTTTTTGTGCTTACTTTTTTTCCCGCACGTTCTGGCGTTGCATTGCCATTTTTCTTCGCTTGCTATCGCAAAAACCAACCCAACGAGCGTTCATAAAGAACGTGGGCGCTGCCGGTTAATTACGTATATTTTGCCTCAAATGTACCTGCAGTCTTCTTTGCGCTAAACAACAGGAAGATGTGTGACAAGCGCCAGCGCTTCACGAGTTTCGAACGTTTATGACTATATAAACTGCTTCGCTTTCGAAGCCTCTGTGGGACGCCGCGACGACGGAATGTCGTGGGGTTCTACTTGGGTCCAGCGAGCGAACTACGACGACAAGGCGAGCACTTAAAGGGCCCTGCACTTAAAATGTGAGAAATATTAGTGACGTGGCATCGCTAAAGTCGAGACGCCCTTTCAGCACTGTGCAGGAAAGCCAGGCGAAGCTCAGCTAGGGGCTCAAAGCGTAACATTTATCCTGTCTACCAGTGGATACGTAAGATGATTAGCCAATGACAGCTGAATCAGTGGAATGGTTGTAAAGTATTACGGCATTCGCTATTCACAGTGGAAACAGACGCTCCTAGAACTAAGCATCAGCGAACACATTTGCACAGAACCAGCTCGCAGACGCAACATAGAGGAACATCATCATCGACAAACTTCGCTTAAACGATCATTTCAGTTTAAGGAACTTTAAGTCGGGTGGCCTGGCATTTTTAGGTACGAAGCCCCTTATGGGCTGGGGCTGTTGGTGTCTCGTGTAGTCTCAGTCGTCGTCGTCGTAATCGTCGCCTCATGTAGTCACGGTACTAAAACACCGGGAAACTCGTTTGCGCCTCGAGCGAGAACTTACGCGTACTAAAAAAGCACCGGGACACTCGTTTATGCCTCGGCTAGCGAGCTTTGTGCTTCAAGAACAAGAGACTTTTACAGCAAAGCTGTATACCTCTACCTCACAACGGTTTAATCTCCGTTGGCAACAACACCAAGGCGCCAAGAATACACTTGTACACTAGATGCTTCGCCCCTCCCCAGGTTTCACGTCAGTGGAGATGGGGCGGGAGTTTTTTTTTTTTTTTGTATAATAACCTCACTGGACCAAAGTTTCCCTTGAATGAACATCTTCCTTGGTCACCCAATGTTTACTACGCAGTATTCTGAAAACAACTCATTCGGTCAATCTTATCCTGCGCGGTCTCTGCTGCAGCTACAGCTTTGAGAGGACTCATGCGAGTGCTGATCTCATACACACGCGCTTCAGTGCGGGTCAACGACATTGGCGTCGCCAAGTTTTACGAGCACAAACAATAAATAGTTGCGGCCTCGTTTCACTGATTTAATTGCCCTTTCCGGTCGTAAAATACGGGCCTGGTCCACTATTGATTGTTATTTAACGCTAGTCGTTACGCGGTCCCTGAAGTTAAAATACGAAAATTCGGTTGAACCATCCTCCGAATAGGAATGGAATAGTTTACGGGGACCGCACGTAGAGCCCTTGACTTTCTCGACGGTATAAGAATCAAAAGACTCGACGAGTACCGCTAGCGGACACTTTTATCGTCGACAAAACCATTTGCTTCAACTTCTTTGTGCGCCGTAAAAGCTATAAGGTCGAAGACCTCTACCAAACACAACCGTCCGCGTTTTCTCGTGCTGATAGAGTCGTGAACGGCGCACTCCAAGAACGTAATTCCCGAAAGGTCGAATTTCCTGGTGCGGTTTCATGTTGTTAGTAGTCCGGCCGCCACGAGCAGCGTAATTCAGCAAGTGGATTTACGGTCGAAGTTCTTATTTCCAAGCAAAACTCCAAAGCTCAGTTGGAAAAGCATAGTCGTCATTATCCTGCCACAACCGCTGTTGTTGATAATGCGAGCAGTGAAAAAGCACACCGGTCAGACGTTAGCCATAAAATGGATTTAATAGCGCCCACCCTTACATTCAAATTTTTGGTGTGCATTTCCACAAGAGGAAACTTTCAGTGAATATTTGAAAAAAGCGTTTGTTATTACTGCGGGCCTAGACCCAATGAATTTCACAGTCGCTCGGTCGCAGCTTCTTCGCTGAACTACAAAGTGAGACTTCGGGATTTTTAGCCCTGGGGCGGTATTCTCGAGTTTTGTCCCTTTTGCGTCCCTTTCGAAAGTGTCCCTTTTGGCGAGCCCTGATTGGCTAAAAGCAAACAACCGGAAGTGACGTAGCGCAAGCGCGGCAAACCTACTGCCAACGCCCATTGCTTAAACGGAAGTACGTCACGATGAACGAGACGCAAAAGGGACGTTTTCAAAGGGACAGTTACGAGAATACCGCCCCTGGTTTAACCATAAACGGTGTAATTAAAGAGGTGGAAGAAAAACTAACCATACATTTTATTATTTGTCGCAGCTGTAACGGGCAAAGGGTATGCAATAAAGACCGCGGCAAACTGCATGTGCAAGGTTGGTCTCGACACTGAAGAGACGAAAACCTCTCGGGCGCGTATATCGAAATATGGCATACTGTCAAACGGGGATTAAAGCGTTCCAAAAGTCGCTGGCACCAATTCGTTTACTATTAGGTTGATGGTATACCTTACAAGACATTTCGAGAATTGTGTAAAGAAAGTTTGTTCACTATGAGCAATGACTATGTAATTTGTATAATAATGTGAGGTGTAATGATGTTGATATTTTTAATAATCTGTCGGCGTATAAACTTGCTCTTGCAGTGTTATAATGTGTCATGTATTTTACTGACGTTTTCTGTTTTTTGAATATTCCTTTTTTCCCCCACTGTTTTGCGCACCACAGTCTATGGCCACGTGCTGTTGGTGGGCACGTGCAAATGAAGATGAATGAATGAATGAATGAATGAATCCCTAATATGTCTTTTTTACATTTACGTACATGCGTGTGGGTTTCATAAGCGCCGAGGGCAAACAACACCTTGGTTATGATGGGGTGTGCAGAAGGCAAAGGTCCACCTGAGGTTCTTCAACATGCGGCGAAAGTTCATACATACGGGAGGAGCTTTCATTCTCACCGCCAGGATAATAAATGTGCGAAAATTCCGAGAATTGTCTGCTAATGTTCAAGGATCCCTACGCTGCTTTTCCGCAATTTGAGTTTTTTTCCTTTCGACAAATAATGCACATTTACGCAGTTATATAACAATTAAATACCGTAACTTCGCCGATTACCTATTTTAACAGCGATGCTGTTTAAGCTGGTGGTTAGGCCGGCGAACGTGCGCAGCACAACCTTGCCGAGCTATGACATCATCGCGCACGCCGGCACTGTTTTACCCTAGCTTTGCCTCACCGTGCCGTACGGATGCCGCGCGTGCGCAGATGCGGATCTAAGCCGTGACGTCACCACGGGGGTACAAAAGCAGTCCCGCTACGGCCCGGTCCGCCGCCTCGGCGACAGAACAGCCGGGTCTCTGACGAAGATAGAGATGGGGCTGACAGAAGAAGAGGAAAGCCGCCGCGCTGCTACTCGAGAATGGATGCGACGACTTCCGTCCGATCCCGAATATCGGACATGCGAAGCGAAAATCCTTGAAGTGAAAATTTGATTGACCAAGTCTCGAACCATAAGAACGCATAAAACTTGGTTGAGTCTCCAAGCATAACCCCGCATAAACTTAGCCGAACCAAGGATAAGATAGGTGGGGCCGCCAGCTTCGCCGCTTGCCCAGTCTTTACGCCACTTTAGAATCTGGCCCGAATTTTGTCTATATGCAGGGCGTTAGGCGGTTGGTGCTGCGGGGTACTCGGCAAAGAATGCTTGCGCATTACAAGAGCAGCACGCGCCAGGAAATAGAACGTGTAATATCCCATCCACACGTTCAACGCCTTAGGCACTGCATCCCCTACGACGGCCGAGCTTGCCACATATATATGCCTTGCTAAAGCGAAAGTGTGTACGCCCTCGCTGGTCTGTTTCCGCGACCGTTGATCGGCGAGCGTCCGAGTAAAAGGGACAGTGTTTAGCTCCTTCCAAATCAGTCAGATTCGGCCTGTAAGGCGTTTATGTAAGAGATTTATTAAGGATTTACTAGACTCCGAGGGCACGTGTAGGTCATTGAGTGATGCGGGAACATACGAAGCCGTTCCTTCACGGTACGTCGCCGTAACGAGTATAGTGGAGCAAAGGTTTGTTCCTTGCGGCGTGCCATACCCTTGCCCTGTCCCGGCGCGAATGTGAAATCTGGGGATTAAGATGTAAATAAGGGTTATGGGGCAGTCTCTCCACATGGGAATGTCTAAAAGAAGCTACCAGAGAGAAAACGTCGGCGTGTAACGTTGCGATTTATGTGACCTCGACGACTGTACAGAGCATAACCGAAAGTCAGCGATGTCAGGAGCTGCCGACGGGAAGCCGCGCACCGTCATCTCTCATCGAGCTGCACTTCGAAAATTTGTTACTTTAAATACTCATATGGCGAAACATCAGAGCCTGTTCAGTCTGCTACTCGTTTACCTCCAAAGAATTACCATTTAAGGGCGCGATATCAGCAAACAATCTGTAAACAATCACTAAACAATCAGTAAACAATCCACACGAGTTCAAAGTAATAGGAAAGGATGCAGTACTAAGAAGGATTTAACTGCTGTCCTCCAGCCTAATCTCGCGAATAGTTCTTATTCCTCGAGAAAAGGTGTATTATTAGGCGCCTGATTACATCCTTTCAAAATATGTTTTTTCCAGGGCATGTAAGACAGCTTTAAAGGGACCCTGCAACACTTTTTCCAGATTTTTTGAAATCTTTAATGTTTGCAGAACGTAGTCACCCAACACACGCAGTACGTAGATTAGGGGGTCGCAAAGTACCTTAGCCAGAAATTGCTGCTATATGCTCATCAGATAACTTGAAAATTCGCTCAAAAGATTTTTCTCTCTTTCCCGGTCTTGACGTTCTTCGACGGCCCCAATTACGTCACTGAGGTCATGTAGTGGCTGTTGGCCGGTTTTCCTTCAGTTGCAACAATGAACGCTTTTCCATAGCAACTTTAAAAATAAAGCCAGAAAAACAAAGCAGAAACGAAAGGCGTATCTGTTGCGACGAGCAAATCATTCAGTGCCGCTCCGTGCTGGCGATAACTCTAGCTTTCGCAGTGCTTCCAGACAAGAAAGAGTGAAAGCGTTTATCGAAAGTGTTTCAGGGTCCCTTTAACTGACTTTTATTTTTACGTAGGCCAGTTTTATTTTCGAGCAATATCATTTCATCCAGAGTCCCAACCTCCGGTTCTAAACTCGTATGCGGGGAGATGATTTCCGAAAGCACCTCCAGGGAACGTTCGATTAGCTGCCCCCGCTCGGTCCATACTTCTCACTGCTTGCAGCAAAATATTTAAAACAGCGTTCAACGCACGCAGTCATTTCTGCGTTCTTGAAGGTGGTTTCTTACAAACATTCAACATAGACGAAGTGGGTGCAGAAGCACACAAGATGAAGCCAAGCCTGACACGTAAGGCCTCAATCGTTCAAGAAAAGATTGCATGCTTAGAGGGGCCACGAAGAAAAAATAAAAGTTTGGTTCATTAGAAAGACTTCTGTGTCCTACTTTCCGGCGATTTTTCTATGACGTCACGAATCTTGTTTGTGCGATTGGCGGCCACTCACTCAAGCCACCGCCAAGCCACCACCTGGGCAATTGTGGTTTGGCTTCTAGTTCTGTTCCATCATATCACTTCAATACTAACGTGCAGTTAAGACACTGAACTACCGTTTAAATGCTCGAACATATAGGTTATTTCTCTTCATTATACACACTGCAGCAAAAAATTTAAAAGTTCTTCAACATTTATTTGTTTTTTTTTTAAGCAAAGCTTTACTGCTTTGATGCGCAAGTTCACCTTTTGACCTCAGACACACCCCCTGGGACACACCCCTCGAAGCGCATCGCGTGATTCGCCGGGCCCGCTTTCGGCGCTGCGCACAAGGCCCCGTTTTCAGTCGTTCTGCTCAGCTAGCGGCGGCGGCCGCCAAGGTTGCGGGCGCTCAGCTGATCGGCAGCCGACCAATCCCGCCGCCTCCCACGCATGGGCCGCTGGGCGGTCTCGGGCTACGTGACTCTTCTTGCGCCCGGCAAAGAGGAACACCGCGTTCGCCGCGAATGAAAGCGAGGCGGGCCTCCTCCTGCGAGCGTTGCACTGGACCGAACGACGTTGAGCCGTGGTTGGCAATACAGCTACACCAAAGTTTAACCAAGCGAAACCAACGAGACTAAGCCAAGCTTTTGCTTTGCATATCCAAGGTTAGCTGAGCTAAACCGCAGCAATTCTTTCGGCTAAAAAGCATCTTTCGTTGGTGGTATAGAGTAAAGACTAGCTTTTTTTTTTTTTTTTTCAAATTGAACAAGGTTGTATTTTGTCTTCGTGGCCCCTCTGACGAAACCTACAATTGTTAGAACGACTGAACGCTTTGTGCAGTGCTCAAGACAGTGGAAAGAGATGGAGGGGTGCGAGAAGGAAGCAAGGCAGTCGGCCTTAACCTATCAAGGTTGAGTTGGCTGTAGTTAAACAGAAAGAAACCGGTAGGCGGGATTGCAGCTGCCTTGACTCTTAATGAGATGTACGCATATTGAAACACGTGCTACTCGACGGTCGCGCCGGGAAAGCCACGCATAGGCCGAAAGAAAGCGCGCGTTGCGCAACTGGCTCGTGCGGTGGGGGGAGGCGGAGGGGGAGACCCGTTCCGCGAGATTAAATGCCGCGCATTCGTGAGGGAGCCCCGCACACACACAGGCCGAGCGCCGTGGGAACCGAACTGCCGGCCGTTCGGCGGTTCCCTCGTCTGCGGCCTCTTCGCGATCGCGGCCCGGCCACATACGCACTTCTTGCCGTCGGCTTGGTCGCCAGCGCTGGATGATTACGGGTCAGCGAAGCATGCGCCGACGCAAGCAGGGACTTCACTAGACGCTTAGGCATGAAAATGCCTTCAGCTGTAAACACTCGACTCCCGTTAATACTGAGCCCACGGGGACCGCAAAAAACTTCGAATGAACTGAACTACCAATTAAACAGGAAGCACAATAACATCAGTGTTATAAGACCGCAACAGGTCTCCCTTCTGTATTTCGTTCGGAATCTTGACTTTCGTGGCCAACTCAAGCGTACGACACGGGTTGCCCAGATAGTTTAAACTTCAGTAGAACGGAAAGCTTAGCTGTACTCGGGTACAACTTATGAATGGCAACGGAAGTTGCCGCTGTGCCTAATCACCGCAGCCGGATGTTACTCCACGCGGCACAAGTAGTGCGTCGCGGGGAGTATTTTGAACGTGGCACGAGCAGTTTCCGGGATTTTTTGGACTTAATATGCGTATAAGCTACTTCAGCGACGACAAGCAAACTACGTGAGAAAAGGCATCCGATATCACGCATTCATAGCAATCTGCTTTCAAAACGCGCGCGCCCGTTGAACATCCGGGTCCGTCGCTTAGGCGGACTGATACAGTACATGAGCTATTGCCGTTCTTAACTTGTTCGTGAGTATAGTAAAAGCGCAAACAGGCGTGACACAAGGAGCAGAAAACACAAGCGCTAGTGTTGTCGACTTCTTGTGTTACGTCTGTTCGCGCTTTAAATGTCAGTTTACTTGAGTCTTATCGCTGAAATAGAAGCTTGAAGCGTACACAACACAAATTGCTCGCACGGTGCTGTACGCAACGAGGAAGGTTGAAGACCTGAAGAGAGAGAGAGATGCGTACGCTGGCGAAAGACTCAGCTGACTTTTTTTGGCGCTTTACGATTGTGCGCTGCCTCGGTTGCGATGGCGCCGACGTAGTGCACAGCACGGCGGTGTTCTGGCGCTTGAGAATTTTGAATTTTATCTAGAAATGACGCTCACCTCGATGCCTTTTCTGAGATAATTACTAGTTAACCAATATAATGGGTTTTAGGATCAAGTTATCGATAATTCTTTTTCCTTTGAATTGCATGTAAAATTGCCGGGACCAACGCATCTCTTCCAATTAACCGAAAAGATACAAAATTAAGACTGTAGAACAATGGGAGACTGTTCTGTTCAGCTCCACACCGGAGGCACAACTCACAGCAGTCCCGATTGGCCGAAGCCGCCGCGAGGATCTCAAGGAACCCTGGGTGACGGCTGAGGGAGGGAGACCGTCCAAGTCGTCTACCTTTCAGAACCCATCTCGGAGATCAAATAAAGTCATCTCTCTCTCTCTCTCTCTCTCTCTCTCTCTATCTCCTCTCTCCTCTCTCTCCTCTATCGTCATCCTTAAATCTCATCGGTCTCGCCTCATCCGTCTCTCGTCTCTACTCTCTCCTCCTCTCCTCATCCAGTTAAGTGACTTTCAATTTTTAAGAAGCAATGGCTAGATATCTGCTTCATGAAACAGTGAGTTACGAAAAATAGTGTGAGGTATAAAGAATCTCACAGAATAAGTCGGAGCGCGAGATGCGATCCGGTGATCGCAAGCCTGGAAAGGGAAACAACTGAGCGGAAGGAGTGTCGGAAGAGGGCTCTGAAGGCCACACAGCGCGATGCCGGAGTTAGGGTTACCAACCGTCCCGGATTTTGCGGGACTGTCCCGACTTTTCATACATCCCGAGTTCCCGCGCCGTCCCTGTCGGGACAGCTATATGTCCCGGATTTGTTCCGGACCGTCCAGTTATAAATTTTTTATGCAATCCAACGCACGCCTAACAAGGCGCGTCGCGCCACGGAACACAATGTGAGCACAAACGCGTCCAGGTAGAGCTGAAGGTTAAGCTGAACTTCCGCGAGAGAGTGCGACAACCTACGAGTACATTCTCAAGAAAGAGCACTTGTTGCGAGAAGCATGCATCCAGCTGAAGTACCACTTCAAGAGGCCGCAACAATAAAAGAAACAATGGATTTGGCTGGAAGGTATACCGCAATAAAGAAAACTGGTTTCGTTGCCTCCCTATGTTAGGGTACGCTACGAGGTACAACTACAACTACTTCTGCAAGAAACGTCACGCATACGAAACGCACTTTACGTGGACCACCTCGCCATTTGGACCACAGGACGTTCAATTGGTAAACAACACGACTGCCTCCAAGATGCCATTGACACCGTGCACGGACAATCTAGGATCTTTGGCCTTATTTGCCCACCCGCAAAATGCGAGCTCCTATAGTCACTACAAAAACGCATGCAAGGCTCTAAACTACAACCCCTCTGAGACACTGAATTTACCCTACATAACACTCGCATCCTCAACTATCACGTTTTTAGCCTCACAATACAACCGGACTTCGCATGCATTTCCACGATTCTTCACTTACTACGCGCACTATACTGCAACTCGCACACCTCATTGAACTCATTGCTCATCCTCTACAACGACTTTTCGTCCAACTCCTTTTCTTTAGCCGCGTCACGTATTCCGAACCCCACATTTAGCTCTCAAAAAACAAAGTTCAAAACTTCAACATCACCCTTCTCCAAGCCAGCAAAAAGCTAGTACTAGGGCTTCCCATACAACTTCCACGACCAAATTTTTTCAGGTAGGAATTCGTAACCCCTGAGACCCACTTCGCGAGCCCCGTCATATTAAACAATCTGAAAGACTCATTCTCGCACCCACCTGCCGCCATCTTCTCCGTCGCCTTGCCTTCTAACTCACCGACACTTACAACCCCCGCCAAAGCATACCGTTGGAACTTCGAACTTTCACCTCCGTCGTCCCAATGCCAAAGAATGTTCCCCTCGTTCACAATCAAGGTCGCCGACAAGTCCATATTCGAGCGCTTCTCAGATGCTTCGAGTTAACCCCCAAAAAATCCGCTGCGCTAACGCCGGCTAAGTATCACGCCAGACAAGTCCTTGGAAGTATACCACCAAGATGACTAACTCCCCAATCTCCACAACCGCAGCAGAAATCCCCACCACCTTCAATACCCTTACTGATCAAGACTCCGTGGTCATCGTCACCGAGTCTCATCATCCTGCCGGCTTTACACCCATAGCACCCTCAGTCCTCCACCTCCTGCAATCTATCGCCCCCTCCGCTGTCCTCTACAATCTCTGTACACCGGGACATGCGAGTAGAGAAGGAGAAGAGGAGAGAGAGAGAGAGAGAGAGAGAGAGCTAGAGATAGGAGAGAGAGAGAGAGAGCGTAGGAGCGAGGAGAGAGGAGAGCTGAGCGAGAGAGATGAGAGCGAGAAGAAAGAGGGAGAGAGAAGCATTGTGACTTTAGGATCCTCTTATCATCGACCACTCCTGACAGCAGGCGCTCGTTTCAGAGGCAATATCTGAAGCAATGCTCCACCGCCTAGACATATCAACGACAGTTCCCCGCGCCATACTACCAAGATCATCCCCCCCCCGCCCTCAGGCAGATATCGCTGTCACCGCCGGAACAAGACCACCATAGTCTTCAAACATTCCAAGATATACTGCACCGCTACCACCCAAGAACCGCACTCTGGCCCCGTTCAACTGACAAGTTCAACAAAGAAGCCACAACCTGCCGCCGCCTTCAAGCCAACACATCCTGCTCCGCACCCTCCTCCACGCCATCCAACACGCTAGACAGACCGGTCTGACGATCAGCTTCAGCTTGTCAAAAGGAATCATCAAAAAGTGACCGCCCGGGGACTTCTGCACTAAGACCTCCCATCGCCGCGGGTCCAAACATTGACTAATTTTTCGTCCAAATAAAGTCTACTCTTCTTCCCTAGTGAAAAGGGGAGCAGCCGACTGACTCTCTGTCCAGCACTCCGGGTCACATGGTGCCGGCTGAAAGTATTTTCACGTGCTCCTCTCGAGCCGTCAAAATCAAGTTAGGGTTGCAGTCGAGTTACGACTGGTTGAAGGCGCGCCGGGAAGCATATTACTACGGATCGCTTTCAGTGATACGGAATTTTGATACGTGTGTAAGTCTCGTATGCGCGTGGGCGTTTCTATATACCTCCTCCACAAGAAGACCGGCCATCGCAGTCCGAGGATCGAACCAGCGACCTCGTGCTCAGTGCAGCACATCGCCTTGAGCCACCGCGGCGGACTACAGCTCCCAGCGGCATGCGAAAAGAGCTTAAATCGGCAGGCGTCCCAAAACAGGACGTCAACTTTTCAAGGAGGATGTCAGTTTCTCGCGCAAATTCTAGTACTGCAGTCTCACGCACTGAGAAAAGGCATGAAACGAAAACGCCATATGTGCCAGCATTCTTTTTTTCATTTTGTTTTGCCTGGTGTGATATGGAGGAAGAGGCACTCGTATTGTTGCCACTTGTGCGAGCAGAGATAGTCATTTATCTCTCGATGCACTCATACATTGTATTCGCATCAACGACCTATATGTTGTGCTTGCATGCACATATCCGTACATTTCAGTGTTGATAATATAAATTGTGCATTTTACCTGGAATTTTTTGTAGAGGTGAGAGGGTGCTGGGATCTTTAAGAAAACTACGGGGTTACGGCTCACAGGGGCGATATAGGAAAATACCGAATATTCGCCATTTCGAATACGATTATAATAATTTTGTCATTCATATGGGTGTCTCCGAATACTCGGGAATGCAGGACATTGGGCCATACTGCGACTGTTCGGGGCTCACCTATGGGCCCAAGCTCCGGGTTTGGAATGCCTTGAGAAAACATTACTTTACACAGCTAATGCTATAAGCTTGGGGTCAGGAGTGCGGGTTAAAGCACCGCGCATAATGTGCGATGCGGACTAGTCCCATTGGTGGATGGGGGACTAAATCAGTAAACAGTAAATACGCGCGTCGTCGTCTCGTGCGCACCAGGGTTCAGTGTTACGGTGCTTACTATGCACAGAGCGACAATCTTACACCGGCGCATCTTCGGCGGCGGATGACCAGCGCTAATACGAGGCTGACCTTCTGCATTCGGCTGCTCCTGCGCGTGCGCAACACCTCGCCGACTAATCCGAGCACTTACGTAAGCTGCGGCTCTTTAGTGTTGGCGTTTTTGACGGCCGTACATAGACGTTTTGGCGGTTTGGTTTCATGGTTTGGTTTGCTAGTTGGAAGTTGGGTGGTTTGATGTTTAGGCGGTCTGATGGTTAATGGCAGACGATTTTCCGCTTTCTGTGTGTCGATATCTGGGTGTGTGTATGGGTATTTCAATTTAGCCATCTAAAAAATGGGTCGCTCGCTGTTACTAGATCCGGTAAACAAATGAAACAGTAGGTAATGACTCATACCGGGAGCTATTTTATTCGAGACATTGTTCCCTGGCGATGCCATAAAACTGCAGATACCCCTCGTACGGGCAATTAGCATTGAGAGGAATGAAACGTCTTGCAGAAATTACACTCGCCGGAGGTGGCAGCAACCTCCGCACCGTGTTTCCATGCCCCGAGTAGCAGATCCACTCAAACTACCAGTCTTATAGGGAGAGCGAAGAGAACTTTGAGTGAGCGTTGTTTTCTTCTTGATTTTCTTTGCCCAAAATTAGATGTCCATAAAAATCCCACCATATACAAGGAGATGAAAGAGTACCTGAGCAAAGCTTGTCGTGTCATTCTCATGACGCTCGTTAATATAATTGAGAATAATAAAAACCCAAATCATAGGCAGTTGTCAGTCATGCATTTTTTTTGCTGTTCTTGCTAGGCGAACTAATGTATGTAACTACATCGCAAAACAAATCTTTTACCTCACAGAAAAGAAAACTAAACGAAAAGGGAAACAACCTACACCAATAACAAGATAACACTGCGTGAGACTACAATACAATATGCTACGAAACTGCGAGAATAAAAGCCTACTCTCTGTTACAATGAACAATAAGGGCCGAAACGTCAGTGCCTCCAATACTACTTTGAGCACACGTGAAGAGACAGTCAATTTGCTACTTTAAATTTTACCGGGCACATTTTCAGAATCCAGGACCGACCGATAAACGCGCTCGATGGACATTCTCACTACGAACATTCTCAGTCAAACATTATAATTTTCGCGTACTCCGGGATCATACGAAAATCGATAAGAACACGTGCGTACAATCTCTTGGTGGACACAGCGCATCATTAAATCGTAATGCTGTCATTTGACCTTTGTTGCACGCCCAAATGCATTTCGCTGCTCACTTTTTGATGACGTCATCGAAAAGGGGTATAAACTACCAGAACACATCGCTGAATTCACTTTTAGAGACTTTTTTGATGATTATGTTTGAAACTTAGTTGATGTTTTTGTATATTTTCTCTCTCTTCTTGTGTATACGTTCAAAAGCCTTTAATTTGGGATTCACCGAATGAAGCGTAACTCCTGCGCGTAGGCGATTAAAGGGGCCACGGGGACAAAATACACGTTTAAGTGAATGAAAGACTGCTCTGTCGCGATAACAATGACCCCATTTTTATCTGAAATCTCAAACAAGTAATCGAGGTATAAACAATACATATGAAGCAGTTGGCGACTACTTCAAACGCTTTCCGGTGATTGAGGAGTCGATTAAGGAGCATGACGTCACACGATCTCGCTTGTGCGATTGGCGGACGCCAAACTGAGCCAGCACTAAAGAAATACGGCTGAACGATTGTAGTGGGGCCTGTAGTCCAGTTTGATCGGGCAGCTTGAATGCTAACGTGTGGTAAGCACAGTGATAACTATGTTTTTTAGTACTGGCCCTTATCACGTCACTCCATTTTACATTACGCGTTTTTTTTTCGGTTAAAGAACTTCTTTCGCCGCTGTAATGGAGCTGGGTTAATTACCAAAGGCTAGCTCTTTCAAATTGAACAAAGTTGCACAGTAAAAGCTCGTTAATTCGAACTCGAAGGGGACCATAAAATTGTTCGGATTAAGCGGAGTTCGAATTAGCGAGCGGGCGCTAGGATGAATGGAAATCGCGCCAAACTGCGAGGGCAAAACCCAAAGAAGCCACCTCTGAACTCGTTAACGCGAATTAGGCGCTACTAGACGTTTGTGGCAGGTGATTTCGTAAATGCTGTGTGGTAAATAATAATGGCATGCACAGGAACACTGGCGCCGGTGGCGTGGCGCCCGCCGTAGAAGCGAAATAAGCTGTCGCAGGAGCGTAGCGCGCGCGACACGGTGTTGTTTTTCTGTTTCGTTGTTTTGCATCACTACTAAATTTGGTTTGGATTTGCAACACATTGTAATCGCTCTAAGCCTACTTCTTCCTTCTGCGGGGGAGCGATGATAACCAGGGGGCATCATAGTTGGAATTAACCGTTCAGGATACCGACGCGTTCGAATTATCGGGTAGTTTTTCTCCATTGAAATATACAGGGCTGTGCTGAGACAAAGACGTGAGTTCGAATTAACCGAGTTCGAAGTACCGAGCTTTTACTGTGTTTTGTCTTTGTGGCCCCTTTACATCACAGATAAAAGCCACCACACTCAAATGGCTGGCTCAGAATAGCTTCCCAAACCGCAGCTATACAGGGCCTTACCGACTAACGTGAGCACGTGTGCGCGGTTTGAGCAACAGCCGCAGCAACAACAGTGGCCGCAAAGCGAGGCGTGGCCCTGACGAGATGCGTGGTAGCAGCACGGGCCGCGGCGAAGCGACTTCGAAAACAAGCAGATAAGTTGCGTCGTCTACCTGGCGTTCTCCCGGTCTGCGACATTCGGCCGGTCCGCTAGCGTCAAAGACGCGTCGAGTAGGGCCGCCGCCGACGGCGTCTTGGCCGGCGCTGTTCTCTTCCCTCTCGTTGTCAGCAGCTCGACAGAAGGTCATCGGGGCCGGCGACGCCCCCGACCACCACAATCGGCGCCGAATTCCATTGATGCCTCCGACGACGATGACGACGGGCAACAACTAGCCGCACGGGAGAGCCGCTCGCCGCGCGACTTCTTTCCCTCGAACAACATACGCACGCTCACGCACGCACAAATCGCGCACGGGAGTCGCACGAGACGACGGCTTCGCGCAGCGCTGCCGGAGTCAAAGTCCTCCTCGGTTGCGGTGGAGCTCGCGCACCCGGAGGAGACCAGAAGAAGCCGACACTCGGCTTCTTTCTTGCGGAGGAAGGTCGGCCGGGAGTGAAAAGACAAAAGTTGGGAGCGGCGGTAGCGTGGTCGCGCGACTACGGTTACGTCGCGGCGGCGGCGGCGGGCCTGGAGGCGACCGCGGAGGAGGAAGGCCTTCCGCGGCAGCCAGCGCTAGTGGCTGCGCCCCCCTCTTCGCTCGCATGCCCGCACGCACGCACGAGGTCCCGTGCGCGGGGGGAGGAGGTTCTGTTCCGAGAGGATGACGCAAACGAGAAACAAAACGAGACCGCTGTTGGAGGTGGGACGTCGCGGGACGGCCCGCCGGTTTCCGGTTCCGTCGTCTGCTCCTCTGCTATTTCAAAGGCGATGCGCGCGCGCGCGTGCATCCCCTCCTCCTCACCCTCTTCCACATCCTTTTCATCTTGGAGATACCGATGCGGGCACGTGCTGCGCACGCCTCTCCCCATCACGGTGCGCTCGAACCCTGTCCTTCCCTCGAACAGGTGAACGATGAGATGTTCGGTGCTTGGGTCGCGATGTTTAGCGAGTCGCTTAGAACTGTCCTCCTTTTCGAATCTCACAGGATGTCCCCCCAAAAGAACTCCTTGTCTTAAAAGCAGTTATTTCGTTGTATGGAAGAGATTGAATTCCCGCCCTTCGAATAACGCAAACCTCAGATTTCCGAAATTTGTCAACTTTAGATTCGGTGTCATTCCACGCCAAGCTGCGGGTACCGCTTGATGATAGTCTTCAAAGAGTGGCGTTAGGCTTAACCTCGGGCCGTCGCATACCCAATGGGGACGCCGGCCAGCCGCTTACTTAGCCGCACCGTGTGTGCGCTCACTATCATTGGCCACCAGTCGGAACACTATTCGTAACTCCGTACAGAGAGCCTACGAATCTGTATTTAGGTAGGTTCGCGGAACCGGCATCTCGGTAGCCTCCCGCTAGAAAAGGAATCTCGCCGCATACTGCGCACCTCGACGCAATTCGTAAGCACGCGTTGACAAACGAGGAATAAAGGCGCTCTTCATAACAGAGCAACAAGAGCAATGACACGCGGCGGCTTGGCGAGTGGCGAGCGCGTCTATTTTTGAGCGGGCTCTGTACGGCTGTTGTGTTTTTCGTTTATCGCGACGTGCTTGGGATTTATAGTGCCGCGTCAAGAGTTCAACGCCCACAAAGCATCATTTCACGCTTGAGCTCGAGGTTATAGGGATCGTTGCATAATGCGCCCGCCTCGAATGTCAAAGCCCTGACTGCTTCAGTACCCTATGTCCTGTCAAGCCACGGCTATTCTGAGTATAATTAAGCGTGGAATGGTGACTGAGTTGACGCCGTTACGATTCCGTTGGCTCGGGTGCAGAGAAAGAATTGTCCCATCCAAAACACGACGTCCTACGCTGTGCCTCAATCTGGAGCGCGACTCTGAAGAATTTCTTTGCTCGTCTTATCTTTCTGCGGGGTCCACGGCTATTTGTTGCAGCGAAAGATATACGCAGGTGCGACCACCTTAATGTTTCCAAAGGAAACCGTGACTCCACCCACTATTATCTAACCAATCATAGCAGAAGTGAAATGAAGGAAAAAATTATCCGTTATCTCACGTGTAAACGCGGAGTTTTTCTCGAAGTTTCTGCATTCGGAGCGTTCCTTTCTCGACCGTTTTATGAAGGCCCATTAGTAGTCAGCCTTCCGCTAATACAGAAGTTCTAAGGTTTATACCGGCCTTAAGCGCTTAAATGTAGGAGAGGCACGAGGGCGAAGGACGTAGGGGAAACGCGCGAATTTTAATCAGGGTATTGCATAGTTTGCTATTTTGCGCAGAGAAAGGGAAAATGAAAAAAAAGTTGAGGCCAATCATGTGGAGAGTAAGCATTCGAGAATACCACCTCCCACGAAAGACGGGAAAGAGGGTTGTGTCAGATCGTGGCAGACCGAACGGAAGGGTACGTCGAATAGGAGGGTCAAGGATGCAAATACGCAATTCTTGCGCGTTTCAGTTACTAAGTGTTATCCTCCGAGCAAGCATGATTAGAGCGCGAACAGCGCATGCGTTCTGTATAACGGAAAATGTAAAGTGACAGTTCTTTGATGTACAGAGCGGGTGGCACCATCCACATTTTAATTATCAATACTGCCGCAATGATCAGGAAACCACCGAAAGGCAATATCGCGACCCGATTATGCTGCCCATGTTAGATTTTCTTATAAAAACACTGCGCTAAATTGACATTTACGAAGACGAAGGACGGCGGAACACAAGATGCACGCATACGAAAGCACAACTATCAAGTGGCCTCTATTTCCCGATCCTATCGGAAAACATTGGAAACATAAACATACAAAGACAAAAATTCAAAACCACCACACAGAACCCTATCTACATGTGTTCAATTCTTGTTACTTGTTATCGTCACCTCTTTTCCTCGCGGTCTCACTCAGAGCTAGCCACACGCGCCCGCCTCCCCCTCTGTCTCACTCAATGTCACACGAGGAGCGTCTTTCTGCAAAAAGCTGAATTTCCTTGCTTTTTAGGAGCACCGATGGCTGTTTCTTGGAACTGTGGTTCACATTTGCATTTTTTTTTTTGCAGTGATCGGCCAAAGGCCCAGGCGCTTGTAGCTTCGCACATGCGATGTTGTAGTCTCGCAGCCGCTGGTTGAGACACCTTCCGGTTTGTCCTATATAGGACCTCCCACAGTCCAACGGAATTTTGTAAACGACTTGTGACTCGCACGTAACGGACAGTACGTTTCTGTGTTTTACCTCACAGCGTGGACGTTCAGCGTAATCCTTGTTCACCCGCTTGCACAGTCCCTTCAGCTCGTGTGGGGCGGGAAAAACAACTTTCACATCGTATCTGTCGGGAAGATTTGTGTGGCGTGTATTAGAACAGACGTGCAAACTGCACCACATACAGCCAAAGTAGCCGGAAACCCACAAAAGCGTGGCGCTTCTCCGCGGCGAAATGTGGCCGCGTCACGGTCCCAATTTCCGCGCATCGCCCTGATTTGTACAAACCACCACGAGAGAAAATCACGCGTCTAGACCTTGTAACCAAGCCTTTCTGCTTAGTCCCGGATCTGTCCGAGGAACGGAATGATCCTTCAAAGGCCAATTGGCGTGAATCGGTTGATGTCTCCCGGCCAGCTGGTCGCAATCGCCTTCCAAAAGTACAGCTTTGTTTCTGCTAATATCTCCGCTGAGAAGCATCTGTTTAGAGAAAGATTACTGCGGAAACACGAACCGCTGTGAACTGAAGAGTTGTGATGAGTATACATAGCAATGGAAGCGAACGATGAAGCTGCGTAGACGGGCAAGCGGATGTGGACGGGAAATTTCCGCGACCAACTGCAAAGAATAGCGACGAAAGCTGAGACAGGCACCAAAAAATTTTCGAGCTGAACTGCCAGGTAATGAAAGTATGATAGTTAGCCGTTCAGTTCACGAGCTGAAAACGTTACCCTGTCTGCACCAGCACGCACCGAAGCCGCGCCAGGGGATTCCCCTCCAGGGAATCCCCGGTCGGCGGCGAAGCTCTCACGCCCGCCAGTCCATACCAGAGCGAAGCTAAGATACGTTTCAAGCTGTCGTTTTACGTACTCGCGGAATGTGTACCGGAACCAGCTCTATCAACAGCTAATCCGTTAGCGTGCGGGCTTCATTCGTTATGCTCACCCATCCAAGCACAAGAGCGTGGTTGAACCTTTCATAAACGGCGCATTCTACGGACACTTCACAACTCGATACAACTCTTCTGCGCAATTTTTCAAGCAAAGGTATTCCATGATATGAGGAGTACACAGCGAGACATGTTTCGACTAAACTTTTGGTTACTCGCGTTACGTAACGCTGCCCCTGTAAGCGATGCCATAACCTTCACCCTACGTTGCCAGCGCATACATAATCTGTAAAAAGCCATAAAAACTTCTAGACCATCTCCACCAACGAGAAACCTGGGGAGGGGAGACGCATGCAGTGTACAAGCGTATTCTTGGCGCCTTGGCGTTTTTGCCCACGGAGTTGAAACCGTTTGGGGATAGAGGTATACAGCTTTGCTGTAAGTCTCGTGTCTTGAAACACGAAGCGTTCTAGCGCGAGGCGTTGGAAAACGAGTGTCCCGGTGTTTTAGTACCGTGACTACATGATACTGTAACGGCAAAATTTGGTCAAATCTCTGCCGCTACGGTAGCATGCTGATCGCAGTGAAGCAGTCGAGGCGGCGAAGAAGTTTTAAGGTTAACTTGCTTACTTTACTGATGACATTGGGGACATTTAGCACCTACGAACTTGAAACAATACACTCTTTACATAAATGAGAAAGACAGTTAAAAGATTAAGAGTACTTAACGGGACATGGCTGACTGGATCGCGGTCTCCCGGCGAAAGGGCCCGACGACAAGCGGCAGAGTTTTTGAAGTGAGTCCGGGTGCAGGCCGCCCGCCGCCCTCAGTAGCCGGCGGAGCCGCGTTATATCCCCGTCAAGCGGTCCGTTGGGGAACGTATTGGGGGAAAAAGTGTATTCTGGAGCGTGCGGACCGCGGGGCCTAAGGCGCTTTCTGCAGCCAATCGGGGAGACGCTTGTAAACACCAATCAGCCATGTTCCCGCCAAAGTGAAAAGGACCAATCAAGCACAGACACAAGGTTTGAAGCCGAAAACGCGCGCTTGGAGAAATAGGGGTGTAAAGAAAGTAGTTCAGACAAAACGCACTAAAGTAAACAGCGGAAAACACAGAAAGGTTGTCTGAAGTACACTGAGGACCCGGAGCCCGAAAGCGACCAGCGCACACGCCACGGGGGGAATGGAACGCCGCGGCCGCGCTGAAACCCAAGCTGGGACGATGGTCCCCCTCGACAGCCGCGTCCTCCGGTCGGTCAGCGCGCAGACACACTCCGCGTGCGTTTCTTAGAAAAAACGGGGCTAGGCGACCGAAGAGCGATGCTACAAAAATAAAAAAAAGCAAACTCAAAGGAGGCTTCGCGACAATTCTACGACAACATGGCACGACGACGACATGAGATGCCGACAGCACAAGTCCCTCATGGGCTTCGCTCCTAAGGCGATGGGCTTCGCTATCCACCATCATGGCTGCGACGTTAAACACTAAATTGTGTTCAAGTGCACTAACCGATGTAAAGGTGCACACACAAAAAATTACGCTCACCTCCCCTCGCGGGAACCCTGGTGTGATGCGACGCTGAGGGGGTTTCAAGCGCAAGCGGAGAGCAACCGTCGACCGAAAGGCCGCCGGAGAGTGGCACACCGGTTATATGCGCAGCGCGCCCGAAGGAGAGGAGACCGCGGAGAGAGAGAGTGCCGCGGCTATGACGCAACACAATCCAACACAGTCCACTTTAATCCAACCTAATACAAAGCCAATCCAATCAAAGTCAAGCCAAGCCAAGCCAATCCAATCGAATCCAATCCAATGCCCCTCGCGAGAGAGTGTTCGCTATCGGAGAGGAGAGGGGGAGAGTGGCTGCGGACAACAACAACGGACGCACGCAGGAAGGACAGGGCCGCCGACAAGAGATGCTCTCAGCGTCGCATCTAAAACTTTGGGCGTCATCAACCGAGACTTGCTGGTGGGTGTGCGCAGAGGTTGGCGAAATGAGGTGAAGAAGGCCAGATAGAGTGTGTCTAATTAAAAATATAGTCAGCCGGCCGTGCCCCACAACTTCAAGAAAAGGTCCTACTCACAAAGGTAAGATAATTCGTGCGAGCGTAAAATGGTGTAAGGGGACAGGAACATCATGGTTCAGCCCTCTATTAGGGATGTGTGCATATTGATTGGGGGAAACCGCGAAATTTAAGAGTTTACTTCTCCGCAGAACGCGAGCCGCGATCGCTTCGGTGGATAAAAAAATCCCGGGCCATCTCGTCTAACGTGAAACCTGGCGAGGGGCGAAGCATGCAGTGTATAAGTGTATTCTTGGCGCCTTGACGTTTTTGCCAACGGGGATGAAACCATTGGTGGTATAGCTATACAGCTTTGCTGTAGAGGTCCCGATAAGTAAACAAGTTTCCCGGTATCTTAGTACCGTGACTACATGAGACGACAATTACGACGAGGACGACAGGAGACGCCAACAGCCCCAGCCCCTAAAGGGCATCGCCTCTAAAACAAATCACGAGTCAGCGCAAGGTTCTTGAATGCGACGTCATTACGAACCACTTACGCCCTTATTCTGAATGCGTTGTAGCTTTCTTTAAACCGTCTACGGGAACCAGTCATCCGGTATTCTGAACGACGGGATGACAACACGGGCGTTGGACTGAGGCGCCATTCAGACGTGTGAACTTAGCACCGCGCAAGGGACGACGTCACACCAGCGGCGACGGCGGCGGCGGCGTCTGCGGGAGAAGCGATCTGGCGGAAGCCTCTGGTTTCACGCGGGCGAAGAGCCGTTTCCCGGCGCGCAGCACGGGTTCGCGCACAGTGAACGCCACCTTCGCACTTTGCCATCATAGCTGGGCCGACGAAAGGGCTTAGCACACGCTTCTTGAGGTCAGAACAGAACGGAAGTCTACACCAGTCAGATGATGCTCGCTAAGCACTTCACGCGGCATTCTGAGGACATTCCGCGGTATAAAGGCCTTCGTTCTGTCTCGACGGTGTTCATGTGGGACGCCACGGCTGAATTTGATATCCGAGAGGAAGATGCGAGGGAGAAGGTCCTCACCTCTTCCTTTGGCGGCGCTTTGACGCAGACTGCGAGAGGAGCGAAAAAAAAAAAAAAGACGATAAACGCAGCCCCCACGAGATTACGGGCACAAAACAATAACGTAGAGGGATATGACGTTTGCGTAAGCTGAAACGACGGCGCGAACCGCGTGAGAGGCGAAGTTTGAATGAACGTAGGCTGGGTAGTATTGTACGCTGAGCGCGTTCGTGCGACGCGACGTGGAGCACATGCGCAGACAGGACGCTGTTACTTTGAGGCGCCACCAACGAAGACGCCCAGATGCTCCATCTGTACCATTCTCTCTATTTCGCTATTTATTGTGCCTCTGTCGCTGCTTTACCAGT
The DNA here is from genome assembly GCA_013339765.2 of Haemaphysalis longicornis. Taxonomy (NCBI): domain Eukaryota; kingdom Metazoa; phylum Arthropoda; class Arachnida; order Ixodida; family Ixodidae; genus Haemaphysalis; species Haemaphysalis longicornis. The sequence continues at coordinate 78,592,140 of CM023456.1, read as the reverse complement.
ACGCATTGCTCCTTGCTTCGGGAGCCCCTGGCGTCTGTTTTGAAGTGTAAGTTATACACTGTAAAATAATAATCCCTTTTTGTTTAGAACTAACACACGTACAACCTACCAATAAACAAACAAACAAAAACACCCCTTGAAAGGGCGTAGTTGACCGCAAAACACCCATTAAAAGGGTGTATTTTTTTTTCTAGGCTGTAAGGGTGGTGTATACAACAAAATACTCTCATGGACGTTTTCCGCTGTTTTTTTTTTTTCTGCTAGGGAGTAAGAGTGTGAGTTATAAACAGTGGATAACAGTGTAAATTATTTTGCCGTGCACGCTATACCCTCGTTACAGCGACATCGCTTTATTCAAAGTCTCGCTATATTCGAAGCCTTTTACACTCGTAACTGCAATGCCTGGAGAGAAAATTACCACAGTTTTTAGCGAAGTACCGCTTATAACGAAGTGAGCTTCCCATAACGAGGACTTGGTTAAAACAACGGCTTGACGTTCTTTACAAAGGCACAGAATAAGAATGACAGGAGAAGCGCTTGCGTAGACCTTCACCAGTGTCTTTGCGTTTATTGCGCTTTGAGTGGGGCGCAAAATGGGGCGCACAAGTGCGCCCCATTTTGCCCAACAATGCGTTTTACTCTTTGAAGAAACTATATAAGCTCGCACTTCGACGCATCGGCTGGACCTTGCTGCGGCTACAACATAAAATTCTATATACACGTTTTAGGGGAATTTTCACTGCCTTATAAATGTGCTACACGAGCGTTTGAAATGATATTTGAGTCGAATGGCCATCGAATTTTCAAATGCCATTCGAGCTGGAAAGAGTTCCCCCGATCTACACGGTAATTCTTAAAGGCAGTTGAGTTTCCACGTTCGCCAGCCATGTTTTGGTGTCGCTACTGCTGCCCTGTTTTGTTCTTGGAAAATTTGCATTTTAAAGTTTAAATGGCCAAGAAAACAATTATTAGCGATCCGCGTGATAACAATCTGCAATCGCGCTCAAAACTTGCCCGAGACAGCCAGTTTTTTTTTTTTTTTTCGCACCGCCGGTGCTGAGAGCACCAGGTTATCTTGTAATCTTAGAACGAGTGATTGAGAACAAAAACCAGTGAGACATTATGAAGATCGTTAACTTTAAGCACGTAGTTTTACTCGTAACTAATTGTTTTTCGTAACAGCAGAAACTGCGCCCGAGAGTACGACCGCTCGCGCTTCAAAGGTATTGGAGTACCTCAAATGTTGTTGTTGGTGCTTATTTGACTCAAAAGGCTTTTTAACCAAATGCCTTTGAAAAACGCCGTGTAGTAGCTCGCTCAAATGACATTCGACTCGAAGGCCCTCGAAACGCTCGTATAGCACGGGTATTAAAGTAACACCCTTACACCCTAGCAAAAACACAAGAAAAACACCCTTTTATTAAGTGTGAAAATACACCCTTTTCAATGGTGTATAGTATAACTGACACCCTAACACCCCAGAAAGAACACGACGAACACCGTTATAATAGGTGTTAAAATACACCCTTCTAAAGGGTGTATAGTATAACGAACACCTTAACGCCATAGCGAAAACGCAAGAAAACACAATTTTACAGGGTGCATTGTCGTTAAAAACACCATTTAAAGGAGTGTTTTTCCTGTGTTTTTGCTAGGGCGGAAAGGTGTTCGGTGTATTGTCGTTTATAACACCCTTTACAAGAGTGTTTTTCCCGTGTTTTTGCTAGGGTGTAAGGGTGTTCGTTAAATAAATAAAAGAAAAAAAATCACCCGTACGGGTGTAAATCATTTCACAGAGTATAATCCTTCGCCGGACCTCAGAGTGCGGAAAAATGTCCGCCGTTCGCGTTTGCCACCGCAAGAGGCAAACTCGAAGCGACCGAAGCATAGGTGAGAAGGAGCCGAGGGCGAAGAGGTCGGGGAATCCCGAAGACACGCTCAGGAATTCTCCTCGGCACTATCTATCAGCTCCGGAATGCCGGTCCCACGAGTGCATGGGCGGCCCGAGGACGCGCAGCGGCCGCTGCACCGCTCTCCCTCCGGAGGACGCGCTGCCGAATTCAAACAGACCCGCGTCACGAGGCGATGTGGCAGCGGCGGCGTCAACTAGGGGCCAAATTCCACAGAGTGGACGTTGCTCGAGGGAGGGCCGCCACAGTTATCGCTCCCCTTATCGGCCCCGTGCGGCTTGTGTACGCCAAGTATTTATTTCTCCCGAAGGAGTATATATCGCTATCGCCGGGGTCGCGCGGGGCGAAGAGCAGCCGTACGGGATGAATGGCGGAAGATGCGAAAATCAAGGTCTCGCCGTCTCGGAGGTGGTCTCTTCTTCCTCCTTTCTGTTTACTGCTTGGGGGGCGCTGTTGGGGGGAGGGGTTGAGTAATAAAGTTGTGCGGTGCTGTGGGACTGGACTGGCGCGCGAAATTGGGGCTGCCGCTGTATACTGACGGGCAGAATTAAGAATTCGAAGAGGTCGCAAATAAAGAAATTATATGGGATAGATTTCAATGCGTTGTTTTGAAGCCGTGCATTGCGATGGAAGACGTACAGTGTTCTACTCTCCAAGTGTGCGACCTCGCAGAAACAAAGGAAATCAATCAATCAATCAATCAATCAATCAATCAATCAATCAATCAATCAATAAGAATGTACAAAAATCAAAAGTTCCGAACAGCCTTACTGACTCATTTTCTAACAATCTTACTTTTTTTTGCATTCGAAGAATTTCCGTGCGTAGTCCGGCAAGGTGTTTCTTTCCTTTTTTTTGTTGTTGTTTGCCTTCATGGTATGTGCTCTTGGCGGATGTGCCCAATTTTAACAGAGAAGCTGTTCAGAAAATCGCTATTCTGTGTGTCGGCAGTTAAAAATACCAAGCAAATGTCGAACGCACGTGAGCGCGTGCCTCGCGGCGACCGCCCACCGTTTCGGGTGCATGTTTGTCAAGCCAGGCATACCCACTTAGGGAGATTGGCCAAGAGTGCCAAAAAACAAACAAACAAAAAAAACCTCCAGCGTTCGCCGTAATCGCGGCAACACTTGCTCGGAACGAGAAAGACGCGTCATGGCGTACGCCCCTCCAAGGTGATGTCCTATGATTATCACTTCCAAAAAAAAAAAAAAAATGAAGGAAGCTCACACGTATAGCCACAACGATTGATCAACGATCGTTGCGGCAGGGAAGAAGAAGCAAATCTGCTGCAATCGTGGACTTAAACCGTTTTGATGGTCATGAAGGTTGCGTATACAGCTTCGTTATATCTTCAAGTCTTACGCGTTAGTGTGAGCTTCCTTTACTTTTTTCATCAACTTTTTTAACATTATAAAAGCGAAGGACTCGTAATTCTGCACCTACCTAGGCGTTTTTTCGCAGGCCTTGTATAATAGTTTGGCAAGGACGTAGTAAAGCGGCCTGTTGCAGGCATCCAACCGGGACCTTACACATGACTGATGACTTTGATATCAACTAGGCCACTTAATTCAACGTTGCTACAGGCAGATGGGTGAATGCAGAAGTCCCCCAAAAATTAGCCCCCACACCCCCCCTCACCCCCGAAAAAAGAAAAAGAAAAACGTTGCAGAGAATATCCACACTCTTGGGATTTCAGATGTTGGCGCGAAAGCGTTAGTACACGCGACTGCTACATTGTTGTGAAACTGAATCATGAATTTGCCTCAACGCGCTACATTTTGATAAAGCCAGTAATAAAACGTTACCTCCCTCGTCTCAGCGAAAAGTTCTAGCCGCAGTATTTGATTACCTCCACGACATCGGTGTCGCCGACACGATACAGGAGTAAACATCCTGGCACTATGTGCAACCATTTTGACTTTTCACGTGACGCACTCACAGTCACACAGGATACCTCCCTGTTCTTTTTTTTCTCACCTTTTCTCTTCTTTTAATTGTTCCTTTTCTTTCTCTCTCCGTCTTACTTCCTGTAGTGACTTCATCCCCCCCCCCATCCCCACAGAGTACCATGTACACGACAATATGTCCGCACGCACCTCTGGTTTACTCTAATAAAGAGCTCTCTCTCTCTCTCTCTCTCTCTCTCTCTTCTCTCTCTCTCTCTCTCTCTCTCTCTCTCTCTCTCTCCCCGTTTACGCAGTGCACTGTTAGTTTGCACAGGTGCCGGAATGGCGCCACCCTCTGCGCATATATGCTCCACATTTCTACCACAAAGAGCGAAGTCATTGATATTTTTTTCCCTTTTCTTCGTAAAAACAACTCGTTAGTCGTCGTCTTGTGAAAATAGAAAACACGGAGCTAATAAGCTGCCTTTACTTCTTACGCCCAATCGAGAACAGCTTTTGGAGCCGCCCACCCCCTGGAGTCGTCAGCGGAGTTTAAACGCGCTAACTCCGAGAAATCACATCAGGCATCCCAGTCAGCGCCGCCACAAAACGACCTCACAGAAAGCATAAATTTAGGCAAGTTCAGCCCCCGCCGGAGAAGATTTCAAAGAAAAAAGGAAAAGAGGGCGTCGAGCGCGGGTGAGATGACGACGTGAACAAATTCTGGGAACGCAAAGAACAACAGCGCTTATGCGAAGTCTTCCCTCATTGGTGTGACGGTGAATGAAGCGGCGCGATTTTTGAATCTGCCCCCGCATCCCCAACCGCCTCCCTCCGGCTCTTTCAGTCTTTTTTGTTCTCGCTGGTTCATTTCTTTTCACTTTTCAAACGAAAGCGGAGCTGGGATCAGGGACAACGGGTCGGGGCCCCACCTCTCGGCATTGATCTCGGCGTCACGCGAGCGAGCGGCAACAAAGGCCATTCGACCGGTGCACTGAGCGAGTGAGGGAGACGGGCCCGACGTTTCGACCCATCCCCGATGACTCTTGTCTGGCTGGAAATGCCCCTAAAGGGACAGCCAACCTATTTTTGTGGAGTGCATGTCGTCCAGTTGATATGAAACACAGCGTTTTACATACTTCCAATAAAAAAGCGGAAATATATTTAACTTGACACTAAACTTACTGAAGCCTGAAATATGGCTGCATGTAGTGTATAAACGCGACTCTACGTTACGTGTCCCAACAATTCCGTCGATTTCAACGCGTGATTCAAATCCGGCATGAAGGAATAGGGAAGCTTTAGCCACATTATTGTTTGCTTTAGCCACGGACAATTTTTTTAAATACCGCTTTTCATATCACGTAGTATGTTGCCGCACGGCTTACTCTTATAATTGCTAGCATTCATTTTGCCGGGCCAAGTATGGAGGGTAGATTTAAAAAGTCCGGTTTTGAAAGTCCCAGGGCGCTATCAGTACAACCGCTTCGGGTTAGGGTGTTTTAAGTGATGCCCGTCCATTTGGGATAAAGAAAATATACTCGACAAAAACCGGTTGTCTGTCCGTTTAAGAGTATAGCGAACGTTACTACATCAACACGCTAGGAAAAAGACAAAAGACAGCATAGTTCATCGTCAAAAAGTTAGGACGCAATTTATTGATGGCATCGATAGCGTTGTAATCAGGTTTGGAGGTGCGGATTGATAAAGCTCAAGCTGCATCCCCCCTCCCCATAGCGGTTACGTCAATTAGCAGTTGTTAGTAAAAATAGGGACGCGGAGTTTGTGGATGAAAAGACTACAGAGTAAAAAAAAAAAGAAAAAAGGAGGATAATGAACAGCCATGATTGGAAAACAATAATTCAATGGACGAAAATTAGAATCAATTAAAAAAACAAATAAAAATAAGTCAATTCACATGAATTAGGGCTCAAATGGTTGTGCAGCGAACCCGCTGTGAAGATAATGAGGAATGGCGTATTTTGTGGGTGGGCTTCTGGGGATTGGATTTCGTGGTTGGCTCGACGCCGCTATTGTGCGGAACGACTATTCTCTCGACGTTTCTCCTCAAAGTTCCTGCGTTTGGAGTCAATATTTACAACTCAGCGCGGTGTTTCTTTAAAGGGATCCTGAGATTAGTCATAAACATCGTTTAATTATCATACGGGAAAAAAGAATGCAGTGCCAAAGCAATCGTATGAGCTCCATCTGCGGTGTTCCTTTAAAAAGGCCGTGAGGTAATTGTAAACATCGCTGATATACCTTACGAGAAAAAAGCTTACAATGCCCAGGCAATCTTGTGAGCTCCACGATCCAATTTGCGCAAAAATCTGGCGTTCGAAAGCGCCACTTTGCCTTGCACCACCGTTCATGCCGATTCGCAGACTTATGATGATGATGATGATGATGATGATGATGATGATGACGATGATATAAACGTCGTCCTCAATGCTTTTGGAACGTACCCGCAATGGGGGATTGGCCAGGCCAAAATCACTGATTGTACTGCGACATGACTTTTAAACTACTAATTTATTTCCAGAAAAATAAAAGTCCGTGAAATGAAAGTTTGCTGATCGAAACCCCAACTACATCAGCTGTGAAGACACACTCGCAAGTCGCCGTCGTCGCTGTTATCACCGTCATGATCACCATCATGTTTGTGTCACTGAAGGTATGCAATTAATAACAAGTCGGGAAGGCTGAATTTACAAGAATGTTAGCATGTTTAACGAGTGCAACCTGTGTGCGAGGAAACGAAGTCGGCAGCAACCACGAAATGGGCGAAAATAAGAATTATGCCGGTTGAGATAGCGTGAACAGAACCGATCCCGGTACGGTAACCGGTACTCCTGCGCATGCGCCGAGCCAGCTTTTTCCTACTTTGCGCACGCGCAGTTGCGCTGGTCGTTTACCTGGTACCGTACCGGGACCGGCTCTCCTCTGTGCTATAACTCTCTATTGCAAACCTTGAAAACAAGTTTTACCTAACCACTTTAGTCGCCGCGGCGGTCGCAAACGGTGCAGTATTCTTTTGTTTATATTCGAAAGTTTGGTGTGCATCAAAGTACGGTGGGGGCGGGTATGGCTAAATGTACTTGAGAAACTTGTTCTCAGCGATGAAGCCTAACCCTGGTATTCTGAATCCTTCTCCACTCGAGCCTCCAGTGGAAAATATCATTGAAATCGATTTCCCCGTGCATAGCATTGCGGAATCCTCCCCTCAGCCGAGTGGAGCGAGCGGATGGAGTGGAGGAGGGACTGAGAATCCGGCCCTAAGAGGCTGTGGTGATGTGGCCCAAAGAGCCAGCGTTCGTAGTCCGGAGGTCGGCCTGGATACAGTCCCACACTGTTTAACTGTTGATGCCGGGAGTGCTGCACACCACGAAAAGTCCACAGAAGATGGTGGATATCTGCGTTCGATGCAGATGTGTAGCGACATGGGCAAGTAGGGACAAATGGTGCCCGTTGGTTCGTTGGCCAGGAGTGTATGACGGCTGGGATGAGTGTTACACGGACATGAATCCTTCTTGGCCACCGATTACAGGTTAGACAAGGCTCTACGTTTCTGCTAATTAGTCAGATAAGGAATTGAATGGGTTAAACTGCTCAATGATGTCACAATTAGGATTTTGACAAAATCCCTTAAGCGTACCTTTAAGCTGCAGTACACCTTTACGGCCGCAAAATATTCCACACACTGCGCTCAACGCCAAAAGTAACTAAGCCGCAAGCTGTACAAGGACCAGCGTCTTCGAAGTATTAGGCACAGGTCGTACAGAGCTGTTGAAAAAGATAGCACGCGATATTCATACATTTTAGTGTCAACGAAGTAATTAGCAATAAAACTTTATCCTTTAACCGAACAAAATAAGTAACCAAAAGTCCTGGCATCCGTAACGTGTGCAGCTGAAGCCGCATTTTTGTTACGCCATCGTCATAGCATCTCGGGCGGTGGGATATGTAAATTCATAAAATTATGAAGTCACGTCACGGACGACGACCTGTTGCCACATACAGTTGAATCTCAATTCCACACACACAAAAACTTCAGATTATGATCCTCTCGCAGTGGCTTACAGGATTAGTACTCCCAAGTTTACGAAGTTCCCGATTTAACAAAGTAACTGTTGGGTTTTGGCGACTTCTTCAAATCGAAGTTCAACTGCATGTTCACAGAACGACACAGTGGTGCGCACGAATGTGATATATCATTCATTCGTACACGGCTGTATAGATTCCAGGCCATGCGTATGTTTCAATAGTGCACGTGGCACTCTTACCGTTGATACTGCTTTCCGTGCATCCGTTTGTGTGTACGATGACCTCGGAACCTGCATGAAAAAACAAAAGGAATCGCAGTCAGCAACGGGGCATTACTTTCCGCGCGCTAACCAACGTACAACGACCACAAAACTTGCAAAATTTCCGGGTATGTCAAAAATTGAAATAAAGAAATGTAGTTGATTCCCCTGTCATAGGAATCAGTAAAACACGAAAGTGAAATGTGCAGCGAAATCTGTAGCAGAACATGGTTTAAAAGTCGGCGGCTGTCTTGTGGGTGGGGTTAGCGAGTGACGTCCTGCTTGCGGGTCGCTTCGGCAAAGGTGTAATGGCGTCATTTCCGCGAAGGATATGACGTCAGTGATACGTTGGGGATCGCGGCGTGAAACACTTTCGTGTTAAAATATAAGAACACTAAAATGAACAACCGTAAGTATAACGCATTGTTTTGAACTAAAGGTTGTTTCCCCGCAAGAAGACCCTGCTTGCAGGGGTGCACCCTTTACAGGCCGCTTGCTTCGTTGTACTGGCGTCACTTCCGTGACGGATATGGCGTCAGCGAAATCTTCGTGTATCCGGGAATAAAACACTTTCGTGTTAAAATACATCAACTCCCATCCCTTTCCGCCACAACTTCTGAGCCAGTAATTTTTCGGAAGAGGAGTAGATATATGTGAGCAGTTAAATGCGCTTTCTACAACGGGTACACGTGACAAATCCTGCTCGAGGAAGAACAGCTCATAGCATTTAGAATACAGCAGTAAACGCGACTTCATTAATAACGATAATAATAACAGCTTTTTTTAACAGCGAAGCTGTTTAGCAACTCGTAATTTTCTGTGTCCGTAGTTAAAAATACTGAATACCCCGCACCTCCACCAAATGAAGCGGTATTTATTGGGACGATAGATAGGGTGCGACGATGAGCGGGGCCAAACCAAGCGGTCGTTTTAGCTGGTCGGAACAGGGCGAGCACGAGACAAGCGGGTGCGACAGGGCGTGACCAAAACTGGACCATGATAGTGTCCTGAACCTGGTGTATGCCCATAGACGGATGATTGTCCGTTGCACTGTCTCCGCACTGGCGCATACCCCAAACAGGAGATTGTCCGTTGCAATAACTCGGTGACTATCTTCTTCACAATACCAAGAAATTGCCGAGCGCGCGAACATGACCGCGCGCCCCGTGGCAAACGCCTGGCAGTTAACCAAACCAGCGATCGTGTGTGCGTGCCTCGTGAGGACCGCCTAGCGTCCTCTGCGCACTTTTGTCAAGCCAAGCATGCCCACTTAGGAATATTGGCCAAGATTGCAGCGACCGCAAGTCAATTAAAAAATTAAGAAAATGCCGAGCGCTCGAGTGGGCATGCCTCACGGCTGCCGCCCAGCGTTCCCGGCGCATATTTGTCAAGCCAAGCGCACCAAGTTAGGGACATTGGCCAAGGGGGCGATTTCTTGCTCTGACTGGCTTCTACAGTTTCATCTTGGCTACTGTAAAACACTGAACGATCAAATCGGGCCATTTTTCTTGAATGCAGAGTGTCAGAAGTACCCGGAAATATATAAATGATCATCAGCGCTCAAAGGAGCCAGAAGTAGCCAAGTTGCCACACTATAATTTCAGTATCCACGAGCCTCTAAAAGTCGCCAGTTTGGCGACAAATCGCCAAACCTGGAAACTCTGATGGCGCTATATACTAACACTACATACATTACTACAATCACATGTGATTTCAAGCAGGACGATTAGACTTGTACTGATATCAGTCGGGTGATGTTAGTGCTCGCTCAGTGGCGCAGAAATAAACTGCACTTGCGGTGCGGTCGAAAGGCACAGTTTTATGCCGTCATGCCAGGGAGCCCGTCGAGTGTCGAGTGTCGTCGAGCACCGCAAAGGCGGAGTTTTGCGGCGAGACAAAGGATTCCGACAGCGACGCAGAGGCGCCGCGAGCTTCCGGCCACCGAGAAGGCGCCGATCCTGCAGCCGTACCTCATGACCCGACATGACTGGCTCATTTCCGCAGCCAGCGCTATATGACGGCGCCTGAAAGGCGAGCCGTGGCGCAGACGTGCAGCTGCCCTCAGAAGCAGCGCCGCCTGTGGACAGAAAGCACGGGCCAGGCTTTCGCGTGTTGTTCGTTCTGCACTGCTATTACTTACTGCATTTTAATTTTGGGTAGAATTGCGCCTAAGCTGTATTTACCCTAAAGAAATACGCTCTCTTTCTCTCACTCACTCGTTGCAAACCTGTCCGTGGCATATGATGTACCTGAGCCCACATCAGATGTACCAGAATCTCGCAGGACGGTTTAAAGGGACACTGAAGCGATTTGTAAACATTGCGGGGATTACTAGCGCAAATTGTAGTCCGGAGTCCATAGGCCATGTTTCGACCACTCTGAGCGCGTTACGCGAATTTATTTAGTAGAAAAAATTAATTAGAAAATTGCTGTCCTCCTCTCTGCAACGCTCGCCCATTTCTGTGGCGTTTTCGTTGGCGTCAGAGGTGCCGAGCTCGGCAATTGGCTGCGCTAACTGCACGGCTCCCCGAGCCTTCAGACAGAGTCAGTCGGCCCAGCGTTTAGTCCGCCGGCCGCCGACGGGTCGTCGCAATTCGCTCGCTCAGTTGAAAGTAAGCCACAGACAGTTTGTGAATGGAAGAATGTGCCTTTCTTTACTTGTTAGTTTGTACACTGTATCTAGCTCCAAGTCAAGGTCGCTTCACACAAGCGCTGCACAAGCGCACATGCGACGCTTCGCTGACTGGTACGCCAGTAGGAAATATAAGGCCTCTTGAAGGCGGGAGAAGAGTCAGCGAAGTCAATATAGGAACTAAGGAAATAAAATCAACTGAAACTTTTACCGTACAGCGCAAAACTAGGGAGCAGGAAGCACTTTTTTTTTGCGCTGGGTGAACAAGCACAGCGGCCAGCAGCACGACCACACATCTGCGAACGCTTTCACGTATAGAGAGATAGAGGAGGAGGAAAAAAAACGTTATTGCTCCCATTGAACGGAAAATGAGCGCGGGATAGAAAAATATTTTTATTTAGAAATGCATTGCTAGAGTGAGATATTGTGGAGTGCTGCATGAGCGCTATACAACAAATAGTCACTAAGGTACTTGAAATGCTAAAACTAAATAAAGTGTAAACTGGTTATACATTATATATACCCATGTATCCAACCTCCGCTGGTTTGGCTCGTGGCCGAGTGGTCTAAAGCACTAGGATTTTCGTTTTGCAAGGTTCGAATTCCGAGGGTACATGCTTTTTTTTTTTGTAAGTTGATTTTTTTCGTTTGCGGCCGATCTTTTCTAAACTGAGTTCACCATTTTTGGGCCGTAACGTTCACTGCTCCACGAGCGAGTTCGCAGAACGCGCCGACTGACACTGACGCGCTAGCGAGTTCTCGTTGGCCTGCTGCTGCCACAAGCACCGAATACTTGCGGGCAGTGGGCACAGGCCAGAATCAGCAGACCCTTGGCCTGGTGCGAACACGCTTTTTACGATACAGCATGAGTGAGGCAAGCTCCGAATATGCGGGAAAAGCGCATGGCATTTGAGCGTCTGCCGTGACGCGGAGGGCGTTCATCCACTGCGTAGGCCTCGGCTAGTGATTGCTACCATCCAAGCCGTCCTGGGAGGCTTATCTTAGGCATTTTACAGCCGACAACATGGCAGAAGCGCGGTATGACGATTACTGAGATATCGAGAATGCCCATCCAACGATGCCGTCGGATGTCAAGCATGTTGTTTTACAGAACCGAAACCGAAACTTGCTTGAATGCTAACCTTGGACATCGTCCAATCAAGGTGCATCTCCTCCTTTCGTCACAGCCTTTAGTTGGCGCGGCCGCCACAGCCGCGCATGGTAGTTTTTCTTCTTTCCCGCTTTATAAAATAATTACCGACTTATCAACCGGATAAACAATGAAAGTGTGGTAATTTGAGGCAGTCTACGCAGTGCAAGCAAAACCGGGAGCTTGACAAATTCACTTCAGTGTCCCTTTAATTTATCCCCCCAAAATTGGGCATCCCCGAAACAAAATCCCGGGCCATCTTCACTAACGTGAAACCTGGTTATGGGCGAAGCATGCAGTGTATAAGTGTATTTTTGGCGCCTTGGCGTTTTGGACAACGCAGATGAAACCGTTGGAAGTAGAGGTATACAGCTTTGCTGTAAAAGTCTCTTGTGTTTGAAGCATGAAGCTCTTTAGGGGCGAAGACGGCGTAAACGAGTTTCCGGTGTTTTAGTTCGTGACTACATGAGACGACGATTACGACGACGACGACAGGAGAAGCTTCAGCCCCCCCTAAGAAGCTTCGCCCCTAAAAAAAAAAAGAAAAACGTCCTTTTACAGCACCACGTGGAACCCGTGAAACTCGTGATTCATGCTATACACATTGTATTAATGCTGCTGTACAGTCATTGATAAATGAAACGTGATCACGAAAATATGAACCGCCGCAACACACAACTTGCGCGATTTCTTTCCATGCAAGTCAAATTGACGCGTGGCTTAATTGCAGTTACAAAGTTGGGAAATGTGGCTTATCTGAACTTCCAATAGCGCGCCATTATTCGACCTCCACGAACAGCGTTTTTCAATTTTGCGTGTTTCGGTTCATATTCTCGTGTTCTCATTTAACTTGTCCGTGACTGTACATGCTGACGTAATGCTTGAAGGGCCGTGAAGACAAATTACAAGTTTGTTGCGTTCAAAAGAACGCTGTAACCCAATAACAGTGACGGTAATTTTAACCCAAAGTTGAATTAACTAATGTAGATATCAGGGAAAACATATGAAGCAGAGGCAGCTGATCGGCCACTTTCTCGCCGGGTCCTTATGACGTCATAGGGGGCTGTTTATGCGGTTAGCTGCCGCCGACCGTAGCTACCACCAAGAAACATGACTGTGCGGGTCGTAGTGGTGCCACTAGTTTCGTTTGTTCGTATCACTCGAATGCCAACGTTCAGTTAACACACTGATAAAGGATGTTTTAGTATTAAGTCTATTACGTCACTTCTGACGTCGTGTAGCGCAATAACTGGAAGTTCTTCAACGTTATCTTTTTTCAGTGTTAAAAAGAACATCCTACGAATGTTGCACTGCGCACGTGGAGAAGGGCTACTAGTTCTTTCAAACTAAACAAAATTGTATTTTGCCTTCACGGCCCCCTTAAGGAAATGTCATGGTTCCGCACGAATGGCCGAGTTCGAGCGGCTGTTTTCACTCCGATTGGATTGCTACATCTGGACTGCCCTATAAAGATAGATTGACCTGAAATGGAGTGCAACGACCAGCGTCGTTGAAGCCTGACGGCAACACTGCCTCAACTCGAGGACTTTGATTAACAGTAAAACACATGAATGCACGAACACCTCGATGACCTTCACAATTACGAACAGTTTTGATTTACCCCTGTTTCTAAATTTCATTCCTTTAGCATCACTAGGTGCACGCAGTTCCCTGTCTTCCCATAAATCACAACTCAGAAAATTATTGCAGGCAGGTATTATTCGGAGTTTACCCAATTCCTCCGAAAATGCAGGCAGACACGTATACACGACGCGGTACTGGTGAAGGTTAAAGCGAAGGAAAAAAAAAAACAAGTTAGATTGAAGTTACACTACCACGTAATCACGTGAGAAATTTGGAAAAGCGCAACGATTTATTTACTCTTTTTTTTTTACGGACAGAAACATTAAAAGAAATAAAAAAGGGAAGCCACTCACATTTTCGCAAGATCACCGCAAAATGCCACACTCCGGGAGCAAACGCGCACGAGGTGTTCATCGTACACGACCCATCCCGGTTCTTTCCCTATTTTGCGCCCTACTCTCGAACGTGGTGCCCGAAGCGTAAGTGACGTCACGACGGTCACAGCGGGTCACGTGGCGGCCATGTGTGTTCCGGTGGGAGGGTGTCTGCGCAGCTGTCAGGGGTACGCTCAACAGCGGTGGTCTGCTTTAGTTAGAAAACAAGTACTATATAGGATGGACGCTTTTCTGTTTGCACCATGCTCATATGGACCAAACTGAAAGCGCGCCTTCGTAGATTTTAGTTCAGTTCAATTTTCCCGCGGTTTTTTTTTTTTCGCGCACGCTTGCGGCGCGGGATGAAGAGTTCGAGTATATAATCCAGAAATCGTCGTGTTGCAAGTACAGTACTTTGCCAAAATTTTCTAAGTCATGCCAGAAATGTAAAGGCTGCCAAAAATTCAAAGTACAAGCTTACCTTTCGACCGAAGCTCAAACGTTTTATGCCGGAAAGCTGGAGAAAATATTTGTTTCTTACTGTCATAAAATAACTTTGTCACCATGAAAATTTATGCTTTTGCTTTGAATTTTTTGTGGACCAGAAACATTTGGCATGGCCTAGAAAATTTTGATAAAGACTGCTCTTTCTTCAACCCCGGTTAAAGACCATACCATCTGACTCTGTGGAAGTTACGTTAAAGCTATTTGTATGCGTCGATTTATATGTCGATGCGGAAAGCGGCGTAACACGCTGGGTTAAAAATAACATTCCGAAATCCTCAATCTGGACGAGTAATAGCTGCCATCGCGTCTCCCAAATTGTGGAAAATGACACGGCTGCCGCTCCGAACAGTTTTACCACGCATCCTCCCTCCTTTGGCGTCGTACGCGGGCGGCCGAGTTCCCACTGATGTCTCGGCCGGCCACTGAAATATGTACCGCGCCAGCCGGGTGGGTGACCGACCCGCTGTCCGACCAACCCCAGCTTCGAATTTAAAAGACAAACACCTCACGCGCGGACGTCCTCCCTTGGGGAAAGCCCTCCAGATTTTGCCCTACGTTTTTTCCCTCTTTGTTTTTTATCTCTTTACCGCGCTGTCTGGTTTTCTTTTTCGCTTTATTATTGCTTTAGGCGCACGTTCAAACGTGAACGTACGAGTTGTTGGATGTCTTTGTGGTTACATCCGCCGCGATAAGCTCTCCTTGCACATGCTTCGATTTCAAGGTTTACCAAGTTGGGAGCGAAAATGTGATTTGTGTGGTAGGCGCAGAAAGAAATTTTCTCTTCTCTACGTTACTGTGATGTTCTTCTAAGCAGCCGCTCCTCGAAATGACTCGTTCTAGGTTAAAAGACTAGAAAAGTCTTGGTTATTTTATTGTACAGCAAAAAATTTACACGCACACACACACACGCACAGATATATATATATATATATATATATATATATATATATATATATATTAATGTATATATAAGAAGAAGAGGCATAGGGAATGGTTAGACTATTTTTTACCGTTAGTGATGTTACATTATTATTTTCTATTAATCACGGGAGAAAGAAAGAAACACGCGCCCAGAGTGGGGACCGAACCCACGCCTTTATATATATATATATATATATATATATATATATATATATATATATATATATATATATATATTATATATATTGACGATGTTTCTTTCTTGCTTTCAGTTTCTTACTTTTGCTTTTATGACAGCGCGCACTGAAGGTCTAAGCGAGGGTACTTCAGAATGCTTTGTAGTAAAAAGAACAGTCAGCCGTAATGCCTCGTCAGAAGGATGCGGCAAGCACGTCGAGTACTGTGATGACCACTGGGTCATGTACATACCAACACAAGCGTACTCATCGTCATACCCTCCTCTCTGAAGTGCGGAGTGGACGACCACGCTACTGCCCCAGAGAGAAGTGGTACAATGGTTCCGCTCTTCCTTTTCCCTCAACAACACATCCCTGACCTTCTAATGATGATAGGGATAACGATACTGCTCTTCAAGAGTCATTCAAGGACCACTTAAAACTCAAGGTTCGCTAGATTGAGTAATTCAAGAGTAATCTAAGAGCCACTCAATGGTAACTCAATTGATCCACTCAAGAGAGTAATTGAAGGGTCAAAGAACAAAGCCATTTGAGAATGTCATTCAAGAGCCACTGGAGAGCGCTACTCAAGGGTTAATTCAACAGAGTAATTTGAGAGTCATTTAGGAGTTATCGAGAGAGTCACGCAAAAGTAAGGAGTGATGCCTCATTCTACACTCTCAGGCACTAGCCGCTACTGTCCCTCATGTAAAAGAGAGTCGCCCTGACGTTCTGTAATGACCAGCAGCGAAATTATTCCGCCGATGTCGCTTGGTGGGGAGCGGGATGACAGCGTCATACCGTTCGCAACTGCGCGGGAAGCTGGTCGTGGCGACGCTTCGTCCTCCTCGTCACCACGCACGTGCTTGCATGATGAAATGCGAACACGAAAATGTGAGCCTGAACACACGAAATTAGACTTTCATTTCTTCAGTAATAGATGATGGCAGCCGTTGCTCTACACAAATATACCAGGCTAGTGCTTTACTTGGCAGACCACGGCGAACTTCATGCTTCCCGTAGTCCGGCTTACACCACACTCTAACGACCCCCATTAAGCAATTTTTCAGCTTCGTCACGTTGTCCGCACTAAGAAGTCTCTTGGGGGTGGATCAGGTTGCACAATAAACTTTCAGACTGTCTATCGTTTGTTTATTCATTTACAAGAAAAACACAAAATAAGCTACTTCCTTGACAGACCCACTAGTCTTTGTGTTGGGCTTCAGACGAAGACAAGTTGCCTTCTCCTGAGCACTTGGGACAGGCCTGCGCACTTGAAGTAAGTTTTGATCCGCACTTTCGTAAATCCATGTGGCGTATACATCACGTTTTCAAATGGCGTTCAGTGCCGGCGTAGCTTTGATATGGTTACACTGGCAGATAAAAGATAAGATTGCTCACAAACCCAAGTCTGCTTACGTGCGTTGAAGGGGAAAGCCTAGCGGTTATCAAAGACTTCTTTAGTGCTGTATCGTGTATGCGTCTCATCAGAGAGCTATAGCAGAGCGGAGAACCGGTCCCGGTACCGGTCATTGCAAAACGTCATTGCAAAACAAATGCAAAACGTCTTTGTCATCAATCCCGAAACTTTGCGGGGAACTGACGTTAAAGAATCTGCAGAATTCAGCAACCCGGTGCCGTGCTTCTTCGAGCCGCCTCGAAGCAGCCCGTTGCTGCGAAGCGCATCGTTCTACAGCTTCGCCCGAATACGCCATCCGTACAACATAGCAAGTTATAACGAATTTCAAGCGCGAATATTCAGACAGGAGACGAACAAAACAGAGGACAAGACGCTACATAGCGCTTGTCTCAATCTTGTTTGTCCCCTCTCTGAATATTCGCGCTTGAAATTCGTGTAATGGATTACCTACTAGCTCGAACCCACACGTTGTTAAAACATAGCAAGGTTGCGGTCTATAGATGGCAGTTCGTTCGCAATACCGACTTTCGCGAAACGCCGCTCATCGCATTGGACAAATCAACGCTGAAGACGGCGTCATTGGTCCTGATCCGTCCCTGAGCCCGACTAATGTCCGGTACAACTTAAGGAAGACAACGTGAGTTGCGCCTGCGCCTCATCACCCCAGCCGACTGTTCCTCGCGGCGCAAAGAGTCTATACCGCGCGTATTTTGAACGTGACACCAATCGTTTCCGCGATTGTTTTTACTTAATCGGTGTATAAATTACTGTAGCGGCTACAAGTAAACTGGGTGAGAAAAAAATCCCGGGCCATCTCCAGCAACGTGAAACCTGCGGAGGAGCGAAGCAAGCAGTGTATATGTGTATTCTTGGCGCCTTGGCGTTTTTGCCCACGGAAATGAAACCGTTGCGGGGCAGAGGTATAGTGCTTTGCTGTAAAAGTCCCGTGTCTTTGAAGCACAAAGCGTTATAGCGCGAGGCGTAAACGAGTGTCCCGGTGTTTTATTACCGCGACTGCATGAGACGACGCTTACGACGGCGACATGAGACGCCAACAGCCCGAGCCCCTAAGGGGATTCACTCCGTAAAGCTGATGGCGTCCCGCATTAAGCGCAATTTATCCTTTCAAAACGCGCGCGCGCGCGCGTTCACGTCCGAGTTCTTTGCTTGCCGGAGTGATGACTACATGAGCTATTGCCGTTCTCAAAGAGAGTCTTGAACACTCCAGATAAACGCTTTCACTCTTTCCTTTGCGTCTGGGAAGCATTGCCAAAGCTATAGTTATCAACAGCATGGAGCGGCACTGCGTGATTTGCTCGTAGCAGCAGAAATATCCGCCTTCCGTTTCTGCTTTGATTTGCGGCTTTTTCTAAAGTGACTATCGAATTCGTTTATTGCTGCGACATAAAAGAAGCGGCCAATATCCACTACATTGCTGTAATGACGTAATTCGAGCGATTAAAGAACGCCAAGACTAGGGAAAGAGAGAAGAATCTTTTGAGCGAGTTTCCTAAGTTATCTGATGGGCACAGAGCAGTATTTTTTAGCTGAGGTACCTTTGTTACCACCCTATTATAAGCACTGGAATGTGTTTGTTGACTACGTTCTGAAAACATTTAAGATTGAAAAAAAAAAGTTACAAGAAGTGTTTCAGGGTTCCTTTAACTTGTACCAGAGTACAGGAACCAACACTGACGCCGCCAACGACCGACCCGTCCAGATGCCGCCGTCAGTGGCAGAGCTCTTTCCTTTTTACTTCTTCCCAGCGTGCGTCGGGCACGGCGCGTAAATGGTTCCGCTCCGTCATCGCCAACGAGTGCACCGGGGACGCCCTCGTGCAGCACGCGCGCGCGCGAGGGCATTGTGTCGTGGCGCGTGCGCGGCCGTCCCCCAGGGAGCGTCCACCCACGCAACGGTCATTCGCTCGGACCCCGCCGCTGTGTTCGGAGCCCAAGGCCGAACTTCCGCGAGGCACGACCCCAAAACTACTGGCGACGCTTCCCAGGTTCGCACGTATATCAAGCTCGCGCGTCCGCCTCCCCCACGCCGGCGACGTGGAGGTCGTCTGCCGCCCCGAGCAGCTGCAGGCAGCGCGTGCGTTGTTTAGCGCGCGCGCTGCCACCTGACTTGTGACAGCGGGGTTTCCCCGTAAGGCCCACTGCTATGATGAACATCGTTGGGACTATAACCGAGCAAGAGCCTATTACAACTCGCAAGCTTACAAAGACGCCCAGCGAGGTCACCGAAAAAGTGGACAGAATTACAGTAATTATCGTAGAAGCGAGTTTTTGTTTGCCAGCACTTAACAGCTCACTAGGCATGGCCCGTCCAAGATTTTCTAACCTGCGTCTGTTTCGCCAGATGTATGTCTTAACTACAGCCCACCGCTCTGTTCAATGGTTCGTTCGGAAAGTAGCTCATTAAAAGGGCTGCTAGCGAGCCTTGCGGCCGCGTCACTTTATTCTTTTTATGTGAAAGTAAACGCGGAGCGCGGAACGAAAAACAAAAAAAACGCTGTCGGTAGCCAAAATAATCCTGTTTTGGCTGCGAATACGGGTATCCGCCGGGCTGACACCCCCACTGGCAGCCACGTGTGCTGTGGTTAAAGGGGCCATGAAACATAATACAACTTTGTTTAATTTGAAAGAACTAGGTTTCAGTACCTCACTCAGCCCCATTGCAGCCACGAACGACGCTTTTAAACCGAAAAAAAAAAACGCGATTACAGTCGAACCTGGTTATACCAAGGCAGTATCGAGAGAGTAATTTAGTTTGTTATATCCGATATTCGTTGTAACAGTAGAATTAAAAATCAGCTTAAACCAATCGTAAATCTGTCTCCCGCGAAATCGTTGATACAAGCACGAAATATTTAAAGCTTCGAACGCACTTTAAAATAACCATATGTTTCAAGCTGAATGAACCAGAACATGAAATGTGAAATTACAACAGAACAAAGTTCGTTTGACAAAACATGTCTGCGTTCCTATTTTTTCGAGGAAGGATGTGATCTTTGTCGGGTGGCTATTCACAGCACTGAGCACGATGACATTTTCCACAGTGTCCACGAAGAAAGGGACATTTTATACTGCTGCATTTTATACTGCCGGCCCATATTTGTTATATCCGATATCGCGCGCGGCTCTCATGGTTTTAGTTTCGTTATAAAATAATAAGTGTCACTGAAACGAAGCGTGTCCAACCAAAGTTCGTATTTATTTCACTGTAGCCGGTAATTCGCTGTATCAGTGTTCGTTATAACGAGGTGCAACTGTATTGACATTGTGATAAACTTTCAAATTTCGCGCTACGGTGACGTGTTATGGGCAGGAGCAAGCACAAAAACTCATTTTCAGTGTCTTAACTGCACGTTAGCATTCAAGTGATGCGATCAAACGGAACTAGAGACCCCACTACAATCGTCAAGTCATGTGTCTTAGCCATGGGTTACTTCGCCAACCACCAATCGCACAAGCAGGATTCTGTGACGTCATAGAAAAGTTGCTAGAAAGTGGCTAGGGAGTCGCCACTGCTTCACGTGTTATTTTTTAATATCTCCATTATTTGTTCGAAGTTTGTGATGAAATTGCTAGCACTGTTATCGGGACGAATTAGTCTTCCGAATGAACCAAACTTGTATTTTGTATTCATGGCCCCTTTAAGGTGCCTCCATTGCAATCACGCCATGTTTACTATACTCGGGAACAAGTTAAGAACGGCAATAGTTCATGTAGGGTATCACTCCGCCTAAGCGACGCGGGCCCGGACGTCAACGGACGCGCGCGTTTTGTAAGGAGGCCACTATGAATGCGTAATATCGTCTACCTTTTCTCACGTAGTTCGTTTGTCGTCGCTGCAGTAGATAATAAGCATAGCAAGTCGTAAAAATTACGGAAACACTTCGTGCCATGTTTAGAATATTCCCAGTCGCGCACTACTTGCGCCGCGCGGAGTAACATCCAGCTGTGGTGATGAGGCACAGCGGCAACTTCCGTGGACGAAAAGCAGAAGGGATATTGCCTAGGGCTCACCTGTAACAGGAAAAAAAAAGTATTTTGTGCCTAATAAGCTTTTTGTGCCTGCCCTAAGCAGCGCTAGTATTAAACCAAAAGTGTAAAACTATGTATATTAGTCCTTTTTGGTAAGATGACATGTCGTCACCCCGATACAAAGGGGAAACCAATAGAAAACATCATCATCATCATCATCGTTGCCGTTCTTAAGTCGAACTGCTCGCTGAGGAAGGGAAAGACGCAGGTGTGCCTTAGCGTGTCGTTATGTTGCCACAACCTACCGCCGGGCTTTGAAGAAAGCGCTGCCTAAACAATAATAAAACTTCGTCATATCTCAGCAACGGGGTCAGAATATGTGCGATCAAATCGAAAACGGATCTTGGAAACACCTCGCAGCACACGTTTGCGTTTGCATCCTCACGCACATATGCCGACATAGGCGTTGTGTGCGTGTGTGTGTGCGCGTGCGCGTGTGCGCACGTGTGCCGTGCCTGCACTCCGCGCTTTAAAATTTTGCTAGCAGAAGAGGGGTTTTCATTCTGAGTTATGATTGCTATCGGCACTGATTAAACAAAAATGCTTTCTTTACTTGCGTACTGTACGAAGCTTAGATTAAGTTATGTTGTTTATTTCAGAGTGATGGTGCGATGAGCGTCAAACAGATCTTGGCACCCACTGAAGCTTTTGTTTGGCACCGGTAAGGGCGCCGCGACAGGCTTGCGCGGTATACCTCGCCCTTTGGGGAGTTTATAAAATACTCCCCCCTGGCGGAGTAAATAAAACTCCCTATAAAACGGAGTGCACTAGAGGACAATCCATTTACTCCCTATCCGGGGTACTTCCGTTCAGAGTGTAGGGAAGGGGACTTGATTCACAAGCAGTTAAAACACTGCTAACTGAAGTAACTGAACCACAGAGTTTCAAGTGCCATTAGCTTCTTCATGGTGCGTTCTCTACACGCGAGAGCTCATAAACGATCTACTACCTGGAAGATCAACACCAGTATTCGTCGAACTGAGTATCCAACCACAACGGTCGTTTCTCACTCCAAGTATATATGAACAATCTCTTCCGTATCAGACGGCATCTTCAACCTCTCGCGGAAAAGCAGTGATTAAAGAGGCAAACGCTAAATTCCGGTGGAGCGCCAGACAGATGGAAAGAGAGAGAGAGAGAGCGAGAGAAAAGGAGGCGATGCAAACAGTCCGTTCACATGGTTCGTTCAACAAACACTTTGCGGGCGACCATCCTCGAGGCCCTCACAAACAATGTCAGACACAGATGGATCCCGACAGATCGAGATAGGGCGCTGGTATACACACACGCGCCCCGGGAACAAGAATAGACAGATAGGGCAGTGGGGGCGGAGGACGCCTGCGTGCGTGTAACAGGCCTAAATCTTTGCCCCCTTGCTCTAAGGACCGCAGATATACCGAGGCGCTCGACAGCGACCAAATGCGGGCGCTATACCGCCTCGCTGGGTAATATCAATTTGGACCCATTCGTGACTCCCTCTCTGGTCCGCGTACAAGACCGACGACCAACGATATGGGTCTGCTGTGGTTCAAGCCGTACAGAAAGCGTACCTCACTCTCTTCCCCACCAACTATCTTCCCGCGCTTCGCTTTCTTTTTTTCTATCGTTTTCGTTCTATTCTCGCCAGCAACGGAAAATCTTAGTACCGGCGCAACTACGCCGGACCTCAACCGCTGCAAATACGTGCGCCCGCCATGTAGCCGATATAACATAAGCGGTCCCCTCGCAGTTTGGCCCAAATGAAATAAGAGTTGTCGGGCGCAAATTGCCGCGTCATGCGTGCAGCCGCCCGCTCGATGGAAGAGCCCATTTTTCCCACCGCAGATGGCCGCCATAGTTGTCCGCGTGTACGATGACTTGCTACTGTCCCTTTATTGCTTTTATCCGTTGCTCTAAAGGAAAAAAAAAAAACCTGATTCGTGGAAAGAAGTCGTGTGTTCGTTTGGTTCAACGATCCGTTTAGCATGATGCAGCCTTCCGCGTGGTTCAAATCGGTGCTCGTTCCGGCTAGAAGCCATTGGTGCAGTAATCATCATCATAAAGGTTATTAATGAGGTCATTGAAGGGGCCGACGGTGGAAAAACGCTCGCCCATAACGAGAGCCGAAGAGGAGGAGGTTGATTCAATGGGAGTGCCGGCCTCATTTTGTCTGTTTGTCACAAGACGAGCGTTGACTTGCTTCCTTCCGGGTGATGGCATATCGCCAAAGACAGCTGTAAAGCTGTTGAGGAAGCAGATTGTGTCCCCACAGGAATTGAGACACAGCTTGCGGGTGCAGTGGAACAGTGTCGGTGGGCTCATAAAAAAAACCAGCGTATGGGCGCACAAAGCAGACGAAAGACTGGGAAGGACAGGCGCTAACTTTCAACTGAATTGTAGTTTCAAGGAGAGATTGATTGATTGATTGGTTGATTTATTGATTTATTGATTTGATTGATTGATTGATTGGTTGCTTGGTTAATTGATTGATTGATTGATTGATTGATTGATTGATTGATTGATTGATTGATTGATTCTGATCATTAATTGATTGGTTGATTGATTTTAGGGTTTAACGCTCCGACGCAACGTAGGCGATGAGGCGCCGTAGTGGAGGGCTCCGGATTAATTTTGACCACCTGGGGATCTTTAACGTGCGCCGAAATCTCGTACCCATGGAGTTTCGAGGCGAGACACATAGAGCTAGTAACAATACAGATTAGCAGAATATCTTACCACGTAACTGCGCACGTATGCAGGCGCACACCCGCTCATTAGCCACAACATTATCTCGCCTACAAGACGACCTGTTCTTTCGTGGTCGGAGATATGGAGGTGATGCTGACGCAATTACTGGTCTGGAGTTGTCTTTCCGCGGCGCAAACCATCGCTCGCCACAGAACAGCAGAGCGCGCTCATCAAACAGTGGCTTTCAATAGTACACGTGGCAATGAGTAGCCAGGTTTGCATCTCTGCTTCATCTCTATTATATCAGCAAGCTCGTGCTGGAGGTAGCTGAGGCACCGACCAATGTGGCCAATGTAAGACCTACGAGAGTAAAGAGGCAGTGCGCAACGATTCCCCGGGGATTCCCTGAATTCGGTGTTTAACGTCGCATTTTCTTTCTTTTCTCTTGTCCCTGGAAATGTTTCTCAGATATATGTACCGCCCATTACTAAAGAAAGTTGAGAGGAGAGCGAAAGCTAAAAGTGCGTCCAGCCTTCACTGAAAGTGCGTCCAATCTATCGTCAAACCTTCGAAGGCCCAAATTGCAAACGAAGAACGATTCCAGCGACCATTTCTCGCGCACTATACTTAGTAAACGCGTATACGAAAAACCTAAATGTATACCAATACGCGGTTTATGAGATAAAGGTATACTTTGTACTCCTCCAATGTGATCGAGTGTGTGCTGTGTTATCTAGAACCGTTCTTTTTTTCGCGATCTCCAAGTGTAACGGTATCGACAAAATGGAAGCATGGTTTCACGTACGCTCATCAGAGCTTCTCGGTCGGGCAACCGGTCTTTGGGGGAAATATGTAAGTTTTTTGACACAAACGCCATCGGTCCCACTACAAAAGCTTTCGCTTTAAAAGTTGTTTTCTGAGCAGCTTTCAAGGCGCACACATAACGGCTTCGACGCCATCCTTTCCACCAATTTATTTAAGTTCGCACGCTATGCCATGAATACAGGAAACGACCGCCACCTTTCTTGGCTGGTGGATCACCCGATTGTCATTATCGTCTAGTTCAATCGCGGCCATCTTTACTTTCACGTGAACTATGTCGGGCGCGTGCCTGCTCACATTCTAAGGGTAACTTTCTGATAATAAACGGGCCCTATATGATGGCCCGGTAGCTCAGTTGGCGAAGGAGACCTCTGCGGACGTTTTCATGGCTTATCATTGTGAAGTCGAGGTCGCTGACCCCGTCAACAGTAAAATGACGTTTGCGATTTCTTGTACGGATCGAATTTATGCTCATGGTTGTCAGCAGAGATTCCGTTGTAGGGGAATCCTAAGCTCGGTCCTTGAAACGGGTGAGTTCCCGATGGAAGGTGAAGACTTGTTAAAAACGGACACCTAATCACGCCTGGTGCGGAAATTCGGCGTGAAGGTTAAAAGCTAAGCAAAAAAACAGATTAGATTAACGAAGCATAAACTTCTGAAAACAATGCCTAACGGTCTCCCTCCTGCCTCCCTCTCTGTCTTCTCTGTCTCTCTCTGTCCTCTCTCTCTCTCTCTCGCGTCGCTCACTCATTCACCTCACTCAAAGGTCGATCACGAATATTCCTTTTTGTTTTTCTATACCACCCTTCCTTCTTCTTCTCTTGTTTCATAAACCAACCAACTGGCCCCAGCTGCTGCCCTCGGAACCATATTCCTATCGCACTGCACTTGAGAACAATCTTTACAGATAAAATTCTAAAAGAACGCCAGATATTAATCGTGGACGGACTAACAACGCAGCCGCGGGCGCTGACAGTAATCCGTGTTTTAACAGCAACCACAACACGCCTTCCTTCAGTGCCTACGAACGCCTGTGCGGCGCCGAAGCACACGCATCGCCACACGGTCCGCTCAGCGCTCGTGGCCCCAAATGAAGTCTTTGTCGTCGAACTACAAAAGAGAGCAGAAGCGTAGCACGGAGAGGGCGCGCTCCAAAACGTGACCCAACCTCCCGACGCATCGCCAGACGCGAAAGGTATTGAGCAAAGGCCCATTCAAAGCGGCCGCGTGAAATGGGCCTGGCCCGGCGGTAGCACAACCCCCCACGTGCGGCGACGAAAACGTAACGGGACATTTTGATTGGAGACTGAAAATTTCAACTTTTCATTCCTTTAAAAAAAACCGCGCTTCGCGGCGCGTCCCGCCCGGAGCGCCCCTCCCTTTTTTTCAATGCGATCGATACGCGCG
Source organism: Haemaphysalis longicornis (assembly GCA_013339765.2). Lineage (NCBI taxonomy): Eukaryota > Metazoa > Arthropoda > Arachnida > Ixodida > Ixodidae > Haemaphysalis > Haemaphysalis longicornis. The sequence goes on along the minus strand of CM023456.1, from coordinate 78,566,331 downwards.
AGCTCGTGGGCGCTCTCGTCGGGGTTGAAAACGCGTGACTGCGCATGCGCCACCGAGAAGAATGGGAGCGTTATAAAGAGCAGTCGTTCCGGTTGCGAAATGGAAGGCAGGGCGGGAAAGGAGCACGCGAACGAGTGGGGCGATACGCAGAAATCGAAAAAAAAAAAATGCCGATCAAATTTTTTCTTGTTCTAACGGCCCACATGCCTCTACGGCACGCCTTTTCTCTGTTTTTTTGCGAAATTATATTTTATATCGATAAATATTTTATGGAAACCTGATCAAACAATCAATACTACTTATAGCGCCGCGTAACGCGCTTAGGATGAATCTCTTTAGGGCATTATGGGAAGGAAATAGTGAGAATTCAGTAAAATAGAGAAAAAAAAAGCATTAGGTTTTCTAATTTTTTAAAACTTTCAAATGCGAAGCGCCAGTATCGTTAGGGCCTGAAAGGGACTCTGCAACACTTCCGAAAAACGCTTTCACTCTTTCCTTCGCGTCTGGGATCATTGTGAAAGGTACCTATGTTACGTTTGTGAATACAGGTGTAAGTGGCTTTGGTTTTTTTTTAGTGCCGTGTACTGACTAAGTTCATGGGAAAGCAGCAGGCTCAAATACCGCAGCTTTTCATTGTGGAATAAATCCTTTTAAGGGTGAGTTCGCCATCACTGATATGTCTAAGCATTTGTTTCGTTACTGGTTCCCCATCTCGAGCCTTATAATCTCGAAACATGCATGTAACGAAAAACCTGCACGTAACGAAAAATTGCGAAACTTTCGTCAACTTCATTACATATCCAGGTTTAACTGTAAATATTTTCAGCTACCACGACTCATCAAGTTCGTTTTTGAATTCCCAACATTTTGGGGCAAAGCCTAATTCACTCGTTTTTTCACCATGGCCATCCCACCAGAAGAACGCGCACACACAAAAATAATAAAAAGGAAAGAAAGAAGCAGAAAAGTTTACCATTCCTTCGCAAAGAAAGTTTAGAGAAGCACGAAAGCTAAAAGTGCGTCCAACCTTTGTGATTTACGTCCAAAAAACGTAAATCGAAAACGACGAACGAACCCATGCGACGATTTTTCCCGCACTAACGCAAATGCACGTACGAACGATTTAATGTATACTGATAGTGGTTTATGAGATAATGGTACGCTATTGTACTCCTCCTTCATGATCGATGCGTGTGTTGACTTATCTAGAACCGGTTCCTTTTTCGCGATTTTCCAGTAACCGTTTTGACACTACAAAAGCCAGGTTTAACGCACGCGCCGTGTGGTCAGAAATTTTACCACAGCTTCACGGTCGACGACCGGTCTAAGAAGAAATGCATTAGATTTTGACAGGACGCCACCACTAAGAAAGCTTTCGCTTTAATAAGGTTGAGCCATTCACCACTGTCGGACTGACACACCACGACAGTGGCGCTTTGTGTATAGCGCGAAATTGTCCTTCAGATTAGTTATTAAACTCGGAGCGTGGTAACTAGGCTGCAAAATATGCCAGTAGAGTGATGAAATTTCGCAGCTCCCCGATGAAAAAACGCAAAGAAACTGAATACCACCAGTTTTATCAATTCAGATGCAGGAAAAAAAAAACACAGTTGCAAATTTTACTATCTTTGCAGAAAATAGCTAGAACGTGAGGGTAGAAGAAACAACAGACGTGTTTGACAAGGTGTGTTACTACGAAATGCTGCTCATTTTTCATGTTTCCGCGCGTGTAGAAAACTAAAATGGCCTGCCGTAACCTTCAAGGCCACCACGAAACGCAGCGTGCTCTGCATTACAAATGGCTGAGGCGCGTTTACACAGAACAATATCCTGGAAGATGATTGAACAGAGGCCAAATTTATGGAGTATTCATGTGTAACATGTTCACAAATGCTACCTATGCAGCTAGAAAACCTTAAAGGCCGCACTAAAATTTCTTTTGGAGTTCCGAGTCTGACCACAGGTAAGTATTGGCCAAAGGAGCGTTACTTTTAACCACTTTTATTTTTGACTAATGGGTGCTAATGAGTCATCGGTGTGGTTAGGTTGTGAGAGGGACCATGAAAGCAAAATATAGGTTTAGTTTATTCAAAAGATCGCCACATGGGCGTCCGGAAGGGGGGGGGGGGGCAAAGGCCCCGCCCCCCCCCCCCCCCCCTTGGAAATTCGGATATTTTTATGCACTACAAAAAAGCTGCACAGCTTGGTTGGCCCATAATTAAAATAACTTTGCCCTGAAGGACGGAAGAGAGGAGAGAACGACACCGACGTTCTCTCTTTTGTCCCGTCCTTTAGCGCAAAGTTTTTTTAATTATGTACGTGAACCAACTAGCGCAACAATCCACGCTACTCAAATGATGAGCACACTCAGGTCCTGCGTATCCGTATGGAACGCCCTTCAGGACTGCGGTCAACATGGCACTTTAGACACTGACTAACATAGCCGGTCATGTGACGGCAGTGAAACAGACTGCCTGTGCTGGCTATTGAAGATAGAGAACAATTCTGAAAGGTTTGACGTTTTTTTTTTTGTTCTTTCTTCTAAATTCTAGATTTATGCCGTCTTACCGCAAGAACTTCAGTTTTCGGACAAAGTTGCAGCTATATCTAGCAAAACAATATCTTCACCGCTACACCTAGTAGGGAGAGTGTAACATTCTCCCGTGCCGTCCCATCACCTTGCACACCCTTTCCTTCAAAATTGCGAAATGTCGGCACCACCCAAGCCCCGAAACAAAACCTATAAATCAGCCCCTCAAAACGCTTGTACGCCTGTACTGCATTGAAAGCCAGGGAGGCGAGTAGTATCTTATTGCGTGAGCCATTTCAACAGACTTCATGACACATGTCATCTCGCAATTTGCCCAGAAAAACCCGAGGCGTCTGCAGCTGCTATTCAAGGAAGATTGACGGAGTGCAGTTCTATGTATGTGAATGTAATGTGCTGTGTGCTGGTGATCAGTTGGCGTGAGTCGAGAACCCTCGCGCAGCGAGACTGGCCACTCTTCTTTACAAAGTGACAGTCACTTTTCGCATTTTCTTTATTAACTTTATTTCTTTGTTCGGTAATAAAATCCAATGTATATCCTCAAAGTCTGGTTCTAATTCGCTGTTTGTACTTTTTTTGTAACCACAAATAGCGCCTTTTTGGTGCTGTCCAACCGTACCCCCCCCCTTCGCTAATGGATGCCCCCCCTTGCAAAAAGTTCTGCGGACGCCCTTGCACGTAAGAGTTTCAACGCAAAGTGTAAATAATTAGGCTCGACTATAGGAAACAAGCGAAAGAGTGCCGATCGATCAGCCACACTCTCGCCCTCACCCCCTTTCGCATGACGTCACGGGGACTATAGTTTGTGTGATTGGCGGCCGTTGACAAAAACTACTCTCAATAAACAGTATTGCGCAACTGTATTGGTGTTTTCGGTTTCGTTTGATCACGCTGCTTGAATACTAGCAACATTTTCATTAATTTGTTACAGTACTTACCCTATGACGTCCACTGCTGACGTTGGGTGGCGCGAAATACAAGTTTCTCAATATTTGTGACTATTTTTCATTTATGAAAACAGCATCCCTCGAGGCTGGAATGGAGTTTAGCCACTTACTAAGTTTAAGTTAAAAAAAAAAAAAGCTTATGTTGCTTTGGTACTTGCTTCAAAAAACAGTCATTTTCGTAATTTATGTGCGCTTATTAAAGGTCAAAAATAAGAACAACAAAAAACAAACCACGGTGGGGACTTAGCCGCACTGCGGATTACTACCGGAACACTGGCTTTGCGCCGTTCGACAACATTCACAGGAGAAAACAGCCTGTACGCAAAGGCGCTGCTGCCGCTGCAAAATGAAAGCCGCGGCCTCCGACGTTGGCGCAGCGGAAAAAAAAGCGATGAAACTCGATCGAGCCGTATACAGTAAAGAAAAAGAGGCGGCCTCGGACAACAAACGAAACCCGACGCTCGAGAAACGGGCCCTGCAAAGGGCGATAAACGAGAGAAACAGCCGCGCTGGACGGAACGCGAAGCTCCGGGCATTAAAGTGCGCAAGCAATATAAGGAGCAATGCATTTAGGGGAAGAACAAGTGAAAGAAAAAAAGGGAACGGCGAAAACTGGCCGAAGGCACGGAGCGGATAAAAGGGACCGTCCATCCAAAGTGAGACGGGAGGAAGGGAGGTTCGCTTAGAAGAGGAGAGGGCGCAGTACGCGTCCCTGGCGAACATAAACAAACGGCGATAAAATTGAAGCCGGCCGAGAAAACTGGGAAACTATTGCGCGATGGGGAGTTGGAAAAGGGAAAAGAGAATGAAGGGGAAGGACGGGAGGGTTTTAGGAGTGAGAAGCGCGAAGGTAGAGAAAAAAAAAAACGGGAGTGCGCGACGCGTGGCAACGTCGCCGTTGTATAGAAGAAAGAATGAAAAGCGCGCGAGGCGATACAGGAATGAAACGGGACAAAAAAAGAGAGCGCGGGGGAGGAAAAAAGGGAAACAAGAGGGGAGAGAGAAAGGAGAACGGCGGCGGCGAGCGGTTCACGAAGGTTGGAGTATGGGGAGTTGGGAAGGCCGGGGAGGAGGAGGAAATAAAGTGCGCAATTTTTGAGAATAGACGCGATTGGCTGCCAACGGCCGGGCACGTGATCGAGACGAACACGATCACCATGGCAACACGCCGGGCCGCCAGCGGTGCGCGTTTTCAGTTTTTTACCGCCCCGGCCGTCCGTTCTTATTATTTCTCCCCTTCTTCCCCCGGAGATCCCGGATTTTTTTCCCTTCCTTCCCCGGTCCGCCGTCGCCGTCGTCGTCGATGTGGAATAGAGGCACCCCTTCGTTCTCCTCTCCTTTAAAGTTCCATCGTTCTCCGACGGCGAAACGGCGCACGCTCTCAGGTGGAGGAAAGTGCGCGGCGATCGAAGATGGAGAGGGGGGAAAAGGAAACGACGAGAAACTGAACAAAAACTCTGGCGGCGGCGGAGGCGAGCGAACTCCAATAAGACGAAGCAGCAACAGAATCGAGAGGGGGGGCGAAGGGAAGCGTTCGAAGAGAAACAAAATTATAGCAGCCGCGCAGACCGGAGACAGCAAGAAGCTGCGCGGCAATACATATATAGATAGCCGCTGGGACGAAGAAAGGGGGAGAAAATAAAAGCGATGGATTTGGCGAAGGCGATGGAGCTGAAGAATTAAAGGAGGGAAAGGGCGGTCGAGATGGGGGAGGAAAATAAGTAGAAAAGGTGGAACAGCGAGGGAAAAGCCCAGGAGGACCTCAGAGCAGCGCGAAAAGCTGGAGTGTAGTGAAGTGTGCCATCGCGACAAAGGAAGAGGAAGAAAAAAAGAGGAAAGAAGTGAACCTAGAGTCGATGGAAGGAACGCGGCAAAATGAATTAGTTTCAACTAGGAAGAAAAAAATAGTGACGTGAACTTGGAATGGGCGGCAAGGAACTGAAACTAACGGTAAAAAGGGATGCGGAGGAAAAGTGATGAGGAAGATGCTGCGCGTTGTTATATCCGCGGAGCGGCCGAGTTTTTTTCGAGCGCCGTCGGGATTGGTTCAAACTGGAGAGAGGAAAAAGAAAGGCGCCCGGTGGAGGTGACGCGAACAAAACCCTTCGAAGAAGGGAGAGAGGGATGGATAAAGGAGGTGGCAGAGGAGAGAACGAGGAAAAAACGGAGGATGTAGACGGCGCCAAGAAACGTATAACGGTCGGATAAAATCCGAAAAATGGAGGGGAAGAATGTATCCGGCGCTCTAAGTAAGAGTGAGAGAGGGGAGAACGCGCCAAAAAAGGGAAGGCGGAGAGCGAGGAAGAGATAAGAGAAGGCGAAGGCAGTGCGCCCTGGGTGGAGAGAAACGGAGGAGCCTTCAAAGTGAAAAATGTTGCCGCGTGGCGACGAGCTTTATATACGCTTATTTATATTTATACTCACGCGGCCTTTCGCTGCGCCTCCCTCCCCTCCGAGGCGCGTAAAGAGGTTTTGGAAAGGAGAAACGGGGGGGGATGTGGGAGAGAGGGGATGCTTCATCCCTCCCGTGGAAGATGTTGCTGCTGCTTTTGCCGCTACGCTGCAGAGCGGTGCGGCAGTAGAAGTTTTCGTTTGGACCGGGAACGCCAAAGCCGGCGGTGCGAGGAGCGAGAGTTGGACGACAAAAAATAAAGTAGGGGGGTGGAAAGGGGGTGTCGAGGAAAAATGATGCGGAGGCGTTCACCGTTGGACAGAGATAGGAAAACGACGACGTTCGAGAAGCGTAAACATTCTCCGCCTGCTCCTTTCTTCTCCGTCTCGCCTCTCCATCCTCCGCTTTTTACGTTTGCTTTCCATTCGGGCGTTTCGTCTTCGGTTACTCTCGCACGGGCGCCGAGATGCTCGTGAAATGAAGAAAAAGGTGAAGACGTTCTATTAGCTTTCCTGCCAGCGCTGCCTGTTGTATAAAGAAAAGGCTGAGGTGAGGGGGGGGGGGGGTGCGGAGGTTGAGTGTGATCAAGAGGAAGATGAGGGAAAGAAGGGGGAGGGATGGCGGCCGGTCGTCGTAAGGTTCCCCCGGTATATATACCGCCGCGTTCAGCACGTCTTACAAATGTTGCTGAGCTTCGAGCGCGACACGGATTGCTGAGGGTTGCAAAATATGACATCCTATAGCAGGAGGACTCGCTCGCGAGCGGTGATCCATTTTTTTTTCGCCTCTTTTTTTTCCCCGTTACGTTCTCCCTCGCGTGTGTGCGCGTCCGCTCGCGGCTGCAAAGCAGCCGGGACGCGAGAGGTGTGAGACGAGGGGTGGCGCAAATTGATGCGCGACGGGCGACATGCTCTCGTTTTGCTGAGCTCGTGGTGTTGCACTTGAACGTTCGTGTCTCGTGTACGCGGATGCGCGGACGGCGGCGAAACGGGACTGGCCTAAGGTTGCTCGCGACTGGGAGGAATCGCTGACAGCGCGCGAGCCGAAAGGTTGTGTTTTCACGACAGAGACACGACGCCGTGCGGGAGAGCCTTCTTCGAGCGCGCTCGGCAGACGAAGTGCCGCTGGCATTAGAAAATTGTAACAACAACAACAACAACAACAACAACAACAACAACAACAACAATTGGCGCAGCTTGCAATCTTGCACTAGTGGTGCAAGGCTGGAAATACAGCGGAGCTGGGGGTCGACCTAGATTCTTTCGGTTTTGCTAAGTTTGGCTAGGTTTTACTAGGTTTTGCCAAGTTTTGTTTGGTTTTGCGATGTTCTTGCTAGGCTAGGCTAGGTGTTAAGGGGTGACGCCAAGCTTTCCGGATTTTACAAGGCCGCTCCGGTCAGCCCGCCGCACTGACTTCGGATCCCAGGGGGAAGAAGCTAGGTCGACCCCAAGCACCGCTATTTCTCCAGCCTTGCACGAACAGTGCAAGCTGCGCCAGTTCTTTTTTTTTTGCGTTTTAGTAGCCCAAGGAAGACTACAGCCTTTAAAATGGTATAGTAAAGGGTGCGCATACGCATACGCCCCTTGTGCTCACACTCGAGCAGGCGCCAAAGCCGGCTTCACTGTTACAATACCCTATCTCCGGTGGTGCACCCTTTACAGGCGGCGCAGTTTTTTTCTTGGTATTTTTTTGCTAACGCCATCAGACCATGCGCATGCTTGAACAGCTTCGCTGTTAAAAATCTGACGACACTCGAGTACTTGCTATGAGTTGTGAATACGGAAACATTAATGCCCAATCGAACGATGCGAGTGCTCCTTCCAGTTTCGCGAAAGCTTTTCCGAGTTTTGCTGAAGGCTATGATTTCGAGTTTGGCGATTACATTGGTGCGGATTATTTTTTAGAGTTTCCACGTTAGCATGTTGATCGTGGGCAGGAATAATTTGGACGATACTAGTGAGCATTCTACTGCCTCGCCGAGCGGCCTGGCTCGTTGGTGACTGCTGCGCCCTAGGGAGAGGCCTGCGGGCCCTGCCTTGACGCTCCTTCCGCTTTGAACGTGGTTCTGAGAATCCTTGCTCGCAATGATGTTGCGTTCAGGGAATTTTTCGTTTTAGGTGCAGAACACTTTACGGGCTCGCCTTGTCGTCTTAGCTCGTAACGGTCGATGCGACTGCCGGAATCAGGCGGCGCAGCGAGATAACGGACCCAAGTAGAGCCTTCTGAACCGGGGTCAGGGAGTCAGCACTGAGGCTTCGAAAACCACGCGGTTTAAATAGTCATAACCGTTCAAACCTCGTGAATCACTGGTGCTTGTTATACATCTCCCCGTTATTTAGCGCAAAGAAAACTGCAGGTACATTTCCGGCAAAATCTGCGTATATAACCGTCAGCCCCCGCGTTCATTTAGTTCGGAACGCTCGTTGGGTTGGTTTGTACGATAGTAAGCGAAAAAAGCGGCCGCGCAAGAAAGAAATGGCGCGTTCGAAATGACACAGAAAGGCCCAAGCCGCGTAAGAAAAGAATGGCGCGTTCGAAATGCCGCAGAAAAGGCTCCAGCCGCGCAAGAAAAAAACTACGCGTTTGAAATGACGCAAAACAGCTCGAGCATACGAAATTAAAGCAAGCACAAAAAGAACAGAACTCCCGCTGGCGCAGTTTCAGGCAGGGGGCGCGCGAGCGAGCACTGCGAACGCGGGAAATTCGAAATGCAGCAGTGAGCGGATTAACGGCGCTGCAGCCCATTATGGTGAATCACTGCTCTGCACTTCCGACAGCTTTCACGTTCGAGTGGAACGGCTTCAATTTTTTTTTCTGGAAATTTTCGGCAGTAATTTTGGCCGAAAAAAAAAAAGGAATTTTGGGTGTATAATAAAAAAAGTGGGCTGGTAAACTGGACCTAGTAAACCCAACACTGTCACGGAGCGTTATGAATATATGTCATAAATAAAAAGCCTCAAGAACCCAAAAATATCGTGATCTCATTTCTTAAGGGAACTTTCAACTTAGAGCGTTAGCCTGCGATGTAAGCACGCTCGTTAATACAAAACGTGAAAATGCATCAATGCTCTGTAAGAATTTGTAAACTTCTGCTGAGCGCCAGAGGCAAGTAAAATCTCGTTCTCTCTAAAACTCTAAATGGCGTCAGCATCCGCAAGGCTACGTAAAATAGACTTAGGTGGCGCTGGCTAACGACCAAAACTGGACCAGAATCGACGATGGAAGATCAATCAGCTACAGAAAGAGCCTGCAGGGTAAACGTACAGGGATTTGTTGAGAAAAGCGCGGGGAAAAAGTGTTCAAAATAGGGAATTTCCGCATCTAGAAATGGGATTTTTTCTCAGCAGTAGGGAAAATCATGGCCTGGGTGTTGCCTATACTGCCGTATAACTCAAGAATGGCACCACCTCATGTAGTGTACCACGTTCCGCCAAACCGCCGGACCCGTGATGTCAGTGCGCGCGCGTTTTGAAAGCGGGTTTGCTGTGAATGCGTGATATCGTCTGCCTTGTCTCACGCAGTTTGTTTGTCGTCACTGGAGTAGTTTATAAGCATATGAAGTCCAAAAAATCACGGGAACGGCTCACGCCATGTTCAAATTATTCCCAGTAACGCCCTATTTGCGCCGCGCGGAGAAACATCCGGCTACGGTGATAAGGCACAGCGGCAACTTCCGGTGCCGTTCTCAAGTTGTCACCGAGTATAGCGGCGCGGTCCTTTTCTACTCTTCACCAATGCGGCACACGCGCTATGGAACTCTTCGCGGTGACGTGTATTGCAGGAGTCGGCTGCCGACGGCTAAGCCGGAGTTTTTAAAGCGAAGCTTTCCACGTCTCGCTGATTCGTCCTGTGAGCCCCGAAAACGGATTGCAGGAAAGCCAACATTGTATTACGATGACGATGATAATCATGGAAGTTCCCCAATAAAAAAAAATGTCTTCCTGTGGTCGGAATCGAACCTGGGTCACCCGCGTAATGAAGCCGATGTCTATGCGATTGTGTCATTCCGACACGGTCGAAGCAGTTTGGATTTGGAGAGGAGCGCATGGACGTACAAAATTAAAAAAAAATATCATGCATCCTCTGTCTAACGACAACGACGGTTGAACGAGAAGCTTCTTCGTGCGAAATCAAAGGCGTAGGGTCCAGACTCGCCGCGTGCACACGAGGCTTTGAAGGCAGTGCAAACATCTTTTAATAGCTTGCCAGCTAGATTGTAGCTTGGGCTATGTCTTCACGAATAGTTGTACATGAATTGAACGTGGTATATGCATGCATGTTTGGTATACAGTCACATTTTTATATCTCCCTCATCCTCTGCATATGTATTGATTTTTTATTCACGCTAGTTTTTTTCCCTTCGTCTTCCAACACGCACACAGCTGCAGGCCAGAGCTCATAGCATCACGCAGACCCCTCTAATGCCTGCGTGCTACACGGTAACTTCCGAGTGACAAATGAACGCTCACTTACAAGTTCGCCCTGTGTATTCACAATTGGGCACTCGATAGACAATTGGTTCAAATGCCTTAGGAAGGCCTTTGAAACTGCTGTGTAGCACAGACGTTAGTTTTCTTTTTTCCTTTCCGTAACAGGCCGAACCTCCTCGATTTTTTCTGTCAGTAAAATTGATTTCTCTCTCACAATGACGATGACACCCCAGGATTTTATCCCGCATTGCGTGGACGTAACGTAATTACATTTTTCTTGGGGTTTTCCGCTATTCTGCGATGTTTTTACATTCCTTGCCAGCTATGCTGTCATACGCCTGCAGGATGTGCGCAATTATGTTGACTGTAGGCACCTATATAAGTTCATAACACTTGTTTCAATTACAGCAGAGTGAATAATCCACTAAATGTTCTAAATGCGCCCAGATTTACGATTCCCCATTACGCTGTTACATGCACGTGCCCACCAAATGCACGCTCAACGTGGAGTCTGCGTCGAGGTGATCTTTTCAGATAGTTTGTGAACTCTGCGAAGTAAAATCGATATGAAAAAATGAGGGTGACTTTGTTTAAACCGCGCGTACATATTATTCCATACTACCAAGCTCAGAGAACCCTTCACTGAGCGCTCTTTGTCGTTTTACACCGCGAGTAAGGTTTCCGAGTGTTGCTGCACGGTGTTTTCAGTGTACTGCCGTACACTGGTGGCACTGGTGATGGTACTGCTGGTACTGGCGTATGGCCATACCGGTGTACCGCGGCACACAGCCGCACCTTTCGCTGCCGAGGCTGTGGCCGCTGAAAGCGTAGATGCTTCAGACTCCATAAGCGGTACGGTATGGACTCACCGTACTATGGGGCCTGGGTCACTACTGACTGTTGCGTCGCTAGGTGAGGCAGATACCTGCTGTTATGTTCGAATGTAACATTCTGTGAGTATTGGGGATCGCACGAAACAGAAAACCCAAGTGTAAACGTTGGTCAGCACACGCCAGCAGGTATGTGCTATAACCCTGTCAGGCTTAACGTTAGGGAGCCCTAGATAACGTTAAAAACGTGCCAAGCTACGCCAAACTCGCTATAGGTCAAGACGCGAGTGGCTGTTAGCGTCGTTAGACCTCGAAGCGTAACATTAGGCTTAATGGCAGAAAAAATCCGGGAAAGAAGGAAACTATTTTTTTCCCACGTCACCCAAAACCGATTCCCGCGACGGGTTTCGCGATAGCCAATACGAAGATGAACTAAAACCCCAAAACGTATCTTCCGGCTAGCCGGCTTAACCATTCCCCCAAATGAATCGGCGCACAACCAAGCACTCGGAACGTAGACGAAGGGGAAAAAAATGCGCCTGAAAAAAAATAAATCGATCAGCGAGTAAGCCGGGATAAAATGGCGACACGGGAGCGAAACGACGTCGAAGCCAGGCCGGGCCGAAAAACCAATCCTTAAAGAGTCACGCAGGCGCACTCGCCACGACATTCCACCGTAAACAGAAATCAACTAAGGTAAAAACCTAAACACAGAGACAACTAACATAACAACCGGCGCAACAAGTATCGGAAGAAAAATGCCAAGACACGAACGGCGAGCATCCGGGAAAGAAACGTTCGCGGAGGAAGGAAGGGAAAGATGAAACCATACGGCGCAGCACTAAAATGAAATTGGGCGAACAGAAAAAGAGAAATTCATTTATTGGCAGACGCTTCCATGATTCCCTTCTCGGCCTCGGCGCAAGGAGGACCCGGGGCGCTCACGCAGCGCGCCGGGAAAATAAATAACTGCCCCTGCCTTCACCGTGCTGCCTGCTAGGGAAGCCGGGGCGGAGCTCCCTAAAAACAAAGAAACATAGGGAAAATGGGGAAAGGAAGGGGGAAAGGAATCGAACTGAAATGAAGCGAGGGCGGCAGAAAACTGGAGAAGCCGCGCAAAAGGAAAATAAGGGAAGGGACCGAGCTCCGGGTAAAATGTGGAAGCATCGGATGGTTGCAATGAAAAGCAACAAAATGGGAAAGAGAGGAGAAAAAAGAGGACGTAACGCCGAGCCGAGAAAAGGGGGAAAGCATCGGCGACAGACGGCACTGAGCAGCGGACACACGTTCGAAAACGAAGTGCCTCGAAAACAGCGCTCAATGCCCGTGAAAAAGAAACAGCAACAAAAATTACACCAGTAGAGGAGGCGGTGGGGGGTGAAAAGAAATATTGCGCGGCAGTATACAAAAAAGTGGGAATGAACGGGAGAAACCGGGCCCCTTCCGAAACCTGAGGGTGGAAAAAAAAGGGGGGAGGATGGGAACAGGAATGAGAAGACAACGGCAGGCAGCAGGAAAGACGACACAGCGAAGAAGATTGGACTCGGAGGGGGACGGAATGAAAAAAAGAAAAATCTCCCCTCAAAAAACGGAAGACGTGTTCCTCCGATGGCGAGGAAGATAGGAAACAGGCTTCAAGGCAGGCGGATAGCAGAAAGAGAAATCGGGCATCGAAGAGCAGCCGCTGTCTCTCCCTGCTTTCGCTTTCGACTCGAATCTCTAAAATTACATCGAAACGCCATCTCCTCTTGCCGCTCCGTCCTCGCAGCCTCTTCCGACTCCACATCCCGCCCCTTTCCTTTCCCCATTATTTCTCGGCTCCTCTTCCTCCCGCGTTTTGCTGGTAGCTTTAATGTTTTTTGATTACTTTTCCCCCGTGCGATACACCTTACAAACAGCCTCTACCGCTTCGAGATTTTGTTTTTTCCTTACCCCGCCCCAAGCTTTCCTTCTTTTTCCGTTCCTCGCCAGACCTCTCCGCATCACGACAACGCCCGTTCCAGCCGGTTTTGTATTTCCCTTTCATTTTCCGAGTTTTCTTTTTTTCCCGTTTCGAGATTGGGTTCGTTCTTAGAGAGCCCGGACGGTTTAGTTTTGTTTCAAGCCGAAGGGACGGGCCGGCCACGTCGCCACCACAGACACGTCAAGGCCTGGAGCGTTCCTCCTCGGCTTCGTTTCAGTGAATTACTAGAGAAGAGAGAGGGGAGATCACGTGTCCCCTCACTGCGTGTTCAGGTCCTGAACACTGAGAAGTTCACGTGGTCGGCAGTATGAACCGAGTGTTCACGTGGTTCGGCAATCAGGCAAAGATCGTGTCACGTTGTCTAGGTGGTGTTTTTGCTAGCAGTTGAGGGGGAGGTGCGAGTGGCAGCGGCCGACCGTTGGAGCGCGCGCGCGCGCGCCCGAATGTAGCGGAGCTCGCTGTCTCTGCGCCCTCCAACACCAAAAGTCCTCTGTTTTCATTTCTGGTGACGGGCTCTTCTGCAAACCATTCTCCGCCGCCCCCGCTTTGTCTTTTTTTTTCGTCGCTTCGAGCCTCTACACAATACATTTCTCTCCGAGGTCTTCGTTTTTTTATATTGGCTGGCGCTAGCATGCCAGTCCGCCACCCAAAAGGCGGCACCAAGAGATGCCTGGAAGTGCTGCCTCGATGCGCAACATTATATATAAAAAAAGACAGAACGCGGTTATTTCGAACATATAGTTCCCCCGAGTAACCTCTGTTTTTCTCCATTTTTGGTATCTCTTTTTCCAAGGCCTCACAGACTGTATGAAATAGAACGGGGAGGAGCGGTGCTATAGGAACTGAGAAGAATGGCGGATCAGCCGCGAGTCTTTCAAGCGCTGCAAAGAAAGAAATGGGAGAGGGAAACGCAAGAGGTAAGATCTCGCAACATCCCCCGACATCTTTTGCCCGGCTCCGGTTTCTCAAACTCATCGCCCTTCTTCACTGAGGCGTGAATCGTTTCGTTTCCTATTCGCGCTCTTTATGAGAGGTATAAAAGGGAAGTTGGTGTCGTTGGGTCGATTTTACGTTGTGCTCTCCACGAAATGGTGTCGTCCTTTCAGGTGCGGCGTTCTTTGTCGGAGCATAGGCTTCTACGATGCTTCGGGGATAACTTTGCCCTAAACTGATAGTAGATCCCTCCATGGAGAATGCTTCAGCAAAGGATGCATGAAAAACAAAGCCGGCGGTGTAGAAGCTTGAACCAGGATGTAAAAGCACTCATTGTGTGGTTAGTTTGCACACTCTTGGATGTTCGAAAGAAGTTGTAGCGAGTGAGCGCTGTGTGGAAGCCATAAAACAGAAAATGAAGGTGACAGCCTACTTTTTGCACCCACAGTGTGCGTACAAAATCTTCTGGCAGTGTTCTGCCTTTCGGAAAAGGTTGACGCTGCTTTCAGGAAATTTCTCTAAAATAAGCTTAGCGACATTTACATTAAAATGCCTGTAAGAGGTGATAGATGCAGAGGCTTTCGCGAGAGTAACAGCAGAGATGCGTTTTGCTTACAGAAGTGCAAACAGATGCTCGGGTCATTCTGTACGCGTTCTCAGACACGCGACACTCACAGAACATTGAATTACTATTCAGCCCTCGCAGTTAACCATTGCTAAACCGAAACAATCTGTAAAAATATATAATAGAGATAGAGAGATGATAGAAGATATGAGAGAAGAGAGAGAGAGAGAGAGAGAGAGAGATGGAAAAGTAAAACGATGTAGCACACTGATGATAATTAAATATGGCGTCCAGACGGAGAAAAAAAGGCGAGCCATATCAGCCCATAACTAATGCGAAGAAACAAAGTCGTCAATATGGCACCCACAAAGCCTAAATGAGTCACGTATGTGAAGTCCGGGAGTTAGTTGAAGCAAGGATAACACCTTTTCCTGGTTGATGTGAGCTGGTGCTTAAACACCACATTCATAACCTGGGTTGGGGATAGCTTGGGTTCGCGGGTTAGGTGCACCACAGACTCCGTGGTAAGGTTGAGGGGAAATCAAAGTTAGCGTGACCGTCGTCTAATCAAAAACCTTTCCCATACCTACCTAAAGAATGTTGAGAGAAGCGCGAAAGCTTTTTCACGTCAAAACTGCGTCAAAAGTGCGTCAAAACCTTCGCTGAAACTGCGTCGAACGAAACTTAAAAACCGTCAAAGACCCAAAGCGCAAACGAAGAACGAATCCATGCGGCGATTTTTCGAGCACTGAGTAAACGCATCCAAGAGCGATCTAAATGTATACCGATACGTCGGTTTATAAGGTGAAGGGATACTATTGTACTCCTTCTGCATGATCGATGCGGGTGTTGTGTTATCTGGAAGCGTTTTTTCCGCACGATTTTCAAGTAACCGTTTCGACACAATTGAAGCCCGGTTTCACGCATGCGCGGTGTGTCCAGAGATCTCATCAGAGCTTTTCGGTCGACCAACCGGTCTATGCAGAAATGCATTATATTTTAGATGCGAAGCAGCTTATGTTCAGCCTGTTCCCTCCGCCGTTGCGCGGCGTCCACACCCCCAGTGCGCATGCTTGGCCAGGCACCGCTGATGATGATTGTGACAGGATGCCCCTAGTGATTGGTCAACCAAAGAATTCATCACGAGATAGCTTCGCGTTCAACCACCGTCGTCATCTTCCCGTAGGGGAACCCTGAGTAGTATGCGAGGCATTCCTCCTCTCCTCTCCGACGCTCCTCTCAACACCGACTAGACTAGTCGGTGTTGCTCCTCTCCTCTCCAGCATTCCTCCTCTTCTCTCCGAAGCTCCTATCCTCTCCGGGATTGCGCAACGAATGGCAACACCTGCGGCTCCGCGCGCTATAATGCGAAGCAGCTTAGGGTTAGAGACGCGACGCCGGCGACGGTAGCCGCTGCGTACTCCGCTGGGGGCGCCACTGTAGCTCCGCGGTATAAATGACGCGCGCTGCGTGCTCCGATCCCTCATTCTCCTCCCGCAACGCCGCGATCGAACTGAGAACTAATGGGAACTTGAGTCGACCCCCATGGCTGCTTCGCATACTACTCAGGGTTCCCCTACGGGAAGATGGTGAAATTTTTTTTTGACAGGATGCCATCGGTACCACTGAAAAAAAAAAACAGAAGTGGAGCCCAGGCTGGGAAGCGGGCACGTTAAAATCAAGGTGGGGGTGTCGTGTCGAGGGAGTTGTTAACGATCCCGCCGTGTGAGCATCTGAGTGAATTTGCTTTGTCTTCACTAAATTAACAATCATCGTAGGACACACGATAGCCAGAATAATAAAATCACTCTACTCTGTGTAGGCTTAAACATCGCCTGATGTAGTTTATTGAGCGAAAGCGGTCTTAGGGAGTCACCAGCGAAAAGTAATTAAGGCGAGCTTGTGACGAATAACATATAAGATTTGCCTTTAAAGGGTGCTCCCCTGCAGACATAGTTGCGATGCGGTGAAGGCTGCAGTACGCAACAAAACTGAGTTACACGAGAAAGCTTCCCTGCGATAAATACAATACAACGCGGACCTGTACCAACGGAAACAGGAAAAAAAAAGTTTTTTTTCTGTAATTATAATTTGAAGAGAAGTTGCTTTCATTGTTGTGGAGGATGCATGGACTTCATTTACTCACACGGGGTGCAGCCTCGTCGTGGCACAAGTTTTCACACACGGTTACGCGAATATCTTACGGCTTCCATATTCACTCTTCGGTCAAACTTAACAAAAAGTCTCTCAATTTTACACGCGAAGCACATAATCGAAATCCTTACCAATGAGCTTTCTCGAAGCGCCGATTTCAGAGATCCAGTTACCGGAAGCTTGTTTTATGAAGGCAGTTTCAATTGGCATTCTAATACTCTGTTTCTAATACTCTGTTCTTAAAACCATTAATATGCGCGCCTATAGCTAAACTATATAAATTACACTTCGAGACTCACATTTTTTTATCAACATTTCTCACTTTCAGTGAGAGATGTACTTCGCGCGCTTGCAAACCAAATACTACGCGGGACAGTTATACGTCTGAAAGATGAGCTTTAAATGTCGGAGCCCGAAATATTTTACCACGCCTAACTGCGAAGACGACTCTCTACAGCCGGACCGAGGTTTCAATATTTTTGATGAAAGTCAGTTTCGCCGAAGCACGAGAACGTTTGAGAATACTAGTACGCTCGATCTACTAAATACGACTGTTACGATAAAATGGTTGTAACTACTGTAACCGGAAGATACGATCTAAAACAAGATGGCATGGTGCCCACACTACGCGGCTGCATCTGATTCGGACGACGGGCTGCAAAATGAGCTGCAATGAGAACTCCTTGAATCAAACAAAGATTTTGTCCGCTAGGGTAAACTTTCCCTAACGCCACCTTTTGATACGCTGACGAAAATGATAAATTTAATTTATAAAGACCTCAACTTCGCACCAACAACAGGAATGAGGACATGAGGGGCTGAGTGTAAACGGATCCAACTTCTATAGCAGCGTTTTAAAACAAGAGTTTGTCGGTGTTGCAGTTCACGAAAAGAACACTCCGGTGGCACAAACGCAGCAACGGTTATTCCAAGAAGGTAAGCGTAAGCTAAATCGAATTGAATGACAACATTAAGTTTTTAAAGCGAAGCTTCCTTCGGCTTCGTCTCCTTATTTTCCAGGGAACTGATACTGCTGCTACTGGTCCTGCTGTTTTCTGGCAGAGCACCCCACGGTGTTTAATTCCGCGGGGCCATAAGGCGATCGGCGGCGGGGAATCCCAGCTCATGCGTGTATCCGTTCTAAGCGCTTGGCGCTGGTGGCGTCCGAACAGCGTGTTGGCCAGCACAAGCGTCTGCGCTGAGTAAGCGCCAAATGCGAAACGTGACTCTCGCGTTACGTCTTTTTTGCCTTTTTGATGCGAATTTCCTTGTGAAACCGAAAATCTACGTTTTTTGCGACAACAGGAAGAGATTCAGTGCAACCCTAAACTCACTTTCTCAACCACCCGTGTGGGGTACGCCATTTTTAGGGGCGAAGACCCTTAGGGGCTGGGGCTGTTGGCGTTTCTGGTTGTCGTCATCGTAATCGTCGTCTCGTGTAGTCACGGTACTAAAACACCGGGAAACTCGTTTACGCCTCGCGCTAGAACGTAACGCGTACTAAAAACACAGGGACACTCGTTTACAGGCTGACAGTTTCGTGCTTCAAAGACAAGAGAATTTTACAGCAAAGCTGTATACCTCTACCCCCCTCCCCTCCCACACCCCCTAATGGTTTCATCTCCGTCGGCAAAAACGCCAAGGCGTCAAGAATACAATTATACACTGCATGCTTCACCCTTCCCCAAGTTTCACGTTAGTGGAGATGGCCCGCGATGTTGTTTTTTTTTTTTTTACAACAGAAACGCATGTCTCAATCATTCGACGCCAAGGCGTGGTATAGGGAGCCCTTGGATGTGAAGCCAGGGCACACTGCGAGTTCGGCAAGGATTGTCTAGCAGTTTTCTTATCCCGTTATGCGCAAAAATTAAACTGTACATGAAAAGAACAGTGTTCGTGACCGTGAGACAGAAGTAACCGAAACTGTTTTCTAGGAATTGAACAAGTGGACTTATTGGACCTTAGTGCTCCCATTACATGGGGATTCTTGCACGTGTGTATATAAAAGGAAGGAAAGCAACACCAATAGCAACAACTAAAAGTCAACGGAACGAAACGTACGTAGAAAGTCTGTCTTTGCTTTCTGAAGGCTAATATATTTCTTGTGCAACCGAAGATCAAGGTTTATGCGGCAACAGGAAGAGATTGACGCAGCATAAACGACTTTCTCAACCACCGTGCCAGATTGCACGTGAAATAAGACTTCTAAAGCTTTAGGGCTATTTAGGAACGCCTAACTAACTCTAAATAGATAGGACGAACTTAATTGCTTGGAGGAAGGGGCGTAGCAGGGGGGGGGGGGGGTGTTTGGGTGTCAGAACACCCCCAAGTTTTCTGAGTGCTGCATCCCCTCTCCCCTCCTTTCAGCCTTTTTCCGCCCATGTTATTTACACTCCGCATAAATATTTAAAAACGGAAAACCTTAAATAAGCACTGTGTCAATTTGTTGTAAAATGGTTCCTGGAAGTGCTGTGTGCACTCGTTTTATGTAGATATTACAGCGAACGAGGCACCTAATGTATTGGCTTTATTAAAGCAGAAAAATGACTAAGACATTGTTTGGGCACAGGCGCTTCTTTTTATTTTTACAGGTTGCGTAAAACAGCCACAGAAAAATATTTCTGGCTACGCCACTGCCCGGAGGTATCCCAACAAGCAATACACGTTGGAACCGCCTGCAAAAGGTTTTTTAAGGAACTTTCACTTCTGATTTGTATTGTTCGAGTTTGTTTTATCTCGTTCTTGCTGCCGCACGAACAACCCGAGATGCTCTTCGCTATCGCTGAAAGCCATGCCGTTTCCTTTTTAGTTCCTAATGATGTTCTTGACACATGACGGGTTGACTACCCAATCAACATCATCATCAACAATAGCCCACTACGCCCACTCCAGGACCTAGCACCAATTCAAACTATTCGATATAAACCTACAAGAAGTCTTGTAAATCGCGCGTGATATATTAAAAGGTACAAGACATTAATTAGTTCGACGATCAGAAACTTTTGCTGTCCACAGTTCAGACTCATCTGTTTTTTTTTTTTGTAGAAAGGCGGGCAACGTGTCCACGACGCGAAAGTTGAAACGGTGAACTATGTAAGCGCCGTCGCATCAAACAAAATAAAATTAAAAGAACGAATTATACTCGAAAGAAATAAAAATGAACTGAGGAGTCTGAGGAGGCCATTTCAAAGTGCACGTGGCAGCGAAAGAGAGTCATTCTTGCGTGCAAAATGCCTGCTCCTCTCTTCCATCCATCAAAAGCCGGGACAGTCGAGTCAGTTCGAAGGTGGTGGACTCGGAGGGAGGTCAGCTCGAGGGGCTGCTGGCAGACACGACCCAGACGAAAAGGCCTATGCAACACGCCATCATCAGGGTTACAACAAGTACGAACGTCTCTTGCGATTGGCCGAGCCAAAAAAACGCCACAAGTGGCAGTTTAAGAAAACAGCGGCAGTTGACATTACGAAATAGCCACGAGTAACGGAAGAAAGAACAAGCAGGCCTAATTATTGTAGGTGGCGTTTCTCACGTTCAGTTTCCCGTCCGTCCGCCACGGTTGGGGACGGACAGAAGGGACAGCACCACTGGCCGTATGAAAACCACTGGCTCTGCCACCCCGCGAGCGCCCAGGGCAGGGAAGCGACGGCGTAAACAACGGATGCAGCTGGAGACCCGCAACAAACAAGCGCTAGCCACGCAGCTTGCAAGCCGAGCATCTGCAAGCTCGAGGTCGGTTATTTTGCATCGTGGTCGAACGATTGTGGCCAACGGCTGTGGGGGACCCCGCAAGGTCGGGTTCTTTCCCCCACCTCGTTCGCAGGGCCTTTCAAGGTCGCAAAGGCGTGCTTCCGCGCACGTGCGGCGTGGAAAGGAAAAAAAAAAAAAAGCGGACCCTCATTCATTTGTATGTTTTAAAATTTGTTTGTGTGGGGTTGGATCTCGCGCGTGTGTGTACGCGTGCGCGTGCTTGTATGCCTGCACAACATCGAGTGTGCTACGTCTCATATTACTCGATATTCTCATACCATTCTCTGGCCTTTTCTCTTAAGCTTGGGGACGTTCAGTTCAGCTAACGTGGATCAGGTAGCCAAAGTGGGAGCTCGCGAAGCCAAATGTACTCACTGGAACTCAATTGAGGGCGTCCTGATAGTTAGTTCTGCGTTTTCTTTCAACTGAACGCATCACTGCGAGCCCTACAGCATGTGGAGTAAATAAAAAAATAAGCGATAGTTCAGTAACACGAAATTGTTTTTTTTTTTTTTGACGTTAAGTTGATTCCTCCAGCTATTACTGAAGTCATTCAGTTCATGTGAAAGATACTGGTTTCTTTTTCTTTTGGTTCTGCTTAAAGGCGCGCTTAGATATTGTTTAATGCACACTCAAAACAAAAAAAAAAGTTCTTTATTTGGGATACACAGCCCTAAGCCCCCAAAACATTTTTAAAACTGTGGATGAGGACATTACACGAAGAAAAGGAAACGTCCACAAGTCTTTCGCGGTAGGCCACTGCCCGTGCGGCATCACACACGTCGAAAAAACTCCATCAGCTCATACGACTCACGAAAGTCGTGGTTTTTACGCCACATACAATCTGTGACGTTCCGCACGGCACCGGCGTGCTGCAACTCAGACACCTTTCGGTAATGCAGCGTTGTTCTGCGCGCTGACGTAGCCGGAAACACGGTGATTAACTCAACGAAGGACGAAATAAGTAAACTTCGGACACAAAAGTGGACTCGGACAGCGCAGGACCGGAGCGGTCGGAGTTCTTTTATGAGAGAATCCTTCGTTCTGCAGCAAACACTGATAGGCTGCTGCTGTGGCTGATGATTATGATAATGATGATAAGTCGTTGCAGCGCAGGTGCACAACAGTTCATCCTGAAGAAGAAGCGTTGTCCTAACCATCGCACAGTGCGCCTTGTACGAAGGATATGAGGCTCTATGAGTTTGCAAAGGGCGGGAATATATTTTTAAACTTCGTGCGCGGCCGCCTCCTTGTGGTCGCTCCCAGCTATAAAACTGATCACCACAGAGGAGCGCGCGTGGCTGCTATAAGTTATGAGTGGCATGCTGGGGAGCCAGCGAAAACGAATTTTTGCGCAGCAATTACTGAGATCAGCAATATAGAGCTTAAACAAATAAAGTTGACCGCATAGATTGGCCAGCAATCAACGTGGCCTGGATGAAACTACCCTGCGATGTCGGACGTTGCAATTTGGTTCTTAACATGCGACGTGCTCCCCCTGCGCACACACGCAGTTGCCATTGTTTGAGCTTCTAGATAGAGAGAAAGGGAAAATAAAGGGGGCAAATGAAAATGGGCAGAGACGAAGCAGGAGAGAGCGCTACCCACTACTCGCAGCGGCATTAAGCCTGTCTGCCCAAAGTCTTTTCTCGATAAACAGCGAGCCCAATTCTCTTCATTCCCTCTTACCCTCCTTTCCTTTCGCGTTTGAAGAGAACTGTACTTCGCTTCCACGCGGGCGGCAGCGATCAGCTTCTAGGTCGGAATAATTGGGGGACGACGTTAGATATCCGCCCACAATTCATTCCGCTCCCCAGGATGAGGCCCCCGACGAGCAGCCGACGCGCGCCGACCTCCGTACACAAGCATCCCCCTACCCTTCCCTCCAGCCTCTTCCAATCCCATTCCTCCGCGCGTCTCTCTTCTTCATCACTCCATCCTCTCGCTCGCCTCATTCCCTTTTCTGAAAATAAAGTCCCCGGAGAAACGGTGCGGGAGGGAGACGCAGAGAAAACAAAAGGCTGGGACTTGAGGAGCCGAACAGTCTCCTAACGTCGCCGGAGACAGAAGCCCGTAGGCTATCGCGGGCTTACGAAAACACAATAAACAGGCTCAAGAGCGAAGCGATGAACTTAAAAGGAAGGAAAAAAGCGATTGCGAAGAGACGAAACTTGGAGGAACTATATACCGCCGTTCTTCGTTCCGACGCCGCCGTTGCTGCTCGCTGTTGCGCGATGCCGAAAGAAATGGGGGGATCGGAAGAGGAGGGAGAGGATGGAGATGCAAGAGAAGAGAGAAAAAAAGGGAGGAAAACCAAAACAGCTCCTTTTTCGATCCGACCCAATAACAAGCCTCGGCGTCCAAAGTGCTGCAAGCTTTTTTCCTCCCCCCCACGCTCTCCCCAATCTCTCTCGAAGCGGGCCTTATTTTTCCAATTTTATACGAAGCGGGCAAAACAGCGCGCCCGCGCGATGCCGAAGGGAGAAAGCGCCGATCGGGGAAAATGAAATCGAAGGAAAACAGGGATCACGCATCCGCGAATGCCCCCTTTTTTTTTCTTCTTTTTCTTTTTTCGTTCCCATCGCTGCCGTTTTTTGTGTTCGTGTTTTTCCCTTTCCCCCTTTTCTATACATGTTGCCCTCGCTCTCTCGACAGGCTCTACAGGCTTCGGCGCATCTGGCCGACGCCTTTGCAATAGCGGTGCCGAGCGCTCGGCTTGTTGTCCAATAACGTAAGACCGCCTCCGCCCGGGGCTTTTCAACCAATGGAAAAACGGAGCGGCCGAGCCTGCGCGGCCGTTGTTCCATTAAACTTTATGTGAGCGCGCGCGGCCTCGTTCCACCGTCGTTTTACTTTGTTGTTGTTGTAATATTTTCTTTTATTACTTTTTTTGCTGTCTGCGCGCTTATGGACGTGTGTGTAATGTCGACAGTGAAAATGGACTAGAAAAACAGGAAGAAAAAGAAAAGAAAAAGGCGTTAGCTGGTATGTCCAAGAGTCCGCATGGAGCTGTTCGGCTTACATGGCGTGCCATCTTTTCTTCGTGCCCTACTTAAAGGCCAACTGCACTCCAACTTTCTTTGTCCAAATTTGATTCAAATAAGCAGTCAATACTCTTAAAATCACCATTGCGAAATCCTAAGTTTCGTAACGCACAGAACACTAGGTACCGTCGTTCAAAGTAGCTCCGTGCAGACGACGTTTGCACCTGGCGGAGAGTCGCCGAAACAAGTTCCGAGCGGCCTGGGACGGATGTTGGGGAACCTATCCCGTAGGGCTTGCGCTTCTCCGGCGACTTGCATGGAAACACCACACCACACAACACACTTGAAACACCACCGCGCTGTACGCCGTTGCCATCACATGCTTCAAGCTAACCGCATTGGTAGCAATATCCGCCTTTTTTTTCAGTGCAATAAAAGAGATTAGAAGCCTACAAACTATTCACACGCTTGCGAACATCCTGGGGCTAGCAAAACTCTTTTTACTTGAAAATAATATTTATACTAAAAAATGGCGCGACACGCACACTTTCCTTACATTTGTCATTCCTATTGCATCATCACCGAATATTTTAAAAATTCTTGACCGCTTGTACTTCCGCGTCCAATATTTGCCATATTTGGGCGGGCCCAACGCCACCTCGATCCCTTGGACCTTTCTAAAAGTTTGACAACCTAACTGGAGTTGCTGTAGACGCGGGTATAACCATTTGTGCGACTTTTGCCTCACTCGCTAAATGAACCAAAATCAGCCTTTCTCAGAGTAACAAATACATCCACCCAAATATCGGCCATCGTCTTCGCGAAGTGCGAAAGCTATTTAAACTGCTGCTGTCCTCAACAATAAACTAGATAATTAGATTTTGGTTCATTTCCCGAGGGAAGTATTTACTTTGTTGGAGCAGTAGATTTTGCTAACTTTAAAGTAAAATGTTTTCGACAGTGAAAGTAGAAAACAGAGGTAGACAGGAAACTTTCGTATTTTAGTGCATCATTTAGATGTGGAAGCTGGCCTATAGTTTCAGACCACTTTTACAATTCGACTCTCGATGTGCAGCAAGGCGAAAAATACTGGGCCGATATTCATGAAGCTGTTTGTACGTAATCTCTGCCCGTGTGCGGTTTGTTCCCTTCAAAGACAGCGATGTAATAGCCGAGGTGCCGGCTGACGAAAGCTGCTTTTCGATATCGTACCAGCAAGTAGCTTTGTAAATCAGGGTACGCTTTTTTTACTTGCAATGCCAAGAATTGCTACTCCGGCAGTTATTCTGACGGGAAAATATTACTGTCGGACGGTCTACTTCATCTCGATTGATAGCAACGCGATGCCGGAATTACGCCTAACTACATTATCATGGGCAAATGTTAGAGGAAGTTTTTCTGTGGAAATAACAGTGCGAAACGCGACGTTACCACGCGCATTTGAAGGCGGCTCTGAGCGGCCGCCGGTTCTGGCGCGGTCGCTTCCGTTCCATCACGTACGTCACGTCCGGCCGCCGGTAATGGCCGCCTGTTCCATTCAGTTTCGGTTCCGAAAACGCGAATGTCGAGAGCCGTTTGCGTCTCGCGCGTTGATGTTTGAAGCGCAGTATTTTTGGCATTTCGCACCCTTTTTATGTGTACCATTAGGTGACATTATTTTTACGTTGCCAAACATTTGAGTGCAGTTGGCCTTTAAGCGTGAACGAAAGTTCGACATTTGCACGGACAATTCATTTTATTTGCAATTGATGCGTAATATTTTTGACGGCGTTCCGTTTAGTTATTATCACCAAAGTGACGTTTATCCCCCAAAACGTCTCATACTTAAGCTATTGTAGGAATATACTTAACATTTTCTTTATATGGAGTCTTTTAGGAGCAGCTGATCGAGTTTAGAGTACCTCTGCTGCTGAGAGGCGCACTGCTAAGAGCTTCTTTTTTAACGATAATATTTTCCCCCCCATTTCACACACAAAAAGAGCGCTGTAGACGGCGCCGTCGACCGTGAACACAAAATCTACGTGAATAAAAAAATCCCCTTAGCGGCACCTTGTCGCGCCCACTGAAACGTCCGGGACTGTAAGGCGCTGCTGCAACGAATGGCGTGCGAACAGCAACGGAAAGTTTTGGCAGGCGTCGTGTGCGACTCAAGAGCATGACAAGCGAATGATATAATGTGATGCAAACGGGGCCCGATAACGCTATCGCGTTGCACTCTTAAAGACAAAGCTTAATAGTACGCCAAAATTTTTAAAGCGAAAGCTTAATTAGAGGGATCGATGGCTTCCTGTAAAAAACTAGTGCCTTTCTCCGTAGACCGGCTGGTCGACCGCGGAGCTCTGATGAGATCTCTGGACAGACGGCGCGTATGTGAAACCGGGCTTCTATTATGTCAAAACGGTTACTTGAAAATCACGAAAAAGGAACGCTTATAGATACAACAATGCCGGTATAGATCATGAAGGAGTGGTACATAAACCCCGTATCGGTATAGACAAGAATTTCCACTGTGCACTGGGAGCCGCCATTTTTTAACGACCGGTGCGCCATCTGGCGGGCATTTCTTCGGGACTGCGTCGCGCGCAGACGACGCCGCAGTCACACGCTGTTGTTCCGAGCCGTGCGTGGACATCAGACGTCCCAGCGGCATCAAAAATCAGTAAGTGCCATTTATTCGGTATGTCAGCAGCACAAAGTTTAACAGTGCTTTAAGGAGAACGTTCAAAGCGTCCGAGAGGTGTCAGGTTTGCTCATAAATTCCGTTCTCAACCCGCTAAGGGATACGCACGGCACGCTATGTCCCCACGGGGGTTGCCTGGAAGGCTACGTTTCGCCGCATGCACCAGCAGGACGCCCGACTTTTTATCACCAATTGATGTTTGCTTTCTTAATTCTTGGCAGGTTGCCGTCATTGCCTTTACTTTCGATGTAAAGAATCTACTCGCCCGGGCGTCACTACGCCGTTGTTGGCTGCGAACAACAATCAACGTAAGCGCAAAGTGCTCATATGAGAAACGTGCGAAGTGCACCACGACAAAGGAGGTGTCTGCGTGTGCGGAGCCTATTCGCTGCACAAATTTTCTGCGTCCCTTGAGTGCCGCCGCGAATGAGTAGCAACGCTGAATCGGAAAGATTTCGAACCTAGCAAATTTGCGAGGGCAAGTACGGTCGTACGCTGATTTTGGAAGCGCTGTTTATTCACCCTCATGCTCAATAATTATCGCACATTTCTGTGCTCTGGAGGCCTTCTCTGTTCACTTTATTGACGGGAAGCCAACTAAAATCAACCCGACACATGTGTGACGCGCGATCAGAGGCATTCGCTGAATGTACCAAACCACTGACTTGTGAGCGTACGTAGCAGGCATTCGCCGGAAACATATTTGCCGCTGCATAACACTATTGCCTGCTACAAACACAGGAGCAACGTACTGGGTACACCAAAATTTTACGGCCGTTTGCTTGCTCAAAAGAACTTTTGCGTTTCACCGGCGGGTGGGAACCGCCAACAGCAATTTAATTACCGACACGACCGGGCGTGCTCCGCCACCGCGCGACGCTGCTATTATCGCTTTCGCCTCGCTTTTTTCGCGTGCCCGTGCTGCAGCATATATGTGTCGGGTTGATTTTTGTTGGCTTCCCGTCAATAAAATGAACAGAGAATGCCTCCAGAGCACAGAAATGTGCGATAAGGATTGAGCATGAGGGTGAATAAACAGCGCTTCCAAAATCAGCGCGCGACCGTACTTGCCCTCGCAAATTTGCTAGGTTCGAAATATTTCCGATTCAGCGTTACTACTCATTCGCGGCGGCCCTCAAGGGACGCAGGAAATTTGTGCAGCGAATAGACTCCGCACATGCAGACACTTCTTTTGTCGTGGTGCACGTCGCACGTTTCTCGTTAGAGCACTTTGCGCTTACGTTGATTGTTGTTGCAGCCAACAACGGCGTAGTGACGCCCGGGCAAATAGATTCTTTACATCGAAAGTAAAGGCAATGACGGCAACCTGCCCAGAATTAAGAAAACAAACATCAATTGGTGATAAAAAGTCGGGCGTCCTGCTGCTGCGGCGAAACGTATCCTCACAGGCAACCCCCGTGATGACCAAGCGTGGCACGCCGCCTTAGCGGGTTGAGAGCGGAATTTATGGGCAAACCTGACAGCTCTCGGACGCTTTGAACATTCTTCTTAAAGCACTGTTAAACTTTGCGCTGCTGACATACCGAATAAATGGCACTTACCGATTTTTGATGCCGCTGGGACGTCTGATATCCACGCACGGCGCGGAACAACAGCGTGTGACTGCGGCGTCGTCTGCTCGCGACGCAGTCCCAAAGAAATGCCCGCCAGATGGCGCACCGGTTGCCGCAAAATGGCCGACTCGGCAAAATTCTGGTCTATACATTTAGATAATTCCTGGATTCGTTTACTTAGTGCGCGAAAAATCGTCGTGCGGTTTCATTCGTTGTTTTCGATTTGGCTCTTCGACAATATGACGATCGATTGAACGTACTTTCAGCGAAGGTTGGACGCACTTTTAGCGAAGGTTTTGACGCACGTTTGACGCAGTTTTAATGCCAGAAAACTTTCGCGGTTCTCTCAACTTTCTTTAGGAAGGGATTGTAAAGTTTCTCTTTACAGTAGATGGATTCTGCACTAAAATTAAATTCTTCTGTAGTAAGAACGCAGCATAGCGCTGATGTCGCGACAAATGTGAGCTACTCTGCTCTTTAAGAAAAAAAAAAAGGACGAATGTTCGAAACCACTGAATACCCCGGGGACTACACCAGTCATAGAAAAAAAAAAAACGGTTAGACTGCAACTTTGAAGCAGAGTTCAATTACTTGACAGACAATAGACAGCAAACTAGATAACGATATGCAGGAGGCAGCAGGCGAAGGAGCTCGCAGACTTTACGTAAAGCCGAAATGAGTTACACACGGGATTGTGGGGCATTCACTCGATTAAAAGACTATTCTGCTTCGTTTCAATACCGTGTTTCGTAACAGTTCCACTGTTCTGCGTCCTTTCAGCGTTCCTTTAGAGAGATAAAATTCCTAGCCAAGAAGAAAAAAAAAAAAAAAACGACTCGCATGTCGACGTGATCCTGTTACTCATATGCTAACTCCATGAAGGCAATTTCATTTTCCCTTAGACACGTGTTGTTTTGCGTTTCATAGAATAATGGACTGGCCGCAAACACATAAGCGAAAGGGCTCGTCTCGCCCAAGAGCAACAGCAAACGCGAGGGCGGAACGTTTTCAACGTGCATACAAAAAAAAAAAACAAAAAAAAAAAACCAAGCTAGTAGCTGAGGCAAACTGCATAATTCTCGTTGTTAGGAACGAGACCCGCGTTTTTCCATCCAAGCTGTCCGGAGCATGCAAAGGATTCGTTTTACGTAATCGCGTAAGCATGAAAGCGGCGGGGGACTTATTGATCGACAGCGCTGAGATTACATTTCTATCCAGGCCTCAATAGGGCACTTTGTGTTCTTTCTTAGTGTTTCGAGAATGTGAAGCTCTCTCTCTCTCCCGAGGACGAAGATCGAAGAGTCTGTAAAGAGATAAAAGAAAAAGAGATAGAACGCGAACAATCCGCGCAGACGTACTCCTATTCGGGCCTTTACTACAAAGGGGAATCGATGTTTGTGCTTGCTTCTTCTTCGTCGTGCTCTGTTGAAGCTTCGAAACAGAATACGGGGAGTTGCGAGGATGAAACGGGCTGCTGGAAGAGCCGATGTCGCCACGTGGAAAAAAAGGGTGGGCCCGCTGAGCGGACGAGCGAATCGCACAATGAGGCACGCTGTCCGAACCGCGGCTGTTTCGGACAGCGGCTGACGCTAGAACTACGCGAAGTTCATTTTCTTTCCTTTCTTTTTATCTGTTCACGGCCGACAAACTGTTTCCCTCGCACAGCAAGATTGGTACCAAGAGCGCAACCCACGTGACATATTCTGAATGCGAAAAACTTTGATGCCTCACCAAACGCGAAAAGTGACCATCGTCGCCCGTCAACACGAATTTCAGTA
This sequence comes from Haemaphysalis longicornis, assembly GCA_013339765.2. Classification (NCBI taxonomy): domain Eukaryota; kingdom Metazoa; phylum Arthropoda; class Arachnida; order Ixodida; family Ixodidae; genus Haemaphysalis; species Haemaphysalis longicornis. The sequence continues at coordinate 78,536,806 of CM023456.1, read as the reverse complement.
GCCGACATGTTTTACGACCTGGAGGGGAACGAAAAATTGTACGGATAAAAGAGCAATCAGAAAAATCCGCAAAAAGTCGCAAAAAACGAACTTTATTCAATTTAACTAGGTTCCTTGCCTTCAGTTCCTCCTTCGTGCGAGAACGTCTTCTTGCATGTCTGCAAGCGTAACATTTTCCTCCTAAACATTGCACAGCAACGCACGGCAAAGATTTGGCGATGTTTTGCGTTGGCGGTTGTGGGCGGTCGGGAGTGACGGGCCGCGTATGACCAGTTTCCGGCTTTCGAGATTGCTTCCGCCGCAGATTACATGCAAAATTATGGCCTCCAAAATCAAAGTTTGTTACCCCGGCGCGAGTCAAGCCACTTCCTATCCAATCCGAAGCTAGCCAGGCGGCTTATGATTTAAAATGGCGTCGTCCTGGAGTCGCACCGTGGCTCTGTCGCGGAAGATGTTGTCCGAAAAATCGAACAGTTAAATTAACCTGTGTCCGAAATATCCGTTGTTCATATACATTACTTCTTTGGGACACCTGGCGGTTTCTCGGGAAAGTGCGGAATATCCAGCAAGTCCGAATTTTTCGAGTCCGAAAAATTGACTGGCTACTGATACCAAAATTGACACCGCTGTAAACAAAACAAACAAAATCCCATTTGCTTTGTGTGCGATTCGAACCCGGGTCGCCAGAGAGGAGGAAGTAGCGCTAACCACTGCGCAAACCGGTCACTTTGCATGAGTGGCACAAGAATTAGCCGGGACGCGTGGCACTTGACAGGTGAACGTGACGATCGTGAGTAGAACAGGTGCACGTGGAGGAGAGCTGCAGCGGGAGGTGCGGCCAGTCCACCAGTCGGAGTAATTAGCGTCAAAACACGAAGAAACGAAAGCGAACAAGGAGACCCAAATACGAAGCAGCAAGGGAGACGTTTTTGATAATCGCCGGGCTTTAGCCTTCAAGCACACGGGAGCAGACCCAAGTTCCCGAGGAACTTTTAAAGCGGCAAAGAAAGCTGCTATCGTAAGTCAGCCCCTTTTTTTCCCTGGAAGAGCCGGGCTTGAACCTCTCCGAAGGCCTGTTCCGCGTATACGCGCACACCCATGTTCATGCCATCCAAAAACTATACGTAGAGTCAACGAGGCACTGATGGGGTTAGGACGCTACAACGAAGGAAGTGGGGAAACGGGTCGGGTGAGCTGCGCGGGAACAGCCCAGCAACAAAAACGATAAGGTGCTGTCCCTTTGCGCATAAAACGGGCCCAGCCGGATGAAAAATTTTCACTAAGGCATTTAAGATGGGCAGTCGGCTTGAGGTGGTCGATCGAGTTAGGTCGTAAGTCCCCGGGGGGGGGGGGGGGGGGGTGGTATGAGGGAGAGTAGGGGACTAGGGATAATTCAGTTTCACAAGACGGCCGATATTGTTAATCATTTCTTTGCCATCCGCTCATCTTTTTTCCCCCCCCCCTCCCCCTCCCCTCCCCCCTCCCCAATGTTCTTTCTGTAGGCGACGTCGCACGTATGCATGTGAACGGCGGGTGGGAAGCTGTGCGAACCATAGGACGGCGCGTTTTATGGCGTCAGATATCAACAGATTGTAAGAGTTCAAGGTTCACGAGCGCGTGATACGTCACCAGTACACCACGTTGCGCTGCTGAGCACAGGTCGCGGGTTCGATTCCCGGCCGCGGCGGCCGCTTTACTGATGGAGGCGAAAAGCAAAAACGACCGTGTGTACGAGATTTCGGCGCATGTTAAAGATCCCCAGGTGGTCAAAATTAATCCGGAGCCCTCCACTACGGCGCGCCTCATCGCCTGCGTTGCGTCGGTGCGTTAAACCCAAGGAGGTTAAAAAAATTGAACCCTACGATCAATCAATCAACCAGAACACCACATCATGAAGGTTGCGTACAGCTTCGCGACCTTCAAGTCTTACGCGTTAAAGGAAGCTTCCTTCATTTTTTTATCAAAAACTTTCTTCTCGCTCTTTCTCTATCACTTCTCTTCCGCCCGTCATCATTAGGAGAACAATTCGCGTTGAGATAACAATGGGAAAATGTTCGTTTAGTTCACGTGTATTTCCAAAACAAGTGTAAATCCAGGGGAGGAATGCAGTAGATTCCTAACTGACGGTCAGTGCGTTTGAGAATTCGCTTGGGCAATCTCGTTATCACTTGGTGTGCAATTTCTCGTAGGCAGCCTATTTTCATACACAGTTCTCGGGTAAACAAGAATACTGAAAGAACTGAGCACAAATAGAAGAGGTGGGAAGGAGAATGTCATTTTATAAGGAATTTATAGTAATGTACAAGTGCGTGCCTGCGCGTGAGTGCATGTACGCGTGCGTCTACGGGATTAAAGGGACAGACAACCAATTTTTGTCGGGCATATGTTTTCTAGCTCGTACGAAAAGCCAGCGCTTTACATAGGCGGGGTAACCACAAACGAATTATAAACAAATTGGATGAAATTATTTTAATTTGGCACTAAACTTTCCGAAAGCTGAAAAGGTGGCGGGTTCGTAGTGTACGAACGTGACACTACATTACGTGTCCTGGTTACGTGACGTGCAAACCTTGCAGCTACTGAAACTGCTGAAACGTTTATTCACTTACCTAAAACCTCTTAACACAAGGGTTTGTGTAAGCTTAAATTGTATGTGTATTTTTAAACATTCTTTTGAAATTTTTAAAGACACGCCGCCCGCCGCCGCTGGGTTGCTCTCAGTGCGGCTAACTGAACCTCCATGCCCAGAATCAACGGCAGCGTTCAGTAAACGGACCCAGTGAAGGAGCTTCCCGCTTGTGTTGCACAGTCTTTGTCAAAATTTTGAAGGCCACGGCGACCGCAGCCGGAGCAGGCGCGTGGCCGAGCAGGGGCGCTGCGCTTGCCGCTGTCGGCTGGTTGCGCGGCTAAAGAGAGCGAGGGGAACTTTTGCTCTTTCTTTTGAGTGTGTCCGGGGCAACAAATGCTCCGTAAAGTGCCTGCGCTGAAGCAAAGTGCGCCTGCTCTGAGAAACCGGCCCCACTGCACTTATATCGCGCCAGCCATACTACGAAAGGAAGCGCCAAAGTTCCCCTTGCTTTCTTTAGCCGCGAAACCAGACGACTGCGGCAAGCGCAGCACCCCTGCTCGCCCGCGCGCCTGCTTCGGCTACGGTCGCCGTTGCCCACAAAATTTTGACAAAGACTGTACGTGTTTTACGATTCTGCCTTTAAAAAAAGAAAAAAAAAGAGAAGACGCGGTCAGGGAGAATCCCGACAAATGGCGCCTCCGTGCAAAATAGCTGGCTGCGTCTAGTGAATAAAAAAAAAAAAAACACACACAAAGGAATAAGAAAGCCCGCAATTCACAATTCTTTTAGCCGGGGAGAAGTTTTTAAATACCGCTTTTCATCTCGCATACATACAAAAGTATGTTGCCTCGCTACTGTATGTCATGGTTGCCAGCATTATTTTTTGGAGGACACGTAGGGCTCGTAGATCTAAATATTTCGATTTAAAAGTTCTAGCGTGCTATCAGCAAAACCGTTTCACATTGAGGGGTTTTAAGGGACGCCCTTTCATTTGGGATAGAGAACATATACTCGACTAAAATCTGTTGTCTGTCCATTTAATGCTTTAAACCGGTAGTGTGGTCGCCGCTTGGTTTTGCGTATTTATTTTACAAGAAATATAGAACTAAAAGAAAGAGTATGTACGCACGATTATGCTTTGCTATAACAGAAATGAGTTGCTTTCTGGCGAGTTACATTTTACCGCTTCCTTCAATGCTTTCTGATTGAAGCTCATCGCCAAAGTTTAAAATACATCATATTTGACTCGTATATATCGACACAGAGATACTCACGATTTTCTTATTGTCAAATCGAAGTTGGCGCGTGCTTTCATAGCTGAAGATCTACCTAGATGACAGCACAAAAAAAATAAAGCTGCGAAGAAAAAACAAAAAAAAAAAAAAAAAAAAAAAACAGGGCTGGCCCATCATGAGGCAAATAATTCAATTCGAAACATTACACTCTGCACCACTCATGTTTTCGCGGTGAAAAAAAAAATCACCCCATGCGTTTAACTAGAAAACACCTGAACATTGAGAGACAGAAACTCAAGGATTCGCGCAATTGACAAAGGTGGTTTTGCATACGACATCAGAAAAACGCCCCTTCAACGAGCAGCCCCACTGACGTCAACAGACATACTTTCGTTTCATTCTCGTCGACACACAAGGCGACGAATCCTCGCCGCCACTGAGCTTTGGAACCGAAGCTCCGTTCGGTATCATGCGGGCCGGGTAACCACACCGACAAGCTTCCAAGATGGGGTCACACAACCCCATGCATAAGGCAAATGGTTTTCCCATTCCACCCGACTCTTTCCCCTCCCATTTTTCCTTCGTAGATTTCCCGCTCAGTGTCGGGTCGCCGTCTCGACTTCCGCCGGGTCTTCTCCGCTGGGAAATGATTGGAATGGGAGAAGTGCTTGCGCTTTACTCCAGCCTATACAGTGGAGAGAATCCTCGCGTAAAAGCCCGCGATTGCGATGCGAGCTGCGCCAGCAGCAATCGGCTGAGATCGGCTCCTCTTTAAATGCGTCCTCGCATGCGCTAGGCTGGGCCGATCCCATTTTCATTTGGTCGCCGACTGGAGCCCCTTCAATGCGTGCACAGCGCGGAATAGCGGTGAGCTCTTTGTCGTCCGTCTAAAAGAGGATGGGCCATACGTTAAGAGAAGGGATATTTCGGGTCCTCAATAGTAGCTGTACTAGAGCAGATTTAGTGTTGTCTCCAGCCAAGCTCCCTAGTATTCGACCGTAACAAACACCTAACCGCTTGTCTGCTGGCATTCGTTTTCAGTTTTAACAGTAGAGATGCGTAGGCCGAGCTTTGCCCGTCCGTCGCACCAAAAAACCTCGAAGCCTCAAGACAAAAATGGGGTTACGGAGGTTCCGGGAAACAAACGTTGGGACGTTTACGCCGTGAAACCGGCAACCTAACCACTGGGCTACTCCAAAGGCCGAGGGGGACGGGTTAACAGTGGTGGGGAACCATAACATGCGCAGCCAATTGGAAAAAAAAAAAAATGCTTCCCGTGGTCGGAATCGAACCTGGGATGCCACCGGCGTCTATCCGATTGACCTATATCATCGCATTCCGGGCGCACAGTTTTCCTTTGCGTTCGTAGCGCGGGCGTTGGCTTTGGACTCGGCCGCGGGTTTTAGCGCGTGATAGCGCGGTCCCCTTTGGGGGAGATGGGAAAGCCTGCGGACGAAACGATCCGGGCCTGCTTATGACTGCTTACGTGCTTTGAATGGAAAAGAATTGTGGGGTTCCAGATTTCTTTACCTCGGCATGGTGTCTGCGCCTCGTTCTTCGGTTTCGCGTCTTTGTGTTTGGTGCGAACTACTTCGACGGGACTGAACTTCACGGCTTCCTCACAATCAAGGTTCTATGTGGCTGTTATGTCCACATGCACCGCGATATGACGTCAGTGCTCCACGAACTAAGCGATATGGATTCCGTCAGCGGGATGGTCCATTAAAGAAAAGATCAGCCACAAAACGTCTTCCGCCGCCACTGAGCTAGCAGCTGTCGGAGCAGCCCTCCTTTACATAAGCGGAAGTCCTGCTCGGCGGTGGGTAATATTTTATGATTTTCGGCCAGCCTTGCAAGTTCTAAATAAGCCACCTGATTGCCGCAACCAACTTGTCTGGGATTTGAATGAGATATACACAAGTGCGGTGCGCGAAGGATATGAAATTTGCCTTCACTGGCTACCGGGTCATTCTGGTATGACGGGCAATGTCGTCTCCGATGCGGGCGCCAGAGAAGCCCACGACCTTAACTACACCGATGGAATCCCGTTCCCCAACGTGGATAGTAAAACAGCTGCATTTGATCTAGGATGGAAACTCCAGTTGTCGGCTTGGAAAGATCTGAGAAGATATGCGCCTCTCCATGTCATGGACACGACCCTAAGTGCGATATCCGGCATCCACGGGGTCTGCCCAAGCACTCTGAAGGTTTGCTACACCGGCTGCGACTTAGCGTTGCCTACACCCGAAGATTCTCGTTTAAGCTGGGCTGGGTAGAGTCGCCATTGTGTCTCGTGTGCTCTGCTAATGAAATACTTAGACACATTTTAAGCCGCTGCCAGCGATATGCTAGTCAACGGGCGAAAGCATCGAAGGCACTTGTGCGACTCCGACGTGGAAGTGCTCTAGAACTTTCCCATTTCCTTGGCCCCTGGCGAAATCATGGCGAGGAAGTGCTGGGAAGAAAAACTCTGCTTATTTTTCTTGCGGAAACAGGGCTGAAAAAGGCGCTGTGAACCCTCTGAACATATAAATTTAGTGTACACATCGCGTCGCCCACTACCCCATTTCCTAATTTCTTCTCTCCGCTCTCCCACTTTCTGTCTTCGTTCTTTCATCTCAATGTATTCACCCCCATCTGGAGCAGCAAGTCCTATCGTTAGTGGGGCTGACCTTTTCAGCATTCATTAAATCTTTTATCTCTCCCTGTCCTGCTCTGGAGTCCCGGATTAGATTCTTATACCACGTGAGTTTGTGAATTGTTGTTGGTAACAGGCGGACTTAACCTCTGCACGGTGCCCATAATTTCTCCGCCAAAGCAGCACAAAACTATTTGCGGCCAATCACCACGAGTCGCATTCATGGCTTCCAGTGCTTCAAAAGATTGGCCACGTATCTGCTCCTTTCGTTGCAAATGTCGTCAAAAGACGATAATCTTTGTAGACATTTGCCAAGGAAATGCCCCCTTTGCTTTCCCGCTCACCTCTCATGCTGTTCCTCTACCGTCGCGCTCACCCCAAGGTAAACACACTAAAGGTTCGCGCAAGGCGATTTGAATTTACCGCGTTCCACTGCTACAGGCCGGGTTTTTCGATGCCGCGCTGCAGTACGGCGGAGACGCGCGTGAATGGAGGCGGCCGACTACAAGGTTTATAGAACCGCGTGGCCGTGCTCCACGTGCGTTCCAAACAGAACATGGAACCTAGCTAGTGGAACCTTTCGTTGCTGTTGCCGCGTGATTTTTCATATGCCGCCAGGAGGCGGCGGTTTTCTGCAGTAGATGTATAATATCGTTTTTTATCGAAAAACCAAGCATCCGTGCATTTTTAAATAAAGGAACACTGTAAATATCCATTGTGTACTAATTTCCTGTCTTATATTTGTGTAATGTCTTGTTCTTGTTCAACAAAGTTGACAAGTATGAACATTTAAACCGAGCTTAGACGTTTACATTTGGCTGTGAGTATATAAGACTATTGCGCAATGTCAAGTTTACTTTGGCCGGGTGGCTGAATCGAGTTACTGACAGACAGACGGAGAGACAGACAGACAGACAGACAGACGAAAATTTCTGGGTTTAAGTAGCCCAAGAAAGACTATCGTCTTTAAAACTGGAGGACCAGGTGCACCCGGCCGCGGCGGCCGCTTTTCTGATGGAGGTGAAAAGCAAACACGCCCGTGTGTTCGAGATTTCGGTGCACGTTAAAGATCCCCAGGTGGTCAAAATTAATCCGGAGCCCTCACTTCGGCGTGCCTCATCGCCTGCGTTGCGACGGCGCGTTAACCCCTACAATCAAAGGACCAGGTGGAAGATGTCTCGCCTAGTCACCGGTGTCCTGTGACAACAATTAAAAACTGGCACCGACCAAAAATGTTTATATGAAAAAAGGCGCTTCGGATCCCGTACAGGAGCCGAAACACTTGTTTTTAATTGTTGTCATGCATTTTCCCGACAAGACGGGCTTCCGTCCAACCCACGATTTGATCTAGTGTCGTTTTGGAAAAATAACGTCTTTCAAAAAGACATGAGGGGTGGGTGTCCCCGAAGTTCTTTAAACAAAGCTGACCGCTTTACCATATGTTCCAGGTGTTCAATTTCATTTTCAAATTGATTATACTTTATCGTAATTAATCCACACACGTGCGTCGGCATAAACTTCGACATGTTTGCATGTCGTTTTTTACGCTTTACAGGGATGGCAATTTCTGTTCGCACAATATAAGTACTAAGTAATTAAGGCGCCCTAAATCTAAAAACATTAAAAAGACAATGAAGTGAACGCGCCTTAGCAGTTATAACACACGTCATCCAGAAGCATGGTTTGTGCCACGCCCACGTACCAATTACGGAAAACAATTATTGTGCTACACGTTACCATGTCTGTTGAATTCACTAATCAATAATCAATGAACAATGTTGTGTTTGTATTTTCGGTTTTCGTATTCGTAATTAGCTTTATTGATTCTGTGCAAGCATCTTGTGGCAGTGTGTATTAAGTTTGGATTTATTATATTGCTGCCAAGGAATGTGAATTATCTTTTTACTACATTGAGTTATGTATGTATTTTTGTTTGCATAGGTATACACAATTGTTTTATAAATACATTAGGGTGCACGGACCCCGTCAAGCCGCTTCTGTTGGCTTTTTGTCCGCGCTCCTGACATCTGAATTTATGGTCCGTAGTAATATCTGTATTTCGATGTCGAATAAACTTGACTTGTCTTGACTTGACTTCACATTTATTAAGTGCGTCATGAAATGTTTTACAGTGCTACTTGAAGCAAAATACCTAATCTCTAATTTAACACAAATTCGAGGAACATTAAACATGCACATATATATTTTGTCTTGAAATACATGATAAAGAAGACGCCGACCACAAGAGAAATAAAACAATGACGTTTTCGGCACCCGAATGAGCCTTTTCAAGGAGCCTTGCTCAAGAGGCTCCCGTTTGGGTGCCGAAACGTCATTGTTTATTTTCTCTTGTGATCGGGCGTCTTCTTTATTATGTACTTCAATGCCATTCCCGACCAGACGGGCGTCCGTCGAAGCCTCGATTTCAGATTTTTGTCTGCTTGCAACGTTTGAATGACTTACTAAACAAAGGTTTACGAAAGAAGCGCTACTGGAGTAACAAGTCATTCGAGATGTGAGCCTGTGGCGACTTTATATGCCCTACTCATGAACTAGAATCCGTTAGGTAGCAGAGAAGTCAACCCACAAGAAGTTATTAGCTCGGTCGATAAGGCTCAGCTGGGACATCAGGAGCCTAATCAACATCGCATTAGTGGCAGAAAAAAAGAAGTTATACGAGGTTCCTCTGGGGTAGCTATCCAAAAGCGACAAACCACATATTGGAGAGATCGCGTAAGATCCCCCGCCATGGGGGGGGGGGGGGGGGGGGGCGTAAATTATATCGCTGCATGTAATGAAAGTTACTATGGTGTGATTATCAGTAAAAAAATTCCGCGAGCCGGTTTCTGCGCTCAACCATGAAGAGTCCCCGGCGTAAGTTTGAACACCGTGTTTTGACCGAGAGGGTCGCCTTGTTAAGGAATGACGCTTAGGCTAAAAAATGCGGCGAAAGTGACGCACTTCATAGGCTTTGGGGGCGTCTTCCCGAGATTCATAAAGTATTCAATGGCTGAAATCTTGCACCGTTAAGAAGCGTTTAAGAGCAGATTAATCACAAGTCATAATTTCCCGCGGTAAATGCTCGTAGCTAAATGACATTCTCGCTAAAACCCTCCCGCTAGTTTGCTTCTTCAGATCGCACAGCAATGAGCAACGACAGGCTCCAGTGTGAGCGTGACTTGTAGCTTTTCCCCAGCCGTGTCCCCAGCGCGGAATACATTTTCGGACAGATTCTAAGCTGGACCCCCGCCGTTCGCAAGTTGTGCTAACTCTGGAATACAATGATCTGCATTCAGGTGGGCCCAGGAAAAGTACGCCATCGAAAGTGTCTTCGAGCATACGCTCGCTTTCTAGTTTTTGCACGCCTTCGTAGCAAGCATGAAGCGTTCTATTTATGCCTACCTGATCTGCGTTTTTCGGCTACACAACTCATAACCCATAGTCGGAATGATATGCCACAGCAGGAAAAGCTGTGGCTTACTATGATTTGTAAAGGAAGTTAGCTCCGCGTGGACGGTGATGACTGCCTTTAACCTCACGACGTTGCCCCAAAGGCTGAGCTCGTCGCCGTTCGCACAACAGCGTGTTCTGCAGATCGCATCGCCTGCCCGAATCGTGTCCAGCAAACTGACTTCATGCCCCCTGAGTGGTTTAAAACAAGGCCGACAAAACACTCTTCCTTCATCCAGCAAATCGCGCACGTTTCACAGTGGAAGATTACGGCAGCGAGTCACAGGTTCAGTGTACGGCTCCTTGTTTCATTGTTGCAGGCATTGGGGGTGGCAGCGTGCAGTCCACCGGTTTTGAGAATGCGGTGTGACTCCACCGCCAGCCGGTTTGCAATGTTGCTCATTGCGCGAGTGCAGCGCCATTTGCGCTGTGGTGACACAACCGTACGCTGGAGTGGCGTGTAGCATTATAACTTCCAGTTATTTACTTCCAGGTCGGGTGTTAAAATTTAAGACAACGATTGAGAAGTGACAGCGCGCTTACAGCTGCTGTCAGCCGCCACCTGCGATTTATCCACCCGTATCTATATACTGACGCGTTATGCGTTGAAAACTGGTCATTACGTTCTGATGGTATGAGCTTTATTATACAGTGCCGTCTACTTATTTTGCGTTCTTTGGGAAATTCTAAGGTTGCATCGCAAGGGCTATAATTCATTCTGAGCACACAATCCAGATATCTTTAAAGAGATTTCTGCGCGTAGTCTGTCCGGTAGCCTACGCGTGATATTAACCGTGCGTGCTTCCAGGGTCTCGCTGTCCACAACGTACAAAACGCAGCAATGATGAAATTATAACGTTTATTCCACATGCATTTTCTTCCTCTACGAGACACCCTGAAGCCATCGGTCCCACATGACCCCTCACAAAGAAGGTCAAAGCTGTACCCCATTTGTGCAGCGCCATCAACCTATACGCGCCATCAAGAGAAGCTATAACTGCGTACTCGTATTCCCTCCTATTTTCTCGTTTTCACCGACTCGATTTCCTTAACGACCCAAACCACCTTCTTGTATAGGGTGGTGGCCAGTAGGGCTGGGCAGTTAATTAACCTGTCTGCATTTACATTCACTCCCTCCTGCTCCACTAAATACGCCGCGTCACTACATCTTGTCACAAAAGTTCGCGCTACTTTATCTTACCGAGAAATTGTTCGTACCTTTCAGGTACGGAAATATATGTCCGGATCTCTTGGGTGGCAAAAATTATCTCCGCTATCAATTATTCCTTTTCTTATGTTGCTTAATTTCCCGCGTAAGGTGCCTTCCTGAAACCACCGCCAAGCTTTAAAGTGGGAAATAAACAAGTAGTTAGCTTTTTTTAGAGTTGTGTGCGATAAACTGTAGCGCACCGTGCGCGCGGAATTCCTCAGGTGTGAAGCCGTTTCCGAATCCCTCGTTAGATAATGTTGAATAGTTTTGCCCGAGACAGTAAGAAAAGCGCCAGCGGACTTTGCATTGATAAAACCTCCGTGCATTCGAGCCAAAGAATGTTCAATTTTGTTTTGTTCTGGCATGAATGGTCACCACAGCTAAAAACAGTCGCAAGACAAACGTATACACTGCCGGCGTGTTCAGACTAAGCAGAATTTCGTGCAATCAGCACCAATTAAATCAATAGCAAACACCTCAGTACGGTATTCACGCGCGCATATAAACGGCACTCAATTGCAAGTACCGCGTAATGGTGGCTTCAAAAGAAGCGACAGTCAGCAGACACCGGACTTAGTTCACATTCGCAGAAAATAAGCAAGGGGAAGCGCCTAAAATTTCCTAGTTTTGAAGCGGACCTCGCCGGAAGACGACGTACGTCAGCGGAGTACTCCCAGGCTACCAGTCGCACGAGCGTCCGTTATGTTACCCATTGATGAAGCTGAGGTGACTAAAAACGCCAAGAGAAACTAAGATAAAAGCAACCGGCGACCGACAGCGTCTCAAACTTCGCGCCACAAGAAAGGCGACCACCGATGGAGCGCCGGCGTGCGCGCGCGCCTCTTCGAACGCACATGGTCGTGTGTACACTCCGCACGCTGCGGTAGACTGCGTTAGCGCTCGCCGAAACTGACCGTGCGTGCTGATGATGACGCTGTGGTGTGCCGACAGCACCTCCCAGCAGGCCGCGGGGGGAGGAGGCGACGAGGGCAGCCGTAGGGACATCAGGCTCGGACCGGCGACTCGACACGGGACCAAGGCGGCGGTCATCGTGGGCTGGAGGCGGCTGCTCTGTCGACGATGACGGCCCGCTGCACACTGGCCGCCGGTCGGCTCGGGACCCGTGGTTCGGCCGCGCGGTGGCGGGGGAGGGCGCCATCTTGGGCCGGAAGCGCGCTGACCGGATGTGACGTGGGGGCCGCTCCGCCTCCTCTCCCCGGGGCTGACCACGACGCGGACCGTGGTGCTGGCGACTGCTGGTGGACACGGGGCCAACTAGTTGAGCTTCCCGGCTGCCGCCGACGACCGAGGGGGCGCAACCTGGTCGTGGTTGAGGTTCGACGGGTCGGAATCTCCGCGCCCGAGCTTGGTGGCGTCTGGGGTACGGTGATGCGGCACCATTTTGGGTGCGCGCTTTGAGCTCATGAGAGTTGTCGCTTTCATTTTGAAAAGGTCCCTTCCAATGAAATGTGAGCGTGTTCGCGCTGGTGGTCGATTGCAACCGTAGGAAAAGGAAGCTGTGGAGCTTGATGAGATGATCAGCCTTTGGCAGACGCGCTCTGATACACCTTCACCGTTTACCTAATCCATACGTAGTGTCTTGGGCGAAGGCATAAACTTGAAGCGTTACGTTCGATCGAGAGGTCAGATGTTCATATTGTTTACGAACACCATTTTGGGTCAAGTAGCAGTCACATTGGTTGACTCACCGTGCTCATCATTTCTTTTTCTACCGGCGCTTTGGGTGCCATTTTCAATCGCGATAAGAATGATACCGATTTCTTTTATCACATAACCAGTTAGACGCTGATATCGTTATTCGGGAAGGAAAATGCAGTTCCGCAAAAGAAGTGTCTGCAGAGAGGGAACTATGATTAAATTTAGTCGTAGTGCAATTTCATGTTCACTGTGACAAAGCAGAAATTACACAGAGTTGCTTCAACTAGCTATAATCGATGAACCAGCGGTCATTTCTAGCTGCTTTCGACTGGAAAACGATAAAAGCAGTTTTAGCAGCACTCCGGACCAGACAATATAACCCTTAATCCTGTGAATTTAAACCACTGTTTTGGGACAGCACGTAGCATTACAGCGAAATCACGGTGCGACCGTAGAAAGACTATTTCGAATACACCCGAAAGAACAAATAGTTTTTTTGCCATAGCTGGAACCTCGGATTGCACAAAAATTCATCACGAGAAATATTCACGTAATAACAAAGTTCTTCATTTCCTATGTGCTAAGTTCAGTTCAGTTTCCTCTGTGCTCGTCTATGGAAAAAAGGAATGTGTCTATTGATTGAGTAGTATTCAGGCATTTAAAATAAAATGGGCGAACCATGCCTATCATGATTTTATGGGCGTATTTAGTTGTTAGACGGAAACCGAAAAAATTCCGTACACCCCAATCAACAAATAAGAAAAAAATTATCTTGTCAAAAAACTGGCGGAAACAGCGCAATGAACGTGATAAAAAATAAGAGGACAATGCGCTGTCCTGTTGTCCTTTCTTGTCCTTCCTAGTCCGCTGTTTCCGCTGTTTTTTTTTTTGTAGCACCCAGTCAAAATTTTGTTTCCTAATATTAATCTGACTGAAGCAAATATGTGAAGGCCTGCGTGCTTTCATTTTTCCGAAGCAAAGCCGACTTGGGTAGTATCGGAACACGATGACGAAGTGAAGACACACTTCGCGTAGATGCAGATTTTCAGGCCGGTGATACAGTGAACCAACACTTCTCCGTTTGGGGGGATAACCCCTCTCTTCTCTTTCTCCTCTACTCTCCCTATCTCTTTCTCTCCTCTCTCTCGCTCTCTCCTCTCCTCTCTCTCTCTCTCTCTCTCTCTCTCTCCTCTCTCTCTCTCAGAAACACTACAAAAAGCTGAATTGTTAATTCATCTTCAGTAGGACTGCTAAAAAAATAGAATGTGATGAAAGGTGACTGGTTCATTCACGCACGTGCAAACACCTCCTACTCTTCCTCGTGTTGAGTTCTCTACTAAAAAATGCGGAGCGCAGGGCGTGTCGTCGTCTCTTCTAAAGGAAACAAAAACAGAGAAAATCCCTTTTGTCACGCGCAACGGCGATGTATCATATCGAGAAAGGATAAGTGGAATCATCTTCCCTGCCCCCCAAGAAGGACAGAAAGCAAGCTATTCTAGATTTTATTCTGTTTTACAGGGAAGTCCATTGCACAGATTACTCATCCGCCACTGCCACTCCTCGTGACAGACAGATAGTAACCCGCAAGAGCAGAGAGCGGCGTCCATCCCGTAGCACCCCCATGATCTTAAACGTTCCGTGACTGTCTCTTACCAGGAGAAGAATCATGATTCCACAAACTGCTCTTTAGTGAGGGAGTGGAGGTCGCGGTGATGATGATGTGGCGTGCCGTATACGTGCAGTCATAGAAAAATGAAATGCGAACCAGAAAACATGAACCAGAACACAGAAAATGGAAAAAATACTCTTTGTGGAGGTCCAATAATGGGGCGATTTAGGTACGTTTGGAAAGCCACATTTCCCAACTTTGTTTTTGTAATGAAGCCACACGCCAAATTTTACTTGCGTGGGAAGAAATCGCGCTCTTTGTGTGTTGTGGCTCATATTTTTGTGAGCATGTTTTATTTGTCTGTGGCTACCCGCCGAAGGTGGCTCATGGCGAGGCATTGTGTATAGTTGAGCATTAAGATTCCGGTTCGTCCGGGTCGGGTTTCTGATGGAGGCGAAAAGCAACGCCCGTGTGTGAGTTTCCCTTAAACAGGGGTCAAACCTTCATCCTGAAGCCCCCACTAGGCGCCCTATCGCCTGGTTTCGCGCCTAAAACCCGACGATTCCAATACATTATCTATGGGTGATGACAAAAACCGAGGTCTTTTGGGACTGTAGTATATTTTTGATTAAGAAATTCTTCTGGCCAAATTTCATATACGCGTGCGCTTGTGGTTCCAACAGTATCGAAACCTTCACTGAATGTTAGACTAGGTGTCCTTACCCGGTGACGCCACCAACACCCGACCATTCTATGATCAGAGATGACAATGGCGTGCTCGTGTGTACGTTTACATTTGTCAAAATTTTCAGGGCCTCTGCCTTCTCGCCAATGCAAAGTAAGCTTTCCTAATGGGACAAATATTTTATGACAGTAAGAAAGAGGTTTTTCCAGCTTCCGGCATAAATGCGCCGGGCGAGCTTCACACGATTTTTGAGCCCTAGTTTCCTACAAAATTTGGCAGAAGGCTGTTCGTGCCTGAAAGGGGAAAACAGTTGCGCTTGGAGCCTTCTAACATTTTGTCAATGAGGAAATTATCTTTTAAGGACACAGGAAAAGTTAATATGTGCAACTTATATGACACAATTTGTGTGAGTCCTGTGGAGAGTTGTTCGTCTGGTCTTCCGTTTATTGAAAACGCTGCTGTATAGGCCACTTATCGATGATATTGCAATTGAACTCTGATGGGGCAGCACAACTGAATGAAGGAATTTGCCCAGAAAGCAAACGGCGCATCGCCGCTACGAACGCCAGAAACATAATTGAAAATCTAAAGAGAACCCCCCATCCTTTTTCAGATTTTCAACGAATAGAGCAGGCTGAAAATTTCAGTGTCAATTCGCAGCAATGTAAATGGGGCGCACAAAAGTTATACATCCCGCACTCAAAATATATCGGAATGAAACCTTAGGCGTTTGGCTCGGTATTATGGCTAAAACTTATTTGAAAAAGCCATCGCTTCCAAGTAAACAAACCTGCATTATTACGACCAACTAAACGGTCAAAGTTGTTGTACTTATTCTACGCCTGCATTTCAACTGCAAATCAAATGTTTTGTAGGAATTGAATCGCTGTTATTTTAGAATGCGTTTTTGCTATTGAATGTGTAAATACCTGCAAATTATTTACAAAGGTGATTCTCAATCGCATAAGTGCGATTTTAAACCTTCAACAGCCACGAGAACAGGCCGGTTTTAGGAAAGGTTTCTCGACTTTAGACCACACTCACGCTATCAAACAGATAATCTAAAAAAATATTCAGAATATAACGCAACGTCGTACATGGCATTCGTAGATTATGAAAAAAGCATTTGATTCAGTGCCCACTTGATTCACGTGATGCCCAAAGGAGTCACATGATCACGGACTCCGCAAGCCATACATTGCGCTCTTCCAAGATGTACATGACGGATGCACAGGAACTACACGGCTCCACCCCACCAAAGAACTTGTAAGTTTCCTATACGAAAGGGTGTCCGGCAAGATGACACAATATCTCCGCGATCATTTGCATCCTGTCTTGAGGGTGTGTTCAGAAAGTTTAAGTGGAGGAAAACAGTGGTGCGAATAAATGGGAAATATCTGAGCCACCTAAGGTTTGCAGACGACATTGTCTTGTTCAGTCAAAACAGTCGCAAATTGCAAAACATGCTTTGCCGATTGTGCTCGGAAAGCATGGATGAAGGATTAAAAATAAACACTAAAAATCAAACCTTATTTTCAATAAGCATGCCAAAGAATGGGACTATAAAGTAGATAACGAAATCTTGGAAACGTAAGCGATTGCGTCTATCTTGGGCAAGTCATAAATGCTGATCGCAATAATGAAGAGGCAATTACCCGCAGGATAAGCACGAGGTGGCCTGCTTTTGGTAGATATCTGACTACAAAGCAGCGGCTGTTAATCCGAAATTATTCCTTGTAATTACGTTTCGATGTTTTCAAAGTTCATTGTTGAGCAACACTGGAGGATGCTTTTCGAAGTTTTCCGCAGCTTCTTTTAGTTGACCTTGGGCAGAAAATTTGGAGTTTTCGGAATTTGAAGAGGCCTTCGGTGTGAGTCTGTTAACTAGACCTCACACTTCTACAATTTATAGAGTATAGCATAAACATACTCCTGGTTTAAATACTAGAATCACCTTGCTCTTTGTCCAACGGAGTCAACGAAGAGTCACAGCTAACGAGCTAATAGACAGCGGTACCTCAATTTTACGAAAATCTGATTTTGCGATGAATTCCGCAATTTTCCGAAGTAAATCTATTGGCTTAGTGCATTTTTTACATCTTACGAAATAATCCATTCTGGGAATTTTTTCCTGTTGTCGTAGACATCGAGAAATCCAATTTGAACGGGTCACAATAACTCAACGATGACGAACGAGTAAAGGTGTAAAATTTGGAACTAGGAGCTGGAAGTGGTCACTCCAATTTGCAAACCCTGGAAGATGCAGCCCTATGGATAGTAGTTACTTCAGCCGTCAAACAAAAACAAAAACAAAAACAAAACACGAGTGGTGAGTCGAGCAAGCTGCAGTCTTCAACACCACCTCCACAACATACGTTCGTATCGCCAACCTCGCCTATTGTAACTTGTTACGCGTGAGGGCGTGTAGCCTAATATCAAGGGAGTTCAGCCATACCCACGCTTTGCAAAGAGAACGCCAACTTACAAAAACCTCTTTCGGTGCTTACAACGGAAAAGAAACGCCACTGGATCCAATGACCAGCCAATAAAAAAAAGCGCACTAGCCCCCCGAACATGAAGTTTTGGGATACTGGGAAGTTTAGAATGTTTGTTAACAGCACACACCACCTGATTGGACATGAAATCTGTTTCCAGGCGGGCAGGCATTGTAGCATGAATTGAACGTACTTAACACAAGGGGAGACGCCACAGAGCGTAAGAATTACAGGCCCATCAGTCTACTCTGGGTGGTATACAAGCGGCTTACCAAGATAATAGTTAACCGCATAAGCAACAGCCTACCTTTCCAACAACCGAAAAAAACAAAGGCTGTGATAGAAAGGATATTCAAGAATGGATCACATACATGTCATCAATCAAGTAAAAGCAAAATCCGCGGAATATAATAAACCCCTTTTCATGGTATTTTTCGACTACGAAAAAGCGTTTGATTTCGTGTATACACGGGAGCAGTACCGGAAGCATTAAAGAACAAAGAGAAGAGAGAGGCTACGTATATCAGATGACGTATATAAAGGTGTTCTGGAGGATAATATTCCACAGAAAAAGAAACGGATAAGTTCTCGGTTAGAAAGGGGGTGAGACAGGGGGACACCATGTGGCCAAAGTTGTTCCCAGAGTGTCCGGTATTCAGAAAGCTTGGTTGGGAGGCAGCACGGTTACGCATGAACGGGAAATAGTTGAGGCGACATAGTCTTGTTCAATGAGCCTCGAGAACAGCTGCAAAAAATGCTTCAGAACCTACTGTCGGAAAGATTGGCGGCAGGGTTGAATATAAATGTTAACAAATTTAAATTAATGATAAACGAAAATGCTAAGTTAAGTGTACCAGTATACCAGTGGCTATCCCGACCACGAGAAAGAAATACGGCGCAGAATAGTTGTGGGCTGGAGTGCATTCGGAAAGCACGCACAAATAATGAAAAGTGGACTGCCTACATTACTAAAACGAACAGCATACAACCAATGCGTACTGCCCGTGGAGAAACTGGGGAGAAACTTGGCGCCTTACTAAGCGCTTGAAGGAAAACGTAGGTCAGCCAAGCGAACAATGAAGTGAAGGATGATGGGAGCAACAGTTAGGGACACGAAATGAGCGTCCTGAACCAGGAAAGGAGAGAGAGAGAAGATGATAGAAGAGATGAGGAGAGAAGTAATAGAGAGATAGAGAGAAGGAGAGAGGAGAAGAGAGAGATGAGAGAGAGAGAGAGAGAGAGAGAGAGTATGAGAGTGAGAGAGAGAGAGAGAGAGAGAGAGAATTTTATTGACTTTATGTGCTCAGGGGGCGGTTGTGGCCGCTGGTTTGGCCGGGCGGCGACATCGGCAGCTCTGGTGACCAAGGAGGTTTGCACCTCTAGGTCTGAGGTCCCCAGGGCCTCCTCCCACTGCTCATCAGAGGAAATTAGGAGAAAGAAAGAGATCTTTAGGACACCCCCAAAAGATGTGGGGAAGGGTGGCGAGGGCTCCACATGCAGGGAATTTTGGGGAGGGGTATAATGAAGGGTGGGTTCGGTGGAGTATAGCGGGATTAGGGAACGTGTTCGTCTGAAGGAGGCGCCACGTGTGTTCTACGGAATTATTTAGATTGACGTGAGTCAAACAATGACGTGAGTCAAAAGAAGTCAAAGAAGAAGTGAGTCAAAGAAGTCAAACAATCTTTGGTAGAAGACGTCATAGTTTACACAGAGAAAAAGAAATGGACTTCGGCTGGCCATGTAGTGAGGCGAAATGACAACCAGTGGAACACGAGTGCAACAGAACGGACACGAGAACCGGTACTATAAGTAGGGGAAGGATAAAAACTCGATTAACGGACGAAATAAGGGAATTCGGGGCAAAGAATGGACTCAGACCCCGCGGGACAGCAGCAGGTGGAAATAAAAATGAGGAATGCCTTTGTCCTGCATTTGACGTAGATAAGACGATGATGAACTATTTGCGTGCAGAACATTGTCAGTGACAATCAACCGCGCAAGTTATGGTGAGCCGGAAAGTGATATAGAGAGGAAACACATTAATTGACCGAAAAAGCATCATCGCACTTGATTAAAAATGCGCACATACCAAAATTGGAAAGGCGTCAGCAGTAGTAACTGCGCCACCCTTGAAGCAAATTGAGTCAACCGGATATAATATAGAGCCACTCATTTTTTTTGAGTCTCGCGATCCCTAGGAATTTCTATTAGCACGCAAAGTAAAGGAAACGTCGTTAAAAAATGTGAGCACGGAACTGTGTCGTTCGAAATTAGTGGTATTACATTTTTTTTTCTCGAAGAGGCTATGAAACCAAAATTTAGGTTTATTCAATTGTCTGCTTTGTCCCAATACCAGTTTCGCAAATTTTAACGCAATCTTGAAGCACTTTGCCTAGATAACTGGGAAAACAGATCAAGCAGTGGCAATTTCACCATCCGCTTTCTCTCCCAGCCCTTACGGCGTCGCAGCCACTCATTAGTGAGATTTGCGGCTCCTCATCAAAGCCATCACTTAATGACTGTGCAATTCTAGTGGTATCTCCAGTTCCGCTGGTCATGCTGTCGGAATGATAGCGTGGAATCAGTACACTGACAACTGCGTTTTCAGTGTTGCTCTTAGCATTGGTCACTGCTCACATTGTGTAGCGCAGAATGCAAGCTTTTCCGTATTTTTTAACTTGTTTTGGTAAGACTAACGTTCTGCGGGGCGGGGTGTGTTTAGTAGTTACCGATAGATAATTTTTTCTCCAAATAAAACAAGGTTGCGTTTTGTTTTCACTGTCCTTTGCAGAATGCATCTGGCAATAACTAGCGGTGCAATGTTACTGCGTAAGCATTCTCAGGGCAAGTCGCCCCGAAATCTGTCCGTCCGTCTGTCTATAACGCATGACAGGATGTGCTGTATACGTACAACTATTGTCACTAGACAAGGTATGGGAGTACCACCACTAGCACGAGTCAGCAAGGCGGATATTTTGGTGTTTATCAGTGTTGCGAGATTGCTGCTTCTACGGCCTCGCCGCTTAACTTTACCGGGTCGTTTGTTAACAGCACTGCCGAAGCCGCAGCAAAACGGCATCTTTGGACACACTTCTGCTGCTGAAATGCTGCTACACGCGTTATCTTTGATTCGCGCTCAGAACGACGTCAGTCGCGCGCAGCCGCAGAGCAGGGAGGAAAAGCTAAGCCTACCAGAGTTGACCGACTAAAACGCATAAACATCAAAATGGCGGCGCCCATGAACTGTCGCAGGGTAACAAATGTCATCTGATGCGAATTGACCAGTAATCTTGGCGGCGGCACGGAACAATAGGAGAAAGAGTGTCCATACTCTGTAACCTTATCTAGTGACACTACGTATAACCATGCCACTGCGTTCGAGCAGCCATTTGTCTGAGCCCTGTAAGCTGCAAGCACAACACTCGGTAAAAGTTCAAATATCCACTTATCGCATCGGTACAGTACTTCGACGAATACAGTAAAGCTTCCCTGCCTCACACGAATCGTTATGTCTGAACACTTCGTTTGAGCGCAGAGACAATGGCGAACCGTAAGAGAGATGAGTAGCGGCAAGATCAGAATCACTACCATCCCTGGGCATCTCCTGTCATCCTTCTGCATAAAAACAGTCCACATCATTTCGAAGAATCGTGCTATAGCTGGCTTATAATTTGTTTTGATGAAAGCGTTGTGGTGGTGAGGGAAGGTAGCGTTGCCGGAGCAGGCAGTGAAGCAGAACTGGTGCAAAATGCCGCTTCGCAATCCCCTACCACTCCCACGAAAATGCATCGTGACGATTAAAAAAAAAAAAAAAGGTGGACGCATCGAAGTTGCATCTTGGGCGTGCAAGCGGAGTGATACGGATCTATTTTTGGCCATCCGGGGGTCTTCTGCGGGCGCTGAAATCTAGTAACCCCAAAACGTGGACGCATATTCCTTTGTTACATCAGATATCATAACTGAAAAACAAAATGATAAGAAGGAATGATTGCGTTATAAATTCTGACTATTAAGAATAGCCTTCCTTCTCGTACATAACATGTTGGAAAACAAACTAAATCTAATTGGCCCTAGTGTAGACGATATTTAGGCATATTTAGTGAACAATAATACTTCTGATGACAAATACCCTGACTAGTTTTTTTCTCATAGCTTTCAGAAGGCGCTCTTGTGTATATGAAAGCGCAGGTTCTTCCTTAGCTGTGCGAACATGCAAAAGAAGTTTTGCGAATGCCAAAGTTCGCGACACTCGCCTGGTAATTATGTTAACGCTGAAGGAATCGTCTGCTCCGGTAATGTAAACTGACGATCCAAACTGGCACCATTCATGCATAGTTTTTTTCTTGTCGCTGTTTGGTACATATTACGGCATACGTGAGCAATAAAGCCTATAAAAAATGTTATCCATGAAAAATATGCTTCTCAATGACAGACCGTAAGCAGTGCAACGTAAACACCCAAATATACGCAGGCACATATAAATTTGTGAGTTTCAAGTGAGAAACCGCAAGTTACTCCGCAGTTTATCCAAAATAATTGGGAGCTTTATTGCTACTAACAAACCTAGGAACATTTGCCTGTCGTACTCGTTTCTTCCTCGTTCGTGTTCTTCGCACCTGTATTTTAAATTTCAAACAAAAGCATGTTTTACCTTCGGCGAAGAGAAGTCTTAAATATCTGCGCTTAGCTTATTCTTCGCGTTTTCACGTTTTATGTTGCTATTTTTGTGAGCGTTGGCCGTGATTTAAGAACCCTAAATACACCGGCACGCGAAATTCGAAAAAACCCCTCACTTTACAGAACTGTGTACATTCTTAAAGGTCTATTTATTTACCAATGTATGCGCGCTTATAGAACAGGCAAAGAACCTGCTTCCTTGCTTACCGTAAATCAGTAACAGAAACAAAAACAAAGTACATGCGATAGTCTTGGTAAACAGCAAATCTAAATTAAATTGGGACTTTCTGTGCGTCTGTGCCGACCCTGCACTGAAACTGAACTGAGTAATTTTGTAATAAAATAGGGTTCCCAAATATCCTAGGATCTGTCTGCTCTATTTGTACCTTAGCGTTCTGCAACTCAAAACACCCGTGTACGCTACTAAAACGCTAGCGGTTTTGTTCCTGGTGCGAGTAAGCGCAACAACTGTGATCCCGCTTTATCTACGAGAAATGAAGTCCTGAAATAAGTGGTGGTGTTGGAGGCGTTATTTCGCCATTTGGACTGTTCAGGTGCCTTTTCATCAGGTGGTGGATCTTCATGAGGCATTAAAGTAAAATAGGTTTTAAGAGAGGCAGCGAGAGATTTTCCCGCCAGAGGGAAATTTAATGAATGCTGAAGAGGTTAGCCAGAACAAAAACAGTGGGCTTGCTACTTCAGGAGAAGATGCTTAGTGCCGAAAAAAGCAAATGATACGGGCAATAAGTACATAGAATCATTGAATAATTAAAGGAGAATAAAAGAAAATCAGTTGGAACGTGGAAAGCCAATTTCACAGCATTAGAAAAAAAACTATGAGTCCAAGGTTAAGAACCGATTAATTGTGTAGACGAAAAAGTTGAGAGCCTTTGTTCCTCGCGCCGCGTCAGTGTGATTTTTCCACGGACCTAGAAAGTGATGCCGTTCTAAAGAGGTTCCGCGTAGGAGTCGCACAAGAGTTCTTTTCGCTGTTTCGCGTTGGGTTGCATGCTGCGGGCAGTAAGCACAAGAATGCGTATGTCTTCTTTCAGCATGAGCACAGTGATGACGCCCAGCCTATCTTAAAAGAAGACTCAAACTATCGTCATGTGACAAAAGGGTGTGTAAAATGTTCACATATCTCCAAATCAAAAGCCAACATACTGATTAGAGAACCAGATTGTGTGGAAACTTCGTCTGGGCTCAAAAATAAAGAAAAAATGGAGCTGCGGCGCACATGTAGCATCGAGGGCTGACAAGTGGACACATGAACTACACAAAAGATACGGGAAAATTCCCCAGGGAACTTACGTCTGCTTACATGCCTCGTAGGAAGAAGAGTTATCGTTTCCCCTGGCAACACCTAGCAAAAACTTTTTTTTGCTACTCAGTGTCTGCGTTTTCTTCGCTTTACCTCGACAAACAAACTGGCAACGTTCCCGCCACACCTTTCCCAGAATCAGGATTATCCAAGATTGGGGCGCACCTGTTTCAGTCACGTACAGTCACGTTCAGCTGTCGCGTAGCACGCGCTCGACTAACTCTTCTTTCGCCTTCGGTAATGTGCGGGGGTAGCGTGGTTGTAACGCGCAGCTCCTACTCTGGAGATCCGGGTTCCATTCACACGTAAACTCAAATGTGTTTTTTACCCTTTTCAGTGGCAGTCATTTCTGTACTAGACAACAACAGCAACCCCTACAACAGCGTTTTATTTTGCCCAATGAGCCCCTTACGGCTTCCGCCGTAAGTTCGAATAGAAGCATGGGCTGGCAGAGACTTCCACAGGCACATGTAACAAGAAAATTATCGAACGATTAGGGAAATCTCCAAGGTGGAGAAGTTTCAGTGAAGAAAGTTTGACATCCACCTAATCAGCCGTACTCTACAAAGGAAAGCACGCTTCTCAGACTTCGCAGTAAAATTCGTCCTGGTCCGGATTCGAACCCGGACCACCTTAACCGGAGCAGACTCGCTCTACCAACCGAGAACCAGGGTGGCTAAGTCGTTTAGTCGTCCAATTGATCAACAACCAAGTGAGACGGTGTTAATCGAACCAGATTAGGGGAAATCTCCAAGGCTGGAGTAATTTCAGTGAAGGAAAGTGACATCCACAAATGAGCCTCGGCTACAAAGGAAAGCTTTTCTTTGTAGCCGTATGGCTGACATTTAGGTGGATGTCACTTTCCTTCGCTACAAGAAAATTGGGGGGGCAAATTGATTTGAACGACACGAGATAGGAGTAAGCGGCTGAACTAGGAACAGCCTCGGTCTTTTGAGATTTTGAGAGTTTGGAGTGCGCACTAGCCATTCCCGGCACCGATCGAGGCAATTTACCCCAGTTGCTGAGGCCAGGTCGCTGGTGCTTGAGCACGTAGGAGACATGCTTAATGTATTTTCAGACGGCTCTGTCGACCGAAGACTGAAAACCCGCGCAGCGGCCCTTGTGGGGCCCGCCTTGTATTTTTCCTGGGCTGGTCGTCTCGACCACATGACGCCCTCCACAACGGCGGAGTGCTTTGCGACGGAGGCAGGCTAAAAAAAAGATCTAACCGCTTGCGTACAGTGCGGCTTGCGGTCGTCTTAGCAGACTCTGAAGCAGCCCTATATCTTTGGAAACATGGAGTTCCCATAGACAGAAGGTGAAATGCTCCCTAAGTCTTGTTCAGACGCTCAACGAAAACGGCCACGGTGGTCGCTTCCACTGCCTCCACGTAGGTGTGCGAGGAAACAAAGCCACGGATAAGTTGGCCCTAGAAAGTCTTTCACATACTCGATCATTGAAAGTTATACCAAACCACCGGCACATTCTAAGGCAGACGATTACCAGTCACTTCAGGTCCTTTGGAGCCCACGGAACCAACCTTGTGTTACTAAAGGTATGAGAAGAGCAGAAACTCGTGCTGTTGCTAAGGACACGAATAGGATAAACTGAATAGTAACAGCCTCGGCCTTTGTCCAACGTGAAATATGTTTGGTGACGTGAGCATATTTCCATGGGCTGCCCTGTGCATGCGATGAACTTCACTTTATTGTAACCTAAGCTAACTGGCCGAGGTTGAGTGTCGCGTGTGCCGTGAACGTTTGACAAGCCTGAGAAGCATTGGATTGTTGGATGGATCGGATCGGATTGCTTGAATTGTGATTGGCTTGGATTGCATCTGATCTGATTGGATTGAATTGATAAACGCAGGCTTTGTTGGATTGAAATCCCCCTTGGAGTACGGGTGCTGAACCTCAGCTCACCTATATACCTGGCATAGCCGACTAAGCCACTGCTAATTTTTGCAACTTTGGAGGAGGAAGCTCTAATACCTCCTTCGACGACATACTATTCCCTAAAGGACACTGGAGCCTAGGAGGACATCTTACGCCTTGTTCTGAAGCAGCCTATACCTTTGTGACTCTTGGTGATTGCTGCAAATAGTCTTAAATGGTACCACTAGGAGCATTGCCGGTATGCCTTGCAAGGCTAGGTCCGCGCTCACTTACTTACTAGTTGTAGGTCTATCAGCCGGCGTGATGATTGCGGTGGTTAGTAAATAAATAGCTTGCACGCACTATGACTAAATAGACTGGAAATTGACGAAAACAGCGCTGTCCAGTAGAACAACACGAGAGAACACACGACCCACCGTGATGACCGTCAACTGTTTTCGTTAGTTTGCAGTTTGTACAAATGAGATTACCTCCATGTCGACAGACTAGAAGGTATCTTTGGGCCCACGGAACCAACCTTGTGTTACTAAAGGTATGAGAAGAGCAGAAACTTCAGTGCAGTTCCAAAGGACAAATTCAGCCCGAACCCCGGCTTGGCTTTATAAACTGAATGTAGCCTCAGTGCCCTTTTGTCCAACGTGAAATCTGTTTGGTGACGTGAGACATTTTTTCATGGGCTGCCCTGTGCATGCGATGGAGCTTCAGCTTAATTAGAACAACTTTGCAGAAGGAAGCTCTGCATTCCTCATTCGACGACATACTATTCCCTGAAGAACACTGGATCACTAGGAGGGACATCTTACGCCTTGTTCTGAAAATTTCGAAAGACGCTAACCTTTGTGACTCTTGGTGATTGGGGCAAATAGTCTTAAACGGTACCACTAGAGCCGAGCGATTGCCGGTATGCCTTGCAAGGCTAGGTCCGCGCTCACTTACTTACTAGTTGTAGGTCAATCAGCCGGCGTGATGATTGCGGTGGTTATTAAATAAATATCTTGCACACACTATGACTGAAGATGACTAGAAATTGACGAAAACAGCGCTGTCCAGTAGAACAACACGAGAGAACACACGACCCACCGTGATGACCGTCAACTGTTTTCGTTAGTTTGCAGTTTGTACAAATGAGATTACCTCCATGTCGACAGACTAGAAGGCTGAGAATCAAGTATGTGGGCTCCAGCGAGAGTGGAAACGCAACTGAGACCTTCATGGAATTAAGAGGCGACTAAAATGACATGCTGTGAATTTCAGCGTTGGAAGAATGATCTTTTAAATGATTTCAGAGTTTCACGTGACGATTTGACCTGCTCAGTGTTGGGTGATAAGCAAGCAGGGGTGATGTGAGTTTGTTGTCTGTTCATCCGTTGCCAGTTACTCTCCCGGCGACGACAACGACATCTCACAGCACTGTTGTGGAAGGTTGCTTCAGATATAAATAGTCGCACTAAGCTTTTTTGCCAGTCGCCTGTGTTTGCAAGCAACAGTTCATAGCCCATGGTGATACTATAGTGGCGTTCACGCCACCTGGTAGTCAATGATGATGGAATGTAACTTCTGACATACCCTTTCAACTGTTTATAATTCGGCGTAATCCGCCCTGCGAAACCTCCTTTCGGTATAAATTATTTGTCGAGATTTTTTACTAATCCTGTTGAGGGTGCACTACCAGCATAATACAGAGCTATTGGGGGCCATGGCCAGTACCCTGTCGAGGTGCTTCGCCAATCCGTCAGCAAGGTTGTCAAATCGTTTACTGAAAAAAAGAAAAAAAGAACGAACGCCGTAGTTCCGCGTGAATGAGGGATGTTAGAAGAAAAATGGGAGGTTGGGTGTAGTCACTTCCGGTATAAAATAGCCATGCGGATGTTCATGGCAAGTCCTTGGTGATGACCATAGGCCTGATTCTTTAGGCATTAAAAAAGCAAGTTTTAGGCTCCAAACATATGCAGGCAAAACCACATTTTAGGCCTAGAACGCGTAAATATGGGCACCATAAATTTTTACATTAATGCAAATAGTTTCAAACGAAGACGTGCGCGACCTTTGTGTACAACAAGAAGGCCGAAGAAATGGTGTTGATGATGGCACAGAAACGCCTACAGTTAAATATAGCCGTTCAATTCTACCATAAACATACAAGACTAATGGTGATTCATTGGCTTAATTTAACGAGCGCACTACTCGCATTCGTGTTCAATGGACACTGTCGCTTGCTCAAGAGTCGCATATAGTGAAAAAGGTGCGAAAAAGAATCTTGAGAGTTGGGAATACTGATGAAAAACCGCGCCACTTTCATGCCTGCTTGACGCAATTTAATTAAATCGACACAACAAAAACAGACACTAATAATAAACGCAAGAGAGACGACGATTTATAAAAATTAACATACTCTTAATAAGGACTGTTAGGTACAACTCTTGTAAGTTTTTTTCAGATACAATGGTATTATCCGAATAGTTGAAAAAGAAAGACCAAGACGGTGACTACAAGTTATTTAGAGTTTAAAAGAAATTAACGTTTCTGCTTCTACACGGAAGCCTTGGCCACAATAAAATCTTGAAGGGAAATAATCGCCTTAACTACATTTCACAACGCTGCGCAGGCAACTTGCGTAGATTGGCGGCAGATTTCCGGCGTTCCTATTCAGCGTTTGTTCCGTCGTCTGAATGTGAAGCGATTCCAGTAGCAGGCGTGAGGCTAGCATTCCTTTCTTTTGCGAGGACACGTGCAGCTGACCAGTTGATTGTGTGCGATGTGGTATCGCAGTGCTCGCAAGGGCGTTTGTCGACACGTGGTTCTTGTTTACATCATTCCGATGTTGCTGCAGGCGTTTCGCAAAGTTTCCTGACTCGCCAACATACACGTAATCGCAATCTGCACAAGAATGACGTAGACAACTCCTGGATACCTCTCTGTCTGCAGTTTGTCCTTAACTTTCACAAGTTCATGCCTTAGTTTGCGAGACGGCACATGCGCAGTTTGTACGCTGTATGAACGGAGTATGCGGGACAGAGCCTCGCTGATGCCGGGCACGTACGGAATTGCCGGCGGGCTGTTGAAGTCCGACGTCGGCAGCATGCGCAGGGCGAGGGCGCTGCCGCTGAACAGAGTTGATGAAGCCCTCAGGGTAACCGCACGATGAAAGCTCGTAGCGAACTCGCGTATTGTCCGCCACCCTGTCCTCTGGCTTGCTTCAGATCCTGTCAGCTCTGCGGAGAAGGGAGGTGACCACAGACCGCTTCTGTGTTGCCGGATGCACCGAATTAAAGTGTAGGTACCGGCCGGTGTAAGTCTTACTCCCGTGCTGGCACGCTCACTTGTCACGTGACACGCACTGGTTTAGCTTTTGTTCCATCTCTGACGACGAGATAGCGCAATTCTGGCAGTCACTGGGCTTCCACTGGGGTGACCCGTGTTCAAATACGACCTGATCCCGCAGGTATTTTCATTTGCTCTTTAAAGCCGCAGCGATTTTCTTGACTATACAACAGCGGCTGGTATAACAACAATGGCGGGCTTCCGCAGAATGGGGCGCAATAAAGAAATCATGGCCATTGATGTTATCTTCCTTGTCAACGCGAAGGTCGATAAAAAAATCCCGGGTCATATTCACTAACGTGAAACCTGGGGAGGGGCGAAGCATGCAGTGTACAAGTGTATTCTTGGCGCCTCGGCGTTTTGGCCAACGGAGATGAAACCGTTAAGGGGTAGAGGTATAGAGCTTTGCTGTAAAAGTCTCTTGTCCTTTGAAGCACGAAGCTCTCTAGCGCGAGGCGTAAACGAGTCTCCCGGTGTTCTTTTAGGTACGAAGCGCTCCACCGCGAGGCGTAAACGAGTGTCCCGGCGTTTTTTTAGAGCACGTTACGTTCTAGCGCGAGTGTAAACGAGCTTATCGGTGTTTAGTACCGTGACTACATGAGACGACGATTACGACGATGACGACAGGAGTCGCCATCAGCTTCAGCCCCTAAAATTGAATGTCTGTCATCATAATCGTGGTATGCGTTTGGTGTGCAGCGGTTGGCATGGTGTCGCAGCACAGGAATATATACTACCCTACTCAGCGGCAGTGAAGTTTAACGTGAATCAAATTTACTGATTGTTGTGGTTAAATCGCAACACGCTTTCTGGGATCATGTGTGAATGTTTTTGTGCCCGCCCGTAGGGGCTCATATGCGTGCATAAAAATCATTGCTTTGGTCACAAAAACGCATATGACGCAATAACCCCGTCGAAGTTGTGCACCGCCCCTTGAAGCCACCTCACAAGTGATCATGAAGCAAATACTTGTTTAACGTAACTGTTCCGCCTTCCTCGCGACTTAAAATTTGTGGGCTGCTTTGGAGCTATGCTAAAGAGATTACTGAATGACTAAATTGTAACCATATAAAGGACGCAAGACCGAGCTACAACAGATACAAAATATTTCTCGGGCTCCAAATCATCTTGCAGAAATAACAACGCATGAAATAGCTTGTATCGAGGTCGCAGGAAATAACCAAGCACGCCAATTTTGCTCGATTGTTTCGTATTGTTGCCATATGGCTGCTTACAAACAATTTTTAGTGTACGCAAAAAAAAATATTAGACTAAATTATTTGGCTAGTAATTTAACTAACCACGTTTCTCTCTTCTGAAACATGACAAACAATTTTTTCGCTTATCTGAACTAGACTGTATTTTACTGTAGTTTATCCACTAATTCAATCTTCAGTTTTGTTACTCACGTCTAGTGGTGACCTCAAGCATTTTTCGTTGCATGGCTCGTTTGGCCGACCTGAGGTTTCTATCTATGCGCTCAGTGAGATCCCAGGTTTCTTTCCAATATATGTTTATTACCGGTAGTAAACACTACTTGTCTGCCAGTTGATTTAGTGACAAAGGTAGCTTACTGTCCGAAATATTAAGATACCGAATGCAGCCCAGCTCATGTTACTCCTGCGCCTATTTTCTTCCCAATGATATCATGAACAATTTTCCCAAGAAGGTTATAATGATACACTTGCTTGTGGTATTCCATTACATACATTAAAGAAGTAGTTCTCTGGATGTTTGTTTAAAGTTACTTTTGATTTATTTTTCTTTATTTTTGATCCTGCAGCAAAACATTCGATTAGAATTTTTGAAGACTATTCTGTATGTCCTGGCGGGACCTAACTAACCAAACAGTGTCACCTTGGAATTTCCGATAGCTGGAGTTTTCGTAGTAATCCGTAATATTGATGTTTTCAAATAAATTTTCTATACTAGACAGGCTGTAAACAATTTTAGTGGGTTCCAGTATCCGTGCTCACATTATTTTAGCCTTGTTATGCAGGAGAATCGTACCAGTGCATATTTCATATTTGTTCTGGAACAGCGCAACGTAAGTGTCGTCTGTCTATTCCATGACCTTTAAATGCTCCCACGCGGCAGTGGATCACTGAGTCAAATGTTTTTTTCCCGTAATCTATAAATGTTACATATATACGTTTATTATGTTCTGCCGATAAATATGATCTATGGTTGAAGAACGCCTCCTAAAGACAGCTTGTTCACTCAGTTCTTAAAAGTCTCGCTTGTCACTCATTTGATTAAGTATTATTTTTACGAATAAATTTCAAAGAACAGAAGATAGGCCGACGGGCTTGCCATTTTAGGCCGCTTTTGGTCTAGCTTTAATTATAGTTTCGGATTTTTTCTACGTGTTTGGTGGTGTTAAGGTGCTGAGGCATTGAGAGAATAATTAGGGGAGCTTTTGTGCAACAAAGGCTCCCTGAATCCCCCATGATGTAAAAGGACGGCTTTTATTCCGTCATAACCTGCAGATTTGCGTTTATTTGTGAGGGTTTTTTCCACCTCATATTTGGCTGCTTTCGAGCCTGCCTAACGAGGACTGTTAGTTCAAAACTGTTTTCCGAATCAGGGTCGCATGCATACAGATTTTTGTAGGATTTTGGAGATATTTTGAACGTGTCGTCCATGTTGCTTGTTGCAAGGTCTTTTTCGTAACTGAATAATGCATGCTTTCTACTTCTACTTATGATCAGGATCCTCTTGATTGCCTACAAACTTCCGCCATCTTTTTAATGTTTCTAGTTGGTTGTATGGTGGTTAGAGTACTTTTCGTAGCTTTGTGGCGGATTGACATGGGAGGCTTTTAGGCCTTCCATGTGCTTGAGCCAAGGAAATCATCGAAGTTTTGTCTATAATGATATCTTATCTCAAATAATGATGGCGTTGAGTGTTAAGTGCCTACCAGTGATTAATATATGGGTGCATGTGACCTTCTTTCAAAACGTGAAAATAATCATACTGGTATACGATAAGTGGTTGTGGAGGTACCCTCAGTAGTAGAAGCTGTAATAGTGGCAGTAATGAGGGGTAGTGGCTATGACAGTGGGTTGCACTGCAAGTAGTAGGAAGTAGTTGTAATAATGACAGTTGTAGTACTAGTAGGTTGTAACAATAATCGTAGTAGGAGTAGTAGTAGCAGCAGAATCAGCAGGATCAGTAGTAGTAGCAGCAGCAGCAGCAGCCGCAGCAGCAGCAGTAATAATGGTAGTAATAATAGTGGTCGTGGGAGTGGACAATGACAGGGTTCTGTGATATTTTTTTAGTTTAGGAAGGCATAGAATCCGTTTTCCCGGGCGACGAGTAAAATCGGCTGGAATACGTGCTAACTAAAAGCCATTCTTTATGTTTGCTGTGCTGGAAATTTTACTTCCTTTTAGTACCGCAAAGGCGCACAGTACAAAGTAATTGTTGCCAGAGCCCTCATCATGTATATTACTTTTTGTTTGGAGCCCTCATGTCAGTAACAAAACAAACACTTCGTTCGTACCATATTAAATCAAGTTGCTCGGCGCGTATTCATCTAGC
Source organism: Haemaphysalis longicornis (assembly GCA_013339765.2). Lineage (NCBI taxonomy): Eukaryota > Metazoa > Arthropoda > Arachnida > Ixodida > Ixodidae > Haemaphysalis > Haemaphysalis longicornis. The sequence goes on along the minus strand of CM023456.1, from coordinate 78,504,499 downwards.
AGTGCGATAATTCCGAAAAATCTCATGTGTAAAGCAGACTTTCATAGATCAGAAGGAGTGAAGCGGAAGCGTGCATTTGAGTAAAGCCTTTCAGGCGACATAAGCTTCTCCATACAGTAAAAGAATGATGTTCCGTAGCGTAGAACAAAACAGTGCAGCGATTAAATTTGTATACTTTATGGGCATGCTGGTTGAAGCCACATTCTGTACCCGAACATCAATATCGGAAACGTAGCCCACTGTGGGAGTCTAGTGGCTAAGGCGCTGTGCTGCCGAACTCGAGCACGCGGGATCGATCCCGGCTGCGGCGGTTGTTTTATGACGGAGGATAATAACGGCAACCTACGCGAGTACGAAGCCACAGCGCATGTTAAAAATACCCATATGTTATAAATTAATTCGTAGCACACAATTCCGAATGCATTTCATGAGCTTCGGGTAGCTCCGGCGTGTAAAATATAAAGTTGTAGTTTGCATCGAATATTGACTGCCTATTTGCAGCTTCCGAAGCAGCTCTTGAATGTCGAAAATGTTGACGAAAACTGAAACAATGATTCGCGTGCTCTCTGGCGTAGTTACTGAAATAGTAAAAGAAGTGATAACAACTCTGACTGTTATTAGCGGCAGATTGAAGTTACTGAAAGCTGCGTGGACTGTTCTGCTACAAATGACCCTGCAGCCGCTGTTCACAATTGAAAATCAAACGTCAACCCAGCCCTTGCCGTTACGGCATGACGCAGATGGCACCTTAAAGGTTCTCTTCAGAAAGTAGAGACCCAGTTTTTTCACCTTATGCCGATTTTAATGATCAATAGCAGCAGTATTGTAGACAGCCGTACACCAAGTATTCGCCATGGCGACGCATACTCCCGCACTCTACCCGATATTTCCACCGGCAAGGGTGCTCTGCCGTCTAACAAGAGTGCAATAGAGGAAGCATCCCTATGTTCGCAAAGGGGACAATTTTGTTAACATTATCAAATCTCCGCGTTTTTTTTTCGTTAGGGATAAACAAATTACGTCTCTGCGGGAACCAAGCATAATTAGTCACAGTTATTTTATGCTGATCATAAATTATGCGACCATTAGGCGATCGGTATAAAAAATGTGAATGTCATCGCGATCATTGCGGTGCCGTAAGAAAACACAATCACAGTTACATTGCTCTTATATCTGCTCAATTCGCGACGAAATATGCTTTTTTGTTTCCTCCATTACCATGCATATATCTGCGCAGCGCGTTTGCAAATGCACCTAACTGCGTCCATTGCACGGAAATCTGGACCCTCATGTTCCGGTTCAAAACAAGAACTTGTACAGTGTAATAACGCTGTTTGAAGTATTCTTTTTTGAAATGCAGAATTAGGAGTAAGCCGTCTTAGAAATGGATGACAACTTGAAGGAAGACCGTGATTGAATATTTATTTTGCAGGTGAAGCAATTTAATCTCACACCTGACCACGAAACAGTAGAATCGATTAATATGAATTACAAATGAACACAGGATTCGCACTGTTGAGAACACAGGCATCCGAGAATTCCATTCTTTCGTAAAAGATCTCCACAGGAGCCATAAAGAAAACAATACGTTCTTGATAGCAAGAAAGGCGCCATGTCAAAACAAACACCAAAACAATTTCTTTTTTCTGTCGTGCTGATGCGCTGTCAACATTTCTACTAGAATCATGTTTTTTTGTGAAGTTTGCTTTGCGAAGGATGTTATTGAATTTGGTGTGCTATCAGTACGTCGAAAGATGGAGCCTTTCTTCGCCAAAACGTCGTTTCTTTTGAAACCAAAACAATATATGTGGACTGTTTCAGCATACCGGTAAGCACTGCTACGTATTCAAACGACAGGAGGAAATTCTCGCGGCAGTCTCGCAATTTCTCGCTACAAGCGTCGAACCTGCCACGTGGAAACCTGAGAGAGCACTGAGACTGGAGAAGGGGGGGGGGGGGGGGGGGGGGGGGGCAGCAACACAGCATTCGCCGGTCCGCTTCTTCCACCATCTCATTTCTGCCGCGACGTGAGATCACTCCGTACGCTCGGAAACAGCGTCGCAGTCAACATGCCAATGCAAATCCGCACACCGCTTTGCTTACCTGCGTCCTCACTCATGGCTCTCCTGTCGTGCGGGGCTTTGGGGGCCGAACCCGCATTCGCCGTTGGTATTCCGCGGTTCGGCCTGACTCGCTCGTCGTCACTCGCTAGCCTCGCGCCTCTGACTCCGGTCGAGACCCCGCCGCCACGCGGGCTCCGTTTTTTTCTTCCCCCCTTCTTTTCCTATCACCGCTGTCTTTCTTTCAATTTTCCCGCGGCGCCGCCGGGCGGCGCTGCGCGAAGGGGCCACGGGCGCGCGCCGCGGCTCCCGCCTCGCCTTCCCCCTCCTTTTTTTTCATTGGCTACCGGCGCCGAGTCGGCGCCGGCCATTGGCCGGGTTGGCCGCACGCGCCATAACGCCATTGGTAGCACGTTAAGGGCACGTGCGGCACGCGCCCTTCGCGCGGCCGGCGCCAGACCGGATCGCGGACTTCCTCTTTTTTTCTCTCTCTAACGGCGTCGCGCAGGGTCTTCCACTGCCGCCGCTGCTGCAAAGCGCAATGGTGGTGTGGCGCCGCCTTATAACTGCGAGTGCGACGCGATCAAAACGCGCCTTCTCGGGGAAGGAAGCCGCCATTTTTGAAGGCGTGGAACCGGTCGGTGCGTGGCCCCCTCTCCTGCCTCTTTCACATCTCTCTTCTTTCTCTGTTTTGGTTTTTGTTCCAATCTAGCCCCGGGTTGTCGCCCCCGCTGTTTCTTGCGCTTCCGTTTCATCTCGCCCTGGCGTACACTTGCCGATGCCTGCTCGAGACCGCTCCTTTGTTCGCGCCCGCGAGCGCCATTGTGCTGTGATAAACGCGTCCGATTCCGAGGCACGCCCAAGGGATCGTTAGACACGGAAAAAGGAAGTACGCACGACTCTTTTCAACTGGCACAGATGGCTACCTGTTCTGCCTCACGTAATGCTCAGTGTTTTAGCGCATAAATTCAAAGATGCAAAACCGCCACTACCAACGATAACAAAAACAAGTTGACGTTAGCGTTGCAAACAGAAGGAATATGTCTAGCTAGTATGAAGTTACATGGACAATCAGGCGAATACCATAACGAAATGAAGCATAAGACACATGAAAGTGTTGCAATGCAGTCTGAATGTGTCAGTTTCTAACGGGGTTGCAAAAAAGAAAAAAAGAGAAGAACGTGAAGCTCCTTCATACGCCGACATGCGAAGCAGCGAGGCCGATGAAAGTAGGTTATAAGCCAGTCATTCGCCGATGTAGCACATATATTCGTCTGAAAAATTAATAGCTTAAAATACTTAAGCCGTGATACCAGCGGAGTGACAATTTTTTGGCCCCGCTAATTTGACCGGTGGGTTATGTTGGGTGGTTTATGGTGAGCTTTTGGCATGCGTCAAACTCAAAATGTAACAAAAGTTCGACGCATACAGCCCAGTAACGCTCTATCAATATATTTTAAAAGTTCGCGCCAAGCGCCAAACTTCAGCTTATGGGGCCGGATTTCCAACGCATTTTTTTAACTGCTCGGGAACTGCTACGCTTGCAAGCAACGCTTCTACAAAAGCTTTTCTTGAACTATAACCCCTTGTGTAGGCATTACCGAAACAGCCAGTTCAGTGACACGATACGTGAGGTCGAGATTCTAGATACAAATGGCAACAGTTTATGACTTGACTTGATGGTAGTAAAAACCAACAATGATGCATCGCAGCAGTCGAATAATAGATGACGGTGGGAATAGCCTGGTTGCTACTAACATTCGCAGAGCGGTGTACGCACTACGCGGCTCCCATCTAAAGGTGCGTGACTATATTACTGTCTGAGTCCACAAGTGAGCCCAGTGATGGAAAAGGTAGAAAGCGACGAAGAATGGGGGCGTTTCGACAACTGCGAAGGTTACTGGCATCCTAGTTTTCAAAAAGGCGGTCTTCTCCCGTTCTTTATTTATCTAAGAAATTTTCAAATGACACCCATTTTAACACAATTCATCAATACAATGAAAGTATCATTGCCTTCTAAGCGGCTGTCTCCCGCTTTTTGTTACGCCCGGGGATAAGTTTAGCAAACGCTATTTGCTTTCCGCATGTTTAGGATAGTAGGCAGTGCATGTATGTGAAAGTTTCGTGATCTTGATCTAGATTCCTGCAGCTACAGCGTATATATCTAAGTTTATTTTCCTGATTCAGTCATAATACGTCGGTATAAAATCTCCACAGATAACACGTACGGTGCGTGTGATATTGTTCTTTTTTTCAGAAAAAAAAGTTTTTTTTCCAAAATAATATAAATATAAACATAAATTATATATATATATATATATATATATAATATATTTATATATCGATATATATCGAACCGAAAACACTCCCGGTTTGGTTGTGGTTCGGTTTCGGATGAATTCATTTTGGTGTGGTTCAGTTCCGGTGCGAATAAATCACAACCCGAACCGGTTCGACAACCGGTTTAGACGCCTGAATCGGTTCACGAGCCGGTTCGGTGAGTTTATTATTGGCGAAGTCCGAAAAAGAAATGTTTTGGAGTTTAAAGCGACTATAAAAGCAAAATATAATTCTGGTTTATTCAAAATACTGCTTTCTCCCAAAAAAATTGCGCAAATTTAAAAATAAAGAGTGAGCAATTAGGCGAGAAATTAAAAAAGAAAACACACTGAAGCAGTGAATACTTACCATCCTACTTTCCCGACCAGCCGTTATGTTGTCATAGGAACTACTTAAAACCAACAAGGGTCATAAAATGTCTTTAGGATACACTTTCTCTCTCTCGTTTGGTTGTTTATGTTCAAATCACAATCTCCTTTCTGGAATCATCCATCTCCCTCAACCATAACACCCCTAGAGTTAGGCCTGGGTACGGTAGAGTCCCCTCTGTACATTAGCAGACGACGTGTTTCAATCCCAGCGGTGTACCTTCTCTATCTCTCCCTTTTGTTCAATCCTGTAGATAAATTTACCTGCTGCTGTTCTTGTATAAAACATTCAAACACGCCGATGACAGCGGCCGTCGTATCTTCAAAACGAAATTTCGTGAATCGCACTTGAATTTCTTCAAATCCACGCGTGTCTGTGCGTGACTGGGTTTACCATGAATAAATCCTAATTAACAAAGAAACTATCGTATGCTTTCACAGCCGGTTTAAAGGGTACCTTCAAATATTCTATTTTTAATTCGAACAATTGATGGCCCATAGAAGGAGGAGGAGGAGGAGGAGGAGGAGGAGGAGGAGGAGGAGGAGGAGGAGGAGAGAAAGCGAGAGGAAAGGCCGAGGGGGTTATCCAGGCTTAGAGCCCGGATTGCTACTCGGCACTGGGGAAGGGGTGTTCAGGGGATGAAAGAGAGGGCAGGCGAAAAAGAGGGAATTGGAGGCGGGGGGTCGCGCACACTTTTAGTCCCTTCATGGGCACTACAGTCTTTCATCCAAGCGTGTGTCCTTCATGAGACGCAGAAGGGATTTTGCTGCCTTCTGCGAAGTTGATTGTAGGGGTAGATGTCCTAGAATAGTCTCTAGTTTGAACAGTTGATTGTCCAATCAGATGAGCTCGGCTGCCAAAACGCGTGTTTACGATGAATACTGGGGGCAACAACAAAGTACATGTTCCATTGCCTCTTCAACCTTGCAGGCGTCGCACTGGCCATCCCGATGAGGAAGGAGTAGGCTGTTGTAAAGGCCACTCCCAACCACAGCCTACAAAGTAAAGTAGACTGTGATCGAGACAGCCTACACGGAAGACGGCACTGGAGTGGAGGGTCCGGTTGTGGAGGTGCAGATGCACAAATTACGGTTTATTCCATTGAGTAATGGAGGTCCTGCGTGCGAATTGACGAAGCAGCCTAGCGGCATCAGTCCTTGAAAGCGAAGGAAGATGGTCCTTTCACAGTCATGGCCTGTCCGGGCAGCGGCATCAGCCAAAACATTGCCAGTTAATCCCGAGTGGCTTGGCAGCCACTGAAATAAAATATTATGCCCCCGTATGACGGCCTGGTGAAATAATTCTTGAATTTCTGTCACAAGTTGGTGGAGAGGACCGCAGCGCAAGGCTGCTCGGAAACTTTGCAGGCCGTCTTTGGAGTCGGTGAAAATTGACCAGCTGCCATAGTGTATTGAAGAGCTTCACGGATGGCTGCAAGTTCAGTAGCCGTGGAGCTCGTGGCATGGGCAACACGGAATCTAATTTCGGTTGATTCTGATGGTATAACCACCGCACCTGCTGAGCTCGAGGACGTCACAGAACCATCTCTGTATACATGCTTCCGGTCATTGTGCTGTTCGTGCAGTAAATGCATAGAAAACTGTCTGAGAGCCAGTGGTGGTAAGTCGGCCTTCTTTCCAATGCCCGGAACATGTAGACGAATCTCGGGGGTTGCCAGGCACCACAACGGGGAAGACGGTGTGACCGCAGGCGTGTAACTTGACGGTACTTCGGCCCTGTGCGCTGCGACAATGGCTGCAAATGAAGAGCGTGGACGACTTCGAGAAAGCTGCGCAAGTTGGTGACATGGTAGCCTCGTGAGGAGCCTGATGTGTAGGCGTAGCGTCTCAGCGGTCACATAAGTTGCTGTAGGATAGTCTTGTGCAATGTATACTGTTCCCACTGTTGACGCACATCGCGGCAAACCAAGACATGTGCGGAGAGCCTGCGCTTGGATGCTCTCGATCGCCCGAAGATTAGTGGAGCATGTACCGGATATCCCTGGCAAGCTGTATCGCAAAACTCTCAGGAAAAATGCCTGGTACAGCTGCAGCAATCGTCTGACCGATGTGCCCCACATCTTTCCAGCGAGAAATTTGAAAATGTGGGCGTTGGTGGTGAGTTTCTTCTTTAAGAAAGACACATGTGCGCTCCATGATATGTCCCTGTCGATGACTACGCCAGGAAAGTTGCGATTTCTGGAGTAAAGTATCGACTTTATATTGATGGTTATGGAATATCGGGACATGGTTTTGCGGGTGAATGCCACCACCACGCACTTGTCACTAGAAATTCTGAGTCCTTGCTTTCGGAGGTATGCCCTCGTCACATTGGCCGCTTTTTGAAGCCGTGCTCGCCGCTGCGGTGGATTAGCACCCGAAGCCCAGAGGCAGATGTCATCGGTGTAAATGGATACACAGACAGTCTTCAGTAGAGCGTGGACAAGCCCGATTATCTCTAGGTTGAAGAGGGTTGGGGCTTAGCACCCCACCTTGAGGAACACCGCGTTGAATGGTGTGCTGCGATGTTGGGCCGTGTTCTGTCATTACAAAGGATGATCTTCCGGACAAGAAGCTGCGTATCCATTTGTAAGTTTGACCACCGAGTGCAAAGTGCTGAAGGGCGTCTAGTACAGCCTCGTGAAACACATTATCATAGGCCCCCTTGACGTCAAGAAAGAGGGCTGCTGAGAGACGTTTGCGGCTTTTTTCGTGCTTTACAAATGTAACTAAATCTACCACACAGTGAATAGAAGAACGCCCTCGTCGAAAACCGGCCATAGCCTCCGGATATGCGTTGTGGTATTCGAGGTACCACTGCAGCCGCGTGAGGATCATTCTTTCCATAATCTTGCCAAGCCAGCGGGCCAGGGCAATAGGACGGTACGATGCCAAGTCAAGGGGAGTTTTGCCAGGCTTTAGCAATGGAACGAGACGTTTTTTTTCCACTGTGGGGGTACGACACCATCTGTCCATGTCTGGTTAAATAGGTTCAGAAGCGCTTGTCGAGCTGAAGGGCAAAGGTGGCATAACGTGGAGTATGTTACTCAATCATGACCCGGTGAAAAACGACGCCTGCAGGATGTCAGGGCTGCCTCCAATTCTTCGATTGAAACGAGAGCGTCCATAGGTTCATCACGGGAAGGAAGAGCTTGGCTGTTCCTCGCAGATCCAACGTTATCGGTTGTTACAGCGACTCTCACGCAGAAATCATCCGCAACTTCCAACTCCCGACGGTTTTCATGGAGTGCCAATGCCTTGAATGGGCATCGCTACTGCACAGGCGTTGCCAGTCCACGCACTGTTTTCCATATAGAGGACAGAGGCTTCCGAGGGTCGAGCTACTCACAAAATGATTTCCACCTGTGTGCCTGAACCTGCGCGATGCGTCGCTGTATTTTCTTCTGTGTGCGCCTGGCAGCCCTTAAGTCGTGCACGGATTTTGTACGCCTGTACCGTCGCTCGGCGCGCCGTCGAATTGCTCGCAGGCGTTCAAGTTCGATGTCAAAATCCGTGACTCTTGCAGGTAATGAGGTTATCCTCTGGATGATTGGGTTGCATTACTGATAGCAACCTCTAGGCTTGTTGAAAGCCCATCTCGGCAGGCGTTCTCCATCAGGGATTCGAATTTCGGCCAGTCAATATAAGTGGTCACAGCGGGTGAGACAGAGTGATGGAATCCTCTAATCTTCACGTATGTCGGAATATGGTCGCTGCCGTGAGTTTCAATATCAGTGAACCAGCGTAGACTGCCAGCCAAATGAGTTGAAGCCAAGGCAAGATCCAAAGAGCTCCCGTTTGATGTACCCCGGAGAAACGTAGGGCTGCCATCATTCAGTGTGCACAGGTCATCTTGAGACGCTAACGATGCGAGTGTCTTCGAGCCCGGTGGTTCATCTTGGAGCTTCTGCAGAGTGGGTGGTGGGCATAGAAATACAGTCAAACCCGTTTATAGCGAATTGCAATATGCACCGCGATTAGTTCGATATATCCAATAGTTCGATATAGCCGAACCCGCCTATAACGAACTTATTGTTACAAGTTCGCAATCCGCGGCGGGAGCCCCCCCACCTCCCCAACTCCACCATCCCCGCATGCAGAAACGAACACAGTGAAGCAGCCATTACCATACCAAAAATAATCCATTTATTGCAAGTAATAAAGATACTTTCAGCCTGAAATGCCTACTTTGCAAAGAAAAAAAAAACGGTGATTTTTGTTTTCACTTTAGTTTTGGCGGCTTCAACTAGCATTGCATTCTCTACACGAAACATTGTTTGCACCAGTTCAAGTCCGCGTCCTCCAAAATTTAAGAAATTGGCGGAGCACATCGACTGCCGAAGGCGCTTCATTATAAGCTTCGGACGGCTTTTCACTCGCGACATCATCGGGAACGTGGGGGAGCTCTTCCCACAGTTCACCGATGCTGCTGTCTTGGTCCGGACTCGCTGACTGCGCGGGTTCCGTCGTGAGTCCCGCACGTCGGAAACAGTCACGGAAAGTGTCGGGCGTCACGTCGCTCCGTGCGAGACGTAATGTCTCAGTCGCAACTCTTGCTCGGGGGTCGCGGCCAATCCACATCTCAATCGCCGCTCCGAGACCATGCATTTCGGCGGCCATTCTAGGCGCGCAGAGTTCGATATATCGGATGTGAACTTCGTTATAAAGAATATGTTTCCCATGTATTTCCGTAACTGAATTATTTTTGTTCGATATACAGCATAATTCGCTCTATCCGGGTTCGTTATAGCCGGGTTTGACTGTATCCGGTGATGATCCAAGGGCTGGGTGCTGTTCTGAAGACATATTCGAATCTCTGGCCGTCAATATTAGCTGATGGGTAAATGTACGCAGCGAGAAGGGTGAAGGAGAGCTTGTGGTTCTTTACAGTTAGGCACACATATTGGTTGGTGTCATGCGGCCGTAATGAATGCACTGTATAGGCGAGTTCTAGGATGGCGAATGCCATTACTTTGCTGCGTTTACCACAAGTAGAGGATTTGATGCTTTGATAGCCGGATAGTCTAATTAGAGTGGGTAGGTTTCGTTCACATATCACAATAATCGGGAAGAGGTTTGTAAGCACAAACTGGCGAAAATCAGAAATTTGAGGTTTTAGGCTTCTCGCATTCCACTGTAAAATGGAAGCACCACGTATACTTCCTAACGTACTGATGAAGACACCTGGGCCATAATTTCTCTCGAGGCTAGCAAGTAGTGGATCCAGGGCGTCCAGGACTTCCATAGCGAACGATGCGGTTGGCGTTTTCAGAGTAAAAAGAAGCTTGCGAGTGGCGTTGATGAGCGCCCTCAGCACTGCGATGACTTGCAGATCTTTCTTTGAAGAGGCATTCGAAGTCTGCTGAGACTTACCCTGGTATTCTCAGTCCTTCCTCCAATCGAACCTCCAGTGGAGATCTTTGAAATCGATTTCCCCATGCATAAGCATTGTGGAATCCTCCCATCAATCGAGTGGAGGGAGAAAATGAAGTGGAGGAGGGGCTCAGAATAAGGCCCTCAGCATCCTCCCGTCTGGGCTCCGCAGGTGACAGAGACGGCAACCTGGGCCAATCTTCCACCCGTGGGGAAGACTTCCCAGTTTTGTTGGCTTTCCCAGTTGAAGCTGTGGCCAAGCAGCTTGTTGACTCCGCTGGTGGTGGCGATGCATGTCGAGGTAGTGAGTGGGGTGGTGGCGGAGGCAGTGCCTGTGAGGCTGGGGGATTCTGCCGTGAGAGGTCGTGGCGGTCCTTTGTCAGGACAGCGCTCGACGACCTACGCCGTCGCGATCGTCGGTGTCGTCGCACTTTTGCAGATGCGTCTTTATGTGACGAGTGGTCTTTTACCGTCTGCTGTTCCTCTTTTAGGCGAGGGCAGGTCTTTGAAGAGGCATCGTGTGCGCTCCGGCAGTTGGCACATTTAAGGACACCCATGGTGCAAGTTTTGGCATCGTCAGGCCCACAACATTTCGAGCATACAGCGGCGCGTCCACAAACGCTGATGACATGGCCGATCTTCAGGCATTTGTGGCACTGTAATGGTTTCGGCCCGAAAGGTCGAACTGCGTGCCGAAAGGGGCCAACCTTCACGTGTGCCGGGGTGCAGTCACCTTGAAACACAAGCTTAACGCAGCGTGATTTTCCCACACGAGTGACCTGCTTGATGGTCGCGCCTTCCGTCGCCGGTTTGATGAGAATGGGTAAGTCGGCATCTGGAATGGAGACTTCGACATCATAGACGACGCCCACGGAAGCGCCCTGGCCTGGAGATATGTAGGCACGAACTTTCATTTCACCCAACGTGGTCAGTTGATGCAACGTTTCAACTGCAGCTGAATGCTCGACGTCTATGGCCAATATATTCTTTCGTGTGTTTATTCTGACCTCCTTAATTTTCCTCGGCAGAATCACTTCGAAGGAAACAGATCCGCTTGCCGGTTGAGCATCTTGAGGTTGTCGTTCGGGGACTCCGGCACGAACAAGACGGTATGAACAGTGGCCCCTGCCAGGGTAGTAACAGTCGATGCGCTTGACGTTGAGGACGGTCCAGTCGACCGCGAAGCTGCTGCCCACAGCCTTCTTTTCGCCTTCTTCCCGAGAACCAACTCGAAGTCGTCGTCAGTGCTGTTATCGCTGGGTGCAGAATACAGCTCGGTGTCCTCGGAGCCCGCCTCACTCGGGAGGCAGATTCGCTTCCTTGGCGTGGTACTATCTGACGGTGGGTTACCTGGCGGAGTGTCCGCGGGTTCCACTTCTATCAAATCCGCTACAAGGGAGCGCCGTCCCGGCAAGATAAACGCTAAAAAACTCAAAAATTAGAAGACTGACAGAGCAGCGATCCGCTGAGAAGCACTTCGTCGTCGCCTTCTCCCATAGAACGAGAAAGCTGGCGTCAGAGTTGGCGGTGTCAAAAAGAGAGAAAACGAATAAAGGTGGCCTCTTTGACCATAGTATTTTTAGTCGGCGCGCAAAAGTGGATTCCATTTTAAAATTGGTGCTTAAAAAGTGTTGCATAGTACCTGTGCCGTACATCTAATAATTTTTCTGCTGTAGAGTAGCCGTCTTTTGAGGCTTTGTTTTCCCAGACTATTGTCGGAAAACATTTGTGGAACAGTTAATTTTGCCCTTATTTGTACAGGCCTTTCCAACTTCCCCGGACCATTGTGTTTACATGCATCACCGAGGACACCTCGGTGCTATGCCCCTTTTTTGAAAAGTTGTTATCCGCCCCCAAATTTTCAATTAATGCTTATCTTCTTTTTTCTTTTTTGCTTTTCCAAATCTCTAGTCTCAAGGTCATACCTCACCTTATATTCGAACTCAATAGTATATATATATATATTATATATATATATATATATATATATATCTATATATATATATATATATATATATATTATATGTAACGCAGGAGACATGGCGTCCGTCGAACCAACCCCTTTATTAACAACTTCTTCTTCATCGTCCACCACTATCGCACCGCACCGTCTCTTGGTGGCTAATCTCCCATTCCGGCCAACTGCCCTGCACCATCCATCTGCGGGACGTCACGCGTCAATAATTGCCAAGCATTCAGCTCTGTGATGGCGTAATTGACTTCGTGCTTGAGCAGCTTGCGTGAGTGGTATGCAACTGGGTGCTCCCGGCCTTCTTCGTCAGCCTGCTTCAAAACGGCGCCGATACCTTTGCTGGACGCATTCACAGTACAGCACACAAGGTTTGGAGGCATCGTAGATGGCAAGAACCGGCTCTTCCGTGACACATTTCTTCAGCTTAGCGAAAGCCAGTTGGCAGTCAGAGTCCCACTCCACGTAGCGTCTTTGCTGAGGAGGCACGTCAGTGGATGGGCAATTTCACTGAAGTGAGCGATGTACCGACGGTAAAACATTCACGGTACCGAGAAAACGCCTGCAGCTCTTTCGGGCGCGATGGTGTGGGAAAACGCAAAATCGCCTCCACGTTGCTTCGTTTCGGAGTGACTGCGCCATTTGAAACCCTGTGTCCCAGGTACTCAATGGATGTTTGTGCGAACTGACATTTCTTCATTTTGAGCCTGACGCATTCGCTTTTAAAAGCGTTTAGAACGGCGTCGAGATGCTTCAGATGGTCAGAAAACGTGTCAGAATACACCACAATATCATCGAAGTAGTTCGTGACGTGCGCTAAGCGGTGTTTTTGCTAGGATGGACTTGACAGCCCGCTCAAAAGTGGCTGGGGCGTTACGGAGACCGAAAGGCATAACAAGCCATTCGTAGTGACCGGTACGTGTCACAAAGGCTGTTTTCGGAATGTCTTCCGGGTGCATCTTGACGTGCCAGTAACCCGACGTGATGTCTAACGTTGAAAAGTACGTCGATTTCCCGAGAGAGTCTAGAACGTCGTCAATGCGAGGGATGGGTTGGTAGTCGGGCACCGTCACTGCGTTCAGCTTGCGGTAATCTATGCAGAAACGTGTGCGCCCTTCTCCCTTTTTCTCTGCCAGAAGTGCCGGGGCAGCGTACGGAGACGTAGACAGCCGTATTACGCCTTGCGTGAGAAGGACGCTGACTTGTCTGTCCATTTAGACGCTATCGGCTTCTGAGCATCGATAGGGAGCCCTGCGGATGGGGACGTTGTTTGTGACGGGAATGCGATGCATCTCGCTACTGATACACCCAATGTCAGTTTGTGATTTGGAAAAAATGTTCTCATACTTGTGGAGAAGTTGCTTAAGTGCAGACCTCTGAGTTTCATTTAGGTGGGCCAAATCGGAAGCTTGAGGTTCCTGTACACAAGCGTTTTTGTCAGCCGCGTAACGTACTTGTGGGCGTTGGGAGTGGAGGACATCATTTCCTTGGCGTAGGGTCAGGGTGTCGAGGTCTAGAAACAAGTTGAAGAGGCAGGCGCTGTCCAAGCCAAGAAGTAGATTGCTCTTCATTCCTTGCAGAACGTGCGCTTCTATTTCCTTGGTGATTTTTCCGATTCGTACTTTTATATTGACGCGACCCAAAGTTTTGGTAGATGATGTTACTTGATCTACAGTGATGCATGAATCTCTCATTATTTGTAGGCGAAGGGCTGTCAGCACTGCTTCGCTGATACAGGTAATTGTGGCTCCGGTATCAAGAGTAGCGCTGACTGGGTGCCCGTTAATGAGTGCATCAAAGTGAATTAACATAGCTTTGGGTCGCCCTCCTCGTTTCCCTGGTTGGTAGCGAGGGCGGAAATGCTTGCGCGTCGTGGGCATTCATTGTGCCAGTGCATCTGTCGTGGCAAGCCGGCCATGGCGCAATGCCTGCATTCGGACATGGGTGCTCGGCCCGGCGTATTAGGCGGACGCTGATGGGAATTGCCGCTCGGTGCATTGATCTGTGCGTGTCGACCTGGTGGAACGCGGTGCGACTTAGCTCGGTTCATAGCAGCCTCTACTCTAAGCGCAGCTGAAAGCCACGCTGCTGGGGTGGGTGGAGTAAGCCCGGCAAGAGCCATTTCCATTTCAGCAGGAAGGCCGTCGATGAGCCCTGATATAAGGTTTGCGTCCTTTAGTTCAGCAAGGCGTCCCAGACACATTTTTTCATCGTAATACTCCTTGAGGCTCTGGCCCGATTTCAGGCGGCAATGAATGAACTGACGGAATTGATCCGCGATGGCGCTCGCGAACCGTTCGGTCATGCATGCAACGAGGTCCTCCCAAGCTGTGCCAGTGTCAAACACCTCGGTAAGGTACCAGCGGAAGGCCTCACCTTCAAGGTAATCGGAGAAATTCAACAACTTGTCTCGCTCGGTCCATGCAGCGGCCGCAGTCTTCACCTCGAAGAGTCGGAGCCACTTGTCAAAGGGAACATCGTCGCTTGCTCCCGAGTACTTGGGGATGGTGATGGCTTTCTTGGATGTTGTCATGATGCGGGGTTGCACGGTAAATCCTGTCGGCTAGTGTAACGCAGGAGACATGGCGTCCGTCGAACCAACACCTTTATTAACAACTTCTTCTTCATCGTCCACCACTATCGCACCGCACCGTCTCTTGGTGGCTAATCTCCCATTCCGGCCAACTGCCCTGCACCATCCATCTGTGGGACGTCACTATTATATATATATATATATATATATATATTTTATATATATATATTATTATTTTTATATCATCTGTTTCTATGACCTACCGCATTCCATTCTCCCCTTTGCTTTCTGAGGTTTTCTTGACTGCCAACCCTTATTCTGTCTTAATTCACCGAGCCCCTCATTTCCCATTTCCTGATTCCCTATATATATATATATATATATATATATATATATATATATATATATATATATTATATACAGTAGATAGAATCTCGACTCGATAAACGGAATCGCTTAAACGAAACAGTTGCCTGGAATATGGTGGTTTTGTATTTAGATAACGTAAAAAAACTCTCGGTAATCGGAACTAAAATTTCCGCATCACCGTGTAAACGGAACCAGAGATGGAACTTCTTGTAAAATCCACTGGCATGAGAATCAGATTTTTACGGTTCCGGCTGTTTCGTTCTTGTTTTTTTTTCTACCTCCATGCTTTTTTAGCCGTGTTGGCCGCGTAAGCCTCGTCTAGTAAGCGGGTAGCCGTGTTAGCGCAACGAATGCGACATCGCAGTTCTTGTTCGAGTCGTTCGGTCTCTATTCTAGAAGCCGAGACTACAGGGCTCACCTCCTGTCGCCCCGTTCGTGCCATCGTTGTGCTTCATTACCACGTTGCCGTCTTCTAAATTCGGTGGTTCGTAAGCACTCGCGAAGTTGAGGCCTCTAGCCTCCGTGAAGATGCAGTTGCGAGGACAAAAAACAAAAATACTTGACGCATTTGTAGTGCACAGCGACTCATTGTTTCTAATCAACTTTGTGAATGCTGTGCCTACGCTTCTTGTAGTTTTCTGCTTTTCTGAAAACTATCAGCTGCAGTCACTTTCTAGTGGTTAGAGTTCCATGAAATGCCCTTAGAAGTGTGTACGCACATAAATTTGCACCTTAGAACATCTCTCTCAGTAAACGGAACTACTTTTTCCGGTCCCTTGAATTTCCGTTTATCGAGAGTCTACTGTATATATATGTATAAATATATATTTTTTTCAGATAGCAATCATGAGGCTATGCACCCCATTGGATTGCAGGCTGTTACCCGTCTGAATTTTCATCACCGTGCTCATGTTCCCTTTCAGATTCCGATGAGCCTTCAAAGAAACAGGGGTATTCGAACTGTATTACACGAGCATCCGTCGCTGATGCACTACCCTCTGTTCTACGTATTTTGTAAGAAACAAGCTTAATTTGGATTCATATCTTTTACATAATTTCCGCATTTTTGCATGGGACAGACAAGCGAATCTGACAAAGGCTTTTCGCAAGCACACGCTACTTTGAAAATTCAAGACATTAAATTGAATAATATCTGTTATCTGTAATGATATGCTTCCAATAATTAAAAAATGAAGTGCATAAATTATGAATTTCTTGGTCACCCTTTACAAAATTCATTACTTTTTTTGCAACTTCAATTACTGCAATACGACTACCCGGCATGAGAGAGTTCCTTCAAAATAACTATTTAATCTCCAGTGCCTCCTCTTCCACATAACTGTTCACCTTAAGACCACAGGACAACACTTCAACAACAAAGCAAGAAATAACTCAAGTCAACAATTTCCGAACGTTTGCACCCGATACCCCGCAACACCCCACGAGCTGCAGAATTAATTCTTACGAAAGGCCGCACTGGCTATACCCTCACAGAAGACGGCTTAAATAGACGGGAACACTACCGTCAACACAAGAACACACAAGTTCCACCAGACCGGCTTCTGTGCCCCCCGTGCAACCAAGATCGACCGACAATCAGCAACTTACTGCGGTCATTTAGGGTCCTCGAAGGGATCCGAACAAGACAAAAGCCCCCGGCATCATATTTGTGCAGGATTGGCTCTACACAAAGAATGATGCCCGCAACGCGCTGCTTGGACTGTGGTTCTTCGTGAAGCAGGCGCACCTCGTAAATAGAAAACAAAATTCACCCATCCCTAACACCTAACTGCTTCCCTTATTTCCCAACAGGCCAGAGCCAAATCCTTGTGCAATAATTTCATTCATTCATTCATTCAAAGTTCAATGTTCAGTAGCATTCGCCTAAGCTTTTTCGCAAGCGATTTTTACCAGACAGGGAAAAGGCGATGAAGCTGTTGAATTTGAGCCATTTTATCACCTTTCATAAATCTGTTATGTGTTCTAGGTATTCACAAAAAGTTCCCAAACCTTGTCAATAATTTTGACCTCTCACATTCAGTTCTTAAATCTTAGAGCATCTGATTGGAATCATTCTAATATGTCCTAGTTATTCATTATAGGTATAGGTGGTATTCACTGAAAAGTTTAGCTGGCAATATCTTCACTTGGCAACGTTGGAAGCGGCCATGTCCATGCCGCTTCGGCACGAACATGGCGCGGCTTGTGCTACTGCGCCCACTGCACGTCGCTGAAAAGAAAGAAAAACACCGTAGTGCACCGTCTGCCCCTTTTCAACGCGATTCTCAACGGTGGTGTCAACAGATATGTTATTAATCGCACTCACATTGGAGTGGAAACATTATCTCGCGTTTGGTGGGTACAGTGAACATCTAACGCTCACCGTGTGCTTAGCACGGACAAGTACCGCCACCTCGTGGAGCCTGACGTAACCAGTGACGGCGCAATCACGTGCTTGCCTGCATGCGTGCCACGCCAGTGAATACAACCTATACACAGCCCCAAAACTCCAAAGATTGTGAGACACAGGGTCATTACTTAGCTGAGCAGGAAATATTGAATGAATATTCAGCGCACCTCATTTCTACCCACCATTGCTTGATCGCTTTTAGTTGAATCCGCTGAGCGAAGGAACGCAAGAAAAAGTAAGAGCGATCGATTTGGATCGATGCCCTATACAGACGACGTGGCGCGTCGAATGCGTGATGAAGAGGCGACGCTTTGAACCCTTCGAGGGTCTCTCTCTCCCCCTCAAGGAAATTTATGGCTCGTGATTCCGACGAGGTGGGGAGCGTACCAACACACTACAGTGCTGAGTTTGTTCGCTTCGCCGAGTTTGTCGAGGAAGGGCCTGCACGACAAAGTGCTGGAACGAAGGTGGCGAATGGAGCGCAGCCAAGGCTACCCTCGAGCACGCCAGTCGTTCTGCGCATGGCTGTGCAGGCGGCACTCCAGACCGTTGGCCGCTTTATTCATGGGCCTCAAGCGCTTTTTCTTTGTGCTGTTGAAGGGTCAGGCAGTTTGAACCGTATGCGGTTGAACGTCGCATACATGCGATACTACTGTTGCAAAATCAACCAGTCCTCCTCGCCACTGTGCCCAGAGTGGGATGCGCGTGAAGATCTGAAACACCTAATATGTGACTGTGCGCGATTTAGTACGCAAAGAGTGTGTCTTGGAGTGTCTCTGGATCTGCTGGTCTCCGCAGGACTAGCATTGAGGGACGTGTCAGGTCCCTGGAATACTTCCAAACGCGCCTGTCGTGCTACAAAAGGTTTATTGACCTATCTAAAAGCCACAAGCCTTGATCAGCCTTTGTAAATAGTTAAAATCATGTGTCATCCTCTTGATCATTATAATCATCATCGTCACCGCATTCATCTGGCGTAGAAAAGCCGCGGCTTAGCCGGCGGACATCGCTAGACTCATTAAAGATTGTTCTACATCTCTCTCTCTCTCTCTCCTCTCTCCTCTCTCTCTCTCTCTCTCTCTCTCCTCTCTCTCTCTCTCTCTCTCTCTCTCTCTCTCTCTCTCTCTCTCTCTCTCTCTCTCTCTCTCAACGGTAACGCGCATTCGGATACGGACCATGATTGGAAAAGCGCTATTCAAAAACCAAGACGGAGCAAGAAACACAAGACGAAGCGCTACTAGCGGCTAAATTTTATTTTGAAAAACGAACGTATATAATACGTTCAAATATACAGGGAGCAAGAGTCTGCGTCATTACCAGAAACATTGATAACATTTGAAACATCACTATATTTCAACGAGTAAAATGTCGATAGCAGACAGTAGCAAATAATCACAAGGCACGCTTAGTGAAAAAAACTGAGAAACAGCAACGAAAAACACAATCAAACCCTTCCAAAAATGCGAACTCGATATCCGATAACTGTACATGTGGCTGGCTGACACAAGTAGTCCCTCCATTTCTAATGCGGAAGGCTTCCAAGATCTTTCATGCGGATCGTTTTGCGTGCTTTTCAATTATGGTCTAGTCACCTGAGCGACACAGTAGGGTCGCCATGCCGTGGGGCTGGCAATCGTTTGGGAGAGCTCGAATAGCAGGCTGCATGTAATAGTTGTTTTTGTTTTGTTTCCAGCATAAAAATAACGCCTTTGTTAAAATGCTTAACATTTCACAACACACAACACCCGTGAAGGATTTCGGAAAAGAGCCCTGGTAGCGCGGAAGAATATCATATAGACTAACTGCTGCTTTTCGGCATACCGAATCACCTTCACAACTAATTGCACTAAAGTTGTCGAGGGTCCTTGCGCTGGTGTCGTTTCCCTTTCTTGTCCCTGTGTCAGTTTGCGCTTAAGTTTCACTCATGGAGGGCCCTTGTAGGTATTGTCTCACGCAGCTAGCATTGAAGGTGAAGTCTTTTTTCTCAGTGCCACATCGCGTTTCTGGACTGGCGGTACTCGACTTTAGAGGAATCAAAATCATTCACTCGTTACTCGACAGGCACCAACTCTTATTAAGATACGGGGGAAAAAATCAGAATCCAGCTCTAAAGTTTTTTTTTTTGCTGCGTCGCTGTTTAAGATAATCATTTCATAAAAATTGAGCTTGTCACGAGGCTCTTTCTGCTGGGCTCCGGAAAAGGGAAGTTTCTCGCGAAATTGGAGGGTATGCACAACCCCATTCCGACTGAAGCGCATCGGGACATATACGTTTCAGCAGCACGAAACATCCGTCATCTAATAAATTAGCTGGGTTAAGCCTTGCTCCATACAGCGTGCCTTCTATCAGCACAACAAATAGTCCACGTTCCAGTTGCTCTTACATATAACCACAGCCTTTGTTCGGCTAATGCAAGTATACGCCGTTTGTAGGTGAGCGCTGCCTGCCTTTATATGTGTACACATACACCAGCGACCTAGAAAAGGTCCTACTTATGGCTTGTGACTTCTTTAATTGTGTATGCCTTAGTTATTGCTTACAAATCGATTACCTAAATTCTGTGTGTATTGCGATTACCGTAGTCTGGTAATCACCCATGCATACAGAGTGACTTGAAGGCAGCTTACATGTGATAAAGGCAGCATTCCTGGCAGCATCGACAAGAAAAAAGGAAGAAATAAAAAAAAACGCTCTATTGTTTAGATAAATAAGCAACTAGATCACGCTATAAAATTGGAGTAGCGGCAACAGTGCACTTTAGAAGAGGGTTCTAGTTTCCAGCTTGTTCTTTGCAAGCCAAACGCGATTGGAGGTTGTTCCCAGGCTGTTCGCGTTTAGTTCACAGCCGACTACTCCGTCTTTTCTTTGTATGAGCCCACTCTTGCGTAACAAACACGACGACGAAAAAATAAGAAAAGTAACAACGTTCCCCTCAAGGCCTCGGAATGAAAACGCGCCTGACTAATTCTCTTAGCGCAATTACGAAACAAAACAAACGAAAAACAACAAAACAAGGAGAAACACGCTCCCTAACCTAAACCGAAAGCTTACCTAACCACCCCGGCTATCTTAGTCGCGGGATATATGCGTGCTTGTTCCACCCAAAATACATGCCAGCCATAAACGCAACTTTCTATTCCTAGAAGAATAAACAGCGCGAATACACCGAGACGCAAGAAAGAGTGTACTAATAGACGGAGCTATTTCGGCCTACGCGACGAGATACGGCCTTAGTTTTTTTTTTTCTAGCACGAGTAATCTCCGAGAAAGCGTATACAACCCGGCTTAAGATGATGTAGCGTAACGGCCCCAGATTAACTACGCCTAACAACAACCCTTCGTCTTCCCTCGCGGGCCCGTCGAGTGCTATAAATAGCAACGGGCGCACTTCCGAACCCCCCGGCGGGCCGGTCACCGTAGCCAGTTTATAGTTAGAGAGACTCGGACGGGGGCTGTCGTTTTTGCTTCCTCGCTGCGTCGTAGCGCGGTAAACAGCGGTCTGCGTTCACGTCTTCCTCCGCACAAAGAGGAGCGATAAATACACGTCTACCGGTTGCCGCACTCGTCGTTCGCCGAAAACCGCCGCCCAACTATAACCACCGCCGACTGCGTTGTTCCTTTTATGCGCCGCACAGCTGCTGCCGCCGATGTCCGCATCCTCCAAGAGCGTCGACAACGTGTCTACCAGACCTGAACGGCTCACATGTTCTTTTTTTTTTTTCACCTCTTGCGTCCGAAAAAGCAGCACGTGTGGTCATTTCCACGAACCTATGGACACCGGAGTGGTAGTATACGCCGTTATATGGTTCCTGCCCCAATCACCGTGTGTGGAGTGGAACGGATACCCTCCGTTACTCGCACGGTCACGTGGTCCGGCAAGGCTGGCGGCTTGCGAATTGCCTATCGCAAATCGGAAAATGGTTTTAAGAACAACTCAGGAACGACCGGACGCTTCTCCCCCTCTCCCTCTCCCTCCCCCCTCTCTCACTCGCTCGCTTGCTGTCTCATACTTTCTAGGTTTACGTTTAACAGCTCCTTTTGAACAAGGTAGTTGCTTGCTGTTACCAAAGTAACATTCCAGCCTGCGTGAAAGCATCTCGAAAAACAAACTGCGCGCAAATTAACGGGGACAAGAACACATGAAGACGGAACAAGCGCAGTTTGTTTTTCGAGATGCATAATTACCAACTTGCCCAACTCTCAACCCTTTTACTGCGTGAAAGATTGACCTTGAATACCACGGCAGAGGCTTATACGACTTTATGAGGCGTTGGAATCGCCAGACACGTCACGCGGGCAGGGACACGTCTGGCGCATAAAGTTGAACTCAGACGTGAGAAAGTATCCACTGGATGTGGTCACGTGCCATTTTATTCTATGTCTACAACAATAACTATCGTATACAAATCGAATGTGGACAGGCAGTCTGAAGTTGTTTCCTGAAGGTAGTCCGTGAACTGAGGGTGCCAACGGGCTTTTGCGGCGAAGTGCGATGGAAAAAGTGTGTTAAGGAAAAGCTTACACTGTGGGACGTTGAGGTGGCCTAGAATGATGACGAATATTGCATCTTCTCCTGGCTGACAGAGTTTTCCCGTTTTGTTTGCCACCCATTGCAGTGCGTAATAGAAAGAATAAAAGGGGCTCTAGACAGACGAAGACGAGTAGACACAAAGAACACATACAGGCGCCAAGACGAAGAACACGTACAGGATTGCTGTCTACTTCGTCTTCGTCTGTTTGAGCCCCTTTGTTTTTCCCAGTAAGCGTGAACCAACTAGATTGAACCAACTAGATTTATTAAGTGCCTATTGTTTACATGCTGGCAGATCTTGCTCGAATAAGTGTCAGCTTGAATGTAACCGAGGCAGTCAAGTAATATCTCGTTAACTCCACGTCTTAAAATGAGCAAAGGAAATCCAATTGAGTGGAGTTTGGAGTTAAATAGGCCATGAAGACAAAATACAAGCTCTATTCATTAAAATACTGCTTCGTCCCGATAACAATGATACCAACTTTATCGCAATCCTTAAACAAGTTGTGGAGTTATTGGGAAAAACCGATGAAGCAGCAGCGGCTCACCAGTAGCTTCTTTCCGACGATTTCTCTATCACGTCACAGAATATCGCCTGCGCGATTTGCGGCGGCTGAACTAAGCCACCGCCAAGAAAAAAAGGACTGTGCAATTCTACTGGGGCCTCTAGTTCTGTTTCATCGTATCACTTGAAGCTGAGGTACAGATTACACACTGATAAGATGTGTTTTTTTTAGCGCTGACCTACATTACGTCGCTCCTTCTAATATGGCTTCACTGTGGCGCGAAATTTGAAGATTTTCCAATTATTACTGCGTTTTTTTGGTTAAAAAACACATTTCGTGGCTTCAGTCTAGCTGAGTGAGTTACGAAGGTTAGTTTTCTCAAATTTCACAAAGTTTTATTGTTTCTTTATGACCCCTTAAACCAGAAACAAAAAATTGCTTGCGCAGATCACACACCATAAAGCTTCCCGGCATATTCACCAACCGTGAAAACACCTATACAACTTTTTTTTTGGGAGTGAACGGCAACTACACAGCTCGTTGTTCCGAGGAACCAATATTAAGCAAAATCCATTCTTGAAGCATAGGCGTTACAAGATGAACGGCCTTTTTAACACTTGAGCATTCATATTTGTGTTCAAACAGGCGTAAGCTGTTTGCCCTGAATTCCTACAACGTTTTTTTTTATGTCGCAGTCAAATTCGGTTTAGAAAAAATCCTTAGAGAGACTTGTTCCGTCTCCCAGTCAAATAAAATCTAAGGAAATAAAAAACGTCTCTAATAATACCACCTCATGTGGACAGATGGGAGACGGAAGATTTAACTGTATCATTGAATGTCGTTCTGCCTCTGATTTAGGCACTTTCTTTTTTTGATAAACGTAAGTTTCCACCGCTTTTTTGCCAACGCAGCCTCTATCTAGAAAATGCAGGTTGCTATTAATGAATATCGCTGCTTGGTACTGAATTTTTGCGTACCTTCGCATGATCGTGTATTTCGGGCCTTCGTGAAAGAGATCGGGAACTCAGTGAACTCCTCGAAAACACCTCCGAATAAGGAAACGAAAATACGTGTACATGAAA
Organism: Haemaphysalis longicornis; assembly: GCA_013339765.2. Taxonomy (NCBI): domain Eukaryota; kingdom Metazoa; phylum Arthropoda; class Arachnida; order Ixodida; family Ixodidae; genus Haemaphysalis; species Haemaphysalis longicornis. The sequence continues at coordinate 78,480,958 of CM023456.1, read as the reverse complement.
GACTAAGGCCTTTATAGAGGGAGCTTCGAGTCAAACAAAACTTGGTCAACCAAACCCGAGCAAGCAAGGCTACACTGTCTTGGAGGTTTACTTTTGCCAGCTAATTAAAAAATCCCCCCCCCCCCCCCCCGGCTCCCCTACCCTCCCTGTTCCCCCCAAAGAAAGAAGCCGTTTGATAAAGAAATACATCTACGCTCCTGTGAGCCAGAAACTCAATCGCAAGACATCGGCTACAAAAACCGAGCTGGCGGCAGTGAGAGCTGCACCACAGATCGTCGAGGAGTGCCCTCCATAACACTGGGTAGTTTTCCTGGACTCCGGCTCTGAGCTACAAGCGGTTCTCAAGCGAGGAAGTCATCAAGGCCAGGTTATTCATGAAATCAACATAATACAGGCAGAGGCACTGCGCAAAGGACATACCATTTCGTTGCAGTGGCTGTCCAGACGCTGTGGCATCACGGGCAATGTAATTTCTGATCCGCTCGTGCGCGAGGGCCATTCCAAGAGCTCGACAGCCCAACTTCATTTATCCAAGGAGGACGTCAACGGAATAATCACAACTATAAGATGCCGCATGCAATTGCAGCCCTGGCGGAATCAGGACCTGCAATACGCCTCTTTTACGCTGTCGACCCGCAGTGTACGTTTCGTATACCTCATGGTTTATCCAGGCAAACAGTGTGTGCTACACATCGCCTGCGCCTCGAAGTAGCCTGCACCAAAAACTTTCTTTAGAAAACCGGTATGGTACATCACCTCTGTGTCCGCTTTGCGGTGGACGAGAGGACACTGAACACCGTGTTGCGTTTGTCCACGTTTACCCAATCGGCGCCAATGACGGCTTGAAGTTTACTATGAGCGGGAAAATTCAGCATGAGGACTTTTTAGGCCACTGGACACAGCAAACACAGTGCGGTGCGGGGTTTTAATGCTCTGCTCTGGACTAGACTCCAGCTTGTGACTGCCTCTCTCGCTATTTTTTGTATATGTGTGCGCGTGTGTTATTCTCGTAGTTTTTATTTTAAAGCGAAGCTTTCGTGTTCTCACTGGTAGCGCCGGAAGTGAGAGAAAAGAACGCTTCCCGTGACGGGAGTCGAACCTGGGTCCCTCGCGTTATTGCTCCGGCGTCTATCCGATTGAGCTATCATTTAACTGCACTTATTGCAGCCTACGAAAGTTATCAGTCATCCAAGATGCACATTACTGCCAGCTAAAATAAGCCGTTCTGTCAAAACTCCGGCAAGCAGGACGCACGCGTCAAACAGATGCAGCCATTCTGGTGCCTCACTTTGCGCCGCATAAATGTTCCGCACCAACGCAGCTGGCTCCCTCAAAATGGACTCCGTTGGCCTGTTACACCCACCGTCGTCCAGTGGTACGATTTTAGCAATTTTAACACTGCTGCTATATTCTTAATCAGTTTCTAAAACTAACTCGCTTTTCGGCCCCTTTTTCTATTGGGTGGAGTCGGTGTTTCTGACGGTATAGCGTTCGGGGTTCGAGGCCCAGCAGATCTGCCTCTTTTATTTCTGTGAATTATAAAAAAACTTTTCACTTAGATCGATTCCTGACATTCTTTTCTTAAATAACGGCTGGTGTAGTACCTTCTAGGCCAGTTTAGGTGCGTTGGGGAGCCTATCACCCCATTAAATTAAAGTCCTGCATCTGAGCGGAAGTGCCCGGCTTGGCTGACTTGGAAATGGCGTTAACGAGGATGGATTAGCTGGCTAGCTGGTGGGATGGCGATGACGACGACACACAAGGAAGACAAGACGGAACAAGCGCTGAACTACAACTGATTGCTATTTCGCCAAGAAAGACATAAACCGAGACACATCCAGTAAGAAGGCCCAACAAAATATGTCTCATCTCGCGCCCTGCTTTCTACGCTCGTTGCTTTAGATACTGTTTTTCTTTTTCTGCGAGCACGACAGATGGCATGATGATGCAGTTTTCCTCTAGACGGTCAATTTCGAGCGCCTCAATAACCTCCTGCGTATGCTTATCCTTTTGTCTCCGAACAACGGAACGCAGACACAATCTTTGCAGTGGTTTTTATGCTTCCTCAACTTGTCGTTGAGGCATCTACCCTTCTGGATGATATAGGTTTTTTCACAGTACAAGGGGAGAGAATAAACAACGCCTTCATCACATTGAACAAATTGTTCCCTGTGTTTCTTTGAGCAGCCCACTTTTTCTCTGCCCCCGCCATTTCCCATCGGGCACAGCTTCGAAGGTTTGTTAGGGGTAGAGAAAATAACTTCAACACCTGCGCCCATGCCATTCTTCTGTAGGTTATGGGCAACCCTGTGCATATAAGGAACCACCACAAATTTATCTTTTCTTCGCCTTATCTCCGGGCAGTACTGGTCACCACGTTTTAACTCTTTCAGTAAGACACGAGCCACTGCTGTCAGCAAATAGAAGTCAGTTGTAGTTCGGCGCTTGTCCTCTCTTCTCTTCCTTATGTGTCGTCGTCTTCGTGCGCTGTTAACCCCTTCATGTTGGAAATGGAATGTCGCTTCTTTAGACAAGCGGGAACGCCGGATTTCCACTGATTAACTAACGCAAGTCGGAACATACGTTCCACCCAACTCCATGTGGCGGCCTCACCTGCCGACCTTCAATCTCGACGTGAAAACGTACAGGGCGGCGATAAAATGCGGAAGAGGCGTCGCATTGTGATCGGCTTCGCGCTCTTGGCCGTGACACAATCTCCCCGCCCTGAATACGCGTTTCCCGCACGCGAACGCGTGCGCGGCAGGTGGCTCCAACACGCGACGTGCGTGTTTTCTTCACGCCATTCATGTCTTCGCCCTCCTCTCCAGCCCTTGGAATCACTCTTCCAGGGTGGCTGACCATCCCGTCTTCGCTTTCTTTCTTCAAACATCTTTAGATCGCCCTTCTGCGCGGCTTCCTCGAACCAGCGACCTGTACTTATTTCTTTTCTTCATCTAAGCACACGGAACCTACCTCCCCCCTCCACTGCCTTCATTGATTTTTTGTACTACTCGCACGAGGCGTTCTTCTTGTCCCTACTTTTTACATCAAGTATACTGCTTCGCTCCCGTTCGCCCTGTTACCTGGCTTCTTATCCAATACCATCAGCCCCTCTCCCTCCTTGCCCTTTATCATTCCCCTGAACCCCTAAAAGTAGTTGGGGGGAACTTGAGATTGAAAGCGTGGAGAAAAGACGAATTTTTCAACGCATTCTTTAAATGAAAAGCCCGGTAGCGCACGCGCCCCGCGAGCGCGAACTCGGAGCTTCCGGCATATCCTTCCGCCTCCTCGCGGCCGGGGTGTCCGGCTACTTCCGCTTCGAGCCAGGGCCCCGCCTGTGTGCGGACGAAGAAAGAAGCCGGGCTCCATTAGCGACCGCCGCGGCGGCCGTGAAGGCGGAAGCGAGGCAGTCGGACTTCCGGTCAGGCCGGCCTCCTCAGCTGAACCGTTCGTTATTTGCTTTTTTTTTTTATTAACCGCCTGCTGTTAGGTCGAGAAAGGGTAGAACGGATGGAGGGAGGGTTAAGGCCATTCGCCTCGTACTGGTTCTTTCCCCACGGCCAGGGCTTATTTCTCGTTACGAGCCATATTTTCTCAGATTCTCAGGTTGTGCGATTTGATTTTACTCCCAATCGATCACGTTCCCCTTCTTATGAGGGCAGCTCTATATGACCAGTTTTGCACCTTTCACAGATCCAAAGAATTGGTGAGCGTAAAATAAGGCACAAAGTAAAGCGGAATGAGCTACGCCGCCATGGGCAGATAAAACAACTTAAAGGGACCCTGCAACACTTTTTGAAACTTTTTTCTTAATCCTAAATTCTTGCAGAACATAGTCAACCAACATATCTAGCACTTATAATACGCGGTCACAAAGTACCTCAGCCAAAAAATACTGCTCTATGCCTATCAGATAACTTCGAAACTTGCTCAAGAAAATTTTCTCTGTTCCAAACTTCTTGGCGTTCTTCGAGCGCTCTAATTACGTCATTACAGCGTTGTAGCGGCTATTGGCCGGTTTTATTTCCGTTACAGCAATGAACGCATTCGATAGCCACTTTGAAACAAAAGCCACGAAAGCAAAGCAGGAATGGAAGGCGGATCTGCGGTGACGAGCAAACCACGCAGTGCCGCTCCGGGCTGGCGACAACCGTAGCTTCACAATGCTTCCAGACGCGAAAACAAGAGTGAAAGCGTTTATCGGTGGCGTTGCAGAGTCCCTTTAAGCTGCCGAGTGACTGAGTTGCAACGACCAAGTCTCGTAGTAACAGTTTGTTGACGTACCAGCAGCGTGCCACTATTCGAGTGTTACGGCCCGTAATACTTGATTTTGCGTGTTGTTCAAAGGTTGCTTTTTTTCACTTGTGTGTTTCTTTGCTCTGTGACTATACATTTAGGCAATGCAGGCAAGCATGCCTGTGCGTACACTTGAACACTTGCACTTGAACTCTGGAACACTTAATTAGGGGTGGTACAAACAACCGAGGTCATTGGGGTATAAGGAGCTGTTTTCAGCTCTTATGTTCCTAAACTCAGAATGCTGACTGAAAAAAAAAAAAAGCGTATTTCCAAATATTTTGGAACGGCCAATCTTTTTCTCTGCTCTTTCCCATTCCCTCCCCCTTCTCCTCCTTCACTAAGGGGGCCAACATTGTTGGAAAGTTTACGGATGGAAAGCCCAAACTATTTCGCCTATAACAGTCCGTCCTCTCTTCTCGAGTTCCACCACCAAGGAAAAAGGAGCATTCGTAGCGGGCAATGGCCGCATGTTATGCACGCGTGAATACGGTATCAGCGTGCGTAGAAGCGGAAGAAAGAAGGCCTCCCTGCCGCCAGCCGGCCACTCCCTCGTGTTCCCCTTCGGGGACTTCCGGTCAGCCGGCGCCCAAGGAGGAAGGAGCAAGCGGCCGAGGAACCGACAGCCCTTTCACGTCGGCTCCGCGCACACAGTGACCGCGAGTGCCGATGGAACGGACAACCAGGCGGCTGGAGCCTCGGGCGGCCGGCTGACTACACCGAGCCAGCAGTGGCTGGCGATTTGCGTGTGCTCCCGTGCCGCTTCAAGCGAGCTCCTCTCGCTGTTTCCTCGGCTCACCTCACGGGAATGCGAAAGGTGCGGTATGGCTGCCTCATTCAACTCCTAAGAGAAATTTCTGTTCCAAATCGAGCGTTGAAAGTAAACGAAACGTACTGCTGATTGAGCTCGGTTTCTGGGAGTGTTTCGGTGCGAACACAGGAGTTAAAAAAATTTCGGGCCATCTCCACTAACGTGAAACCTGGGGAGGGGCGAAGCATGCAGTGTATAAGTGTATTCTTGGCGCCTTGGTGTTTTTGCCTGCGGAGATGAAATCATTGGGAGGTAGAGGTATACAGCTTTGCTGTAAAAGTCTCGTATCTTTGAAGCACGAAGCGTTTTATCGCGAGGCGTGAACGGGTGCACCGGTACTGTTTAGTACGCGTTATGAAGCGTTCCAGAGAGAGGCGTAAACCAGTGTCCCAGTGTTTTTATTTTAGTACGCGTTACGTTGTAGCGCGAGGCGTAAACCATTGTCCCCGCGTTTTAGTGCCGTGACTACATGAGACGACGGTGACGACGACGACGTGAGACGCCAAGAGCCCGAGCCCCTCAGGGGCTTCGTTCCTAAAATGGTATACGATGGGCAGAAAAGTTTAGTATCTTAGCAGTTTCCGCATCGTAAATTGGGGAAACAGTGTCGTATCGCGCCAGCGTTGAGGAAGCGGGAACAGAGAAGTACATTAACTACAAAAGGGCTTCGTGGCATGTTTGGAATAGCAATTATGCTATAGTTGCAACTTTGGAAGAACCGCTCATTAGTTTTTTTAGGTGCATGCGTAAAAAAACTGCAACCTGTGAAGCCAATTAATCGTTACTGCCTTTTCGTCGTACGTCTGAATTAAATTAACGCTCACACCAGACATTTGGGGCATACCCATTGCACCTGTATCTCTTTTCATGACCATAATAGAAAGCTCGCCTACTTACATGTTGCGGGCTGTTATTGAATACAACATACAGAGCTGTTGCGCAGCCTTTATGTTCGGGATTACTTTTTGCAGTTCAAGCTACAAATAAATTAGTGCCATTTAGCGCCATACTTATGCACATGAAAATGAAACGAGTTTAGCTGCCCGTATAAAATCAAGGGTAAAGAAATGACGCTCCTTATGAAACATATAATGTTGTAAAATTTTCGTGCATAAACTTAGTGTTTGATACCTTGTGCTACTGGTCAGTAACCTTGTCTTGTCCATGTCATATTCCTAAGAAAGCTTTCTCATAAAATGTAATTTCGCATTAAAGTTTCACTGAATAGCGCTGGTCTTACTAACCTAATCAAATTATCAATGAGCTCTTTGTTGCTTATATTGACCAATTATTATTAAGTGATATTTACTCATGTTAAAGAGGTTCAAGTACAGCGTAGTACGAGTCTATGCACCGACATCTGGCAACAGAAGTTTAGCGAGAATGCCGGATCGGCAATAAATGCAGTTATCGGGAAGGGAGACTAACTTAGAAGTAGGAGAAAGCGGGTATATAGGCGAAAGCGCCGTAGGAAACTACGGAACAGGTATTGAAAATAGCCGAGGGCAGGCACTCATTGAATTGCTCTAGAGCAATAACCTAAGGATAATGCATAAATTCATCTGCAAACGAATGAACAGAAAATGGACATGGGAACGCCTAATAGGGAAACCTCACTGTGCTTGCTAATCAAAGTATTGTGCACGATGTTAAGGTGCTATAGGCGTGGTTAAGAAGACCCTGCAACACTTTTTCTTGACTTTTTTATCTATATCTTAAAAGCTTTCAGAACGTACTCAACAAATACACTCGTTACTTAGGATAACTGGTCACAAACTACATCCGCCAAAAATGTCTGCTCTATGGCCCACCAGATAACTGAGAAACATGCTCAAACGATTTTTCTCTCTTTCCGGGTCTTGGCGTTCATTCGAGCGCTCGAACGACGTCATTAGAGTGGTGTAGCGGCTATTGGACAACTTACCTTTAGTTGCAGCAGAGTCCTTCAATGCTTCTCTGGTCATGAAACTCCCGACCAAGTTTCGTACGGGGACAAAGGCTACCGCGAGGGGCGCCACCGCAGATCGGAGGCATCGGGCGGCCGCCGCTGCTCTGTAGCCAGACCGGCAGGCAGGAACGCAGTAGCAGCATGCCCCTCGCACCAAATTTTTTCACCACTCACAAAATGACAAGTCCGTTTGAGCGGCCCACGACGCGTAAAGCGAAAGCGCGCTGCTGATAAGGCCGGCGAGCGTCTGCTTTATCTTACTCCGTGGTCCGTTCCCTGCCAAACGCGCTCTGACCACGCCCCCAGGCTGCCCTCCGATCAACACCAGCGCCGCGGCGCGGCCTTCCTGGGCAGCGTACGAAGCTCTCCCATAGCGTGACGGCGAAGTTTCATGACCAGAAAGGCATTGAAGGACTCTGGTTGCAGCAAGAAAAGCATTCGGTAGGCACCTTAAAAATAGCTACAAAAGCAAAACAGAAAACGGGTGATGATCTGCTGCCACGAGCAAATCATGCCGCTCCCGTGTGGCGATAACTATAGCTTCCACTAATGCTTCCAGACGCGAAGGAAAGGATGAAAGCGCTTATCGAAAGTGTTGCAGAGTCGCTTTAAAAGCAGTGATAACAGGCTGGTGAGAAGCGCAGTTAGACCAGAGCTAAGAAGAAAAAGGACGAAACTGTTGAAACGAAGGCAAGCAATCTTGTAAGAGACACGGCGAAGCAGTTGAGAACAATGCTTCGGGACAGATTTTCCGACTTAGGTCGGGTTCAGACTGTTGCCGCAACTGTCGTAATAACTTTAAAGAATGACGTCATTTCGCGTCTCAGCCAACCGAACTGCGTGACACGCCGTTTTTTTTTCACTGTCCATTAGATCAGGATATGGACTTTGTGAAGGTAGTCTAACATAACCTCAACCGGTGAGAGTGAAGATATCGTATGCATACTGAATGACAACATGAACAAAGACAACCACAGGTTCAGCAGTAGTCTATGACATCAAACGCTAGAATAGCTCAGACAACTAAGTAACTGAATAAGAAACGCGGAACTATGAAAGTCAGGAATGTAGGAGCAAATCGAACGGCAAAAGCTGTCAAAATTCACCGACGGAAGCAATAACAGTGACAGTCGTGCCGACAACGTGCAAGGGTTGAAGTAACATTACCAAGAGGCAGGAACTTAAGGACAAAAGAGAAGATGCTTGCTACTGGATGAGGTAGAATGTATGCAAAAACTTTACCATACATTCCCAAAGAAAGTTGAGAGCAGCGCGAAAGCTTTCTCACATCAAAACTGCGTCAAAAGTGCGTCGAAACTTTCACTAAAAGTGCATCCAACCTTCGCTGAAAGTGCGCCCAATCGATCGTCAACTTTTGAAGACCCAAATCGCAAACGAAGAACGAACCCATGAGACGATTTTTTTGCGCACTAAGTAAACGCATCTACGAACGATCTAAATGTATACAGATACGTGGTTTATGATGTATTGTACTCCTTCTTCATGATCGCATTGTTGTATCTAGAAACGTTCCTTTTTCGCGATATTCAAGTAACCGTCTTGACACAATGAAAGCCCAGTTTCGCGCTCGCACCGTGTGTCCAGGGCTTTTAGGTCGACCAACCGGTCTATGGGGAAATTCATTAGTTCTTCGAGGTCTCACTAAGAAAGCTTTCTCTTTAATAAAAGACAAACCTTCTAACGTAACGAAATACATTGATGTGATACGAAGCGCGAAGGTTCGATATACATATACATATTTATAGTCTAGCAGCGTTACGCGAGGATGCTAATGAACGGACTAACTTGGATAGCGCGGTTCCAGCAGTAACTAAGGACGAGGCAGAAAACATGCTCAAGGTGATGACGAGAGTAAAAGCCGCGGTGATCCACGAAAGAATGGTGGTGATATTGTACCAGTAAAGCTAACAGAGGAGATATTGTACTGGATATTGTACTATTGTATTGAGGAGATATTGTACTGGGAAAGCTTGCTGTACTATTTTTGGAACTGCTTGAAGACTCAAAAAGTGCCCATAGTCTGGAAAAACGCCAACATTGTTCTCAATCATAACAAGGGAGCTCCCAAGGACCTCAAGAATTACAGACCCATCAGCCTACTCTCAGTTGTTTACAAGCCGTTTACCAAGGTTATCGTTAGCCGCATAGGCGACAGCCTGGATTCCCAACAACTCATGACAGCAGGCTGGGTTTACGAAAGGGTACTCAACCTATGGATCACATCCATGTCCTCAACCAAGTGATAGAAAAATCTGCCGAGTACACTAAACCCCTTTACATGGCATTTATATATTACGAGAAAGGGTTTGATTCCATACTCACGGCAGTCGTTTTAGAAGCACGAAAACCTACATAAGACTTCCAGAAGACAGATATAAGGAATTCAAGGGCAGGGTAACCCTCCACAAGCAAAGCGATAAATTTGCGATCCCAAAGGGAGTAAGACAGGGAGATACCGTCTCGCCAAAACTATTCGCAGCCTGTCTGGAGGGGCTATTTAAAAAGCTTGACTGGAAAAACATCAGGATTAGGATAAACTGGGAATACTTGAGCCATTTGATGCTTGAGGACGACATAGTCTTGCTGAGTGAGATTGCAAAACACATGCAAACAATGCTTGAGGAACTACAAACAGAAAGCACGGCCGTGGGGCTTAAAATAAATATGAATAAATCTACAGTAATGTAATATAAGCATGCCAAGAACGTCTTTTTCAGCTTAGGAAACGAAACGCTAGAAGAAGTAAAAGAATATAACTACCTTGGACAGATGGTTAGTGCTGACCCCAACCATGAGACAGAAATCCGGCGCAGAATAGGTATGGGCTGGGGAGCACTCGGCAAGCACTCCCAACTAATTAAAAGTAAGCTACCTCTGTCACTCAAAAGAAAAATCTACAACCAGTGCATACTGCCAGTGATGACATACGGAGCTGAAACCTGGCGCCTTACTAAACAACTAGAAAGCAAACTTAGGTCAACTCAACGGGCCATGGAACGAATAATGTTAGGAATAACATTCAGGGACAAAAAACGAGCTACCTGGATCAAAGAACAAACTAGAGTTGACGATATCATAGTTAAAATAAAGAAAAAAAAACGTAGACTTGGGCTGGCCACGTAGTCAGACGAACCGACAACCGGTGAACAATTAGGGCAACAGATTGGATACCAAGAGATGGGTCTAGAAGAAGGTTGAAGGCCACTAACCAGATGGAGGAACGAAATACGGAACTTCGGGGTAAACTGTGTACTCGAGGAGCGCAGGACAGAAGGGGTTGGAGGCCAATGCAAGAGGCCTTCGTGCTGCAGTGGTCCTGAGTAGGCTGCTGCTGATGATGGTGAATGCTAAGAATCATTCCCAGCATGTCTCCGTACATTGCAGGCACCACCAGCCTTAAAAATGGCGACATATAAATCGAATTCACAAGCAGGGTGACGCCAATATCTGAAGAATTACTGATCTGTCAGACTACTCTTTGTTATATACTGATTGTTTATATCAAGTCATTACTTGACCGCATATAAGCGACACGCTAGATTATCACAACTTGAGGAAATAGGCTGGATTCAGGGAAACTTAACGATGGATACCATTCGTGCCATCAACCGGGAAATCAAGAAATTTGCTGACTGTAACAAAGATATTTATGAGGCATTTATAATAGTACAAAAGCATTCGATTCAGTAGATTCCGTCGCTGTAATGGGACTTGGAACTATCGAGACAACAGGGGTTAGAGTGGACACAAGTCTTTGTCAAAATTTTCTAGGCCAAGCCAAAGGCTTCTGGACCTCATAAAATTCTAACAATTAGCTTAAAGGTTAACTGTCACAAAATTATTATATGACGGTAAGAAAGACAGGCATTTTCTCTAGCTTTCCGGCATAAAACGGTTAAGCGTCGATCGAGACGTAAGCCTGTACATTGAATTTTTCGCGGTCTATGCAATTTAGGCATGGCCTAGAAAATTTTGACAAAGATTGTACACACTGCTTTTGGAGGACATACACAAGGAATGCGCGTTCATAATAGACCTCCACGAAAAAAGTTGTCAACTTACTACTAGGAGTGTTTCAGACAAAGAGATACCACCTAAAGAAATCAATTTATAGCCTGTCTAAGGGGGGAATTTAAGACAGCATGATTACGAGACGTGAGGAAATGGGCGTCTTGAATCGGGGAGCTAACTGCGTTCAACGCTTTATCCTGGCTCAAATGGAGACGACGGAGCGGAGACGGGCTGCACATGTAAGGCACAGGGCTGACAACGAATGAAACACCAAGATAACAACAACATGTACACCGATAGTAGACGGGTCTGAAGGACCGCTTTCTCCATGAAGGGATTAGACAAGGAAACGGCGGAGGCAAAGAACAGTTTCAGACAGAGTAGCAGAGGGAAGGCCGGATGCCATCGTAGTTCTGCAGTCTTGCTGCAGTGCACATCAATACGCTTATAACAATATATATAAGAAAAGTTCGATGAAGGTAGCGACCACGATTGTTGCCAACGTTTCAGCAAAGAGAGATTTGCCTATCTTTTCTTGGGTTCCCTACGATCTTCCATATATATATATATATATATATATTTCACTAGAGTGCTGACGTGTGTCATGTCCCCTGCGGAGGTGATGCGAATACTTAGGCCCCCCGGAAAAGTAAAACACGGAATAAGCAGCTGCTCCCGCTGCAGGAAAGAAGAAATGCGAGAACGCTGCACGGCAGCCGCGGAGCCAGCTCCGTCTCCCTGGAAACGGTTCTTGGAGTGAGTTCGATGACTGAGCAGCCGGACTGCGTCGATACTCTCATTTCGGGGGGCGTCCGTGTGACGCTAGCAGCGCGAGATGCGCGAAGTCTGCTCTTCTTGTTCCATAGCATCTTTCTCTCTAGGGGATCACTGGAGAGCACAGAAAGGGAACACTGGATAGCAGGCTCTACATGCTACACAACTCAAATGCGAACCGATGTATGGTATAATTCGGTTTTTATGTGGCGTTAGCTTGCCAATAAATGCTATTCGAAAAAAAAAAAAACAGAGGACGGGGGGCGGGGCAGCGGGCTGAGAGCTGTGTTTTCTTTGCAAAGTGCAACTGGTTTTAGTGATGCCCCGGGTGGTTTCGCGTTCACTTTAACCACTGGAGACTTCGTCCCAAATGACACCATCCTCTGCCCTCCCTCTTTGTACGGGCATGAAGGACTGGCATGTGGATGGTATCTTTTCTAAGGCCATTCAGCCATCGTAGACTCCTGTGGTCGAGGCTGTGAGCCCCTGTGAGCAGCCATTTCAGGACGAGACGCTGTGAGCAGCAATTTCGGGAGACTAATGATAGAAACGATTTGATTGATTGATTGATTGATTGATTGATTGATTGATTGATTGATTGATTGATTGATTGATTGATTGATTGATTGATTGATTGATTGATTGATTGATTTGATTTGCTGTTGCGTAGATTGGCTGTTTTCAGTTGTTCCTTCACCGAAACAGTTTATTTGGCGAAAACCGCAAAACTATTTGGGTGAATTTTTCGGGCGCCCCACCCGTGAATAGGCTACTTTAACGATGATGATGAATTCGACTGAATCGCTCGGCTCCAGCGACGGTTTCATTTCAACACGCTGGGTAGCTTTGGAAAAAAGCGCGCCCTAAGCTCGATCGGCTCCGAGACGCACAATGACAGAGTCCCGTTAGCCTCCCAGACCGGAAGTGTTTGCTATGGTCCCATCGGGCAACGGTACGTTACGGACAACAACAACAAGCCTAGCGGGACAAGCAGAGGCGAAGCCCGGCCCAGTGTGCCCCGCGGCTTACGTCGGCCGAACGAACCATAGCTCTCTCATTTCCCGCAAAAGAAATGAACAAACGCCGACGACAGTCACTCCCCCGCACGCCCGCCTAACACTGAGGCAGGGAATTGTGAACGCCCGACCAGAAAAATATGACGGCCGAAAAATATGGGGAGGTAAAAAAATGACAGACCCCGCGTCAGCCTTCGGGAGGTCAGTATTATGGCTTTTGTCCACGCAAGAATTTTTTTTTCGCGCTTGAAGGGTAACATAAAAAAAGCAGGAAGACGAGGAGAAGTGCGCTACGGTGGGAGAGAATGGCGGCGTTGCATTGTGCACGGGCTTCACAATTGGGAGAAGAAAAAAAGCGGCGGTTGAGAAAGGATGCAAAAATACGAAGACGAGGGGCGGGAGGAGGCGTGGGTGGCGGAGGCGCGCCGCTTGTTGTGCCATCTACACCGATATGATTTCATAAACAGACGGCGTGACCGATGGGACCCCACGGAGGCTACGCCAGGTGGAAAGAGGAAAAGGAGGAGGACGAAGAGGAAAGAGGAGGTCGGCGGAGAGCCTCCCCCGACCTCCCGCGGAGTAACAAGCAGTACCACTACGTTGCACACCGCCTCGCTCGCATGTCTACTTACCGATTTTTTTTTAATGCCGTGCTCGGTAGAGGCGACACAAACAGTCCTGCGAGCACACGTCGCGTTGGACAAAAGGAAAGCGTCGCGTTCGCACTCGGCCCACGCAGCACAGTGCGACAGCCGAGTCCTCTCTACCCCTCTCTGGTCTTTGTAGGTATTCGGTCGCCTCCGCCGCCGCCGCCGCGTACGAGCGTCCGGCTCTCTTCCGGCGACTTCCCGCCGATATTTCAATAACGGTCTGCGCGACAAAGGCAGGGCAAGACAGATGATGCCGCCGCCAATTCCAATCGAGGTCGAAATGTTGACGGCCGATACATATCTGCTTCTTCTGGGTGCTTTCCCGTCTTTTGACAATGTTAGCGGGAGCGCGTACGGCCTACTTTTCGGGCAATAATACGCGAACCAAATGCACGCGCGCGTGGCGGCGATTTTGGAGACCGCAGAGTGAATGCTTGTCACAATCACGCCTTCGTTCATCATCGCAAATGAACTTTGTGGGCGGCAGAGAAGCAGGGAAAACGTGTGGGCGGGCGGCGACGTGGTATATGCGTAAACAAGCCTCCCCCATAACGTGCAATCTTCTGGACATTGCTCTTGCTTCAAAGCGCGGTGTAATGACGAAACGTTTGTCGAAAAACGAGTCAAAATGCCAAGTAAATCGTTTATGCTCTGCTAAGATTCTTTAGCGTAAGGAAATGCATCGTTTATAAACAATAGAAGTTTTGTTTTTCTAGATTGATTCGTCTATTAGGCCTTGTTGCTTCACCTTCTTTTCTCGCTTTTTTACGTTTCTCAGCCCTTTTCCTCAGTGTTCACCGTAGCTAAGCTGACTTGGTGCATGGCTAACTTCCCTCCCTATCTCTTGGGTCCACCTCACTCTTTCACCGCTTATAATCTATAGATTACAACCCGAATAAATTTGTTGGCTGTATGAACCATCAACTGTTCGTTCAAAACAGGTTTTTTCTCCTTTCAGCGAATGCTTGTTGTGGGCTTTCGACGGGATTTTAAGCATTAGCTGACGCTACATATGTTCGTACCGCGCACTCATGGTATTCCAAAATTGGCAGTGACATGAAAAAAGTTGCAGTGACATAGACAGGGATCGGAGAGGGGAATATGGTGATGCATGCCGCATCACAAATGTGGTTATAAATCTCTCACGTACTGCTGCTTTGGGCATATCTTGTGGGTTAGGCCTGCCCACTTGTTTTTGATGTATTTTGCGCTGAAAGCCGACCTAACGACGCGTTCTGTGCATACAAGTTAACCGACTACGACTATTTGCGCCAAATTACATCTTTTTCGTCAGCCGAGAGGTGTATTTCTGGCTGCATAAGGACCACTCTGGATAATAGAGGATCCACAGACACCCCAATGTTTTTTTAAGGGCCACATTTGGGCCCCGCTACTCTAGAAATGTAAACCGAACTTCATTGAAACATCAACCCTCAATCAAACATCAACATCAAACATCATTACTTGAAGTATAAAGTCGTGTTCACTGACCAAATCAGCGGTCAGGTGCTACATTGCAAATTGTCAATCGTCAGTTGCCCGCATCATTGTGAAAAAGGAACCCGTAGGGGTTCCGAAACGTCATTTTAATTTTTACGTTGTAAGTGATCGGGATTTTATTCGTAACACCCGTCGAGGACAGTCGATTGGTATGCTGTAACTCATCGTTTGTAGACTTGACCATTTGACGGCGATAATTATCCAGTCATGCGCGTTGTCGTGAAGTAGATCCAAAAGTGTTTTTCATAGTATTCTGCCGAAAACACAGGAGCGCTGCATATTAACTTCACTCTTTTGTGCCAAGTCAAACTCAACCTCAGCATGGTGAGGGCTTCATGACAGCTTTGAAGTGTAGCCGATAAAATTCTAATTAAATATAAAAGAACTAGCAAGTTAGGCATTTTCCCCTATCGTCCCCGTGTTAGCTGAGACCAGCCAATAGGCCTTATGTAGCACATCCTAAGCCTTCAGGCCGTGTAAAAGGACTCCAAATAATGCTACTGTACACACAAGACGAATGCTCTCTTCATCTCTCTATTTTTACATTTGTCTACTTACAACTTTTCTTTCTTCCTTCCCGCGTTCGCACCTGGTCACAGTGACGCGCTACTTTGTCCCGTCACGAGTGCGAAGTAGTAGGTCGGCCGGGAAAAGGCGTTGCGGTGATAAACATCAACATTGTGCCCTTCGTTCGGTGCCCCGACAGCGTGAGCCCCACAGCGCGAAAGCCCGGAAATCCGAGCCTTGATGCTATCTTCCTTGGGCCTTTGACGCGTTCCGCTGACGCTGATGCATCGGAGCTGACCTTCAACTACCTCAATGTACGTGCAAGAATAAAAAAAAAATTCTGCCGCAGTGTGCACGGTGTGCTCTCGCAGTAATCTTGTATACGGCCAACAACACGTAATGTGAATGCCTCTGAGGTCGCCATGGCCAGGCGCGAGACGAGAAACATAGCCCTATCCCTTTGTATAACGGCGACAGCTGTGTAAGAGAGGCTACCAGGGTTACGCGCCATCTGCAATACTTACTAGAAAATTCCCTGTAAAGGACTCTTGACTGCGAGATCGTAAGTAATGGAGGAATGCTGACTTAAGGAAACGGGTCATGGTTGGGATGAATGTAAGTGAAGGTATACGAACGAACGAACGAACGAACGAACGAACGAATGAACGAACGAATGAATGAATGAATGAATGAATGAATGACACGAGCGATGACGACTCCACCAGTTTTCGGAAATGGGGGGAAGGGGAGGGTAATCAGAGTTATGTTTTTCACATCACAGGTCGACGCCCCCTGCAAGAGCGACGTGCCATAATTAGATAGAACATTCTTTTGTATTCTCCTGCTGGCGGGTACATCCAATCTTTGAAGTGATCAAATGCTGTTTTCGTAACGGTCTCTCTACGTTTGTATGCCTTCGCAGGTCTAGAAAAAGTGATCTGTGCCATTTTCCCAACCCTCCTCCCCCCTACATATCATGAATATGACGGGTTGAGCTGTGGATGCTAGTGCAGAGTCCTTTACCGCTTGCTGTGCTAATCTTGAGCAACTGAATTCCCGATTTGTGAATAATTCCTCGTGCAAGTGCAGCCTCCATCCCAGAAGCCCTATGTCAGAGTACTCGAAGGTGTTTGTGTAGCCCTGGCGGCATAGGATGCCAGTTGCTTATTTTGAGCTCTTTCCATGTTTTCCCATGCTTCTTTCTGGTGCGTGATACGCAACTCTTCGTTAGGCTGCGCTGAGGGCTGTGGTGTGGTGAGATAGGGCGTGTGCGGTTGTTGATAACCTCGCTCCGCCACGTTGTGTGACTCCCCATTGCAAGAATACGTCATCATTATTGTCATCATAATAATAATCATTATCAGACAACTTTATTGAATGGTTCTTGGATTAATACAAGTATTGGGACCTATAGCCAAAGGCTGGTGTCGCGGTACCCAGTACACCAATGCACGTACCTCTCTGCTGGTTGGAAGGTCTTTGTATTTGGAGCTTGATGGTGTGTGACCAGTAGATAGATCTTCTTGAGCGGTGTTGTTTCGCTCATCGTAGACTGCTTCTCGGCTGTCTGATAACACCGTAATGTAATGCTCGAGGCTTGACGGTATGTTATCTGGAGTTTCCTCATTGCCAGTAGGATAGCTTATAGCTCCACGTGCATGCACGGTGGTTCCATCGATTATACTTCTGCTTGCTGGTTCTTTTGAAATATTGCGGATGGTGTCCCTGTGTGATGTCAGTGTATGGCAATCCACGCTGTCGTGATGCGGGTGACTTGTGTCCTCTCCACGAAGGCTAGTCTGTAAAGTTTTATTATCCTTGCGTGAGTGCAGCTAGAAAACTGGTTAAGCTCTTGTAGGATTTGCATGCCTGAGTTACAAAGGCTCTTTTACACGTACTGCTCCTGCGCAGATGCGACTTGTTTCATATTTTACTCGTATCAGTAGCTGTGTACTGGCTATTCTGCGAAAAAAACGCCTTCATGTTTAAAGAGGCTTCCTGCAAAATGTAGCACCCCCAAGAGCTAAACACAAGTTAATCTCTGACTTCTTTTTGTTTACCTTGAAGTCGCCAGCACGGGGTCGCGTGTTCTTTTCTTTAATTTTAGTGTGGACGTTTAGGCGGCGTCTACAGTTCTTAACTACTGCTTAACTATAGACTCAATTTACAATGACGTAAGATTGCCGTTTCGAACAAACGGATCTCATCTTCGTCGGAATCCAATTAGCACGCCAGGCAGCGTCGACCCCGCCTGGCGCGACGCCTTTGCCTGTCGGACATTGCAGTGCCGTTCCACAGCAATAACTACCACACATCATACAGTGTCCATTGCTAGCTTGATATCGGACCAAATAATTAAACCATGACGCTAAACGAGCCGGAGCTAGCGCAAACCTGAGAGACAAAGATCGTTGTGACGTTACGGCGTGTAGTAGCAGCGAAACAACAGGGTGTCTGATAAGAACGACCTCGTATGCCGCGTGGTGCAGCTTGGTGGGCGCGAAAATTCAAAATTATATATCAGTAGCCAATATAAAATTGCGGCCATCTGTACAATTTCATGTGAACAACAGGGCTCCATTGGTGAACATACTATACAGGGTGATCAAAATTAAGTCGACAGGTTTTTTTTTTTAAATACACGCTTAGATTTGCGTGAGGACCACTTCTACAATGAGGTTATACGCCCAGGAAAAAGTTGGACACAATCGTGTTTCGACGCAGTTTCATTTGGCAGAATTCTTCTAGCGCATTACTATTCCGAGATATCGAGCTGCGAAGTTTAATTGCCCTTCGCATCATTACGCATGCTGGATCGTGAAGACCGGCGCAAAGCTCCTCCCCTTTGTTCTGTGATTCCATAGCGTTCCGGGTACTGTAGATTGCATAACGCCAGCCAAGACTGAAAGGGCGCAATTATCACTTTTGCCTATGCCGCCACCCCGTTGTCAAACTAAGCACCGTACACAGCAGGCACGTCACAAAAGCGAGGAGCTTTGTGCCGGACCTCACTGCCTTGCATGCGTAATCATGCGAACGGCAATTAATCTTCGCAGTTCGATATCTCGGAGTACGGATGCGCTATAAGAATTCTGCCACATGAAACTGCGTAGCAAACACGCTTGCGTGTAACTTTTCAGTTCAAACATGCCTGGTTAATGCAGCCACTAAAAAGTAATTATTCAATTTTAGTTAATTACGCCACCGACATCAATAATTACCCCCTCATTTTGTGTCCCCGTGGGCACATAACATCACTGTAGAGGTGGTCTTCACGTACATCTAAGCGCCTAATTAAAAAAAAAAAACCTGTCGACGTAACTTTGATAACCCTGTAGAATTTTACTCCAAAGTTATGAACACCAAAAAGTTGTCGGAGCTGTCCTTTTGAAGCAGGAATTGCGCTTCTGGACAAAACACAACACATCGTATGAAGTTCGATTATGCCACCGGATTTATAATATGCAGCAGAATTAACCACTCAGGTCCAAAACAGGCGCGGAATTACCGTCCATTATGAATGCCAATATTTATAATATAATCTTTCTAAGGGATCTTTTTAAAATATTTCATAGTAAATGCACACCATCGCCTTAGCTGCAGTAAAGAAAGGCGATTGTGCATTGAGAGCGATTCCCCTCAAAACTTGGCATTTATAATGTACAAAGGACCAATGAACGCTGCAGCCTTTGTTGTTCCTCCGCAATTTTCAATCGGTGGAAAAAAAAATGAAACATTGCGCGCGGAGAATAAAAGGCCCACGCAGGACCAATCACGCCAAGGGTCCGCCGGATCGCGGGGAACGGGAATCTCATTAGTAGCAGGCGCTGCGCCCAGCGGCGGGGTCCCGTCGGTCGCCATGGCAACGAGCTCCGTCTCTACGCGTCATTTCTCGACGCTCCCCAAGCGGGCTTGCCCGCGCAGCCAACACAACCTGCCGGCGGGGCCGACAGCAACACTTCGGGATCGAGACGACGAACGGACATCGATTGGATCCCGTTTTTGTCTGTGCATTTGGCACTGCCGTCCATCATAGCGTCACCACGCGGGCGCCTGCGCTGGGCACGGCTCTCTAAACGGGAAGGGATGTGGAAGAGGAGAGGGATGGGGAAAGATGGCTGGGGAGCGTGCGCCAGTGGCGGGAAGCAGCGTCCAGACGAATACTACCGGGATGAGTCGGTTCAGGGAGAAATAAATGGCAGCCGTCACTTGGAATTGCGCCCGTCTGGAGAGGCCAATTCGAAAGTCGGCGATTGTATATCAGTGGTTTAAGTGCTGTGCTACGGAACATCCCGACGTCACAGGTTTTATTCCCACCATGGGGCTGGGTAGTTACAGGGAATGATTATAGAAAATATTTTATAAAGAAAATGTTCTTTTGTAACTCTGTCGAATATTGATGATTGATTCCGACGCTACACAGGCGACGAGGCGCGCCGTAGTGGAGGGCTCCGGATTAATTTTGACCACCTGCAGGGGATCTTTAACGTGAGCCGCAATCTCGTACACACGGGTGTTTTTGCTTTTCGACCCATCAGAAAAGCGGCCGCCGCGGCCGGGAATCGAACCCGCGACCTCGTGCCTCAGCAGCACAACGTCGGAGCCACTGAGTCACCGCGGCGGGTGAACTCTGTCGAACCAGATGTCCGCCCAGAGGCAACTACGTATATACTTTACTGGCATACTCCTATTGCGAGTAAGGCCGGGTTTAGACTGTTGTCCGCACTGTCGTAATATCTTTAAATAATGACGTCATTTGACGTCTCAGCCAACCGAACTAACGCCGTTTTTTCACGCCCATAGCGCACGATATGGCTGTTACGTCGGTAGTCTGAACATAGCCTAAGGAACAACGGACGTTACTGTTAGTAAGTGCACCGCATATGCTAATATAGCGCAATTTTATTTTCACATATAAGCTCATCAGCCCCCTCCCACCATTCTTTGAAAATAATCTTTGAGCCAATGTGCGGTGAATTAGTGAAGGTTCGAGCTATTTCGTATGTGAGCAACTTCTTAGTACAGCCGCCGAATTTTTTAATAATATCGCGGGGGAGTTGACCGGCGGGCAGGTAGGTGCCTTATCACAGCAGAAAGAGGCAAAACGAGTGAGGGTAGGTCGCACCGTACGCATGCGCATAATGGTCCTGCAAGTGCAACCATCATCTGCTAGGCTGTTCCCACAATAGCGACACGACCCCTTTTGCCGATAATCAACCGACGATTCTTCATTGCCGGCTGGTGACAGCGGTTTCTTGTGCACCTTGTTCACGGCAATGACGATAGGCGGCTGATTACAAGCGGAAAAAGGTTGTGTCAGACTTGCGAAAACACCGTAGCAGACGCGAGTTCCACTGTCGGGACCATTATACACATGCGAACTGTGCGATCTACTCCAGTTCGTTTGGCCTCTTTCTGCTGTGATAGGGCGACCCGCCCGCCGTTCGACGCACCCGCGATATTATTAAAAAAAAACGGCGGCTGTACAGCTAAAGCAGTGTTTCCAGAGTAGCATTGAATACAGAATAAATCATTCAATTGCGACGGCTGTTACTACCCTTGGCGAAGCTAACCGCTTTCATTATACCAAAAATTTCAGCTAACGGGATTGGGTGGCGTTACAACTGGCTGGTGGGGGTTCATATTCATCATCATCGTCGTCATCTCATTCATCGCTGTTGTCGGGTCGCTTTTGTCCATCCAGGACGAAGGCCTCTCCCGTATAGTTCATATTAAGAGCTCGTACATGAATAGCCGCTGCGAAACTATGACTGGTTGAAGACCCATCTGCGAAACTGGTGCACAATCCCGGTCAAAATTATACCATCAGGACGGTCAACTACTTAGTATGTGTCCCCTTGTTTCCCACGCCTGCAGTTGTTAGTAACACAGAAATTGAGACAAAATTCCACGCAGGATAGTTCCGATCCGGTCGCGGAAAGAAAAAAAAATCTTTATCATCTCTTCATAAAGAAAGTTGAGAGACTGTCGAAATACGTTCTAACAGCGATACTGCATCAAAAGTGCGCCAAAACCCTCGCTAAAAGTGCGCCCAACCTTTGCTGAAAGTACGTCCAGTCGACCGTCACCCCTTCAAAGACCCAAATTACAAACGAAGAACAAACGAAGAACAAACCCATGCGATAACTTTTCGCCCACTAAGAAAACGCATCAACAAACGATCTAAATACCGATTCGCGGTTTGTGAGATAAAGGTATACTACTGTACCCCCTCTTCATGATTGGTGCGTGCATTGTCTTATCTAGAACCGTTACTTTTTCGCCATTCCCAAGCAACCGTCTTGACACAATGGAAGCCCGGCTTTCGCACGCGCCGTGTGTTCAGAGATCTTATCAGAGCTTTTCTGTCGACCGGATGGTCTATGGGGAAATGCGTTATTTTTTTGACAGGACGCCATCGGTCCCACTAAGCAAGCTGTCGCTTTAAAAGTCTTAATTCAATCTTTATGCTCCTTAACGACGTAACAGATCCGCCTTTAACGTTTGCTGTAATTCCTCACTGAGCAGGGGGCTGAGAACGCTCAGTTCAAAGCCTGAAGGAAGGCCTGCGGGTTTAACGAGCTTAAAAACGTGATTTCTGCGTCGACTTTTGCGATGCTGCCAAGATTTTAATCAGGCAATCCGAGACATATTCAGACGGTTGATGTGACTACACTGTATAGTCAATACTCGTAATGGCTTCTTTCAATAGAGCGGCGTGTAGTTTCCACAACAATTCGCGCTATCTTCCCAATTTTGTCCCGCGTATGCAACGAATCAAAAGAACTGTGCGATCAGCGTGATGATTTATGTGCGTACCGAGGGAGTGGCTCGTTCAACTCATTTCCAAAAAACCGGCGTGGGCGCGTTGTAGGCAAAGCAGCGTTGCTGATGGTAAGCCTGGGGAAGCAAGTGACTTCCCCGTAAATGAAAGAACTGTAGATTTTTTTGGTAGATAAGTTTGCGCAGCTTTCCGTCAAACCAGATGTGGCCATACATTTTTATGACATTTTTGAAGCACCTGTTGCATGTTTACGCCCTCCTGGTTTAAAGCCCCAGTTGCAGATATAATCTGCGGAAACGGAAATGTCTCTGAACAGTGGCATCAATGCGAGAATTTTGGCATAACCTCATTAAATAAGATAGGGTATACACTGCGCCCTTGTGGAATACCATGCTCAAGGATGTGAAATGCGCTTGGGCTGTGCGTCATCCTAAAAAATAACGGCCACGGAGAAAATACAAAATACCGCGATTAATTCCTACCTGCATTTTCCCAAATAATGAAGGCCGTGAAAGGCGCTCATGTACGTAAACGACTCCTTCAAACTCCAGACGAATATCGAGAAACACTGCCGCAGGCAGCTTTCCCGCAAATTTTCTGTGCTTGACAAATCTTACAAGGTCAACTACAGAGTAGGGCTTTTTGTGACTGGCTCCCAAGGCCAGAAATTTGGTGAGGAAGTTCTGCACGTGCCCCTTAGGGCGCTCCTGTAACACCCTTTTCTTTATTTTGCTGAGACAGTTTGGGAAACTCACAGAGAGCAGGAAGACAACACAAAATGGGCCGGTCTTCCACGCCTAAATAGAGTAAACGACCATCGCGCCTTTTCCGGATTTCAGCGCCAGCCCGGATGTTCGGTTAGCGTTTCTAATTGCAGCAGTGTTTTACGAAAAAAAAAAAAACAGTGAGAAAAATTGAGCAGCCGCTGTACAGCCTGATGCCGGGCCCCGTACTGAATACTATACATCCCACCAGTGTTTTTGGTGCATATGTTACGCACCGAAGAAGAGAGCGGAGTGGGTCAGGGAACAAACGCGTGTTAAGGACATATTAGTAGAAATTAAGAAGAAGAAATGTACGTGGGCAGGGCATGTAATGCGAAGGCAAGAACACCGTTGGTCATTAAGGGTAACAGAGTGGATCCCTAGAGAAGGCAAGCGTTGCAGGGGGTGGCAGAAAGTTAGATGGGCAGATGAGATCAAGAAGTTGGCGGGGATAAATTGGTCGCAGTTAGCACAGGACCGGGCTGGTGATTAAGATGATGATGATGGTGATGATGTGATGCGTGCAAGATTGGTTAAACGTAGCCTTGCACGACACCCGAAAAGTGCTCCTGCTTTCTGGGACCCAATCATCCTGTCAAAACACTTTTGCAACCTTGTTTCGTAAATTTTCTAGATAATTCATGCAATTGCCGCGGTGTGCGAATTCCTTGACCGCACTGTGAGTTTGTGTTAATTAAAATTTTAAACATTATTTGACCAAAGTGTATTCGACCGTGATTTTGCACACATTTTTTGTTGACATCTGCTTCATGTGCAGCGATGGCTCCTCCAAATATACAAAAAAAAAATCAAAGCTCTTTCTTAAGAGAAATATGGTTAAAACGAGAACTTTTTTCCATGATAGGTGAGTCAAAGGCAAAGTCCAAGGTGGAAACTGCTTCGACCATGTCCGAATGGCGCGATCGGGGAGACGTCGGCTTGATAACGCGAGAGACCCATGTTCGATTTCGGCCACGGAATAGCGGTTTCTTTTTTGGATGCGAAGCCCCTTAGGGGCTGGGGCTGTTGGCGTCTCCTGTTGTCGTCTTTGTAATCGTCGTCTCATGTAGACACGGTACTAAAACACCGAGGAACTGGTTTATGCCTCGCGCTACAACGTAACACGTACTAAATAAACACCGGGACACTCGTTTACGCCTCGCGCCAGCGAGCTTCGTGCTTCAAAGACAGCATACTTTTACAGCAAAGCTGCATACCTCTACCTCCCAAAAGTTTCATCTCCGTTGGCAAAACGGAAAGGCGACAAGAATACACTTTTGCACTGCATGCTCCACCCCTCCCCAGGTTTCACGTTAGTGGAGATGGCACTGGATTTTTTATTATATGGCTGTCGATTTAACTGGCGCAGGCGACACGGCGCTAACTGCGCATGTGTAGCACAGTCTAAAAAAATTCCCCCGCACCTCCCCGAAGGGAATCGTGCAGAAATGCGAACGCATTGGGTGCAGTGATGAGTGTGTTGCGAGTAATGGCGTAATTAATGACGAGAGTGTGAACGTAATCATTTATTCATCAGCACCTGTTTGTGTTATCGTTGTACCTGACGGCCACAATCACTGCCTTGTGATCGCTAAAGTGCACGGTCAAAGGGTCTTTGAGAAGCATACGCGCGTCACAGTTTCGCGTAAAGACCAGATCAATGCAACTCCCGTGAATGGTAGTGGGGCACGTTTCGAAGCCGGCAGAGAGACAATGCATAGAGTGCCTGGTCTGCATGTACTCGACCAGCCACTCGCCACTCTTCTTGCGCACGTCAACGTTGAAGTCGCCAACCAAGACTATGGGGTCAGAGGGTTTGGAGCGCACGCGCACACTTTCCATAGCCGCGTCCAGCTGCGCGGCAACGGCGTCTCGAGCGAGGTTGGGCGCGAGGTACACGGTCACCACAAAGACTCCGTCTCCGGTGTAGGCAAGGGTGTACAAGTCCTTGTACGGAGACGTGTCTCGAACGGGAGACGTGGCAACGGCGTGCGATATCAAGTTCCCATACACGTTAGACACGAGACTAACACCGCAGTACTCGCCGTCCTTGCCGCTTCGAGCAAACTAGTACAGCTCGCTTCAAGCGCATGCGTTCGGCATTGAGCGCGGAGAGATAACACCTGCGGGCGCACGCCGACGGAGCACGACAACCCCCGACTAAGAAATGCATTCGCATTTACGACGACGACGACGACGACGAAGGCAGAACTACGAGGCGCGCGCTGGAGGAATGCAGGCGCACGCCGCTCGATGGACGCAAGAAAACCCCCGACTAATAAATGCATTCGCATTTAAAACCTGTCAAGATGTTATTGTTTGAAGAATAAGAACGTTTAAAGAAACAACAATATTTCAGCCCAAGAATGAAGAGCTCCCTCTTGCGACCCTGCCATCCCCATGCACACGCGCACGCACGCAGACCGGACAAACACACGGACGTCATAAACGCAAGACATACCTTAATTCTGCTGTCGTATTGTTGATACGAACGTCCCCGCTTTGTACTACCATTGCGAGAGCGTATTGCAGCCTGCGCCTTTCTATATTAAGCCTACTTAGTGTACAATCGCGTCGCTGCAATGCACTAGCCGCACACTGATGTGCGACGAGCGGGCGAAATCCAAGCACAACGAGAGGGGGGATAACGGCAATAGCAGGGAGTAGCTCGTCGGCGTGACGAGCTAATCAGGCAAAGAAGAACATTGGGAGAGCATTAGCGGAACAAAAAAAGAATTTTTTTTTTTTAGGCGCTTGATGTGTCTTCACTTATAATCATAATGGTCTTGCAAAACCCATTGTGTAAAGTCGGCATTCCCACAGTGTGTTTCATTCAGACAAACGACGCTTTAAAACATAAAGGGACGACGGCGTAAGCGTTGGCGCACGGTAATGCCCCGGCGTACGCAGTAGCCGCTTCACAACCACGTAAACACACCAGATGTGGACCGCGCCGTCCAGGAGGACCGTGGCGTCGCCGTGTGGACGCGTTCCTTACACAAACGCGCTACCGTCCCCGCGCATGTGTTGACGGCTGGGCCACTCGCACGTGCGCCTAATGGACTGGACCCGTAGCAGCTACGGGGCTCTCACAGAGGCGGTCAAATTTTACCTCCCAGGGCCCCGAAAGCCGTTGTTGTTGCCGCGAGAGGAGGGGTCCGGAGCAACGCCTAGGCGAGAGAAGGCCTTCCGCAGGGCCTCCAGGACCCTGTTTGTGTCTTAAAGGGGCAGACAAATACAACGTAGCAATGTTTGTTTCTCTCAACCTAGTTCTTTAAGAAAAGCGGGTGGCTTGTAGTAGAATCGGGTACGACACGCCTTTCGCGGGCTCTCTCGTTACCTGGGGAGCGTCGGCAGGAGGCGAGGTCCCACAACGGAAAAGGGTTGGGTTCGGAATCGCGCTTCCGTTCGGGAAACTGTTGTCGGGGGGCGCCGCCCAGAGAGGTCCAGCTGGTCGACAACGGGGGAAACGAGAACAGAGGTGTATACCAGAGCGACAGAACAGCCTCTTCTCTTCCTGTTGTGGCCTCTCTCTCTCTCCACTCCCACTCGTCTATACGGAGCGTTCCGTCAATTGCCGATCCGGCTATTGAAGAGAGTCCGAGCGCAGCTCAGCTCTTGCACTCTACCCCGGTATGTTCCTGCGAGCTCAATGGGGAGAAACGGTTCGCATGCGGACTCCTGCGAGCAGCCAGGCTCCGCTCTGGAGATTGTATACACCCTGGCCCTCGGCCACGGATGCGTCTGGGCCACGCTTGTGTGCTTTACGCAGCGTGTACCTATACAACTGCCCCGCCGCTGGTTGTTGATTGCGCCGTGTCTGGGGAAAGGGTATGGAGCCCGGTACGGAGTGAGCGCCATGGTTCATCGCCTGGACCTGGGGATCGAATTGGTCACCCAACGTGGACGGAACGTTAGAGCCCCTGAGGGCTATAGGCGAGCGTCGATGAATACCGGTGAAATGAGCGCTTGAAGTGCCGAACGACTCCACGCCTGTGCGAATGGCGTGGAAGCTGGGAAAAACGAATGCGGCAGTGGCAAGACGAGGAATCATGCGAAGTATTCACAGAACTTATTCAAAACGGTAATATGTAGCGCGTAAACAGGCAAGACTGAAGAAGAATAACGACAACACGTTCAAAGTGAGGAGATGAACGACTTTCCTGTCTCCTCTATCGTGGTGGCTTATTTTAGCATTGCCTCTTCCACAAATCGGAAGTATCTAAAAAATGTGTCGGGATACTTAACTACAGTGCTGTGTCCTTATTTGTGAGCGGGTTGTTTTTGTACCCGTCTGTCAAAGCTTGTAGGGGCGAAGCACTTTGGGTGCTCGGGCTGTCGGCGTCTCATGTCGTCGTCGCCGTTCGTCGTCGTATTCTAATGTAGTCACGGTACTAAAACCCCGGTACACTTCAATGCTTCGCGCTTGAACGTGGCGAAAACACACCTGGACACTCGTTTTCCAACGCCTCGAGCTAGAACGTTTCATCTCCATTGTAAAAAACGCTCACTAAAAGAACGCACCGGGGCACTCGTTTTTCGTTTGCACTTGCTTGCTTGCTTTTATTTCGCTCCGTACTCGATTAAACTTTAAAATTTGCAGTTCTCCGTTTTGAATTTTTCTCCTCCGTCTTCGCAATTGGGATGTCGCGTATATCAGCGCGCTCCGTGTGGGAAGAGAGTTACTTACAATCTTTGAATACACTCATACACTGCATGCTTCGCCCCTCCCCAGGTTTCACGTTAGTGGAGAAGGCCCGGTTTTTTGAGAATGGTAGGGCGTTTCCACCAAGTGTAGACGTCAGCGTATACAATTTAGTGATTATCCCAAATATTCATCGCGGAACATGAAGCACGCCACTTCGGAGTGCGGAGGATTTGTGCTTGCGCATTAAAAAGATACCTTGGACACTGAAGATATAGTCCATTATTAAGGTGTAGAATGCATAGGTTCCTTGATTTTTCAGATGATTTTGAGGCGTTCTGAATGGCACAAGTATGCTTTTCAATGTAGTTTTCCTCGCAAGGTTTTCCACCTCGCCGATTTGATTACGTCTACGACACACTAGTAAGTTTGGTAGGAAAAGAATACAGGGAAGCTTGCACTGACGCGTTAGACTTGAATGGCGATGTTGTTGTAGGTGAGCATTGCCGGACACATAGTTGAGAAGCACACACTGTTGGGCAAGTTGGTGAACATTTGGTAAAACTTAAAGCGGAGCGTCTTTCTGTCGTCCTTGTTCAATCGCGCTCTAAGTTTTCACCAAACATAGTTAAGCTTCAGTATCATCGTTTAGTTGCATAGTTGTGGTGCTAGTAGTCGTCGTCAAATGCATCGAAGAGGTCGTCGTCGTCCTCTTCGCGGCGAGTGGTGGATGCAAAGTCAACCTCAGCATTGTAGACTTCCACCAGCTCTTCGTCATTGACTCGAGGCAGCGGTGGCGGTATCTGCAAGTCGTCTCGGGAAGGAGTGGCACACTCTTAGCCCTGTCTCCAAGTGTCCGTAATGACTTCTAGAGAATGTGGCGGCCGCGGTGACCTCTCCTAAGCAGGCTGTCTTTTCATCTATAGTGCTGGGAGGGGGAAATGAGAGTGGGTGGTGGCCTCAGTCCAGGCCGCCTCCAGGCCCCCCAGCAGCCCTCGCCCGGGAGATCAGGTACTCCTGATCCTCGAGCTGGAAGCTGGTCAGCCTGTGCTCCCACTGCTCCAGTGTAGGTGATGGAATTGGGTTGGGATGTTTGACGCACTCCCATACGAGGGGATAGGTGGTGTTTGGTGTATTGCATGTTGTGCAGTTGTAGGGAAAAACAGTGCGCTGGAGTTTTTTTTTCTTTTTTGCTAAAGCTACTGCGCGAGACGGGGACTCTGCGTTCGCCGCAAGGCACGCGCTCACAAGCGCTCGGCATTTTCTTGGTATTTTGTCCTGCAACGGCGAACTTCCGGCCAGTAACAACAGCTCATCTGTTAAAATTTAGCGCATCCCTAGCATGTTTCACTTATAAAGCCTACGCGTAAAGGAACAGAAAATTAATAGTAGCAATTACATGAATAACACGAAGGAAAACCTTCGATGTCTGAAATACAATGAAAACACACTGCAAGCCGGTGTGACGTCATGGCAGGTGTTGGTGCTGCGGCCGCGCGCCGGGCATGGTGTTTTCGCTTCTGCCACAAATTAAAGACAAACTAAAACGTACAACTATACATTGAAGACGCAATAACAGCTCGAAAAATTCACGTCAATGTCATTTTAGCACTACCTACCTTTCTTCAAGCAGGTATGGTTCGCTTTCCATAGGGGCAAAACTAGAGCTCTTTTCTAGAGCGTTTTTTCTCCGTCCAAGGCAGGTCTGTAATAAAAAATTAGCCGCGTATCTGCTTCTTTCGTTGCAAATGTCGAGAAAAGACGGTAGTCTTTGTCGACATTTGCCAAGTAAATGTCTTCCTTCGCTTTCCCGCTCACCTCTCACGTTGTTCCTCTTACGTCGCGCTCCTCTCAAGGTAAACACGCTAAAGGTTTGCTGAAATAAATTAAAATTACCGCGTTCCATTGTTTAACACCGGGTTCCTCGATGTCAGCACTATCGCACGGCGGAGACGCGAGTGAAGCGAGGCGCCCGACTTCAACGTTTTTAGGACCACGTTGTCCCTACTCCACGTGCGTTCCAAGCAGAACGTGGAACCAATCTAGTGGAACCTTTCGTAACTGTTGCCGCTTGATTTCTTAAAATGCCGCCGGAAGCTATAGTGGTGCGGGCGACAGCAGGCGACAGTGTGATGTTTTTTCTGTAGTGGATGTAATATTTATTTTCGCAAAATCAAGCCTCTATGAATTTTTTTATAAAAAACGCTGTAAATATCCTTGTGTATTATTTTCTTCTTATATTTGCGTAATGTCTTGTTCTTGTTCAACACTGGTGAGAAGTATGAACACATAAACTGGACTTAGACGTTTAGATTTGTATGAATTTTAAGACAATTGCGCAGAGCTAGTTTCACTTTGGCCGGGTGGCTGAATCGAGTCACCGTATCCTTGTTTCCCTCGCATGTTAATCTTTTGGTTGTAAGCAACTCTAAGTTGTTTGTATGTTAATCTTTTGTCTACAATCAACTTGAAGCTGTTTGTGTGTTTCTGTAAATGTCTGTAACTGGCAGCCTTCGGGCTCTGTTAGTTTTGTAGCAACAGGCGCTGCACTTGTTTAATTGTTTCTGGTTGTTACGTTGTATCATTGATACCAGGATTTTTTGATAATAAATTTATCCTTTCAAAGACAGACAGACAGACAGACAGACAGACAGACAGACAGACAGACAGACAGACCAAAATTTCTGGGTTTAAGTAGCCCAAGAAAGACTATCGTCTTTAAAAACAAGGTGGAAAGGTACCTCCAAAACCCTGAGAGTACAAACGCGTCCCTCGCCGAGTAACGCCGCGTTTAGGGGACAGGTTCATACGCCTTGAAGGCCGCATTCAACGTTGGTGTACCTGTTACGCTTCGCATTGTGCCTCCGTTGTTAGACCACATAAAGGTGCACACAGAGATCGAGAGAGCAGCACGCGTAACGTGTCCCTCTCTCGCTTCCGTGAGCAGGAACCACGGTTAATTCACGGACGGGTCGATGACAGGTTGAGACCGGGGGGATGGAGCGCGACCGGCGCGAGGGGCTCGTGAATGGAGCCCTGCTACAAGACCGCGGGTCGCGCGTCGTCCGTCTCAAAAGAAAGCGGGACTGACGGGGCCGGGCCATAGGCACAGAGACACCGAGACGCGAAGAATAGGCGGGTGGGATGGCTATAAAAGCGCACAAGTCTAGAAGCCTGAAAACCACGCAAGTAGAGTGTGCTGGGCAAGTGAGCAACCGCGGAAAAGCACGCACAGTCTTTGTAAAAAGTTTTCTAGGCCCCGCCAAGTCACTTCGCCACAAAGCAAAAGCTTAGCGTAGCGGCCGCGGCGGCCGCTTTTCTGATGGAGGCGAAAAGCAAAAACGCCCGTGTGTTCGAGATTTCGGCGCACGTTGAAGATCCCCAGGCGGTAAAAATTAATCCGGAGGCCCCACAACGGCGCGCCTCATCGCCTGTGTAGCGTCGCCGCGTTTAAACCCTACAATCGACCAAAAGCTTAGCTTTAACTTTCAGGCGTGGCCGAAGTAGTTTATGACGACAAGAAAAGAGAGCGCTTTTAACGGCCTCTAGGAATAAAAAATTTCAGCCTCACTTGAGAGAAAATCTTGCATGTTTATTTATTTGTGTCCTATTAACTTGGTTCCGTAACCTAAAAGCTTTTGAGGAAGGCTGTACAATGGATAAAACAAAAATGTTCATGTGTATTCTATCGCGCGGCAAACGCGAGCATACCCTTATCTTCTTCTGCCGTAAGCGATAACATGCAGCTTGTGTATATATGTATGGAAAACGTGATAACGCGTTGTTTCTGTTGATGTGCACGGTGAAGTTCATAGCGCACACATGACCTGGGACAAGAAGGGTACGTGTAAAACGGGCAGGTGTATTAATACAAGATTAAGAGAACACTTGTCCGCCCTAAAAGGAAGCAAGTGCACACATTTGGCCGCACATTGTAAACAGTGTGGAAGCACACCCTTCCTTGATAACACAGCAGGTTCTGCTCAAGAATTATAACAAATCATCAAGAGAAACTGTAGAGGCCTTTTACATTTTCATTCAAAATGAAGATTGGGCAAGCCAACCATCTTTAGCATAGTCACATAAGGAGTTATGATTGCTGTCATCGTTACGTATAAAATTACTTAGGGGGAACACACGTTGATGAGCGCGCCGTCGAATGATGCTGTGTAGTTGAGCGCAGAACT